>CM065590.1:129218938-129871095 GCA_033119425.1 Bufotes viridis
CATATATTTATTTTACCTGATAAAATCAGACAGCACAAAATATAATGAAAATTCAAGCTGAGAAGGCACTTCTGACTCTGTCACGTAAGTAACGCGGCCACGGATGAACTCTTTCTTGCATGGGTGTGCCGGGTGCACACTACCCCAGCACTGATGCACTTCTTTTGCCTCCAGATAAGAAAGCTGGCAGCAAAGACTCTGGGAAACCTAAAATACAATGAAATGAGAGTAATGAAGCCCAGAGCATTCCAACACATCACTTATAAACTGTGACCTTTGTAACCAAGTCCTCAAAACCCGATCAAGTGCACCCTATACACTCATCTGCCGGGTTATAAAATATTGTGGCGCTGAGATCACACCCTGGAGACAGCAGTTTTCCTTCCTAACTTACCATAAGAATCTCAGAGTCTTCCAATTGCAGATGAATATTTTTAAGGGCCGAGCTTGTCGGATTGACAATTAACAATACAAGCAGCAAACAGTCTTCTTTCCATACTTTACTGGAGTACAGCATCAGGGTCCCAGCAGCCGCCAGCTCAGTGACGGCAGAGTGCGAATGCTGGGCAAGCTCAGGAAGTAAGGTTGGCACAGAGAGAATCGTGCTGGCTCCTTGGGTGGGTGAAAACGTTTCCAGGTTAGAGTTTGCAAACAAAGAAGAAACCTTCCCATCTACTGACTTCTCTTCAACTGTTTGTGAAGGCAACAATCTAGACGCGACGGATGAGACATCGTTTGGTAACGTCCGTGCTATGTGATTCTGCTCTCCAGGGGAATACAAGAATGCATCCTCTTTTTTGCTAAACTTTGATTTTCTTTTAAACTTTTGTGTGGTCTGGTCTGCTTTACCCATCTGTAAAAACGGGAAGATCACACATTAATAATACACATGAACGCATTTTGAACCATTTGATATAACTAATTTGCGTATGTTAAACCCGACACTCCTAGTGCCTGGAAGCTGTTTTTCCCCATAGTCATTAAATTATAACAAAGAGCAGGCTCAGAGCAGAAGAAGAGATGAAAAGGTGTCCTCTGGAACTCATCAGGAGTCCTATCTGGACATTTATGGCATATCCACAGGATAGTCCCTGCCTATCTCAAGAAGGGATCCTGTCAGGAATGGAGAGCTATAGTCATGTGCATTTAAGGAAAAACACCTGGTTCTACAAAAATATAAAATATTGTCCAATAGATGTAAGCCTTTATTTGCCTGAGCTTTAAAATCCATCATCCATCGCCCAATTGAGGGTGTGTCCCTGCACCGTCTGACACTATCCAATCAGTGCTGCCATCCTCAGAGTGTGAAGTCCTATTCACCCTCATAGATCTCTATTAGGGTGAATAGGATGAAAAGATCCCAGGTTCTAGCCCCTAAAGGGGAAATAGTTAATAAATAAACTGCAAAAAAAAAAAAAAAGTTAAAAAAGTACATCAAAATATTAAGTATCAATCACCCCCTTTCCCAATTTTACATATAAAATATATAAAAACAAATAAAATTTTACATATTGCTAGGTCTCAAGTCCAAACTATTAAAAAAAATCCTCTTTTAAGCGGTGAACGCCCATAAAAGAAAAAAAAAAAGAAAAGAAAGAACTGCACAATTCGCCATTTTATTTTAGTCGCCTTGTCCCCCCCCCCAAAAAATAGGATCGGACTGTTGTATTATTGGCCGGACGTTCCATAAAATGAGGAATGCACGCGGCTTTTTTTGGCATTTTATTTATTTTTGCGTGGTATCGAATGGTATCGATACCGAATCAAAATTTTTGTACCGAAACAACTCTAGTCAGGAGTGGTGAAAGGTCCTCTTTAAGAAGAAAAAAAGAAATAGATAAAACCAAGAACCTTAATAAACACACTTTGGAAACTTAGCCACTTTTTATTAAGACGTTACAGAGGTCGCAAAGTCAGACATGGCCTTAGGACCAAATCATCCTGCACTGTGGTATTTCCTTCTGCTGGGGCAGTATATTGTGCTGCACTGTGGTAATTGGTTCTACTGGGGCAGTATATTGTGCTGCACTGTGGTATTTCCTTCTGCTGGGGCAGTATATTGTGCTGCACTGTGGCAATTGGTTCTGCTGGGGCAGTATTTTGTGCTGCACTGTGTTATTTGGTCCTGCTGGGGCAGTATTTTGTGCTGCCCTGTGGTATCTGGTTCTGCTGGGGCAGTATTTTCTGCTGCACTGTGGTATCTGGTTCTGCTGGGGCAGTATTTTGTGCTGCACTGTGTTAATTGGTTCTGCTGGGGCAGTATATTGTGCTGCACTGTGGTATCTGGTTCTGCTGGGGCAGTATTTTGTGCTGCACTGTGTTAATTGGTTCTGCTGGGGCAGTATATTGTGCTGCACTGTGGTATCTGGTCCTGCTGGGGCAGTATTTTGTGCTGCACTGTGGTATCTGGTTCTGCTGGGGCAGTATGTTTTGCTGCACTGTGGTATCTGGTTCTGCTGGGGCAGTGTTTTGTGCTGCACTGTGGTATCTGGTTCTGCTGGGGCAGTATGTTTTGCTGCACTGTGGTATCTGGTTCTGCTGGGGCAGTGTTTTGTGCTGCACTGTGGTATCTGGTTCTGCTGGGGCAGTGTTTTGTGCTGCACTGTGGTATTTGGTTCTGCTGGGGCAGTATTTTGTGCTGCTCTGTGGTATTTGGTTCTGCTGGGGCAGTGTCTTGTGCTGCACTGTGGTATTTGGTTCTGCTGGGGCAGTATTTAGTGCTGCACTGTGGTATTTGGTTCTGCTGGGACAGTATTTAGTGCTGCACTGTGGTATTTGGTTCTGCTAGGGCAGTATATTGTGCTGCACTGTGGTATTTGGTTCTGCTGGGGCAGTATTTTGTGCTGCACTGTGGTATTTGGTTCTGCTGGGGCAGTATTTTGTGCTGCACTGTGGTATTTGGTTCTGCTGGGGCAGTGTTTTGTGCTGCACTGTGGTATTTGGTTCTGCTGGGGCAGTATTTTGTGCTGCACTGTGGTATTTGGTTCTGCTGGGGCGGTGTTTTGTGCCACAACATGGTCTTGTTGGTCCAGTCTAATCTTGTTGCCGCTCCTTCTGTCGGTCTGGACCTGCCTACAACATGATGCCACTTTTAGCTTTTCCCAGCGCCACTTTAAATTCCCATCCCGCCCCTGCTGGATACATATAATATTGTAATCAGGCAGGTGACTTCACAAAGCCACATTTCTCATTTCCTGTACTGGTTTAGGTGTCAACTCTGGACTGGTCTCCGACATAATAACAGAAACAGTGAAATGATACCTATATCCTGCTCATGAATATTAGAGCCTTCCCTTACTTAGTCTATTGGGTTTATGCACAATTTACATGAACGATATTAGCTGTAGTTACTTCACGAGACTCAATAAACCAAATTATGCATAAAAGCAAGACAGCCATGTCTAGTCTATGGGAATCTGTCTCTAGTACTAAAGGTAACAGGAGCTTATTCCATACTGTGAGTGGGATAGACCGTATACAATACTCTTATTTGTCTTTTTTATCTTTAACTTACATTTCCGTGCAGGACACTTGTGTGTTGCATAGACCGATGTTCCCACCGCAAGCCGCAAAAAAAAAAAAAAAAGGCTACATACAATGTTCAGGCGCCCGAAAAGTTGTACAGAAAGACAGAGACGACCCTTGTGCTGAGCTGAGCGCCACTGCAATTAGATCATTGGAAGGCTGACCTCCAGGAATACAACGATGAACACTCGGACAGCCATGGACCATCTTTGTTTCCTGGAGAAATCCTTTAACTATATTAACACATATTCAATAGAACTGATTAGGTGCGCAGAGCCTCCTATTAGACCCAGAAGCTACAAAGCCAATCTAGATGTAATAGCAAAACCAATAAATCAAAGTGAACTGAGTAGATCCTTCAGCAGATCAGAACTTACCAATGAGACCGCATTAGATCCGAGGCCCACAAACAACGTGGAAGCTAACAGTTTCTTCTCTCGCTCTTCCTCTGATGGTTCTGCAGGAGTATCAGTGGGTTCTTCGTCCTCCCCCATTGATATACCACTCTCCAGGGGAGGTGAACTAGACTCTGCTTCGCCAACTTTACTTTCCTTTTTCAATAAGTAGCCTTCTTTTCCCCAAACTTTCTTAATACCATCCATCTTCAAACGATTTTCCCTACACAGGAAAAAATTATAATAAATAATACACTGTATGTAGATACAGAAAATTCCAAAAACATTTTAGCAAAGCTTAAACAGTAAAAGAAGGCTATAGAAAAGGAAATACTCTGTGACAAGAGAGGAAGCCATATACTGGTCACTAAACTGTCAAGGACAAAAGTAATGGCAATCACTCATCACAACTGGCATGTCCTCAGTAAAAATAGGAGGATATAAGCGATCACAGCTGATTCTGGATGTACATGTAGGTCATGACTACACAGTCGAGTCACAATATTATGACCACTTCCTACTTTCCATGTCCTCAGCGTGTAGCTCAAGAAGGAAGTCCTATGTGGTGAGCTGGCTTGGTGGGTATATAAGGTGTGTGATAGGCTGTCTGCACACATATCCATCACTGTGGTCATGGGTAAAAGGGAGATTTAGGGTACTTTCACACTAGCATTAAAGTTTTCTGGTATTGAGTTCCGTCCTAGGGGCTCAATACCGGAAAAAAGCGCTTCCGTTTTATCCTAATGCATTCTGAATAGAGAGCATTCCGTTCAGTATGCATCAGGATGTCTTCAGTTCAGTCCCTTTACGGCATTTGAAAACTCCGGAACACTCGGATCCGGCATTCATTTCCATTGAAATGTATTCCGGAAAACTGGATCCAGTTCCCCCATCTGCGCATACCGTTAAAAATGTGGAGTAAATAAATCCGTTTTTCCGGATGACACCGGAGAGACGGATCCGTCATCAGAACTGCCTGCCGGATCCAGAAATCCATATGCAAATGGTTGCTGACAAATGCATTGAAACACTGGATCCGTCTCTCCGATGTCATCCGGAAAAACAGATCCGGTATTTACTTATTTCACATTTTTAAAGGTATGCGCAGATGGGGAAACTGGATCCGGTTTTCCGGAATACATTTCAATGGAAATGAATGCCGGATCCGACATTCCGGCAAGTGTTCCGGAATTTTCAAATCCAACAACGCAAGTGTGAAAGTAGCCTTATCGGAGTTCCAAAATGGGATGATTATTGGCTTTCGGGCCAAGGGAGGCGGTATTTCTCAAACTGAGTAGTTTGTGGACTGATCGTGTGCTGCTGTGGTGAAAGTGTATGGTGGGTGGACACATGGCACCACTGAGAATAAGCAGAGCACCATATGCCACTGATGTGAGAGGTGATGTTGGCTATGAGGGAGGACCGACACACTACAGTGGAGAAGCTCACCACCAAAATGAACCAGGGGTCTACCAGACGTGTCATAAACAGTCCAGAGAACCCTACTATGTAAGGTGCGCCAAAGCAGACGGATGGTCGCTGCGTCTCTGCTTACGAAGTTGTATCGGGAAAAAGACTGCAATTTTTTATGATATATATGCTGTTTCCATCCAGCATTAGTTGAATTATTCCTTTAACGGGATGTTTGGTTTGCACAGTCCCTTACTGCATTAGGCCTCATTCACACGACCGTACTTTTGTTCCGCGTCTGAGCCACATTTTTTAGCGGACTGCACGGACCCATTAATTCCTAAAGGGGCTGCAAAAAATACAGACAGCTCATGGATGTCATCTGTGTACGGTCCTGCAAATTTTAGATCATGTCCCGTTCTTGTCCATTTCGGGGACAAGTATAAGCATTATTACTATTGGGCCCATGAAAAAATGCGGCATGCACACGGCCTGTGTCCGCATGAGGCCTGAAAGTGGATGTCGTGGAGCTTTGTGATCAGTAGAAAAAAAATAAAATGTATATATTATATGTGGTCACGGAGACAGGGCCTGGCTTTAGAGAATACACAAGAACCCTTTCTCAAAGAACCAATCAATAACATGAACACTACTGAAAGATATGGTCCAAACAGTAATATAACTGGTATCATCTCCTCTATTTTTCTGGGATTATTACATTACTCAGCTGTTGTCCAGGGTGGTTTTTTTACTGCCATAGATAATGGCTGGAGATTTATCAAACTGGTGTAAAGTAGAACTGGCTTAGTTGCCAATCAGATTCACCTTTCATTTTCCAAAGGAGCTGTGAAAAATGAAAGTTCCTTAGAGAGTACACAAGCTGGGTCCTCTTGAGCATTCCCAGTTCTGGCTGAGGTGGGTCCGAAGCAGGGAACTCCCCGCTATTACATCCATATACCCCATTATGGCATATAAACATTTGTGGTCTGAATCAGATCACCCCTTTAAAATGACTGTAGATACTTCTGAACACTTCTCGATCCTCCCTACTGGTTGCACAAAGCGTATTCAGGGCACTTACTCTTTCTGTCCAGTCTCACCACTATTTCCAGAGACTTCAGATAACACAGAGATTGCAGAAGGTGAATGCCCATCAGCCAAACTGATAGAAGGTAGACTGGGGGAAAAGCACAGTCCATAGGGCTCCAGGTTTAAAGCTGAGAAAAGAAAAGCTTTATAACTAACAGGTAACATAGATAATGTCCGTATGTGTGTCTCTTTATCAGGAGACATTACTGAATTGATGTAAGAACATCTATCTACAGAGAAGACGTTCAGATCTCTATAATCCAATCCCACAGAATGGTTTCCATTGCTAAACAGGTGAAGATATTACAGGTATTACAGGGCCCATCAATATTAGAGCGGAGAGAGTTCCACAACTTTGTCCCATTCACTTGAATGATATGGGTGGGTTCACATCACGTTATATGCCTTGTGTGACGTATATGTTAGATTAAAAAAAAAAAAGGATACAAAAACGCAGCACACCATGTCCTTGTATGCTGCAGAATCCGGTAAAAACACTAGAACTCTACGGCTAACGGATGCCACTGTATGGCTTCAGTCTGAGGCATCCGTTTAACGTATACGTTAAACGGATGTGAACCCACCCCTAAGGGTACTTTCACACTAGCGGCATAGCTATCCGGCAGGCTGTTCCGGCGGGTGAACAGCCTGCCGGATCCACCATGCCGCAAGTACCAGTGTCCTGTCGCTCCGTCCCCATTGACTATAATGGGGCGGGGGGTGGAGCTACGGCGCAGCACGTCAGTGCACGGCTGGAGATCGCCGGACTAAAAGTACTGCAGGTCCGACTTTTTAGTCCGGCAATCTTTGCTGTGCTGCGCCGTAGCTCCGCTCCCCGCCCCATTATAGTCAATGGGGACGGAGCGGCAGCACGGCAGGACACGGGTACTTGCGGCATGGCGGATCCAGCAGGCTGTTCACCCGCTAGTGTGAAAGTAGCCTAAGCCATCAATTTTCAAAAACAGAATAACCCTTTAGAGTCCTTACACACACATTTGCACTGGCCTTTTTGGGGCTCTAAAAAAACATCAGATTTTTTGCCACTTTTATTGTGCCATTTTTTCAGGCGTTTTTGCCCACTACCATTTTCTTCATGTCATTTTTTTGCCTACAGAGAAGCCGATGTAAAAATACCTGCAAAAAAATGGCAAGAGCTCCAACATGCTGTGTTTTTGAAAAGAAGCCAAAGAAACTAAAAATGTCACCAAATTTACCAAAACGCCAGAAGCAAAAAACAAGCCTGGGTTTCATATTTCACATACACCTTTGGCTAACATTTGGAGCAAGCATTTTTACTGCAATAACACCACTAAAAATGCAAAAGTGCTGGAAAACGCCCACAAAAATCTATGTGTGAAACTGTGAACCCACCCAAAAAGGGGTTTTGCAGTGCTACTATACTGCCGGGATTGGTGGGGGTTCGACTCCCGGCACCTTCACTGATCAGCTGGGGGTAGCACTAGTGTTAGGCCTGTTTCCGCTTCAAAATTAACTGTGCGCCGTCTCCTCTGCATCAGTCGTGCAGTATAAATACAACTGAGGATAGGTCATCAATAGAGACAAGCGAATTTTATATTTTGAAATTCGTTTACACTTCGTTTGTTGGTAAATGGTGAATTGCATTATGCATTCCGTTTAGGGATCGACCATACCGATACTGTGAAATTTCAGGCCGATAGCCGATAACTTAAGCCGATATTCTGTGCATTTTAATTTTTTTGGGGGTAGAAAAAAAATGCGTTCACCGTATTTTTTAATATTTTAATAGTTTGGACTCTTCGGAAGTGGAGTTATGTTTATTTATTGTTTTTTATATTTTATATGTAAAATTGGAAACGGGGGTAATTTATACTTAATATTTTTAATACTTAATACTTTTTTTTTCTTTTCACTTTTTATTTATTAACTATTTCCCCCCTTAGGGGTAGAACCTGGGCACCTGAGGGGTTAATTGCCGCGGATCGCAGCGCTCTGTCAGAGTTAGGGCCGGCAAGGTTTTTCTGCTGCCTGCATTTGTAATATATGAAACGTTAATTATCATTGGTGGCCAGGGCGCCCTCCCCTCCTCTCTCTATTGGTGGCCAGTGCGCCCTCCCCTCCTCTCCCTCCTTTGGTGGCCAGTGCGCCCTCCCCACCTCTCTCTATTGGGGGCCAGTGCGCCCTCCCCTCCTCTCCCTCCATTGGTGGCCAGGGCGCACTCCCCTCCTCTCCCTCCATTGGTAGCCAGTGCACCTCTCCCTCCTCTCTCTCTATTGGTGGCCAGTGCGCTCTCCCCTCCTCTCCCTCCATTGGTGGCCAGGGCGCCCTCCCCTCCTCTCTCTCCATTGGTAGCCAGTGGGCCTCTCCCTCCTCTCTCCATTGGTGGCCAATGCGCCCTCCCTCCTCTCTCTCCATTGGTGGCCAGTGCGCCTCCCTCCTCTCTCTCCATTGGTGGCCAGTGCGCTCTCCTCCTCTCTCTCCATTGGTGGCCAGTGCGCCCTCCCCTCCTCTCTCTCCATTGGTGGCCAGTGCGCCTCTCCCTCCGCTCTCTCCATTGGTGGCCAGTGCGCCCTCCCCTACTCTCTCTCCATTGGTGGCCAGTGCGCCCTCCCCTCCTCTCCCTCCTTTGGTGGCCAGTGCGCCCTCCCCACCTCTCTCTATTGGGGGCCAGTGCGCCCTCCCCTCCTCTCCCTCCATTGGTGGCCAGGGCGCACTCCCCTCCTCTCCCTCCATTGGTAGCCAGTGCACCTCTCCCTCCTCTCTCTCTATTGGTGGCCAGTGCGCTCTCCCCTCCTCTCCCTCCTCTCCCTCCATTGGTGGCCAGGGCGCCCTCCCCTCCTCTCTCTCCATTGGTAGCCAGTGCGCCTCTCCCTCCATTGGTGGCCAATGCGCCCTCCCTCCTCTCTCTCCATTGGTGGCCAGTGCGCCCTCCCCTCCTCTCTCTCCATTGGTGGCCAGTGCGCCTCTCCCTCCTCTCTCTCCATTGGTGGCCAGTGCGCCCTCCCCTCCTCTCTCTCCATTGGTGGCCAGTGCGCCTCTCCCTCCGCTCTTTCCATTGGTGGCCAGTGCGCCCTCCCCTACTCTCTCTCCATTGGTGGCCAGGGCGCCAGGATAACTGTGAAAATCATGAGTATCGGCCGATAATATCGGTAAAACTGATAATCATTCGATCCCTGATTCCGTTACCACGGACCATAACGCAATTCTATGACGGAATACATAACTGAATGCCTTTAGAGGCATTCCATCATAATAGAAGTCTAGGGGCTGCAAAACGGATCCGTCCTGTTTCTGTTATGCAGAGGAGTCCTCTCCTGCATATTGGAAACGGCACTGATCCGTTATGCAACCCATAGACTTCTATTATGACGGTATGGATAACAGAATTCACCTTTTACCTACAAACGAAGTGTGAACAAATTTCACAAGCGGAAATTCGCTCATCTCTAGTCATCAATATAGTAGCACTGAACAACCTCCTTAAGAGGTTTCTGCCATCTAGAGCCCGAGGAAAATGGGACATCTCGGTTATATCTAGCAACACATCCTCAGTAATAAACAAACTGACGTTATGACTTCTTCAACCTGTATACACAATGTAATAAAATCAGTGCTACAATTAGATTCAATCAGTGCGTAATATACTGTAATCGGTATAATGTATAAAGGAAGAAACCGTCAGTATTCATTATAGATGTACAAGCCCTGATCAAATAAATAAAGGTATAATACATTCACAGTCATAACTAAATAGAATTAAACTATTATCAGAAACAATAAAAGTCCTCCACACACAGGCGAAGCTTTCTGTCACAATGGAGAACAGCTACAGTAGACCTAACGGTTGGCAGTAGCCAAGTACCGTTGGGTAGAAGTCCGTAGCTGGAGAGCCGGGAGGTTGTTGCAATGTTATGGACACGTTATTAAGACTCTATCCTCTTAAACACAAGTGGTTACTCTGATGAAATATCTGCTTCCCATCTGGTCTATATGCGTGCTGTGGCAGTGAACCTCAAGTAAACTCGGGATTACATCAGCGCTGGCTAAGCTTAGATTTTATCCACTTCTGTGGGTGAAGTCACACACAAAGCATCTAGCATCGTGACCTATACACATAACACAAGTACAGTCCCCTTCCTGGATCAGAAGCTTTATACTCCGCCATAAAACCGACTGGCAAAACAGTTTCTTCAAGAGTCTGCATCTTGGGAACGATGAGAAGTATGTTTCTGAAGGGCTAATCCACTAAATCATCTACAGCCCTCCCTCCAACAAACTCAAAAACTTCTTCCAGGTAAAGTGCGCACAAAAGCAGCAGGGAATAGTCAGGAACCGTCATTTTCTAATTTCACTATATGACGGTTTCATGTTCTGGAATGAAAAACGAACAGTGGGGGCTGTATTACTAGTGAGCCAGTTGATCCTTCTGCTACCTTAGATTTCTGTTCAAGTGCGTGGACCGCTAGCCGCACAGGGGATATCGGGACCAGCGCCAGGCTTAATTATTCTTCCCTAGGAGTCCTTTCTGTCTTCAGCCGTGAGCATTTCTATCACCATGTTTTAACAATTGGCGGGGGTCTCAGAACTCAGACCGCCACCAAATCAAAATTTTTGAAATACTATGAATATAGCAAAATATATTTTTTTTTTACAGTACAGGGACCCTTCAAGTCTTAGATTTCTTCTACTTCAGGCTGTAAATTTGTGTGCCACTTGCGCGCCTAATAAACTGTAAAACTTAAAAAATGACCTCATCGCAACAAACACTTAAGATGAAATTTTTCCATGCCCGCAGCAGACGCCAGTCTTGATAAATCAGGGCCCTAGAGTTACGCATGATCGGATACCTCTCTGATGAACACAGTATTATTCTTTTAGAAAGTGTAACTCAATATCAGCTTGAAGCAGGAAAGCACTGGATAATCACCAAAAGCATCATGAGCTATTCCAAATTATGCTCAAAACGAGTAGAGCCAAGTCACAATGATAGTGACCACTGACATTTCAAGCCTTTCAGATGAAATGTTTTTACAAGGTCTTTGGTTACCTCTGAGAAGGATTTTGTAGGTCTACTTTAGATCTCCTCCTCAATTACCTCCCACTTCAACTGAACAAGAAGGCTGCGTCATACAGTACATTAAAGTGTGACATTTACCAGTATTTTATTTTTCTTCTAATGTGTAGGGACAGTGATAGGGAACATTTTATTAATATACTTTATTTACAGAACTTGTACATTTATAGTAGAAAACTTGCCCCATAAGTATTGCTAAGGCAAGTCTGTCTACACAGTACAGAGCAGCGCTCACTGTGAAGATGGCTAGGGTTAATTCTTTTTCCCTCCATGCTGGCTTCTATATGTTTCTAGAAAAGAACATAAGTAATATATATTTGCTCTGCTCTGATCCTGCTATTCTGACACTGATCATCATGGCTAGCTGTGACAGTGAATAATCCTGTATCCCAGGTGCTCTGAGTAACTAACCAGCCCCCAAGAGATGCATGAGAAATCGGGCAGTCAGTGCTACTATTGAGAAGAAGAGGAGACATCCAGACAGCTGACTTACAGGACATATAACTATTGGTTGGCTTACTTTAAGGCCTCATGCACACGACCGTTGTTTGTTTCCGTGTCCGTTCCGTTTTTTTTCACGGATAGGATGCTTCCCCATTCATCCGTGTTTTCATTCCGTCAAAAAAATAGTGCATGTCCTATTTTTTTCACGTTTGCGGACAAGGATAGGCATTTTTACAATGGATCTGCCATAAAAATCGGATCCGTCAAAAAAAACGGTCCGTCATCCGTTTTTTTTGACGGACGCAAAATTTGCAGGAGGAGCAGACGCGGAGGCAGGCAACGGTCGTGTGCATGTAGCCTAAGACAGATCTTTACCTTAGAATTGCGCCAAAAGTTTGGAGCAAAATAGTGAATCGTAGGCCCCACCCCTTCCCATGAAGCTCCACCTACTTTCAGCTATGCCCTATCCCCTTGTCACAAAAAAGTGTAGAAATTTTAGATGCGTCAATTTGCATCACTTATTTTCAGCAGACTTTTGCCGCACACACAAGTAAATCTGGGCCATTGGGTCTGCTCACAGTATGGACAGTAGGGCTGGAGTGATATTCTCGGCCCAAAAGAAATTTTAAATCCCAATAAAAAAGACGTCAATCAAGCCATACTGAGTGTATCTGAAGAGCAGAGACAGTGAATGTTCAGACCAGCAGCACCACCTCCATGACCTCAAGAAGGCAAGTTACATGCAGGGTGCTCCATCTTCAAAGTTAGCGCTAGGTTTTCATAATGCAGCAATAAACAAAGGACACGGATGTGGTCAGATAGCTGCTCACCTACACTCTAAGGTAGTAAAAGCTACTGCCGGGTTCCCTTCAATCTCGATATGCTGGACATTTCAAAGAAATGTGTCACCAAAAATATTTTCTAACAACACATCTCCTTTTTTCTAATCTGTTTTTATTTATGATTACAGATTTATTCATTCTGTTCACTGAACATTATTACGGGGTGGCCATCTTGTCTGAGCTTTTCTTAACAGCATTAAGAAAATTGCTTTCCAGGAGCCCATGGGCCATAGACACAATGGTCAGGAGGGGATCTCAGTGACTTCTATGGGAGAGTTTTCTAGGCCGCTCTGTGACCTGTGCATAGGTCATTGTACAAGGGAAGAATAGATAAGCTCTGACAATCACCCATTGTGAGTGGTGGATCCTGTCTTATCTACACACAGAGGTGATATCATTACAGGCAGGATTAGAATGACAGATAAGCTGTAATGTGATCTGTACAGACCAAGAAGTGACCCCTATTATTGGGCCCATAGTAACATAGTTCATAGTAGCGCTCGTTAGCGATTATCTGGCGGTGTAAATGTACCACAGATTACTAGACGAACTAGCAATGCGCTCATTCACCGGGTAATCCAATCGTTTGTGCGCATGCAAAGTGATCGTTTACCGGCAGCAGATCATGCTGTGTAAACAGTCCTTATAGGGCAGAGCGATGGCGTTAGCGATCACTATCCCTCCTCCCCATACTCTGGAGGAGATCGCTGCATGTAAATGCACCAGTCTCCTCCGCTAGTGATCAGCAGATTGGCAGGAAGGAAATGCTGTAATATCGTCCCGTGTAAAGAGACCTTTAGTGGCCAGTGGGAAAACTGCAGGATATTTGTTTAAATATATTGACATGATGGAAAATTAAAATATCAAAAATTTTTGAAAGTGTGTTTAACATAAAAATGTGATTTAAACAATAGTTTATTTTCTGATGACCCATCCCCTTTAACTACATGTGCATCTGGCTGGACACATACCTTTTTCCCGAGACAGCTTTTCCTCTTGGCGCTGGTGCTGAGGCTTATATGGGGCTGCACCATTACTAAGAGCTTCAGCCACAAAGCCATCCATAAAAGACAGAGAAGCATCAACCTGCAACCCAACATTGCACATTTATGATCCATACACAAGTAAGCATATCAGAGATACGAGAAAACTGTATAAAACACTGAAAAACTAGCATATTGCCGATCGTATCCTCCCACAGTACTATGCACCGCTACACTACATAACACGTTTCAGCCTCCTGATTCAGGATTGCAGTTCCAGAATTCGAGAACTGACCCTTCCAGGCGGAGCAGTAAGAGGGTAGGCATGGGGCAGTACAGTATAGACTGATGGGCATTCTGTGTCTGTGACAACCCAATGGGAAATTATACACGACAGAAATCCAGCATGTTTTAGGCAAAAGATAATAGCCAAGCGGATAACTCAGGGACATATACAGTGATATTAGTCTCTTAAGAAGATATTTCTTTTAGTACAAAATATTAACTCAGCATAGCGAGACCACAGAGACTGGATCAGCCGTCATTCATGTCACTGTAAATGACCTTATAGTGCTTCATACCAGCGCTAACATATTAGTGTGAACTCATATTTACCAGTAAGTCGTCACAGCAGGAACCAAGTGGAAAAAGGCTATGGATTAGCGACCTATCCTCCCACAGTGCTTTTAATTCGCAGGCCTGCTGCCGCATTGCCGTGTCCAGGCAGGTCGAGAATTCTTGGATTAACTGATCCACTAATGAAGAATGAGGGGTGACTGCGGCCAGCTTTGTTATTGCGGTCATGACCCAGGCCATGGTTTCAGAGGTGGCAGAGCTTTGTAGCAGGACTTTTTGCAGCTTACATATTACTGATTCTGTAGGAACCTGCTTTGCCAGATAGGAATATTCTCCTAGTACCTGAAAACAGCAAAATCCGTGCATAAGAAATGTTAACAGGAATGTACATTTAAGGTCAGCTTTCTTTAACCAGACACATTAAAGGCTCACATCCCATTTTGGCAATAGGCATATACCCCAAAGGAAGGCTACAACATATCCCACTGAAAAGGCATACCACTGTATACCAATGTGTCTCAGCCTTCACCACTGAATACCAATGTATATCGGCCTGACAGAAGCCAAATGGACACTTGATTGGTCCCCATCGGTGAATGAAGATTTTCCCACTAACTTGTATACTAATGAAGCAGATATCATGACAGGAAAGTAGGATATATTTCATCAACAACAGTACCAAGGCTTTATAACAGGTAAACCATGTATGTTCAGTCTACTGGCGGAAAGCAAGATCTACACGCATTCAGCTTCCCAGGAATCGGCAGAGTACATATATCCTTTCTCTAAGGCGAGAAAACCATGTGTGTTGACAAGACCCTATGAAGCAGCGGTGCTCCCATTCAGTGACCGGCTCCATCCGCTACGAAACGGACCGAGCAGTGTACTTCTGCACTAAAAGTGATTGTGGGTTGAAAGGGATTACATGCCCAATATATGGCATTTGATCCACGACAGAATTACACTGGGAGTGCAGCGCTTGCCCGGTAAGTATATAAAAAAAAAGTCCTATTCCTGTAAGACTTAGGGTACTTTCACACTTGCGTTGTGAGAATCCGGCAAGCAGAACTGCCTGCCGAATCCG
This sequence comes from Bufotes viridis, assembly GCA_033119425.1. Taxonomy (NCBI): domain Eukaryota; kingdom Metazoa; phylum Chordata; class Amphibia; order Anura; family Bufonidae; genus Bufotes; species Bufotes viridis. The sequence continues at coordinate 129,234,340 of CM065590.1, forward strand.
GAAATCAGTGTGCAAACGGATACCATTTGTAGACAGATCCGGATGTGGATCCGTTTCACAAATGCATTGCAATTCCAGATCCGTCTCTCCAGTTGTCATCAAGAAAAACTGATCCGGTATTTATCTTTTTTTTACACTTTTAAAGGTCTGCGCATGAGCAGACCAGAAGACCGGATCCGTCAATGTGGCAATTTTAATGCCGCACCTGGCACTAATAAATTTCAATGCTGCGGTATTTTCTCCGGCCTGAACTGATGCATCCTGAAGGGATTTCGCTCCATTCAGAAAGCATTAGGATTAAACTGATCAGTTTTTTTCCTGGAACTCAATGCCGGAAAAGAATAACGCAAGTGTGAAAGTACCCTTTCCACTGTGGGCAAGATGAAATGAAAAAATATAACCGGATAACCCCTTAAAACATTATGTAACTTCACAATGCAGGCTAAATATTGTAAATCACTTAAGTTATACACTGTAACTTTAACAACCAAGTCCTCCTTTGCAAACTAAGAGTACAGCTACAAGACCTGAGAAAAGGGTGTTGACTGTTTCCAATAACATCAGAAGAACTGCAAACGCAGCTCCAGATTATAGTACAGGCATTTTAATAATCTCATGAATGGCTTGTGCTACCAAAGGCACAGTATACATCAGGCAATCTGAGAATAGGTGCAGCCATCTTGGATGGCAGAAGAGGAGCCCTGGAACTGATGGATCTGTAACTAATCGCCGAATGTCCGATAATAGCATGCTCAAGGGCGGACACCTCTGGCAGAGGCTTATCTCTTAAGAACAGATGGATCAAGCATGTTGAGATCACCCCAACAGCTACTATTGGTGAAGAGTCAGAAGGTCCCCATACACATCAGATGGTTGGCTGGCCCTACCAAAACCAGCAGGTTCATCCAACCTTCATCTAATAGGTATGGTCAGCTTTAGTAGTGAATACTATTTAAAAGGAACCTGCCATTTTGGAATGCAGCCCTATCGGTATACAGTTAGCTAGCAATGTTCCGGTATTACTGGTACTTCATTTATGTAAATCCCTGCTCTGTGTTTAGGAGTCCAGTGGGTAGTCCTACTCAGTGACTGACATATCTGTCAGACAGGGAAGACTGCCAATCACAGAACCGCCCTCTGACTCCTACACTCACAGAACCGCCCACTGGACTCCTACACTCAGTGACCGACATATCTGTCATGCAGGGAAGACTGCCAATCACAGAACCGCCCATTGGACTCCTACACACACAGAACCGCCCACTGGACTCCTACACTCAGTGACCGACATATCTGTCATGCAGGGAAGACTGCCAATCACAGAACCGCCCATTGGACTCCTACACACACAGAACCGCCCATTGGACTCCTACACTCAAAAAGAACAGTTTTTGAAATGAATAAAAAACAAATTAAACTGAATCCTTTTCTAGAAAATTTGACGAGCTCCTCCCTTTCTATATTAAAACTGCATGTACAACCCGACAGGTCCCCTTTAAGAGTCCTGCCAAGCAGATATGAACCGCCTGTAACTGCCCTGTAAAACTAGAACCAAAGCAGTATTAGTTTAATGAAATCCACAACTAATTAAAGTCAACTTCTTTCCAAATATTTCCCGTAAGGAGATTTAAACTTGTGCAATTTGGGAAATGTTAAATATTGCTGGACTTATTCTGAAATCCCCGGCTAGCAAGCAGAGAGTATAATTAGAAGTTAGCCAGTGTGAAACAGCCAATTTACATGGCAGCTCAGAAGCGAACAGCCTGGCCTATGAATAGAAAATGCTAATGTCGGCTTCATGTATCCAAGCACAAAGCCAGGCTTTCCACTAATATCTTCCTCACCCAGCTGATAACCTGTAGGAAGCGCTGGGGATAACGCACGTTCTCCATTTCCAGCAAGGCGAGATAAGACTGCACCGCATACAGCCTCAGCTGTCCATCTTCCTTTTCATCACCAAATCCTGGAGAGATGAAAAATGAGATGTTAACCACAGAGAGCACAAGCTGGACAAAGAGACTCCGAAATAAACTTCCTTCACCCTTACAAACTGCAAAACTGTCAGTCTTGGGAAATGATGCAGAGATGGTGCGCAGGCACAATGATCCCAGGGAAACCTGCGGCCTCCAGTTGTTCTAATTTAGCAAGATAGCAGAAATGCTGCCGGAGGCTCCAGGGAAAAATAGACGGATAGAAGAACACAAAGGAGGGGACTGGGAAGCAGGTCTCAGCCAGCAAAGCCCAAAATATTCTGCGTATTAACAGCCTCCATGCCAAATAGAGACCTGCAAAGTCAGCATAGGCCGAATGAATTACACATAAAAGGGGCTGCCTGAGCACAAACATGGATGGTATACTGCTAGACTACGTCATCAAGGTCTGATCTGTAAAAGTTAAACTGATGTGACCCCCATCCATTTGTAGAAGCGGCTTGCCCACCTCTCCCAGCTTTTTCCCCCGGCCGCATTGTAGCTTAGTCAATAAAAGGCCTCCGTAAAAAAAAAACCTTAGCAAAGTTGACAAGTGGTTCGGTCACACAGACGGACGTGGATGGTACATTTTAGCAATATGTCATTAAAGGGGTATTCCAGTTATATTAAGTTACCCCCTATCCACAGGATAGGGGATAATTATTAGATCAGTTGGGATCCTACCGCTGGGACCCACAGATCACAAGAATGTGGACCCAGTACCCTGTGGAGCCCCCAAATTGTGCACGCCCAAACAGCTGCTCCGTTCATATTGGGGGGCTCTAATGGATATGGGCTCCTATTCTTGTGATCAGTGGGGGTCCCAGTGGTAACATCTTTAGAAGGGTTGTCCAACTTGCTATGCCTTTTTGGCTGACTCTCCCCACCCCTCACCTGAGTCCAACCAGCTGGGCTTGTGGAGAGCAGCATACTTGGGTTACTTTCACACTCGCGTTTTGGATCTGCAAAAACAGATCCGTTACAATAATATAACTGCATGCGTCCGTCATGAAGGGATCCGTTTGCATTATCTGTACCATAGCCAAGACGGATCCGTAATGAACTCCACTGAAAGTCAATGGGAGACGGATCAGTTTTCTGTTGTGCCAGATTGTAAAACGGATCCGTCCCCATTGACTTACATTGTCCGTTTGGCTCAGTTTCGTCAAGCGGACAGCAAAACGTTGCAGGCAGCGTTTTGATGTCTGCCTCCAGAGCGGAATGGAGATTGATCAGAGGCAAACTGATGCATTCTGAGCGGATCCTTTTCCATTCAGAATTCAATAGAGCAAAACTGATCCGTTTTTGACTGCTTCCGAGAGCCCTGAATGGACCTCACAAATAAAAAGTCAAAACGCAAGTGTGAAAGTAGCCTTACCTGTTCCCTGCCACTTGGTTTCAGCTTCTCCAGTCCCCACATGTACACTTCTGGTGGACAAGGGTCACGTGTGCCACTGCAGCCAATGACTGGCCATAGTGGTGAGGTATCACCCCCCTCCAAGCAGCATGTTACTGAGTTGGGTAGTGGTTAGCCAAAAGGTTTAGGAACCTGGGCAACCCTTTTAATGAAAATTTACTCACAAGTAAATACGGTTGGCTCTTAAAATTGGATTGCAGCACACACAATCATCAATGTAAAACTACACCATGATGACATTGAGGCCCGCAATACACATGACTGACTGCCGCTCCATAGATGCTACAGATACCTTGCCCATGATGCTGCCACCTCTACAGCCCAAATTAACATTCATAATTTCCTGCTCTGTAAGGGTACACCCAGAAATAGCATGTGGTGACTACATCGTAAAATCTGCATATATTACATGTGGATTTTGGTGTGGATTGTGCCATAGATTCATGGAGACGTTCCCCCTGCTTCATAGAAAGGGGTGAAATGCGCAACAAAATGAGCATTCTCCAGACTGAAAAACCACAAAATGCTTGTTTTTTCACAAAGAAAAGGGCTAATCAGCAATATAACAAGTTGATTGGTGCTGGTTTAATACTGTCCAGTGCAAACAGATTTGGGGAAGAATGACATTGTTCGGTACCCGTACAGTTTTCACACTGTCGGCAAGCAGGCAATCAGTCGAGCGTTTTTCGGCTGTCATTTGCCGGCTGATCAGGGCAATAGTGAAGAATGAGAGTTCTTACGAATATATTATGTATGCAAGGTAAAAATATAGAGGATGCCAGACCTGATTGTAAATAATTCATTCCATGAAAGAAGGCTTAGCACCAAAACGTGTCAGCCTAACATCCTCCTCAATGGCATATGAAAGGTGCTTACCATCAGCCAGAAGTCGTAGGAAGTTGTTAGGAATATCTGGATGCACCAAATCTCCACCAATGGAAAACACTACATTCATTGTCTCCACAAACCACTGATTGTTTGGTGAATACGTAATAATATTGTCAAGGAAAATCATTTAAAAAATAAAAAAAACTGACTCAGAGCCACAAACAGAGAAGATGGTGCTGAATACAGCCCACCATCGTTTGACACCAAAAAATATTATATACACTAGAGGTTACTTTGAGTAAAAACCAAAAGTTGCACTTTCAGACTGCAACTTTATCAGTTTTTAGACCTCCTGATTTTTAACCTGCTCCCAGTCTCAGACTTCTCTTATGTGGAAGTGTCCCTCCTAGTAATAGATGATAAACCTGTGTGTCCAGGATGATGCTGTCCTCACTACATTCCCTGACTTCCTTTTTTACAGCCAATGAGGGATCTCACATTTACTGACAGACACTGATGCTGAGGAAAATGTTATCCCGCTTTAGAGTTTGCCATGCATGCTCTGCTTTCTCTTTAAACTTATACGCAACCTATGGGATTCTTTCCCTCCAGATTGCCTTGTATGTGGTTTCCTCCATATCTACAGTCAGTGTGAACCACCCTCTTTGGATGCTTTGGCCCCTCTCCCTTCTGCTGTGCACAACCTCCTCCCCCTCCTTGCTGCTATTTTTAAGAAAAGGGGAGAGAGAGCAGAGAAAGTCTTCAGAAAAAGGAGCACAGCTCTGATGGATTTCTGTCCCAACAGCTAACTGAAGGAGTTACAACAACTCTGCAGAAAGAAAATAGTAGACAATTTTTGATAAAGACTATTTAGCAAGTTGCCTAATTTTGCACTTAGAAAGCAAATTAAGAAAAAAAAAAAAAAGGATCAGGACCAAAAGGTAGTTATATCCCTTAAATTTAAGGAACCTCTTAGACCAGGCATCCTCAAACTGTGGCCCTCCAGCTGTTGCAAAACTACAACTCCCAGCATGCCCGAACAGCCTACAGGTATCAGCCTACAGCAGGGCATTGTGGGAGTTGTAGTTTTACAACAGCTGGAGGGCCGCAGTTTGAGGATGCCTGTTTTAGACAAAGGTCATAAGAGATGGTTGCTGAATATGAGGTTTTTGGGAGCGCCAACAGTGAAACAGATGTCTGGATGCTGGCTTTACAGCTTAAAACCATCTGGAAAAAACAAAAAAAGGTGTGCAGCATACTATATATTACAATAAAAAATACAGATTTTTTATTTTTTTTTGGACTATAAAAAGCATTTTTTTTTTTTTAGCATCTTATAGTCAGCAGTCAGGTGGCCCTGCAATGTAAGACCTCTCTGACTGCTTAACTCCTTCCCGCCCAGCGCATGTACAACACAGTGCGGGTCGCTACACCCCAAAGTTAGTGACCTTGACCGTCCACTTGGGTTATCAAAGACCTATAATGCCCCCCCAACTGCTCGGGCCCCTCACACAGATTGTACTTCCTTCGCTCCCCGGCACCTGCGTAGCTTCTGATGCAAACAAACGCGGGGGAGGGGTAATAGTACGCCACGACGGGAACGAGCCTCCCTAGAGCCACCCACGATGCTATGGAGGCTCAGGGAGATGCAGCGATGCGGGTGCCAGGAAGTGAGGCAAGTACAATCTCTGTGACGGGCCCGGGCATTTGCGGGGGTATTATAGGACTTGGATAACCCCTTTAAAACCAGGGAAGTTTTAATAAGTAGAAAACATTTTATTCTAATATTCTGTTGTCTAAACCTGAAATCTACTTTAGGGTACATTGTTACATTATCTAGAATTTATCTCAAATTTCTGCATTTTTATGAATTTCGTCAAAATATTTCTTGAATAGGAAGAATTCTGATACATCATAATTAATTATACTTGTCCAATACGTCAACTAAGGGTGTGGGATGGTTTCAGAAGGGTCTGAAATGGTGAAGACTGTGCAAATGTATGTAATAAGTTAGTACTGCAGAGAAGTATTTATTTTAATCGCATGGTACTTAAATGTGTTCTCTGGGATTTACATATTGATGGCCTAGACTCAGTCGGAGGCCCGCCAATCAGGCTCTCGGGCTTTCTCCTTGGCCACATGATGTCACATTCATTAGTAACGTGGCCTAGACGCAGCTCAGGCTCATTCAAGTATGGTGCTGTGTTTGGTAAGTTGCGAGGAGTGCCACGGCCTCCTCGAACAGCTTATCGGGGGGATGCTGGGAGTCAGACCCCCACCATCTCATATTGATGACCTTTGCTGAGGATAGGACATCAATATGTAAATCCCAGAGAACACCTTTAATAATAAAATTGCAAATTTGGAACAGCTTAGTCACAACAAATGTATTCTTAATAGATGATTTATTACGTAAAAAGGATATTTTTCCGCCAAGTCTGCTACTTTTCCAACCAGTGCAATTACTGTATATTCATCTTTACTTTGCTTTAAATATTCCAGCATTTTCTGTACAATAACGGTAACATTCTGCTCATTAGTGATCCGATACAGAAGCTCCAGCGTCTATAAAAAAGACAAAATCACACATAGCTTTTAAAATTTCTCAAAATGACATCAGATTTACAAAGAAAGTGGTCTTCGCTCTTGACATGTTTTTCTTAGATCTCTGTGGTCAGTTCCTCTGTTATTCTTCCTGGAAAGCATGAAAAAATTGACAACTGACTGAGGCCCCTTGCAGACGAGCGTAAGCGAATTAGGTCCGGATGCGTTCCGTAAAAACTGCGCGATTTCGCAAGCAAGTACAATCAGTTTTGTTTGCGATCGCGTTCAGTTTTTATTGCACGGGTGCAATGCGATTTAATGTGTTCTTCACACGTGTTATAAAAAACTGAATGTTTGCAAACAACATCTCTTAGCAACCATCAGTTAAAAACGCAGAATATAGAACATGATGCGTTTTTCACGCAACGCAGAACTCATGTACACAGACCCATTGAACTTAATGGGTCAGGATTCAGTGCGGGATTCAGTCACGCATTGCACCTGCGCGGAAAACTCGCTCGTGTGAAAGGGGCCTTACTGTTCCCCTTCTGACACTGTCCAATCAATGATCTCCCAACTCCGCCATAAGGCAATGTGCATACATGGGAGATTTGTTGCAGATTATCAATATAATGGATGGAAGGAGGTTTAAAAAAAAAAAAAAAACAAACATGTGCGGCAGAGAAAAAACGCATGGATTTCAAACCATATTGCAGATTTTGCAGCAGATTTTAGGCCATCACTGCTAGAGATACACCTTGTGCACATGCAGCAGAAAGTAACAGTCAAACTGAATTTACCCAAATAGTATCGTTACTGCAATAGACTCATTTAAAAGGCTGAGTGACAGCAAGCAGAGATCTTCAATAAAACAAGTGGAATTGATACATAACGCAAAATGTTATAACTTTTCATCACGCAGTGAACAACCCTTATTTGCTAGAAGCGGAGTACTCCTTTAGTACATGTGTTATTATCAACAAACCTCTCTTTTAATGATGGGATCAGGGTGGTCTAAGCACTCAATTATTGTCATCTGGTGCTGAAGAGCCAGGTTAGGGTCTTGCTGGATAACATATGTAAGTGCCTTCAGTCCTATAGGGAAAATCAGAACTCTGAGAAAAAGATTCAATACCAACAGAAAATTATTGGCTTCCACAATAAGAAGCTTAGACACTATCTTTATTGCCAAAGCTGCAGCCAACTCATTCTGGAGGGAACGCCCTTATAGACAATAGATTGTATATAGTGTATGCATGTACATGCTCAGAAGTTGGAATATTATAGGGGAGATTTACTAAGGTAAATGCACCAGAATTCTGTATTAATTTGTGCACAAAAAATAACTGCAGCACATGTTTTGCAATATAAAACACAAAAAAGCCAGCGCTGCATATACCAATATCATAGTAATACCTATTGAACGGGTTCCTGCCACTGTACCCAACACATTCCCAAGGTTAAGACAGCACACCTTCTTTTGGATAAGAAACTGGGCAGCCAACAACCTAGTGAGCTTAAAGGGGTTTTCTGAGATTATTTAACTGATGACCGATCCTCTGCTGATAAGTATCTGATCGACTGAGGTCCAAAAACTGTGACTCCCGCCGATCAGCTTTTTGAGAAGGCACGTGCTCGCAATAGCACCGATGCCTTCCCTCAGCCAACCCAGCACAGCGCCGCACATTGTATAGTGGTTGTGTTTGGTAGTGCACTCTGTCCCATTCACTTCAATGGGGCTGCACTGCACGATGATGATGATTTTTTTTTTTAGGGAGAAATTTGCTTTCTGTTAGGGGTACATTTTCAATGGAGATCTGACCTGCCAATGTGAACACGGTCAGCGCTTATTTTTATGGCCTGATGATGTGATGCCCACATCAAAATGTGTAACCCTTCAATATTATTAATAAATTCTTCAATTTTATCTATTCTGCATCCCCTTTTTTTTTATATATATAGGATTTGTACCAGCGGGAGCTGCTTCAGTCTGCTGCACGGCCAATGAATATTCCACATTACATGCGGCTGCCAGTATGCCTATAGCTGCCTTTCTCCTTTTGTGTTGGTTCCATGTGATGCACTATGTTGCCGCTGTGTTTCTTCTTTTAGATACAGTATATGCTTTGTGATAGCTTTCTTATGTGTTTTAGACCCTGTTTGCACCTTGTTTGGTGGGATGAAGTGACCAATGTGCATCAATATGTCACCAACATTTTGGCGCAAAGTAATGAAACCAATAGGTGGTCTAAAGTTAGACAAAAGTGTCTGAATATCCCTCTTGCATGAACCACTGTGATAAACCTGGGGCATCCTATGCTGTCCAGTTTACGTTTACGCTGTCTAAATATTAGGATTAGTACATCTGCCCTTATGTCGGTCGTTCTCACATAGTTCAATTACTCAGACACAATCTCAATGTAGTCCATTAGCACTAGTGAAAATACAATGCACAATTCCCGCTGACATATTAGGGCTGCATATGAAAACAATGGTTTGCTGTAAAAACACTCCCTGCAATTGCTACAAACAAATACAAGTTATCTTACTTCCATGTTCTTGTATACACAAGTGTGTGCATTTAAAGAGGTTATCCAACCCCTATAATGACCCCCCCCCCCCGCAATGCTCAGGCACCTCATATACATTATACTTACCCTGCTCCCCGGCACCCATGTTACTACCGATCCCCGCACAACTGCCATTGCATCTCCTCGTCCCGCGGAGCAAAACATCCACCGACAGAGGCAGGGGAGGGGAAAGTCAATAGTAGACTGTGACAGGGACAAGCCTCCCTTGCATCACAGGGATCAGGAGCAATGCGAGTGCTGGGGGGTAAGTATAATGTATACGAGGGCCCGGGCACGCTTTAATGGACATGGCACATCTCAGCCATTTACCATATGCAGTAACTATATCCACATTACAGTCCAACTGAAGAAAAATTACAATACAAATAAAACATATGCCAGCAGTTATATTGTTAACCCCAGCAGATGAAAATAAGTCAAAAAGATACAATTCAATCAGTTAACATTGTCCAGAATGCAGACACAGCATTATGATCAACTAATAAAGAAACCTGCTTTTTCACTTAAAAGCTTTGAAAACCTTCAGAGGCAATTTTTTTATGATTGCATTTAACTCGTTTTGGGCTAAAAATTATTTTTTTTCAAATTTGCCTTTATTAAACATTTTTAACAATTTTTGTTCTACAGTACTGAAGCGTACCCAGAGTTTTCAAAAAAAAAGTTTGCATGATGGCTGTGCTTTTTTGTATAATCAAAACTGTGAAGAAACTGGTGTTTTTTGGGCATCCCTAAAGTCTCTTTCAGCCATATTATTCACTGTTTCAGCTGCTCAGCTAGATGCATTTCTCTCAGAAGCAGTAGATATCTCTCTTCTGCCAGTACTGCATGGCATAACTTCACTTCCCTTACTTTCCATTATCTTTGTTTTCTTCTAGAGAGCTCAGAAAGTTGATAAAGGAGGGAGAGGTCACATTCACAGATTCACAGGAGGCTCCTATAATCTTCAAAAGCAGTGTAGATGAAGAGTTTCTACCAGTCTCAGGAGTTCAGCTAGACACTCCCCCATTCCTGTGTCGTCTTCTGTTACAATGTAGGGACCTTGTCCGACAACAGGCAATGGACTGCATATTAGATGGTTGACCATATTGCCTCCTTTGCTGGCTTGATTCATTTTATCATCGCATTATACACAACTCGTTTCCAGGGGTTATGACTACCCTGCAATTCATCAGTGGTGGCTGTGCTTGCACACTATAGGAAAAAGTGCCGGCCTCTCTAGTAGCTAGGATCGCGGGAGTGCACATAGGTCGGCGCTTTTTCCTATAATGAGCAAGCATAGCCACCACTGCTGGATTGCAGGGTGGTGTGCTGATATGAGCAGTATATAATGTGATGGAAAAATGAAACAAGCTCTCAAAAGGAGGCCTTGCATTAACTTAATCTACATGATAAATGTAATTTGCTGAAGTGAGACAACCCCTTTAAGTTTCAGTCTATCTGCAGACTTTCACATTAAGCCCATCATGTTGCTATTCTGATGGCCTGATGTATAGCCCTTATCTCTAAATTCCTGACAGTTCCTAAATGCCCATTTAAGCCATAATTCTTATCAGATTGAATTAGAATTTTTAGATGTCAGTCTTAATAAAGCCGCATAGCTGGCGGAGGATCCGAAGTTATAAAGAGGCGCCGATCTCTCCATAACTTTGGCGCATCCAGCGCCAGTTCTAAATGTAAGGCAGCTTTCTTTTTAGACCATTACTACGCCTAAAATGGGTATAGAAAATGGTAAATGAGACAGGTCTGCCAGCCCGTCCCCGCCCACAATTTTAGACCTGGCATGAGTAGGAGGAGGTCGCAAATGGCGGCGCAATTAAAGGTTGCAACGCCATCTGCGTCTGAAACACGGCAAATATAGGCGTATTTCAGTATAATAAATGACCCCTATTGTCCGCAAAGATGTTCAAAGCCTTTAGGTATTTTTTCTGTATATTTCCAACAAAAAAAATTAATTTAATGTTTACATGAAATTGTGAAAGGCTGCAATTACCATGCTTGACTATAGGTGTCGTGGTTTCAGATATACATTGGCAGACATGGGGCATCACATTATGGCGCTCACTAGCATCTCTTGATTGTGTGCACATTTTATCATCACTATGAGCATGCACACATTTGATTTTGCCTTTTTATCTGGAAATCACAGGTGTCCCCAGTATATAGTATACACTGCTTGCCAGCATGTAGGAGGATAACATCGCGGCACTGCTACTTATCACAAAGCCCAGATCTATTCTTCCGCACATCTGAACGGAAATGCTGCTCTATGAATACTAAGTAGTTGCTACTCTGGAAACAAAGCCATTTAAGTAAAGAAAATTAAGTGAACATTTAGCATTTTAGAGAAAATTTCTAAGATTAAGGGCTCATTCAGACGGCTGTATGCGGTCTGCAAAAAGGCGGATCTGTTTTTTTGCGGATTAGATGCTGTGCCATTCACTTTTCTGCGGCCCTTTTCTTCCATTGCACGGCTCAGCAAAAAAAATGAAACCTGTTCTATACTTGTCAGTGAAAATCAGGACATGGTCCTATTGAAGTGCTGAACTGTCCGCAAAAAAACAGATCCGCATTTTTGCGGACAGCATACGGCCGTCTGAATGAGCCCTAATATTGTAGATAATAAGAGGAGATTGCCAGAGCCTCTTCATAACTTCGGCAATCCACCGCCAGTGCAGGGGCTTTATTAAGACCCCGTCTAGTTCTAAATCCTAAATTAGGCAACCTTCACACAGTCAGTATTTGTAAGCCAGAACAAGGAGTGGAACCTACAGAGAAAAAATTAATAAAAAAATAGCAGATCTTTCCACTCCACTTTTCCTCTGTATGTATCACTCTTAGTTTTAGCTTACAAATACTGGCCAAATACCAAAGGTGTGAAAGACACCTAATACACTTTCTCTTTGAAGATATTTTTGACAAAGTTCTTAATGTACTATATAAGTAACACTGAATATCACGCCTGTGGATCAGTAACTGGGGAGTTTTGTAAAGTTTTTTTACTGAAGTAAAATAGAGTGAGGGGATCAGCTTGGTTAAGTAAATAAGAGAGAAATGTATCATTCCTCCTACACCACCTCGTGTTTGCGACAACATTTTTGTAGCAAGTGGAATTTCTACGCCTCCCCCGCAACTTTCCAAGAATGGGACATGACAAAGGCAGGGCAATAATTAGAGCCAGTTTTCACACTTAAATGAAGACAGAAGTCTACGGCAGCTCGGAGCACCTCCTAGCAGCACAGGTGAGATTACAGACCGGCTTAAAGGGAACCTGTCATCAACGTTATGCTTATCTCACTGAGGGTAGGATAAATTAGTGACAGAAATGCTGATTTTAGCGGTGTGACACTCAGGAGCTCAAAGTAAGTGGTTGCTGAGAACCAGCATCATAATCATTGCAGCCCAGACCTTGAGAAGAGTCCAGTCTACCTGAGAAGAGTCCAGTCCACCTGAGAAGAGTCCAGTCTACCTGAGAAGAGTCCTGGTTATCCATAATCTCCTGCTCTCCCCGTCCATCTACTGATGATTGGCAGCTCTCTCCTAGAGAGAAAGGGAGAAAACTAGGTAGAAGCCTGTCAGTCATCAGCAGGTGGGCGGGAGAGCAGGAATTCATGAATAACCAGGTAGATTTTACTCTTTCCAGGCCCAGTCTGCAATGATTATGATGCTGGTTCTCAGCAACCACTTACTTTTAGCTCATAAGTGTCACACCGCTGAAATCAGCATTTCTGTCACTACTTTATACTGCCCTCAGTGAGATCAGCATAACGTTGATAACAGGTTCCCTTTAAAACATTGATCTGTGATTACGTGGGTGGGCGATTCTTATTTTTTTCTCCTCTCCTTCTCTCTTGTTTTTGTGGACCGATATTATTCATAATGCTACTGATCCCTGTATTTTCTTTTGCACTGTATTACATGCACATCATATGTGACTTTTTGCCACTTTCCTCTGACAGTCCTGTTAAATTTGCTTCACCGTCAATCAATCTTCTGCTACTTACCTAAATACTTGAGGTTGATTTTTGGAGACAAAACAAACTTTCCAATACACTTTGCAGCTTTCTCAAATAAATCAGACTTTGGGTAAATAGTATAAATAGTTTGTACACATTCAAAAAGGATAGCTGAAAGAGAAGGACAGAAGAATTACATTAAATATTTGATAACATTATCGAGGAACACTCTGGTCCCTAGGAAATAAATATAACAAGGTGTATAATGCCAGACACTCTATTTTACTTTTTCCTTTAAACAATCTATGGATACAACAATTAAAGAGGCATTCCCACTCGCATCGTCATGAACGGTCTCCATCTGCTTGGACATGGAAACTAGCTGCCGACCCATGCGGGATGAGGGTCAGGGCACCCATATTCTGCAGACATGTGCGGGTCCCAGAGGTGGGGTATTTATGGTATACCCCGTTTAAACACCATAGTATAAATGTCTCAGATGGAGATACTCCTTAAAAGAGCACCTGTAACCACTCCTGACATGTCTGTTCTAGTAATAATTGTATACAACATGAAATGACAATTCTGGAGCATTTATTCTTATGCCTTTGTTGTACTATGTCTCTATAATTCCTGCTAGAAGTTTATGAATAAAGATACAACTCTGCGTTACTAGTTGGGGGTGTGTCCTTTATTTAAGAACTTCTAGCAGGGATAATAAAGGAATAGAACAACATACAGTTATAATAAAAGATTCTTCAGAACTGTTATTGAATGGGGAATGTAAGTACAATATTTTTTGCCCTATAAGACGCACTTTTTCCCCCCCAAATACTAATACGAATGCTAATGAGCGGTGCCATTTTGTACAGTAGGACTCCTTGTACTGGCTCTGTACTCACCGCTTCCTGCTGGCGCCACACGCTGTGCTGTGACCTCCGCACAGCGTGAGGACATACGCTTTGTGACCTCGCACTGTGCGACGTCAGAACACAGCACGGCATGAAGAGTGCTGGATCTCAAGAGCAATGGCGTTGTCCGGAACAGGAGAGGCTTGATTCTTTTATTTATTTTTTATCTGAGGACTGATTAACATTGGGTTCTGATCTGAGGTCTGATTTGGGGTTCTGATCTGAGGTCCAATTAACATTGAGGGTCTGATCTGAGGTCTGACTGGGGATCTTATAAGCATTGGGGTCTGATCTAAAATCTGATTAGGGGTCTGAGCTAGGATCTAATTAACATTGGGGGTCTAATTAACATTATTATTATTTTTTTTTCATCCTGAAAACCTAGGTGTGTCTTATGGGCAGGTGCGTCATATAGGGAGAAAAATACTAAAGTTATAAAAACAGACATGTCTTCCCAGCTATACAAGGCATGCATGACATTTTAGCTAATCGCATGGAAAGTAACTTGAATATACCGCTTTTACTTTTTCGGGGGAGCCAAATGCTCTCCAAATGTCTGGATTATTCACAGATATTGTTCAGAGGATCTATTTTCTCCAATACGTATACAGGCCTTCCTGAAGAGGATGAAAGGCTTACCATAAGTGATATTGTGATTTATTTCTGCTCTTCGCAATGATTCATCTAGTACGTTATAAATAAGCTGGCTGGATCTTCACAAAAGACAAGAAAATATATTTATAATGAATCCTTGAGCCACAGGATCAGATATAAGCATGCCACACATACAATCTAAAAAATAACTGGCAAAAACCAAGCAAAATGATTTTCAGACATGACACAAAGAATGATTATCACACTGGTGAATCTATACAGCTGAGTCACATTACTATGACCACCACCAGCTAATATCCAGAGTAACCGCCGTGTGCAGCACGGACAGCAGGTAGACGGGCTGGGAGCGACTCGGACAGCAGGTAGACGGGCTGGGAGCGACTCGGACAGCAGGTAGACGGGCTGGGAGCGACTCGGACAGCAGGTAGACGGGCTGGGAGCGACTCGACAGCAGGTAGACGGGCTGGGAGCGACTCGGACAGCAGGTAGACGGGCTGGGAGCGACTCGGACGAGCGACTGGTAGCAGATCGGGCTGGGAGCGACTCGGACAGCAGGTAGACGGGCTGGGAGCGACTCGGACAGCAGGTAGACGGGCTGGGAGCGACTCGGACAGCAGGTAGACGGGCTGGGAGCGACTCGGACAGCAGGTAGACGGGCTGGGAGCGACTCGGACAGCAGGTAGACGGGCTGGGAGCGATTTGGACAGCAGGTAGACGGGCTGGGAGCGACTCGGACAGCAGGTAGACGGTCACAGGTATCTGGAGCCATGCTGACTGCAGTGCATCCCACAGCTGCTGGAGGGTGCGTGGGGGAGGATCCATACAGCAAATACGACGATCAAGGTGGTCTCATAGCTGCTCAGTTACTCAAGTCTGGGGAATTAAGGTCCCCGGTAGTACTTGGAAGTCTTGGTCACGCTCTTCCAACCAATGTCGGACATTTCTAGCCATGTGACAGGTCGCATTGTCTTGCTGGAAGACCCTATCCGCCACAAAGAAGACATTCAGCATGTATGGCTGTATGTGATCCACAAGGATGGTTTTATACCCAAATCGGTATCATAACGCTGCCACCACCAGCTTGGGTCCTTCCAGCAATTGGTGCTTCTTCTCTGATGTTTCTCGCCTGAAACACCAACGTCCATCTGTTTAATGAAGCAGAAACCATGACTCATCGTAGAAGGCAACCCTTTGCCAATCAGCAGAGGTCCAATTCCAATACTGCCGCAAAGATTGATGCATTTTCTGCTGATGTAACGTTATTAGCAGAGGTGCAGTGACCATACATCTGCTTCAGAGTCCCAGACGCAGTAGGGTTCGCCTAACAGTTATTTTTGACACATGTCTGGTAGCCCCCTGGTTCATTCTGCCAGTGAGCTGCTCCACTGTAGCGTGTTGGTCCTCCCTCGTGCACCTTCGTAGTCGACGTTCACCTCTCACATCAATGGCGCATGGTGCTCCACAGTTTATTCGTCAATAATTGACAATTTTGACATTTGTCCACTCACGATACACTTTCGCCACAGCAGCACGGGGACAGTTCACAGACTGCACAGTTTCAGAAATACTTCCACCCTTGGCCCGAAAGCCATTAATCATCCCTTTTTGCTCACGACACATGACTTTCTTCACGAGCTACACACTGCTGTTGAAAGTAGGAAGTGGTCATAATAATGTGACTCGACTTAAATAAGGACCAATTCCTTCACATGAAGGGGATGCAGTGCTCCACTCAGTTGAATGTGCTTTTGTTTGCAATGTCATACCATCTGGGTGGGCACTGTATAGCCCTGAAAGTCAGCAGAGGGCTGAACTCAAGTACTCCACCCTTTGAATAGGTCACAAGATCCATTTTAGCTGGATTTCCCCAGAATAAAGTAAAACTAGGAACATAATACAGGATAATAATATCCTAATAAAAGCCTTTCACTGGTATCATCCAAATAGTTTTACCCAGGGTCATCTTTTCCTAGCAGTCTCAGGATCCTCAAGAGTTGGATTTGTAGCCAGGGTGCGGGAACACTGTGATAATTAAAGTCTGCAGGGAGTTTTCCTCCAACCACTTGTTTCAAAATCGTCACAAATGACCCCGTTAGATCCTTGTATCCAGATGGGTTATCCTGTGCAGAATTAAAGGCATGAGAGATAGAATGTGTTATCTGTTGTACTTGCTAACAAATCAGAAGTTAAAGAAGCACTCCAACAATGTTTTGTCTATATAGTGCAGCATAGACTACTAATGAAAGAACAAATGTCAGTCCTGTGTTTACTCCTGTTATCTCCTCTAAACCTACATTTCCCATTATATCTCTGGCTTTCCAGAGACAGAAGAGACACGGTCTCATCATGGTGTAGTTGCCGAGAATCCTATCTAAGGTCTGTAAAAGATGGCTCAGTGACATGGAACCTCTGCCCTCTCACACTTCAGAGTCTCAGTGCAGCCCTACATGATGCAGCTTCAGCCCGTCTCCCCTTGCCTCCTGCTTATGATACATTTCTCACTGTCAGTTTACAAATAGGAGACAGGGACAGCAGTGTGAAGCTGTACCTCACAGCCATACACCAGACTCTGTATAAGGCCTCATGCACACAACCGTATTTTTTTGTCCATGTCCAATCCGCATTTTTTGCATTCAGCAAGTGGACCTATTCCTTTCTATGGGGCCGCAAAAAAAAATGTCCTTTCTATAGGGACCAAGGAAAGTGCAGAATGCACACGGTCAGTATCCATACTTTGCGGATCCGTGGTGTGCGGACTGCAAAATACATGCGCACGTGTGCATGTAGCCTAAAGCACTTACTAATAGTACAGACAGGCATTGTGAGTCTGGACAGCATTATAACCCTGGCCTCACCTACTATATCACTGCTTTCTTGGCCTCTTAAATAGGGCCGAAATGATACATTCAGGAGCACTCTATGAATTAAATGGGAGGACACACAGCAGAACAAGGAGAGTGCAGCTGCATGGGGGGGGGGGGGGGAGAGGTGTCTCAGAGCTACCAGGAGGGATTTAAAGATAATGAAGTAATCTTGTAGTTCATAGTAAGTCAGCCTCAGGGAAGACTGAAACCTTAAACATAGTGGAGACTGAAAGTAGGGCAAGCTGAGGACTGGTGGTCAGGCTGGGATCATATGATCCCTTAATGAATAGTTTTAAACTGCGTGAATGAAACAAATGACACTACACGAATACTGCTGGTAAACTGGAGTTAGATGCCCTAAAGCAAATTTGCGGAAGTGCTGCTTTACCATTTTGGTTAACTCAAGCCATTTTTTACCTTTATGACCTGCAGATAAATATGCAGAGAAGCAGCCATCACACCGACATCCCTGTCACATAATGCCTTCCTGAACTTCTCATGAATGTGTTGCACTTGATTGGGTGCAATAAGGTAGAATTTATACAATGCCAGGACAGCTTTCCTCCGCACAATTTCTCTAGAAGATCATGAAAAAAATGTGTCAGTCATTTTACAACGAGAAGATCATTAAAAAGGGGTCTATTCATGTTACTTATAAAGTCAAAAACAGCTTACCACTGGGATGCTTGCACGGGAAGGGGTTATCCCCCACAAATTAAAAAAAAAAAAAAAAAAAAATCGATGAATTCCAGCAGGCGTATAGGAAGTATACTTTTATTCCAAAGAAAACAAGTGTCACAGGACGCGTTTCGGCCCGTCCAGCCTTCCTCAACTGCAGTTGAGGAAGGCTGGACGGGCCGAAACGCGTCCTGTGACACTTGTTTTCTTTGGAATAAAAGTATACTTCCTATATGCCTGCTGGGATTCATCGATATTCATGTTACTGGCATGACAAGAATGGAAACCAATAAATAAACCAATCTCTTACCAGGTCCGGCAGCCAACCGGATATTTTAGCTGCAGCTCTGTGTCATTTCATAGGTATCCAACCAACAATTTATAAACACGTAGAGTTAAAGGGAACCGCAGGCAGCATGAGATACTATAACCGCCCTGAAAATAACGAATGGCGTTTCAGAGAAATCATAGGGGGTATGTACAATCAGAAATATGCGTATTTCTGGTGCAGATTGCGTCGCAAAGGTTATTTGCACTGCAATCTGCGACTTTTACCCACTCACGCCAGGTCTAAAAAAAGTGGACGTGGAGTGGGAGGGGAGGGGGACGAGCCAGCAAGCCCATCCCATTCATTTTTTACACCTGTTTTAGGCGTGGAAAATTGTCTAAATGTAAGACAGCAAGGAAGCTGGCTAACATTTAGACTGGCAGTGGATATGCTGACGTTATGTAGAGGCCGAAGCCTTTACATAACTTTGGCGGAACCACCCCCAGCGCAGGGGCTTATTAAAAACGGCATCTAAAACACCTGTCCTTATAAATGAACCCCATAGTTTTAAAAGGTGTCAGACTTGGACAGAAGTGTCCACTGGGTGGCTCTCCGTAGGCTACTCAATGCCCGGCTCAGCATGACCAACACATCTCTGTTAGTAGTTCATGCCGTATTACTAGGGCTAGGCCGTTGGTGCTACAGGGAATTTCTGTGCCTCAGGTCCCCTGCATCGGACAGTTGGACTGATTTTTGTTGAGGTTTTCTTGTTTTTCTGGTTGAATTGGGCGGGAATCTGCGGAGAGACAACTTATATATATTTTCATCCGACTGATGAGAACAGATTAACCTATATGGAAGTATATTGTACTTTTCCAAACTATGGAAGGTATGGCTCAGATCATAGTCTTTAATGTCAGGGGCCTGGGAGATGCAACAAACGGCGGGCAGTCTATATGGCCGTACAAATGTATGAACCGGCCATATTATGTCTCATACAAACACTCCCAAAGACTGCTCCATAACACGTGGATCTCACACAGCTATCAGTCTACCTTCTCCAATGCCAGAGGGCTCAGTGTCCTAGTTCACAGGGCTATTCCTCGGAATTTGATCCTGATGGCAGATACGTCTGCCTACTCTGTTCCCTATATAAGGTACAATTCTTTCTGATTGCTATGTATATTCCACCATTATATTCCTGTGAAGTGATAAAGCAGGTGATGACACTTGTACTTCGAGGCCCTCCCGTGCCAATACTTATGCTAGGGGACTTTACTAAGTACCTAAACCCATCTCTAGACAAATTCCACCAGGGCCCCACCCCAGCAACTGCCCCGGAAAGCTCATTGGCAAGGCTATTACGCCAGTTGGATCTTCATGACCTGTGGAGACTTCGATTTCCTACTGGGTGCCAATATTCTTGTTTTTCAGCATCTCATAACTCTCTTTCCAGAATAGACTTGCCTATTGGGTCACTGGAGGCCTCATCATATATTTCCTCTATAGAATATCTACCACATAGCCCGTCGCATCATTCCTCCACCCGCATAGAGATGCAACTTGTGAGAGGTAAGGAGCATAGCGGACCATTTCTTTGGAAACTTAACCCGTTCTGGATTCAGCTATTGGATGATGGGGAGCCTCTCACAGAACAGATTAAAGAGTTCTTTTTGCTGTAATTTGGGTTCAGCGGCTATGGGAACGGTTTGGGATACTATGAAAGCTTATGTCCGGGGTCTCTATATACAAAATATTAAACGGTGCAAAACTAAGTCTAGGGGACTTTCTGACTCCTTGCAGCGGGAGGTGATATAAGGGACCCATCCACACGGACTGAGCCTGTGTGGAAGGAGGCACAGGATAAAATTAATGACCATTTGACCCAAGATGCTGACAATAAACGCTTCTTCCTGAGACAGAGACATTTTGAAGCAGGTGAAAGTGTGGGTAGTTTGCTGGCCACAGTGGCTCGTTCGCAGGAAGGCCCATCCAGAATAGTGGCTATTAGAACTAAAGAGGGGGTTCATTCAACAGATGATCCGGTTATCCTTAGTGAGTTTTATAGCCACTATAAAAAGCTATACACCTCCAAACTGGAAATGGAGATAGGTGATAGCAAATCTTATCTAGCCAATATACCTGTCCCGGTGAGGTCTCTGGAATTAGCCCGGTACCTAGATGAGCTCTCAGAATTGGGGGAACTTAAGGCGGCTCTTTCCCCAACGAGAAACCCCCGGGTTTTGATGGCTTAATGGCCGAGTTTTTTAAAAGCTATCAGGAGACCCTTCTCCCACACCTGTTAGATACCTTTAATGATGCTTTGCGGTTGGGGAAAGGGGGGTTGTGGTAGTGTTATCAAAACCTGGCAAGGACCCAACTTTGCCTGAATCCTATAGGCCCATCCCATTTTGTCAACGGACGTGAAAATACTGGTGTAAGTACTTGTTAATCGGCTTCACAAAGTTATTACTTCCCTCATACATGAGGATCAATCAGGTTTTATGCCTGACAAAAGGTACCTCCAATAATCTTCTTTGAGACTTGTCTTCAATCTTCAAAGATCAGTGGACACCGGGGGCTGCCGTGCAATAATATCTCATATCTCTAGATGCTACCAAGGCTTTTGACAGCGTGGAGTGGGAAGATCTCTAGGAGGTCATGGGGTTTGGTCAAGGTTTCATGTCATGGGTCAAGCTGCTCTACTGTTCGCCAGTAGCCTGGATTAGGGCAAATGGACAGCTGTCTGCACAATTTCCATTGCATAGAGGGGAACGAGGCAAGGCTGTCCACTGTCCCCTCTATTGTTCGCTATTGCCATTGAACCCCTGGCCTGTCTCCTGCGTTCCTCTCCTGACTGGAAGAGGTTTCAACTGGGTTCTCTGGATGAGAGAGTCTCCCTGTATGACGATGATATGCTCCTGTACGTAGGGGATATAGAGCAGTCTATTCGCCCCATTATGAGGAATATTATTAAATTTGGGAAACGTTTAGGGTTAACAATTAATTGGGACAAATCTGTAATTCTTCCTCTTAATCCCCTCCCACCACAGATGGAATGGACTCCAATCCAGTTACAGGTACCCGCAGTTTTAAATGTCTGGGTGTTGTGATAACACAGAATATGTTAACGTTAATATGGACCCCCATGCTTCATACCTTTACTGGTAAGGTCAATGCCTGGTGTAAATTACCCCTGTCAGTTGTCGGCTGTTGTAATCTAATTAAAATGATACCGATGCCCCAATTGCTGTATATATTACATAACTCCCCCATATGGATTCCCCAGCGGGTATTCTATAACATCCAGGGCATCTTCTGCTCCTTGGTGTGGAAAAAGCAACAACCTAGAATCCGCATGGAAACTCTCCAGAGGGGCAAAGAGGAGGGAGGTCTCGCTCTCCCAAACCCGTGGCTATACTTCGTAGCCGCACAAATACAACACCTTAAGGAATGGGGGCAGCATTCAGACTTAGGGCCCTCGGCTGGAATAGCGTCCTTTATTATGAAGCAGAAGGCATCTATCGCTATGGCAGAGCTAGGAAAGCAGCAGGCATACTACGGGAATTATCCTACAATCTCTCTAATAACAAAAATCTGGTCCAGGTTTAAGGAATTGATTGGTCTTGAGAGGTTTTATGACAATACGCCTCTATGGTGTAAACGCAACTACCTGAATCATTTAGGCCTAGAGGGCTTTTTCCCATGGGAAGAGAAAGTAGTTCATGCTGCCCGTGGTAGTCTGCTGGCAGGTTCCCTTTAAACTACTGACCAAGAGAGCAAAAAAATAATCACATGTTCACATTTAACCCCTTCCAGCAAAAGCCAGTTTGGATCAAATGCGAAAGCCCCATTTTTCAAATCTGTTGTGTCACTTTATATGGTAATAACTTTGGAATGCTTTTACTTATCCAAGTGAGTCTAGGATTTTTTTATTGCTATATCATACTTCATGTTGGTGCTGAATTCGAGTCAATAGCAATTTTATAAATTAGAATTTCTCTGCTTTTAAGACAAATAGTGATTCCCCGCAAAATACGTATTAACATTCATCATATGTCTACTTTACATTGGCATCTTTGTGTAAGGCTACATGCACACAACAGTTGTGTGCATGATCTGCGGATCTGATGGTTTCCCATTCATTTCTATGGATCTGTTAAAAATGCGGATGCCTCTTCCGTTGCCTGTCCGCATCTAACGTTCGCCAAAAAAATATGGCATAACCTATTATTGTCCGCAAAAAAACATTTGCGGACCCATAGAAGTCAATGGGTCCGCAAAAAAAGCGGATAACCAATGGAAGGCATCCGTTTGTCATCCGCATCCGTTTTTTTGCGGATGGTTGCTTGGAAACCAGGGCACTTGTACAGGTACTTTAAGAAACAGTTTTAAGCCTACCGTTTTTCTTGCGGATTTGCCAAAAAAAACGGAAGACACACGGAAACACAACCTACAAAATTTGCGGACACACAGAACGGATGTGGATGTGAAAAAAGGAAGACGGAGCCGCGATTTGCAGACAGCAAAAAACAAGGATGTTAGAAAGCTTAGATTTTTTTAGAAATTTTCAAAACCCCTTTTTTTTTTTAAGGCTATGTACACCTTTGGGGACAATTTTTTTATTGTTGCATTGTACTAATTTTGAGCTAAAATTAATTTTTTAAACTGGTCTGTACAGAGATGACATGCTGCCGTGGCATCCTGTGGATTTTCAGTTTTTTCCGTCCTCTGGGGAGCAGAAGGGCTCCTTACCTCTGCTCTCTGACATTATAAACACTCCTTATCAGTAAGGCCCCTTGCAGACGAGCGTTCCTCACGCAGCGAGTCCGCAACCGA
Source organism: Bufotes viridis (assembly GCA_033119425.1). Classification (NCBI taxonomy): domain Eukaryota; kingdom Metazoa; phylum Chordata; class Amphibia; order Anura; family Bufonidae; genus Bufotes; species Bufotes viridis. The sequence continues at coordinate 129,257,818 of CM065590.1, forward strand.
GCTCCCGGCCTGACCTCCCAGCACTGCCAGGGATCACATAGCATTATATTGATTTATGATGCTATGTAACCCTTACAGTTCTGGAATGTATTGGATAACACTGGCATAATGCTGCCAGTGTTATCCAATACATTCCAGAACTGTAAGGGTTACATAGCATTATATTGATTTATGATGCTATGTGATCCCTGGCAGTGCTGGAAGGTCAGGCCGGGAGCTCCGTTGCGGACTCACTGCGTGAGGAACGCTCGTCTGCAAGGGGCCTAAGTGTTTATAACCTCTCAGTAGTTTAGAGATCAGGGTTATTTGATGACCTGCACAAACTGAAAGTACCAGTCACTTGCTGGCTGCTCCAGTGTGTCTGCGTATGTGTGTACGGCAGCACCAGGTGGGCGCTGTGTACGGCACAGCATTTTCCAAATGAGCTATCAAAAATTAAAGGTGGACTATGATTTGTTGCTATGGGCAACTAAGCCAGTTCTACTTTACACCAGTTTTTTTCCCTTTTTTTTTTTTTTTTCAGTACCCTTAGTTTCAGTACCCTTAGTTATGAATCCAGACTCTTAATCTGGCCTAATTGGAAACAAAGCACAAATTAACAAACGGCTGTATAAAGGCAGTCCCTCGGCCACAGTAAAGACAATGTGATAAATTAATTGGGTTTGACCGTAGCGGGCTGAACCAATCCACTCATCAGTACCTTGGATCCTTCAGAGGGATCGGGCTGCCACAGCAAACAAATGGCTTCCCCAATCACAGCGCAGAGGAGCCATTCATTCAGTGGGAGCACAGCACCCCCAGGGAAAAGCCTCTTAGATGCCACAGTCACAATTGACCGTGGTATCTGAGGGTTTAAATATCTGTGATCTTTGTTAATGTTGAAAACAGCAGAAAGCAGGCATTATAGCACCCGCTCAGCTTCTGAGTAGGCGCCATCTTTAAAGACTCAACTTCTGCCGTACATGGATGGCACAAGTTGGGAAGAGGTTAAGAAGGTCCTGAAACAGGATCAAACTGGAGCAGTGTCCCTAAAGATGGAGCGAAATGTAGCTATACACAAGAACACGGTGATAAATGCCTTACTTTGAATGCTGAAGCTTGTCTTCAATGAGTGGTAGAGCAGCAGGAATCATCTCTCGTGGAAATATCTGGCTCACAACAGTCAGTGCCATGCAGACCTCCACAAGGTTAGTGCTCTGTAGATCCTGTCAGAGGGCACAGTTTACTGGACAATGCTTTACATCATTATAAACACTGTATAGTCTAATCCTGAGACCTCTAGCCTTCGCCATGAGTTTAATGTGTGATTTAAGTCGTAAGATTAATTTACACAATTAACTTTTCTGCTAATATATATGACAAGGATGGATGAAACATCGTACACACTGTAAACTTCAGTAGCCAATGTGACATTTTTAGTTTCCTTGCAATAAAAACTTTCACTAGAAAGCTACAAATTTCTAAAGGGTGTATTAGATGGGACAGTTTTCTGCCCAGCAATCGCTAATGAGTATTCCTATGAACGCTTGTTAGCGATCATTTGGCAGTCTAATACTGCCTCCGATTGCCCAATGAACGAGCAATTGCTTGTTCATCGGGAAATTCAGATCTTTCAGCATGCCGGCGGCAGATCGTGCCGTGTAATTATGATCTGCTGCCGGAACATCACTGTCCTGCATGGGGACAAGCGATAGCATAGTAATTAGTGTTGAGCGAACTTGGTTTTTTAAGTTCGGTGTCCAAGGTTTGGGTTCATCGAATAATCCCGCTATGGATTCCAAATTCCGTTATGGTCCGCGGTAGTGGAATCCATAACGGGATTCTTTGATAACCCGAACCCGAAACTTTGGATGCAGAACTTAAAACACAAGTTCGCTCAACCCTAATAGTAATCGCTCCTCCCCATGCTGTGGAGGACATTACTCCATGCAATAGCTGAGGTGTCCACTGCTAGCTATCTGACGATTGCCGGGAGGAAACGCTTCCCTCCCGACAATCACTTGCAGCATTAGTTTGCCTAATACAACCTTAAGTACTGCCCGGATCCCTGCAGCGATCAGCCGATTCCCAGATCGCTTTCTTGTGAGGAGTGGTTGTCTAGATGGAGCAACTCCTTTAAATTTGAGACTGTCAACGAGTGTCATCTGTTTTAGTGTGCGGATCTGATTCCCTTATATCTGCAGTAAATATAAAATACTAATGACTGCAGACTACAGATGTCACAAAACCCATTAAAAGGAGCATAAAAACTGTAGAAACTACCCAACGACAGTAAAACAGACTCTTTCTTTACCTTTAGAACAGTATTTACAAGCAGAAGCAGCAACTCGTGATTTTCATGTAGGAATAATGACACCGCCAAGTAGCCTGCAACAAACAACAGGATATCACGGTAGATAAAAAGCATAACCCAACACGTAAACCATTTACAGCATGTCTCCCCCTACAGAGCAACACATAAGAGCACGCAATCATAGATGGAAAGCCCTGGGATATATAGGTTTATATCAGGGATGCCCAACCTGCGGCCCTCCAGTTGTTGCAAAACTCCCATCATGCCCGGAAAGCCTACAGCCAAGCATGGTGAGAGTTGTAGTTTTACAACAGCTGGAGGGCCGCAGGTTGGGCATCCCTTGTTTATATGATTTGAAGGTGGATTTCTGAGTAAAAAGCAGAGTAAATCCTGACAGGACTCCTAGAAGAGACAATGAGAGTCCTGATTACTCCACCTACTCATAATGATAGACAGCTCTTCTAACATCAGGGTGTGCACACAGAAGGCTGTCAATGTGTGGGCAGGGTGATCAGGGCTCTCATTGCCTCTGCCAGGAGTCCTATTGGGATTTACTCTACTTTTTACCCATCACTCTAGAATTCTATGGCATAAGGATACAAGAATACTTTTGCCTGGAATCAAGATCTGTGAGGATCATACTCACAGCACTCCCACCAATCCGCTAAAGGTGCTGAGGTACTGAGGTAGTGTGCGCTGCGTCTTCATTATTTACACACGTCCATCCACATAATAGAGGCAGTGCATGGTGCATGCAGCATTGTCACATTATCACATTAATAGGACGAACCTGCACCAGCGCTACTATGCAGTTAGCGTGCTGGTACATGGAGCCATGTAAGCAATAAACTTTAAAGGGGATGTGCACATTTTTGGAGGTTTGGCAAACCCCTCTCCTGGGCAGACCTGTGAAGGGAAGCATACTTATCTACTTCCGACTCCTGTGCTCACTGGCCCTCACTGCTCCACTCAGGTCCCAGGATGTAAACTTCCGTTTTGATGCATCTGCAACCAATCGCTGGCCGCAGCAGTGACCTGCTCTCCTGGCATCACGTGACCACTTATCATGATGCAAGTGGAGCAGATCACCACTGCGGCCTACAATTGTCTGCAGCAGCGTCAAAAGAGAAGCTTGCATCCAGGGACCCGAGCAGAGGCCAGAGAGTGCAGGAGCAGGTAAGTATGCTAATCTTAGCAGGTCTGCCCAGGAACAGGGTTTGCTAACCCCCATCTTAAACTCAAACTTTAAGTCTACTAACAGAGGAATGGTACATACCGACTCGTTTCTCAAGTAGGTTTCCTTGCTGAGCTAATTTAATGGCGTGAATATAACCAAATGAAGCTTCGTATCCCAGCATTTCACAGTAAATCAATCTCACCATGCATTCCTTCATCTGCCTCTACAATGTAATTACAAAGTCAAGATTAGTGGTAAGATAAATACGACCTATCAAGTGATATAGCATTCAGAATTTATCCTTTGTGTTTATGGCCATGTACAATCCGGAAACTTGCTATAATATATTCCTACTGTAAAAGAAATTAAAGGCTATGGACATGGACTCTGCTTGAATGGAACGTTAAAAGCAAAAGAAAAAAGTCTTTATTGGTAAATATAAGAAAACTGGGGCCGTAGCCCAAAAACATCACTGTAAATCAAGCTGCAGTGTGTATAAATCTGAGGTGAAAGGTATACATCACTGTTCAGACCAGGCATCCTCAAGCTGCGGCCCTCCAGCTGTTGTAAAACTCCCCCAGTGCCCTGCTGTAGGTTGTTCGGGCATGCTGGGAGTTGTCGTTTTGCAACGGCTGGAGGGCCGCAGTTTGAAGATGCCTGGTTTAGACCAATGCAAACCTCTGTGAATATCTTAGTTGTGGGGGGTGATGCGATCATTAAACGTCACCCAGTGACCCCACCTATTCACACCACCCTATTAAATAAATCACTACTCGAGTGTGATGTTCCCAAAATATTTAGAAGGGATACAGTTAACACTCCTGTAAAGTGATATATGCCACTGGTAAATGAGCCGGCATGGAGTTTAGATGCAGGCTCCTGTATAGAGGTCTCTGTAATGTGCCCCTCCTCAGTATGTGATCAGTGATGCCGTCAGGGAGCTGCTCTGATGGCACAATCTGTAGCCCTTATATCTAAACTCCTGGCAGCTCAAACACCCACCGTAGCTAAATTCGTACCAGTCTGATAAAAATGTAGCTGTACTAAGTATTCAGGAGCTGTCAGAAATGATGCACTAACTGAGAATTGGGAAGCAACAGGCTGCAAATACACTGAAAGGGAAAGCTGTAGAGGAAAAACTGTTAAAGATCAATTGGGAAAACTAGTATAATGTAGAATGCAATGATAAAAAAAAGTTTCTCCCAAAGATGCCCTTGCAGAGTGGCAATTCAGTAGCCAAGGATGTAACTCATATGATATAACTGGTATAACAGTCAGGTCTGTTTTTAAAGCTGACAATCTCAGCTTTAAAACAAAACCAAGGTTGAGGCTCTACCCGAGATAAAAGGCGCGTCAGAACCCTTAGAAATCGGGTCAGGAATGATAGCTTTCAGTGAGATTTCTTTCTAAGGGCACTAATTGCGATTTTCTTTACTTGCCTTGACTTTGGTCTTGATTTAAAGCTTTAAAACAAGATCTGGCATGAATTTCTAGCTGTTACACGGCCTGATATAGGACCCAGAAACCAGCCCTCCCCCAGTTTAGCCATCTGAGATGTAAGCCAGTATGGAGGAGGAGAAGAGAGACACAGTGCCTTCTCTCTCCCTGTGTAACTGTGCATGTTCCCATGGGGAGGATAACATGGACTTCACTCATCAGAGAACATACTTGCTCTCTGATTGTCACACATGGGGACCCTTTTTTTAGAAAATGAGTATGAAGATGAGTGCTTGCTCATGTAATCACCCTCCCACATCTTATTAGACTGTTTACTGATGTCACGAGCGCCGGTATCATGGCACCAAACACGCCACAAACATCAATAGAGTTTACATTTCGCACTGTCCTTACCTGATCTGTGGAGTAAAATATACAGATACCAGTTACACACTGCAGTAAGAGAGAAGAATATCTAATATATTTCTGACATGGAAAAACGTTTCATCAGTCAGAAGAGACATTTCCGCTCATTGTCTGTCGCCATAAATAACGGCTTTCAATTACTGTATTTTTAGTACTCAGACGAGTGTAATACAGAGGTTTTTTTGTGCCCATATTATGGAGGCAACATTCAGGCCTCCCGCGCTTCATCAGAACCAGGGTATGGCGCTCTTGTGAACTGCAGGCGGACTAATAATGTACCCATATTGTCTCCAGAGACAAAGATCAGGAATATTGAAATCCAACATGCCTGATCCTTATTTTCTCCCTGAACCCCATACCATAAAGAACAGTATGCATACCTTTATATCAGACAAGCTATAGTCAAAGCAATGAAAGACATCGGAGACAAAGAGGAGTAATGCAGCACATATGATGCTACACTAGGGCTGTACGGTAGGTAATGTAAGACATGAATAGTACGGGGTGTTACCAGGGTGGTATTAGGCGAGGAAACGGTCGTCTTCAGGTTGGCAAGTTCTTGCTGGATAAGCTTTTCTTCCTCCTAAAAAAGGCACAGAGGTAGTCAGCATTAACATAACGTGCTATGTGGTAGGACATCTGCTTGTTCTTATCGCCATTACTTTTCTGCCCATGCACACGAACACACAGTGATACCGACACTAAAGGGATTATCTGGGAACTGAAAATGAGGTCATCTATCAATTTAAAAGGATTGTCTGGGGAGGGGCAGAATGGGTTAACAAAAAAAGATAAAAATAAAAGCCTTAGGCCTCTTTCACACTTGTGTTGTGAGGATCCGGCGTGCACTTCCGTCGCAGGAAATGCCCGCCGGATCCGTCACAACGCAAGACAACTGAAAGCATATTGAAGACTGATCAGTCTTCAAAATGCTTTCAGTGTTACTATGGCAGCCAGGACGCTACTAAAGTCCTGGTTGCCATAGTAAGTAGTGGGGAGCGGGGAGCAGATACTTACAGTCCGTGCAACTCCCAGGACGCTTCACAATGATGTCAGAGCGCCCGCGCATAGATCACGTGATCCATGCATCACGTGATCCATGCTCATGGGGCGCGCTGACGTCATTGTGGAGCGCCCCGGGACTCGGGAGCCGCACGGACGGTAAGTATACTTCTCCCCTGCCTCCCCACTACACTTTACCATGGCAGACAGGACTTTAGCGTCCTGGCTGCCATGGCAACCATTCACAAAAGCTAAACGTCGGATCCGGCGATGCGCCGAAACGACGTTTAGCTTAATGCCGGATCCGGATTAATGCACTTCAATGGGCATTAATTCCAGATCCGGCGTCACGGCATGTCTTCCGGATTTTTGGACGGAGACAAATCCGCAGCATGCTACGGTTTTGTCAACGTCCAAAAAACATGTCAGCACTGAACGGAAGACATCCTGATGAATCCTGAACGGATTTCTCTCCATTCAGAATGCATTGGGATAATCCTGATCAGTATCTTTCCGTCCTAGAGCCCCGAGGACAGAACTCTAGGACAGAAGCAAAAGCGCAAGTGTGAAAGAGCCCTTACTCACCCATCCCCCACTGATGCTGTTCTGATACTTACTGGTTTCCCGCTCATTTTCACTTTCAGGTCCCTCTGAAGATACAGTGTCACTGCTGCTGCCAGTGAGTCGTTGAGGGGGGCATTTTCTGTGGGTCAAGACAGGACCTGAAGATGGAAACCAATGGGGACCCAACAAGCATCAAAGCACCATTTTATCCTGCCAGACAACCCCTTTAAAGGAGTTTTTCAGAATTTTAATACTGGAGGCCTATTGATCCCTGATAGGCAGGGTCTGACACCCCAGACCCCCACCAACCGGCTGTTCGGAAGTAGCTCCAGATCTAACAACCATTGTGTTCTGAAACCACAACTCCCAGAATGCTCCATCGACTTTTTTATAGGACTCATAAGAACAGCTGAGCATGTTTGCATGTTGGGGGTTGTAGTTTCACAGCTGACTGAAGTACGGAGGGTTGCTGATCTCAAGTGTAGTGAATGGAGATGGCAATTGCAGCACTGCTCCCATTGAAGTGCAGTGTGTGTGCTCCACTGATCAGAGAGCAAAACTACAACTCCTAGCATGTGCGGGCAGCACCTTATGGGACCGGTCATTCTACTACTAAGAGTCACTGGTTTGGGAGCAATGACATATGTGACTACCAGTCAGTGCTCTCAGACCGAAGAGCCTCACTATCAATTGTAATCTGTCTGATCCCAAGTACAGCAAGGTCTATGGACAACTAGACAGACAGACAGACAGAGCGGTAGACAGATAATAAAAAGATAGGTAGACAGAGATGATAGAGGAGATAGATAGATAGATAGATAGACAGACAGACAGACAGCAGACAGCGCCCCCCTCTGGCAGTGACAGTCCTGTACCTGTCTGGAGGTGAGCGCTGTGATGCTCCGGATCAGGCCCCCCAGTTTGGAGCCAGGCCCGGGCGCAGGGTCCTGCAGGAGCAGGCCGGGCAGAGCGCTCAGGGTCCGCTCCACAATCTCACTCATCTTCCAGCTCCCTGCTCACAACAACAACCGGCATCACCAAGCACTTCCGCTTCTGTTCAACACAACATAACTTTATTCATAAGTACTTTGTTACATGCAATGAGCGCTGAGCGGACACTAGGTGGCGCTCCTGTATTGGATTGTATGTACCATACTACCGTATAATGAATGATCGATGCCCCTAGTTCTGAAGTTTAATAACTTTTCTGTGACCAAGAATGTGGATAAATTACACAGCAACCTGATAAGAAAGATTAATGCAGTCTGAGCACTTCTGCCTATTTTCTAATGCCTTTCAATGCACACATCAGTGTTTGTATTTTGTCACACAATATGGATCGCATCTGTGTGCATTACAGATTTCTCTCACTGTTCACACAACCTTTTTATGCTTTCCGTATACGGGCCGTTTTTTGCATTCCCTATACGGAACGATTTATTTCAATGGGTCTGCAAAAAAAAAAACAAATGTACTCCTTATGCATTCCGTTCCGCAACATTTTAAGTCAGGTCCTATTATTATTGTCCGCAAATCACGTTCAGTGGCTCCATTCAGGTCAATGGGTTTGTATAAAAAACGGAATGCATACGGAACACATGTCCGTATGTCATCCGTTTTTTGCGGATCCATGCTGTAGAAATGCTATGGCCAGCCCATTTTGCACATGTGTTTGGTGTTTGCAATGATTACAAAGTTCCTGGTTTTACGGGAAAACAGAACGGAAACACAACGGGTCCAAAAACCGGAACAACAGATCCGAGAAAAACCGACCGCAAAACCATACGGTCGTGTGAACAAGCCCTTACGCCTCATTCACACATCAGTGTTCGGTCAGTAATTTCCGTCAGTGATTTTGAGCTAAAACCAGGTGCGGCTCTAAACACAGAACAGGCGCCAATCTCTCCTTATACATTATGTCTGTGGGGGCTCCAGTCCTGGTTTCGGCTCACAATTAGGGTTAAGCGAACTTTGTGTTTCAAGTTCAGCGTACAAGGTTTGGGTTATCTAAGAATTCCGTTATGGATTCCGCTAACACGGACCATAACTTATGATCCGTTGTAGCGGAATCCATAACAGAATTCTTAGATAACCCGAACCTGAACCTTGTACGCCGAACTTGAAACACAAAGTTCACAATCACTGATTGAAATCACTGACCAAACACTGACGTGTGAATGAGGCTTCATCAATAGAAAGGACTGTTCTCATCCATAAATATGGATGAGATTGGGACCTATACTGAGACTTGCAGATAGGGCACAAAGAACTGTGTAGGTCAGTGTGCTATCTGTAAAGAAAAATACAGTCCTGTTTGTGAGTCCCAAGGCCTCATTCACACCTATGTGTCCCTTTGACGTCCGTGGAAAAATTTGTCTATGTTTCATCCGTGAAGATGTCTGTGAAGAATCTGTGTTTGGTCCATGCTTCTGTTTTTTGTCCTGCATATTCCACGGACACTGCTTAGCTGAAAATTAATTTCCGGAGCACCTCCTACCAGTGGTCTGTAAAAAACGCACTAAACACGGATGCCATCCGTATTATGTCAGTGGTTTTTCACTGACCCAACGGGTGTGTTTGCTTGGTATCACAGACTAAAGTAGTGCATGTCTCTGTAATTTTTTCACTGACCCACCGTGAGTGCAAAACCACTGATGTGTCAACAAAAACATTGAAATCAATGGCTACAATGCAGAATGTTTGCTTATTTCTACCTGTCATCTGGAAATATATAACTTAAAGGGGCATTCCGGTTACAAGTTATCCTGTGGATAGGGACAACTATTAGATCAGTGTGGGGTCCTACAATTCGGACCCCACCAATCACGAGAACAGATACCCCTTTAGAGCCCCCCGAAATGAACGGAGCAGTAGGTCGTAGGTCAGATATGCAGACTGCTGATCTATTCATCTCTGAGGGAGTTCCATAGACAGCCCAGTACAGGGGTCCAATTTCTACAGGGATGTGCGCATGCCCAACCTGCCGCTCTATTCATTTCAGCTCCGAGGGGTACAGGGTCCCTGTTTTTGTAATCGGTGGGGTTCCCCTGTGGATAAAGGGCAACTTGTAGCAACCAAAATACCCCTTTATTTAAGCACTGCAGTGATTTTTTGCTTCTATTATAAACCCTTTCTGCCATAATGTCCAACAACATGCTATGTTAAACCATCACGGTGGCCACCTGTTACTGACCTACTGGTCTCTCTGGCCTCACAGCATGACCTACTTGATGCCCTGTGGAGCGGCTGGGTGGCATGACTATAGGTTTCCTACAGAGAAGATTGGAGTAGATATTACAAAGATGGCTGCTGATAAAGACACTCAAGAAAATGCTTGACCCTATAGATTATATAGTATGGTAATAACTACCAGCAGGGGTGTAGCTAAAAGCTCATGGGCCCTGGTGCAAGGGTTCAGCTTGGGCCCCCCTTCCCTCAGTGCTTTGTGGCCAGGGACAGGGAAGCACATAGCCTTCATGCTGCCTGAGGCAAAAATAGAAACAGCACCCCTCCCCATGCCAAATTGTTGACCTAACCCCTTCCCTCCAGCCAGTGGTGTAACGTTCTATAATACCAGTGTCTTCTTCTGCGGCAGAAGGGTCTTTGGGCCCCCTCAGGCTCCTGGGCCCGGTAGTGACTGCTACCTCTGCTCCCCCTATAGTTACGTCCCTGACTACCAGGGTAGCAGGCATAGCAGCTGCGATGGACGCAACACCTTAGACATAGACTGTAGTTACTGAGAAGGTGTGTGTTTAAGCTGGATTTACACAAGCCAATTCTCAGGTAGATTATCGAGAAAGACCGTTCCTGCAAACGCTCGTTCCCGACAATCTGCTCTGGTAAATGTGCCACCGATTACCCAATAAACGAGTGAAACGCTCGTTCGTCCGGCTATCCTATTGTTCGTGCAGGTACCACAGATCATATTTTCTGGGCAGCAGATGGTGCTGCCCAGAAACAATGATTCTTTATGAGGACGAGCGATGATAATAGCCATCCTTTGTCCCCATACGATGAAGGAGATAGCTGCATGTAAATGCCCGGTCTCCTTCATTGTGCAAGCAGCCGACAGTCCAATATTGTAAACACATGGTGTCACACTCATATCAGCTAATCAACACAAAACACCTGCAAAGGTTTCCTAAGCCTTAAATGGTCCCTCAGTCTGGTTCAGAAGGCTACACAATGGGGAAGACTGCTGACTTGACAGTTGTCCAGAAGACAGTCATTGACACCCCCCACAAGGCGTATAAGCCACAAAAGGGTCATTGCTCACAGATATTAATGGGAAGTTAAGTTGAAGAAAGGAAAGGTGTGGTAGAAAAGGTGCACAAACAACAGGGATAATCACAGCCTTGAAAGGATTGTCAAGAAAAAGCCATCCAAGAATTTGGGGGAGATTCACAAGGAATGTACTGTGGCTGAAGTCAGTGCTTCAAAAGCCACCAGTCAAAGACAGATCCAGGGCATGGGCTGCAACGGTCACATTCCATCTGTCAGGCCACTCATGACCCAGGGATAATGTGACTGGACTGTTGCACAGTGGTGCAAAGTGATGTTTTCAGATGCAAGTAAATTTAGCATTTCATTTCAATTTGCAAATCAAGGTCCCAGAGTCTGGAGGAAGAGTGGAGAGGCACACAATTCAAGTTCTTGAGTTCCAGTGTGAAGTTTCCACAGTCGGTGATTGTTTGAGGAGCCATGTCATCTGCTGGTGTTGGTCTACTGTGTTACATCAAGTCCTAAGTCAGTGTAGCGGTCTACTAAGAAATGTTAGAGCACTTCACGCTTTCCTCTACTAAGAAGCTTTACGAAGATCCTGATTTCATTTTCCAGCAGGACTAGGCACCTGCCCACACTGCCAAAAGTACCAATACCTGGTTTAATAACCTTGGTATCACTGTTCTTGATTTGCCAGCAAACCTGCCTGACCTAAATCCCATGGAGAATCTAAGGGGTATTGTCAAGAGGAAGATGAGAGACGCCAGACCCAACAATGTAGATCATCTGAAAGCCGCTATCAAAGCAACCTGGGCTTCTATAACACCTCAGCAGTGCCACAGACTGATCGCCTCCATGCCATGCAGCACTGATGCAGTAATTCATGCAAAAGGGGCTCCAATCAAGTATTGAGTTCATATACTGTACATGCTTTTCAGTAGGCCAACATTTCTGTATTAAATATCATTTTTTTTAATTGGTCTTATTTAATATTATAATTTTTAATATACTAACTTTTGGGTTTTCATATTAGCTGTACCCTATAATCAACATTAAAATAATTAAACACTTGAAATATATCACACTGTGTATAATATATGAGTCTCACTTTTTGAATTGAATTACTGAAATAAATTAACTTTTTGATGATATTCTTTTATTGAGATGCACCTGTAAAAGATGTATGAATAGTTAATGGTAAATGAACTGGACACAGGATAGCTAGATTACTTGTCTACCACTAGGGGGCGAGCTAGTACTATGTACAGCTCCACTGTCTGGGCTGCATAAACTACTGTATATTGTCAATGTTATTAAACAGCATTTTTCCGCATGATTAACCTTATTAAACCAGGCATATAGCCTGGTAGGGTTGATTATGCTGAAGACAACACATTTCTTTTCTTTGAAGCTTGTATGGTTGTGGAGAAATGGCGGGAAAGCGGCACCAGGATCGGCAGGTGGTCTGCGATCCTTCCTCAGGACATTGGGGTCAAGATGGTGGCCCTGCGCTGGGTTCAGTGATTGGGCAGCGCAGGGCTGGCTCAGAGTCAGCTTCAGCTAAGGAAATGGCGGCCTCTAGTGGTCGAGATGCAGAATTGCAGGCTCTGGCAGCACCAGCAGCAGGAAATGGCACAGGAGGTGCTAAAGATTGGAGGATGGCCAGAAGGGAGACCAGCGCCGGTCAAGCTCCACTACCTTACGATGCGGCTGGTGGAATCACAGCATCCACACAACTAGGTGAGACACATGGGGAATCCTCAGTCATTAACAGTGGCTTGTCTTGGGGGTCACAGGGTTGGGGGGCACAGGGGTGCCCGTGGCAGGAGGACTGGGGGAGTTGTTATTGGGGTTGAGGAATTTAGTGAAGTGGTTGGTAGGTATGGGGTCAGGGACGGGGTCACCGGTGGCGGCATGGGGTTTACAAGGGTCGGACGCGACGGGTAGTGGTGGTACAGTGAGGTCTGCTGGGCCGGGGGATCATGGGGCCATTGGTGCGGGGGCCGGCAAGCCGTTGGGGACATCGCCAGACGGTCCGCCTAACAGGGAAAATGGGAAAGATTAGGAGGAGCCGCATTTGGATGATGGGGCGAAAGGGGAGGTATATGTTTGCTGGGCGCCCACTTGCGGCCGGAGGTGAAGGAAAAAATTTGGAAAGAGGAGTACGTAGACATATTGTCCTTACTCCCGCTGGAACGGTTCAATTTAGATAGGGATAGGAAGGAGGATAGGAGAAAGGAAGAAGAGGATAAGCGGCGGTACCATTTGATTCCGCAGACTTTTTCCAGCTGATTGCAGTCGTTTGTGATCCTGGCCAGTGTCATTGGGGAGAAGGCGCCGGAGAATTGTTCTGCGCTTTTCTGTTACCTGGACACGATAGGCGAAGCGTATCGGGTATATGGATAGTTGGGGTGGTTGCGCTACGACGAGCAATTTAGGCAACGGAGAGTGGCTCGGTCTAGCATTCGGAGGGATCATAAGGACATTGGATTGTGGATGAGGGTGATGGCTCCAGTCAGGACGGGGAAGTCCTTTCCAGGGGCGCCGGGTGTTCTGGGCAATCGGAGAGCTCGGGGGCCTCGCAAAAGGGTTTATGCTTCCTGTTTAACGAGGGAGGATGCAAGTATTTAAGCACGAGTGTTCCTCATGTGGAGGCAGTCATGGAGTACAGTGGTGCTTCAAGGGTCGAACAGGAAAGGGTTGGGGGGGGGGGTTATGCAGCTGGAAAAGGGGCAGACGCCAATTCGGGTAACTGAGATGGTGCCCTTCTTAAATAGGTACCCGAATGCAGAAGTGGCGGATTTTCTGTTGACGGGTTTTAGAGAGGGTTTTTGTATCCCGTTAGTGAAGGGTGAGTTTTGGCAAGGAAAAAAAAATGTGAGGCCCGCAAGGGAGCTTCCAGGGGTGGTTACTAAAAAATTACAAAAAGAGGTGGCATTGGGTCGCATGGCGGGCCCCTTTTGGGACTTGCCGATGCAGAATTTACAGGTCTCACCTTTGGGGGTCGTACATCGCCTTTCATTTTCAAAAAGGGGTTCGGTTAACGAGGGGATTGCGCCGGAGTTGTGTTCGGTGGTGTATACATCATTTGATGAGGCTGTTCGTTGGGTTCGGAAGTATGGGCAGGGAGCGTTGCTGGCTAAAGTGGATATTGATGCGGCGTTCCGTCTTCCGCCAGTACACCTGTATTGTCAGCACTTGCTGGGTCGTTTTTGGGAGGGGGGGGGGGTTTCGTTGATCGGTGTTTGCCCATGGGTTGTTCGGTTTCGTGTGCCTACATTGAGACGTTTAGTACATTTTTGGAGTGGGTGGCATGTGAGTGGTCGGGATGGGGTTCGATTATCCATTATTTGGATGACTTTTTGTTCATTGGGCCACTGAGTTCGAAGGGATTCTCTGTGATGTTGCATTCTTTCGAAGTCGTGTCCCAATTTTTTTGGGTTCCTTTGGAGTCGGAAAAAACGGAAGGCCCTGCGACGGAGTTGAGTTTTCTTGGGATAGTCATAGATACTGCCGCTATGGAATGCAGGTTGCCCGAGGAAAAAGTTGAGGATCTGCGGCGTGTGGTGTTGGCTGCATGTGGGCGAAAAAAATTGCGGCGTCGGGAGTTGCAGTCTTTATTGGGAAAACTTAATTTTGCCTGTCGTATTATGCTCATGGCACAGATGTTTTTGTAGGAGGTTGGCACAGGCAACATGGGGGATTCAGGCTCCTCACCACTTTGTGCAGCTTACTCAGGAAATGTGGGACGATTTGAAGGTGTGGGCGTCCTTTTTGAAAAGGTATAATGGTTGGTCATTATGGATGGCGGATGGGGTGTTGGCGGCTGATCTGGATTTGTTTACCGATGCGGCGGGTGGGTATGGTTTTGGGGCATATTTACAGGGATGTTGGTGTGTAGGGGAGTGGCCGAGTCGTTGGCAGGAAGAAGACTTGGTGAAGAATTTCGTGTTTTTGGAGCTCTTTCCCATTGTGGTGGCGGTGTCCATTTGGGGGGATTTTTTCCAAAATAGGAAGGTGCGATTCCATTGCGACTCCGGATGTGACAAAATCATTTTGGGCGTTAAAGGGTTGGAAGAGGCGGTTGCCAGGGGAGAATCAGCGTAGACCTATTTCCGTTGTTGGTAGAAATGATGGAGCAGTTGGGGCGGGTTTGTGTGTCAGTTGAGGAGGTTAAGGTTGTTTAAGTTGGCCTTTTCTTTTGCTTTCTTTGGGGCGTTGCACATTGGGGAATTGGTTAGCCAGGGTAAGAGCCGAAGGGGTGGGCTTCAGAGAGAAGACGTGGAATTATTCAATCATAGGGTGGAATTTTGTATTAGGAGGTCGAAAAGGGATCAGTTGGGGCGGGGTTATTTTATATCAGGTGGTGGGTTCGGTCGCGTGCCCGGTTCAGTGTCTTAGGGATTTTTTGGGGCAAGAGTTTGGGGGTGATGGGCCATTATTGGTTCATGGAGATAGGTCGTTCCTTTCGCGGTTCCAGTTTATTGCGGTACTGCAAGCTTGTTTAGCACGGTTGGATAGAGACCCCAGGTTGTTTGGGGGGTCATTATTTTTGGATTGGCGCAGACACTGAGGCGGCTAGGATGGGGTTGGGTGATGATGTAATTCGTCGCATCGTTCGATGGGAGTCTATTCGGTTCCGGTCCTATGTTAGGCCGGCATTGTTATAAAGGGGGGTAATGGTGTTATAGCGGGAATAGGGCATGTTGAGGGTCATTTTTGTTGATGTGTTGTATTTTTGTGTTCCTTGCAGGTCTTTCAGCGTGCCTGGTGTGGATTATGGGGAACTCTTACTTGTTCTGGGGAGCGTTGCGTGCAGCGGTTAGGCCGTACGGGAGACAGCTGGGTTTTCCCAGAGAGGTGGCGGTGATTTGCTGGTTGGGTATGAGAGGAATGCTGTGGAGTCGGGTTCTTCCGGAGTTCCATAGGTTTTTGAGGTTAGATACGTGCCCAGGGGTATTGGTGTTACATGTTGGGGGGAATGATTTGGGGGTGCGCCCCTTTAGAGAGCTCACAAAAGACATTAAATTCGATTTGCTGCGTTTGTGGGCTGAGTTTCCGGGCTTGGTTAGGGTCTGGTCGGATATGGTACCGCGTAGGCAATGGAGGGAAGCTAGGTCAGTGGAGAGGCTGAACAAAGCAAGGATAAAGGTTAATAGGGCAGTCGGTCGTTTTGTGGTGAGGGATTATGGTTCGTCATAGAACTGAAGGCGGGAGAGGGGGCGTCCTGGCATGGGTATGGAGTACATCTGAATGCGGTGGGCATTGACTTATAGTGTTCTGGTTTGCAGGATGGGATTGAGTCGGCTTTGTGGGTGTGGCGGGATGCAAGAAGGTGTGGTGTCGCCCCCTTTGTGTCGTGGGCAGTGGGGGGTGCTTGGAGTTGGTGGTTATGGTGAGTATGGTGTGGTGGGGAGGAAGTCAAGGAGGCCCTGGACTCCCCAGGGAGTGGAATTTCAGGTGTGATATGGCGGGTAGGTGCCCCACGTTTGTTGCCCAGGGTTACCGGTTTCTGCCTCTGAGCTGGCATTTATTGGCTAGAGGTAATTTAAATTAATTGAGGGGTGGGGAAGTTACCCATCAGATTTACGGGCTCCAAGGACCCTCCCCGTGCTGTTAAGTTTTCTGGGAAGGTTCTTGGGTGGGCCTTCAGGTAGGAAGGCCGTGGGGTTGGTTATTATTTATGTTATTTATTGTTTTGTACGTTATTAATAAAATGGCTGTTGTGGCCAATAAAATCCACTTGTGGAGTTGTGTCTTTATTGGGTTGGGAAGGGGGGAGATCAGTAGGGGAACGACTTGACAATACGCTTGTCATGTCTGGGCAGCATATTGTTCTGTGTGAACAGCACTTTTCTGTATGGGGATAAGCAATATCAGCAGCCATCTCTTGTCCCCATACAGTTGAGGTGATTGCTGCATGTAAACGCTTCACCTCCACTGACGAGCAGGCAATTGTCAGGAAGGAACGTTTGCTTCTAGATAATTCTCTGGCTCGTCGCTCCTGTGTAAATGCAGCATTAATAAAACACTGTGCTTTATTACTGAGCTTCTGAGATGTAAGAAATGGACATGTTTTCTTGATGACTCAACCTTGCTTAACAAAGAGTACACCATTCTTCCTCAGATAAACATGTCAACCTATCAGATGAGCTAGTCCTACGTCATAAGCCAATTCGATCCTAATCTAACAGTGTTATAAATAGTGCTTTATTAAGGAAACCATAATAGATGTCAAGTGTTATCCATGACAGCTAGCTCTGCTTGACAATCCCTTATATTTGACAAATGTTGACCATTCCAGTATGAGAACAGACTGTTATCTATTGAAAGAATGAAAATATCATATCCTCTACATTAAGTGACTTTGAAAATTGATCTTTAAGGTCGCATTCAGCTTTGTGTAGCTAGACTGAGGTGCTGTGTCTAAGGGATCCCCTGGTTTTCATCCTTAAACCATGCAAGGTGGTATGGACTTGGCTGTGGGAGGACCCCCCCCCCCCCCCCTTAGAACAGTCATCTTCTTGATTGATAGGACCAGGTTCCTGCATAGTCATCTCGTCTGGCCCTGTCTATCAAGAAGTAGATAGAGGGGTTGGCAGAGGAAGGAGGAGGAGCAAGGGTGCACAGAGTGGCTTGGGCCCACCCTCTGTGCACTTAACTGCTAATTTGAATATGGATTAACAGCACATTTTCACAAGAATGAAGCAACAGATCACTAAGTAAAAGGTATCATTACATTCCGATGAGCTAGCCTTTCCCATCTGGAATTATTTCAGCAATCCTTCAGTTCAGTGGAACTGACCCTGTTAACAGTTAATCTAAAAAGGTGAGAAGTACTGGGCTATCAGTTATGAGTTCTATCTGGGTCAGAGGCTTTATTCGCTCAGGCACAATTTTGCTTTTCATTGTGTTTATTAAAGGGGTTTCTGACACTTTTTAACTGATAACCTATCCTCTGGATAGTCACCTGAGACTCCCACCGATCAGCTGAGAAGGCACCGGCGCTCTTGTGAGCATCATAGACATCTCATTACTTACCCTAGGCCACGTTCATCTGTCACGTGGCCTAGGTGCAGCTCAGTCTCATTCAAGTGAATGAGACTGAGCCGCGATAGAAAGCACATCTGCTATACAATGTACGGCATGGTGCTTGGTAAGCTGTGAGAAGGTCACAGTGGTCATGTGACTTCTCAAACAAATGATCTGTGGGGATGGTGTCAGCCCCTCACTCATCAGATTTAAAGTACTTTTTAATGGACAGCTTTTACTACAGTTCTCCTTAACCAAATTCTCAGCATGGGAACAACATGCTCTGCCTAAGGGCTTATTCACACGGCCGGTGTGCTTCCGTTCCATGCACTGGGGTCCGGTATTAGCAGCCCCCAATGCACGGGCAACGTGCATTCGTCCATCATCCGTCCGTTTCACACAAAAAATAGAACATTTTCAATTTTATTGCAGAACGGAAGCATGGATCGGAAACCCCACGGAAGTACTCCGTAGTGCTTACGTGGGGTTCCGTTCCATGCTTCCATTCCGCATCGCATCTCCGGATCTCAAGTGAATAGGTCCGCATCTGTGATGCGGAGTGCACATGGGCCGGGGCCCGTGTATTGCGGAGCCACCATATGCGGGCCGCAATATGGCCACGGAACCACAACGGCCATGTGAACAAGCCCTAAGAAAGAGTTGAGAGGATCTGGAAATGTGCTGCCGTTTTTTGGACTTTATTTTTCACTTATTCTATCAACCATTTTGTGCTTTATCTTTATCAAAAATACTAAATTAAAAACTACTCTCAGGACTGGCATTAGTGGGGGGCAAACTGTGCAAGTGCTGTTCAGCCCCACAACCAGGCCATTTAGCTGTGGAACAGAGTGCGTGGAATGCAACTGAACAGTGCACCCGGCTAGAGAGCAGAGAGTACAGCACCGGTGTGTTATGTGTTAGTCCTGCCTATCCTCAGGTCGGCCTTCATGCCCTGTCAGGGGAGGGGAGCCAGCGGAGGCAAAGCAGAAGCAATGCAGGACTCGAGAGCTGCATCACATCACTGGCTGCTCCTCTATCTCTTGTATGTTGTGCTGAGGTGACATTAATACAAAGGGTGGATCCAATGATGCACTATTAGTTGTCACAGTCAGTGGTGTAACTAAAAGTGACGGGGCCCCACAGCAACTTCTTCACAAACCCCTCGTCACAAGGTGTGAACTGTGCCTTACTACCAAAAGGGGAAAAAAAGCTGTGTTTATTTTGGACTTTGTGCTGCAGTAAAGCATATTTCTGTTAACCATTTGTGTCACACTAAGGCCTCTTTCACACTGGCGTGAATTCCGCGATGCAATGCGTGAGGTGAACGCATTGCACCCGCACTGAATCCTGACCCATTTATTTCTATGAGGCTGTGCACATGAGCGGTGATTTTCACGCATCACTTCTGCGTTGCGTGAAAATCGCAGCATGCTCTATATTGTGCGTTTTTGACGCAACGCAGGCCCCAAAGAAGTGAATGGGGCTGCGGGAAAATCACAAGCATCCACAATCAAGTGCGGATGCAGTGCGATTTTCCCACAAGGTTGCTAAGAGACGGGACCCGATCTTTATTATTTTCCCTTATAACATGGTTACAAGGGAAAATAATAGCATTCTCAATACAGAATGCTTAGTAAAATGTGGATTAAGGGGTTAAAAATAAAAAAAATAAACTCACCTTATCCACTTGATCGCGTAGTTGCTTAGTTCTTCTTCAAGCATTAGCTGCCAGCTAAAGGACCTGTGGTGATGTCACATCACATGGTCCATCACCATGGTGATGGACCATGTGATGAGCTCAGTGACCTCATCACAGGTCCTTTAGCCAACAGCTAATGAATGAAGAAGAGATCGCAACTACGCGATCAAGTGGATAAGGTGAGTTTATTTTTTTTAACCCCTTAATCCACATTTTACTAAGCATTCTGTATTGAGAATGCTATTATTTTCCCTTGTAACCATGTTATAAGGGAAAATAATAAAATCTACAGAATACTCAACCCAAACCCGAACTTCAGTGATGAAGTCCGGATTCGGGTCTTGGTACCAAACATGCCAATTTTTCCCACGCGCGTGCAAAACGCATTTAAACGCTTTGCACTCACACAGAAAAATCGCGCATTTTCCCGCAACGCACCCGCCTCTTATCCGGGCGTCATGTTTGAAAGAGGCCTAAAGAAAGCTACATTTATGTTTGATGGACTTTATGTTGGTTGGGAAGTAAACTACTAGCTGTGGTTTTGTTGAAGAAACCTGGACTGAGAGGGTCTCTCTGCCTGAGCTAATCTCCCACACTGTTACAATATATACATTATATATATATACTGTAGTCAATGTTGATTGATAATCTCTCCCTCTGTAATAATTGTACTAGTTTTGGGTTATATTATGCATGCAACAACTTTTCATAGGTGCAGAATCTTGGAATTAACCCTTTACTGACCATCTTTAAACACTTGTGAGTTGCCAGGTTTCTGCTGTTTCATAATGCAGGCAATCAAGGGAGCTGTTTACTGTCTGCAATAGCCTGGGTCTCTCTGAAGAAACCCATGCTATTGCAGGTGTAGTTCTCATGGAGCCCTGCAAGTGAACTGCAATGGCAATTCATTGCAATGTAAGGGAGAAACAATCTAAAAATTGTTTCTTATGGTCATCTAGGGTGACATAAAAAAGTAAAAAGTACTAAAAAGTTTTTAGAAAATTAAAAGAAAATATATAAAAATTTGAATCACACTCCCTTTCCCCATAATTAACCCCTTCCCAACCAGCGGCGCTGCAGAAGGTGACTTGCCGCCCAGCGCCTTACTACTATGGCGGGACGAACACCCGCCCCCGGGCATAATCGCTCGGGAACCGGGGTGCGATGGCTGCTCTGCCGAGCAGGCAGGGCTGGGGGAGGTATTTCCGCCATCCTGCAGCTCCGATCACTGCGATTGGCCGGATTCCATTGATCGGCCCATCGCACTCCGGATGTGATACAGAGCTGCAGGGAGGGGCAGGGGGTCATCTGGAGGCGACCGGTGCTGAACTAGTCAGCACCTGTCTCTTCTGAGGTCAGGCAGGGGACTCCTGTTTGGGGTCCCCTGCCAGCGCTGCCATTAGCTGGAACAACGCTCCAGCCAATGGCAGCACTACAGCAGCAGAGGGAACAGGAAGAATCCCTCTGCATTCAGTCATTCTAGCTGGCGACTGCATGCAGGGCGGACCTCTGCCCCTCTGTGCTGTACCTGCTTGCTGGGATGTGTGGTTCATAACCACAGCAATTTACTGATTCCTGCAAAGAAGAAGAAAGAAGAACATCTGCTGCAGTGTTTTTTTTTTGCAGCAGCAGCAGAAGTTCCAGATCCCTAATCCCCCCCTCCTACCTTCCCAAGCCCTAATCCCTGTCATCCCCCGCCCCCCCCCCTTTCAGTCACTTTTTCACTTTTTTCCCCCCTGCTCTGCACCACTTTTTTTGTGTGCAAGCTTTCCAAGCCCTAATCCCTATCCCCCCTCCTCCCTGTCCGCTAAGCGAACAAATTGTGGCTTTTTTTGTCACTTTTATCTGCCTTTTTCTTTTTTCCTGCTCTCCACTACTTTTTTTGTGTGCGAGCTGTGAACATCAAGCGCTGATCAGTCCGTACTTGGTATCTGCAAAAGGACAAGGCATAGGAGCGCTGTGGGGCAATTCTTTTATCAGGAAACTGCTCTGACATGGCTGGAATAGGGAAGGACATCCATTTTTAAGTGTGTTGGTGAGCATACTGTTGACTAAGGTCAGCTTGTGTGCTCCTCCGAGACAGACGTCTCCTATGATGATAGGCGTATGGAGCATTTTGGGGACCGGTAATCTGTTCTCTAGCCTTGTGAACCTCTGGTGTAGGTATCTCAGAACTATTGTCTGGTATGTGATTGCACTCCAGTATGGTTGGCAGTGACAAGCAGGTCTGACCATCTATGGACTCCACCTTGTACCCAGTTGCTTTCCTGCCCGCCGTCTTAACGGTACCTGCACATGTCCTAAGGAGTAGAGAGAACTGGGTCCTACAGTGTTGAAGGTGTCGAAGAAGGTGGATTTAGCTAAATACCTGTTGCTTTGATCATCTAAGATTGCATATACCATGATCACCCTACCTCGGTGGCCGACCAGATAAACTCTGACAAGGCAGATTTTTGAGCTGGACTTCCCTCCTACGAGTCCTTTACAGATCTCAGTACAATGAGAAGTGACTACTGCGTTGTCTACGTCCGTGTCTATCTGCTTCCCGTCATGCTCCTCTGTTTGGAATGATACCTGAGGGGGTGGTCCAGGGTTTAAAGCCGTGTTGTGTTATGTTCTGCCGCATTCTGTGCATGTGACACTGACCTTACAGTTCCTGGCGAAGTACGACATTGTAGCGCAGCACCTGAAGTAGATGTTATTTTCTTTGAGGAATTCTTTGCGGTCCTCTAAAGAATTCTCCCTGAAGGCTCTGCATTTTAGTAGAGACTGTGGTTTCTTGTGCAGGGGGCATTGTTTAGTAAGATCTTTGGGTATATTCTCTTCTTGAGAAGATTTAAACGGCCTGTAAGGAGAACCTGTGGGAGCAACATTAGTTTTGTGCACTGCCACTGGTGTTTTATGGAGTGTGACACCAGGGGTAGTGGGACATGACAATGTAAAGTCAAAACTGGGATCATTTCTGATCCTTGCCTGTTCTGCAACCACCTAGAAGGGAGGAAATGGTACATTATAAAAACCGTTTATAATGGGAACCATGCATGACCTACTTCTCTTGTAGATCTTGTAGAGTTTTTGGACAATTGGATTGACACCACTGGCGGTGTCCAGAAATGCTAGCCCTGGCAGATCTCCCTCTCCCTGAGCAACCTGTACCTCTATTAACAAGTGGCTGAGTTCCCTGAGCTTCTGGTAACCCGTACCCATTATTCTAGGAAAATTATCAATTTTTTTATATAAAGCATTTACTATAGCTTCTATTGACCCATAACACTCATCAAGTCTTTCCCACATCATCTTTAGGCCTTTGCCCGGATAGTCTATGTTAATGTCTCTGATTCTTTTGGCGTGTTCAGCAGACTCGCCTCCAAGCCACTTTACCAAGAGACCTAACTCCTCACTATAGGAAAGATCTAAGCCTCTTATAGCGTTCTAGGAAGGAGGCTCGCCATGCCCTGTAGTTCTTGGGGCAATTGGAGAACTTTATAAGTCCTTTGGTAACCAGCTCCCGTTTAGCAAAGAACTTAGCAAAGTCTATGGCGGCCTGGTTAGCGCCAATACTACCCGGTGTGTTGCTGTTATGCTGCATATGTGATGTATCACCATACCTTTTAGGGGTTTCTGGCTTAGGGTAGTCTGTATAATACCATTCTGATGTGAAGGTTGTCCCTTTAAGTCAAACCGAAGGTTGTAGCTTTCGTTTTGCAGGGCGGTAGTTGTGGTCAGCATCGTATTGTCGCATACCGTCCTGCTGGAGGAACTTTGTGGTTCAAAGTAGGGTCTTTGACACTCTATATAAGCTGGCTTATATACTGAATCACAGTTGTCGTCTGTCTTGGGATGCTGATGGACATACAGTCGTGGCCAAAAGTTTTGAAAATTACATAAATATTGGAAATTGGAAAAGTTGCTGCTTAAGTTTTTATAATAGCAATTTGCATATACTCCAGAATGTTATGAAGAGTGATCCGATGAATTGCATAGTCCTTCTTTGCCATGAAAATTAACTTGATCCCAAAAAAACCTTTCCACTGCATTTCATTGCTGTCATTAAAGGACCTGCTGAGATCATTTCCGTAATCGTCTTGTTAACTCAGATAAAAATGTTGACGAGCACAAGGCGGGAGATCATTATGTCAGGCTGATTGGATTAAAATGGCAGACTTGACATGTTAAAAGGAGGGTGATGCTTGAAATCATTATTCTTCCATTGTTAACCATGGTGACCTGCAAAGAAACGCGTGCAGACATCATTGCGTTGCATAAAAATGGCTTCACAGGCAAGGATATTGTGGCTACTAAGAATGCACCTCAATCAACAATTTATAGGATCATCAAGAACTTCAATGAAAGAGGTTCAATTCTTGTTAAGAAGGCTTCAGGGCGTCCAAGAAAGTCCAGCAAGCGCCAGGATCGTCTCCTAAAGAGGATTCAGCTGCGGGATCAGAGTGCCTCCAGTGCAGAGCTTGCTCAGGAATGGCAACAGGCAGGTGTGAGCGCATCTGCACACACAGTGAGGAGAAGACTTTTGGAAGATGGCCTGGTGTCAAGAAGGGCAGCAAAGAAGCCACTTCTCTCCCAAAAAAAAAAACATCAGGGACAGATTGACCTTCTGCAGAAAGTATGGTGAATGGACTGCAGAGGACTGGGGCAAAGTCATATTCTCCGATGAAGCCTCTTTCTGATTGTTTGGGGCATCTGGAAAAAGGCTTGTCTGGAGAAGAAAAGGTGAGCGCTACCATCAGTCCTGGGTCATGCCAACAGTAAAGCATCCTGAGACCATTTATGTGTGGGGTTGCTTCTCATCCAAGGGAGTGGGCTCACTCACAATTTTGCCCAAAAACACAGCCATGAATAAAGAATGGTACCAAAACACTCTCCAACAGCAACTTCTTCCAACAATCCAACAACAGTTTGGTGAAGAACAATGCATTTTCCAGCACGATGGAGCCCCATGCCATAAGGCAAAAGTGATAACTAAGTTTCTCAGGGACCAAAACGTTGACATTTTGGGTCCATGGCCTGGAAACTCGCCAGATCTTAATCCCATTGAGAACTTGTGGTCAATCCTCAAGAGGCGGGGGACCAACAAAAACCCACTAATTCTGACAAACTCCAAGAAGTGATTATGAAAGAATGGGTTGCTATAAGTCAGGAATTGGCCCAGAAGTTGATTGAGTGCATGGCCAGTCGAATTGCAGAGGTCTTGAAAAAGAAGGGCCAACACTGCAAATACTGACTCTTTGCATAAATGTCATGTAATTGTCGATAAAAGCCCTTGAAACATATGAAGTGCGTGTAATTATATTTCACTCCATCACAGAAACAACTGAAACAAAGATCTAAAAGCAGTTTAGCAGCAAACTTTGTGAAAACTAATATTTGTGTCATTCTCAAAACTTTTGGCCACGACTGTACAATATTCTGAGATGCGCTGTGCTGGATCTTGTTGATCTAGGTCTGGCCCAAGTACTTGACTGTGTTTCTCAGATGCGGGGTATGCCATAGCTTCCAGGTACTCTGCTTTGGCTATTGCGGATGCCGCTTCTTTCACTCCGGCAAGTTTTTCCAGTGACGCTTGCAGGAGTACTCTCTCCCTTTCCATTGAAGCTTGCAGTGATCCCGTATGAGGAACCTCCTGAGCGCCCTAGAATGGCCCTGAATAGGGGATGAAGCTACCAGCTATTATATATGCTGACCAAAAGAAACATCACTACAATGATGAATAGCACAGTATAGTATAAAAAAAAAAACAATGCACAAAAATGTACGTAAGGGCCGTAAAGGCTGAAGAGAAGGACAATTGTACCCCCAGACGAGTACAGAACTCCTTCAAGAATGATGTTCCTCGAACACCTTGTGACGTAATTCAGAAGGAACAAACAACTTCCCCGAAAGAAAAAAATCTGGTGCCTGGGCCTCCAACACCTCTGCCTCAAGGTCAGGATGTAGGGTGGATATAACTACCCCTTCAGACAATATCGGACCAGGATCTTCCGAATCACCCCCTCTAGGAAAGCTATTCGACAAAGCATCAGTCTTGACGTTCTTAACCCCAGGGCGATAGGTGACGATGAAATGAAATCTGGTAAAAAACGACCATCTGGCCTGCCTTGGGTTCAGTCGTTTAGCCGACTCCAGGTAAGCCAGATTTTTGTGATCAGTAAGCACAGAGATAGGATGAATTGCTCCTTCCAACCAATGACTCAATTCCTCAAAAGCCAACTTAATGGCCAGCAACTCTCTATTACCCACGTCATAATTCCTTTCTGCAGCCGAGAGTTTCTTAGAGAAGAATGCACATGGGCTCCATTTACTAGGTGAAGGACCCTGCGACAAGACTGCTCCTACCCCTACCTCGAATGCACTAACTACCACAATGAATGGCTGTGACACATCCAGTTGCACCAGTATAGAAGCAGAAGCAAAACATTCTTTCACCTCTGAAAAAGCTTATAATGCTGCATCAGACTAGACTGAGACATCCGAACCTTTCCTAGTCATGTCCATTAAAGGTTTAACCACAGTCAAGTAGTTCAAAATGAATTTACAGGAGTAGTTGGTGAACCCCAAAAACCGCATAAGCTCTTTCCGATTTTTGGGTCGATCCCAGTCCAACACAGCACGGATCTTCTCTGGATCCATATAAAAACCTGAAGATGAAAGTAGGTAACCCAGGAATTGCACTTCCTGAACTGCAAATACACACCTCTCCATCTTAGCATACAATTTATTCTCTCTTAGGATCTATAACACCTGTCTCACGTGATCCTGATGAGTCTCCATGTCTGGAGAATAAATTAGTATGTCATCCAGATACACAACAACAAACCTCCCCACCAGATGATGAAAGATATCATTAACAAAATGATGGAAAACCACAGGAGCATTAGTTAACCTAAACGGCATGACCAGACTCTCAAAATGACCCTCTGGGGTATTAAACGCCATCTTCCATTCATCCCCTTCCTTAATCCTGACCAGATTATATGCCCCCCCTTTAAGTCTAACTTGGAGAACACCTTGGCACAAACAATCTGGTTAAACAAGTCAGGAATCAAAGAAAAGGGGTTCGGATCACGGACTGTAATCTGATTGAGCTCACGGAAGTCCAGACATGGCCTAAGAGTTCCCTCTTTCTTTGTTACAAAGAAAAACCCTGCTGCCACTGGGGACTTGGAAGGTCTAATATGTGCCTTAGCCAAACTCTCGGCAATATGGCTGCTTTTTCGGGTTCAGAAAGGTTATATAACCTAGATTTCGGCAACTTTGCTCCGGGAATAAGATTGATAGGACAATCATATTCCCGATGTGGGGGTAACCCCTGGCAACCACTCTCAGAAAATACATCAGAAAAATCAGAAATGAAAGAGGGAACAGCTTTAGTGGTTAAGACAGAAAGAAATGTCCATGCAATAATCACTCCAATCGAGAATCTGTCTCGCTTGCCAGTCAATGGAAGGATTATGTTTGCTTAACCATAGTAAACCCAGAACCAACGGAGCAGGCAGACTCTCCAGCACAAAACACAAAATGGATTCCTGATGAAAATCACCACTCTTAAACGGATGTCATGCACCATCTGTGACAAACATCTCTGAGTAAGTGATGCTGAGTCTATTGCAAACACCGAAATATTTTTCTCTAATGCACTTGTTGTCAACCCATGCATACGGACAAACTGACCATCAACTAGGTTAACCCTTGCCCCACTGTCAATAAACATCTCAATTCCCACAGATTTGGACTCTAGCTCCACCTTGGCAGACAGAAGAAATTGGGTACTACCAGTAAATGTCAAAAGTAAGTTCTCTGACTCCCCCACCCACACCACCAAGAGTAAGATGGGAATTAAATGCTTTTTTTTGTTTTTGTTTTCATCTTGACGCTGAAAGTAAGAACAAAAATTAACAAAATGTCCCCTTCTTCCACAGAAAAACATACTCCCTTCTTATGACTAAAACTCCCCCTAACTGCATAGGTTCGTCACCAGGCATAAACTCAGGAGTCTCTCCACCCAAAGTGTCAGAGGAAGCTGCCACGTTATATGATAGCTCGTCCTGAGAGTGAGGGTCCTTAGATCTCTCTCAGGTGTCTATCAATACGTACAGCAAGGGACATAGCCGCTTCCAATGACTCAGGATTTTCGTGACAGGCCAACGCGTCCTTTAGACTCTCAGATAATCCCTGACAGAATTGGCTACAGAGAGCTGGATCATTCCACTTCATATCCGTAGCCCATCTCCTAAATTCAGAGCAATAGATCTCTGCAGAACACTCTCCCTGCTGTAAACCATGTAATTTAGTCTCGGCCAAGGAGATCCGATCCAGATCATCGTAGATAAGACCTAGAGCTCTGAAAAATTCATCTACCGACTAGAGGTACTGTAATCCTGTCGGTAGAGAAAAAGCCCAAGACTGAGCATCTCCTTTAAGCAATAAAATGATAATACCAACTCTTTGACTCTCATCCCCAGATGAAAGCGGACGTAACTTAAAGTACAATTTACACGACTCTCTGAACCGAATGAAATTATCGCTTCCCCCCGAAAATGTGTCTGGAAGTACAACCTTAGGTTCAGGAGAGGCCTGGTGACTACTACTGGCACCAGCAGCCTGTGATCCTTGGATCTGCGTGCGGAGGTCAGCTACCTTCAACGACAAACCCTGCAATTATCCATAGCCTCACTGACACAAACAAAAAAATGTTTGCAGCGGTTGAGAATGTCAGGGCGCAGAGGGAAGGGGAAAGTTACAAGGCCTGGAAACTAGGGAAAGGGGGATGTTCACCATCTAGATAATCTCTAATCTGAACCCTAACTACTATCTGTATGAACAGACCTCGATGGTAGAAATGTTCATATGCAGGAACCTAAAGCCCTATATCACCCTAAAGGGCCCTGAAAATAGTGTCAGGACGACAGTTGACCTGTTCCTTCCCAACTGAAGGAACAGGGGACCCCCCCAGGCCTAATACCAAAAGATAGGGGAATACAACAAACTAGAAATAGGAAAAAGACACTTAACTCCGATAAGTACGTGGACGAGCAGAAAATCAGTGGAGATCCAAACACCAGCACTTCCACAACCAGAATGGAGCTATCAACCGCATAGCATGATGGGTGAGACCAGACTAAATAGAGGAGTTGGAATGACCACTTAAGCTACACCTGAGACAAGAGGTGTGGTCATAACCAACAAAAACACTGAAACAAGTGAAACCAAAGAGGCTGTCAGATCACATCATGTGCAGCCAGTCTCTTAGATCTTCTGACCCCTGTCACAGGAGAGACCGTGACAATCAGGGTGTGTTCAATTGCAAGATGGTTCCTGTCAATTATTCAGGAGAAATCTGCCCTCCATCAGCCATTTGGTGCTCCTTTCCTTCTGACCCCAGTGGTACGCCCATATACCAGTATAAAAGCACATATGGGGTATTGCCGTAATCAGGAGAAAATGGGCAACAAATTATTGCATATATTTTCTCAAGTTCCCCCCTTTAAAAGTGGAGAATTTGAGCCTAAAGTCACTCTTGCACAATTTTTCGTTTTCACAATCATGTGTTTCCTAATTCTAGGAAACACCTTTGGGGCCAAAGTGCTTACTACATGCCTTGTAAGATTCCTTAAGGGGTTTAGTTTCCAGAACTTTTTGGGATTTTTTACTGTAGTGGTGCATCAGGTGGTCTTCAATTGCAACATGGTGCATGAAAAATATTCCTGTGAAAACTGCCCTCCAAAATCTATATGTTGCTGATTGCCCTCTGCGCCCTGCTGTGTGTCCATACAGCAGTTCACGATCACAAATGAGGTGTATTATAAACTGTCATTTTTGAATTACTTGAGGGCTGTAATTTCTACAATGGTTTCATTTATGGGGGGTTTCTACTATGTAAGCCCCACAAAGTGACTTCAGAACTGAACTGGTCCTTAAAAAGTGGGTTTATAAAATTTTCTTAAAAAATTTAAGAATTGCTTCTAAAATTCTAACCCTTCTAACGTCCTAAAAAAATAAAATGGCATTTACAAAATGATGCCAACATAAAGTAGACATATGGGGAATGTTAATTAATAAATATTTTATGAGGTATCACTTTCTGTTTTAAAAGCAGAGAAATTGTAATTTTGAAAAATTGCAATTTTTAAAAAGGTTTGGTAAAGTTGGGATTTTTTCATAAATAAAGGTGAAATATATTTCAAATTTATGACTGTCATGAAGTACAATGTGTCACAAGAAAACAATCTCAGAATGGTTTGGATAAGTAAAAGTGTTCCAAAGTTATTACCACAAAAATTGACACATGTCAGATGTGCAAAAAATGGCCTGGGCAGTAAGGCGAAAACTGACCCGGGTAGAAAGGGTTAAAATAAAAATAAACAATGAAAACATAAACATCATAGTCATCGCTGTGTCCCAAATGCCCAAACTATTAAGGCCTCTTTCACACTTGCGTTGTGAGGATCAGGCGTGCACTTCCGTCGCCGGAATGCATGCCGGATCCTGCACAACGCAAGTGAACTGAAAGCATTTGAAGACTGATCAGTCTTCAAAATGCTTTCAGTGTTACTATGGCAGCCAGGACGCTACTAAAGTCCTTGTTGCCATAGTAAGTAGTGGGGAGCGGTATACTTACAGTCCGTGCGGCTCCCGGGGCGCTCCACAATGACATCAGAGCGCCCCATGCGCATGGATCATGTGATCCATGCGATTATGTGATCCATGCTCATGGGGCGCTCTGACGTCATTGTGAAGTGCCCCGGGACTCGGGAGCCCCACGGACGGTAAGTAGACTTCTCCCCTGCCTCCCCACTACACTTTACCATGGCAGCCGGGACTTTAGCGTCCTGGCTGCCATGGTAACCATTCACAAAAGCTAAACGCCGGATCCGGCGATGCGCCGAAACAACGTTTAGCTTAATGCCGAATCCGGATTAATGCACTTCAATGGGCATTAATTCCGGATCCGGCGTTACGCCATGTCTTCCGGATATTTAGACTGAGACAAATCCGCAGCATGCTACGGTTTTGTCAATGTCCAAAAAACGTTCACATACTAAACGGAAGATTTCTTTCCATTCAGAATGCATTAGGATAAATCCTGATCAGTATCTTTCCATCCTAGAGCCCCGAGGACGGAACTCTAGGACGGAAAGCAAAAGAACAAGTGTGAAAGAGCCCTAAGCTAGTAATGTAATTATCCCATATCATGAACATCGTAACAGAAAAAAAGTCAAAATTGATTTGCCGTTTTTCCGTCACTTCACCTCCCCAAAACTTGAATAACAAAAGTGATCAAAAAGTCATACATAAGAAACCAGGGAGTAAAAAAACTAAAATTCTCTGGAGCTGATAGGGTTACTATATATAAATATAGATATATAGATATAAGATTAGATAGATAGATAGATAGATAACACACAACACAAAAGAGAATTAAATCGGCACTTCCAAAATATATATTATAAAAGGGCACAGGCGCACGCTACCTTGGCTGTAACACAATGCATAAAACTACAAGTAGCAGCACTTAATGCACAACGACAGATGAACAGTAACTACATAAAAGTGTAAACTGCATTACTGCTATACT
Organism: Bufotes viridis; assembly: GCA_033119425.1. Taxonomy (NCBI): domain Eukaryota; kingdom Metazoa; phylum Chordata; class Amphibia; order Anura; family Bufonidae; genus Bufotes; species Bufotes viridis. The sequence goes on from CM065590.1 coordinate 129,289,259, forward strand.
TACTATATGAAAAGTAGAAGATCTTTGCACATCATTTTTGATCAAGAATATGTCAGGCTGATCTACCAGCGATAGGGTGCCTTCCAACAGACGGGACCTACTCTAATGGTCTTGCCTCTCCTGGGCTTTTTGCCTATAAGTTTCAGGGCAAAGTAGGATCCAGCTATGAGATACTCTGATTAAAAGCACCAGGTAGATGTGCGGGAGTGCAAGGGTTTACAAATAATGAAAGGATAAGACTTCCATTTCATTATCAGCCCCTATGTGTGAATACAGAATTATCGTTTGTCAGGATACAATTTATAATTATATAATAACTACAATTCATTGTATCATTTACACCAAACATCTTCAGAAAGATAAACATTGTCTCTAATTAGATGTTCCTTCCTGTCCCACACACGCTCTGTGTAAACAGGCTCTGACATCTCCGTGACAGAACTCTCTGGTGAGATCGGAAGGAGGGGGGGGGAGCAATTACACCGCATGTTGTAAACATCTTCCACAGAGTGCACCGGTCACAATCAGAGGTAGCAGACAAATCCATCATGTACAATGGGTGTGTCCTCATTCACCAATCACAGGTCCCCAGGCTCCAATCAGAGGAGGTTTTACATCCTAGGCAGTAGTAAAGGTCACAATGTCCTGCACAGCAGCATTGGTGGTGCCAGGCTGCTCTCCAGTGACGCACACTGGAGCTCTGATTCCTGATCTACAAGCAGGGACATAGCACATCCCATTCATACGATGATGCCAGCTGCTGAGGAACAATAGAAGGCAGCTACCCTTACTGTTCCTGTTCAGATAGCAACACAGACAGCTCCCACCTGGGCAGTGCAATCTACATTCAGCACCAGAGCAGTGGACAGCTCTCATCTGGGCAGTAGAGTCCAGATTCAGCACCAGTGTAGTGGACAGCTCTCATCTGGGCAGTAGAGTCCAGATTCAGCACCAGTGTAGTGGACAGCTCTCATCTGGGCAGTAGAGTCCAGATTCAGCACCAGTGTAGTGAACAGCTCCAACACAGTTTCAGCACTACTGCAGTGAACAGCTCCAGCCTCCTTACCTCTTACAAGAATAGAAGACAATCGCTGCATTCAAGAATAAAGCGGGGTTGGACAAGGACTCCGGAATTGGTGGCAAATGGCTTTTAAGCCTGTTCTTTCCTTCTGTGCCCTTATTGCAGTGGTATGTTTTGTTCATGGATTTCCTAAACCAGACACCAGCCAAGGTAATTCTTTTCTTTATTATGTGCTTACTATTTAGGATCGATTACATAGTGTTTATGAGCCAGATGGTCTATAGTAGATCTGTGTATCGCCCTCAAGAAAGATGTAAAAGAGAATGTATAGGAAGAGAGTGCGGCTCAGATGCTCTATTTAATCCAACGATTAAAGTAATCCAACTAAATCCGTTGTCACGAATCAACTCTTAAAGGAATAAAGCACTTTTTTTTGTAGAAAGCATTCTAAGAAGCATGAAGAGTTGTAAATATGTATGTGCATATATGTGCTCTATATAACATATGATGAGTTGGTAGTAATGTTCCTTCCTCTGTATCCCTTCTAGACAAGGCTCTGCATAACAGAGAATTAAGTGTAGAGAGACCATTGGAAGAACAGGTACGTTTTCAGATTTTGACATGATCTATTACAATGTGCCTAGAGAATTTCTACTAAACATTTCCAAACAGTAAAGAGATTGTAAAGAATTGTGTTCAGTGGTTGATGGACATTCACCCTATAGATAATTATTTCATTGTATGCAATGTTTGAATGTTGCAAATTATAGCCAGAGAACACATATATCATAAGTCCATTATAAAATAGTTGCACTAGTGAAAATGCAACAGGTGCACTATAGACACCATGATGCACAGGAAACTATGTGTTGCCTATTTACCTGACCCATGCAATGTTTTCTAACATACATTGCAGACTGAAGACTGCAGACTTTGAGGGATTAATCAGCATTAGTTGGCAGTCTGCCAGCTCCATGCAGCTTTATTTGAGAGGAAATAACCAAATAACTCTGAACCCTGGAGACCATACTAATGCTTTTCTGTTTTATTCATCATTTCCCCCCATAGATTGCTGAGGCGGATACAGTGAGCAGAGGAGCCACCAAAGGTAACATTTATTAGCATGGAATTATGGGATCAGCATGGAAGAAAAGTAACTTCTACAGTTTTTGTTCTTTTTCCATCCTGTAGATGAAATAAAAAATGATTCCTTTGTGGATGACTTGAACTTCTTGATGTCAGCAGCTGAGAAAGAAAAGAATGTCAAACGAAGTGGCTGGACAAAAAACGCAGTCAGCGACCACAGGACCTCTATGGACGAGGCAGACTCAACCAAAAACATTAAGCCAGTGGAATATTTTGACTCCACTAAAAGTGGGTTGGATTATAAATATGAAGGTATTTGATAATCATAACCATGTCAGATAAGTAGCAGTGATAAAGTGATATACAATGTAGAATGTCATCTTTAGGTTATGACTAAGCCATCCATCCATTAGTGGAAGTCATGTATCGTGTTCAGCAGAAGTCCAGCCACAATTAGCCTCTGATCTGTCATAGATACACATGAAAAGGTCATATTGCTGCAGTCAGTGATTCATTGGTATTGATTTTAAAGAGGACCTGTCACCAAAAAAAGCAATGCAATCTGACAGCATCATGTTATAGAGCAGGAGGAGCTGAGCAGATTAATTACATAGTTACACTGTTAATGCGGTTAAAAAAGACATAAGTCCATCAAGTTCAACCAAGGGATAGGTGGGGACGCGAATCCCAGAAAGAAGTGAGACTCAGATTTCTACACGTTTTCATAAGAACTAATGTCATTAACTTTTAAGAATTTATTGAAACTCTTTCTAAAACTCACCTACTGTTCCTTCTGTGACCACGTCCTGAGGAAGTCTATTCGACAGATTCACAGTTCTTACAGTGAAGAAGCCCTGACGTCTCTGGAGAACTTGTTCCTCTCTAGTCGGAGGCAGCGCCCCCTTGTCTTTTGAAGGGATTTTACATGGAACTGTTTTTCACCGTATTTTTTGTATGGCCCATTTATATATTTTTATAGGTTAATCATGTTCCCCCTCAGATGTATCTTCTAAAGACTTAATAAATGTAATTATTTTAGTCTTTTCTCATAACTAAGACCCTTCATGCCCCTTATCAGTTTAGTCGCTCTCCTTTGTACCTTTTCCAGCTCCAGGGCATCCTTTCTATGGACTGGTGCCCAGAAGTGAACTGCATATTCCAGATGAGGCCGCACCAACGCTTTGTAAAGTAGTTATATTACATCCCTGCCCCGCTAGTCCATGCCTCGTGATATATATTTCTGTGGGAAAAGATTAAGTAAAACTTGTTATTTATACATTTGTATCTTTGCTTTTTACACCTCCTATGAACAGCTATCGGTACAGGAGGGAGGGGTTATCAGCAATGTGTATATAAGTGTGCATAGTGAGATAGCTGTCAGTCACTGATAACACCTCCCTCCTGTACCAATAGCTGGAGGTGAGAAAAGTAGACAAATAGGCCTCATGCACATGACCGTTGTTTGATTCCGTGTCCGTTGCGCCGTTTTTCGTGATTTTCTGCGGACCCATTTGTTTTCAATGGGTCTGTGGAAAACTCGGCAAATTCACCGTTTGTCCTCCGCGTCCGTGATTCCAGTCCGTCAAAAAAATATAATCTGTCCTATTCTTGTCCGCGAAAGTCGGTTCGCGGACCCATTCAAGTCAATGGGACCGTAAAAATATGCAGATGGCCATCCGGGTGTCATCCGCGTTCCACATCCGCATTTTTTTGCGGATCCCGTGGCAGGCATTTTGCAACTTGTCAGCCTGTCTTTTGGTAATATCTTTTGGGTCATGACCGCTAAAAAAAAAACGGAAGACACACGGAAACACAACAGAAGCAAAAACGGACACGGATCACAGAACAATGGAAACCCGTTTTGCGGACCGCAAAAAAATACTGTCGTGTGCATGAGGCCATACATGTATAAATTACAAGTTTTACTGAATCTTTACCCACAAAACTTTATATTAATCTGTTCAGCTCCTTCAGCTCTATAACATGATGCTTCCAGACTGCATTGCATTTTGTGGTGTCAGATCCTCTTTAAAGTCTAAAACGACTCTGTTAAAAGTTTTTTTTTGGCCATTTCACCTAATGCATAGTTGTTACTAACCTATAGAAGGAAGATACACCCTTTAAATCAATTCAGCATTGCTCAGAGATTGTTGCCAATTAAACATCTTAAAGTCAGGGTTATTTAATGGAGCAGTACATCAGAAATATCAGAACAATGCCAAAGGGTTCAATCATTAAAGGGATTATCTGGCCACTTCAAGTAACTAACCTGTGGAAGGGAGATCTTTTAGATACTACTTAGGCTACTTTCACACTAGCCTTTTTAAATTCCGCTATTGAGATCCGTCATAGGATCTCAATAGCGGAAGAAAACGCTTCAGTTTTGTCGTCCCCATTCATTGTCAATGGGGACAAAACTGAACGGAACGAAACGGAATGCTCCAAGATGCATTCCGTTCCGTTTGGTTGCGCTCCCATCACGGACAGAATAATAAACGTAATGGGGGAGAATGACACCGGCTTTGTGAGAGAGCATGAATGGCCATAGAGTTAATATAAAACAGGGATTAAATTAAGCGTAGTGTATCACAGCATTTTCTATCTCATCATGATAGTAACCACGATCTTTTAAAAGTTACCCTATTGGATCAAATAAATTATTCTTTGTGCCATTTTATAACACTTTGTAGTGGGGAGAGTTTGGGGATTTTTTAATTAAATACACTAGTTCCCAATGGGTTGACTGAGGCTATAGAAAGGACTGACTAGAATACAAGATAATGAGGGGCATTTATAAAGACCGGCATTCTCATACACCAGTCTTGATCCCTCTGTACCAGACTGAGATGTGCCTCATTTATTATCTGGCTATCCGCAAGCTAGAAACTCAAATCTACGCCAGCGAGGTAAATGCAACATCATTTCTGGTAATGGGACAGTGAAGTGGAGGAGGGAGGTAGTAGTTATTTAGAGAATAAGCTGAAGTTATGTGCTTATTCTTGACGAAGGGTGAAGTCCCAAAACCTGTTGGATGAATTATGGCTATTACTTTTTTTTAAAGAATAAATGTTGTATCCCTTAGGACACTAGTCTGAATATTAGGAAGTGACGGAGGGTGAGGATTGTGTGGAGCTAACCCTCCTCAGAGACTTGAGTGAATACCTACATCCAAGCTGTAAACCTAAAGAAATAGGAATTTTGCTCTGCCTAGCTGTGTTTTTTAATATGTTTTATAGCTTATAGTCGATGGAAGGAAGGTAATGGTTTGAAAAGTGTAGAATATTTTTCATGGAACAACCCCTTTAATGCACCATACCATTGAAAATTGTTGGAAGTCATATATTAGGCAGGCCTGTCTCATTCATCATTTTCTACGCATGTTTTAGGCGTAGAAAATGGTCTAAATTTAAGCTAGCAAGGAAGCTGGTTTACATTTAGAGCAGCGGTGGATGTGCTGAAGTTATGTAGAAGCTGGCGCCTCTGCATAACTTCGGCGGATCCACCACCAGCTAAAGGGCTTATAAAAACACCAGTCTTAATAAATGACCCCCGTAGACTTTACAGCTATACATAGGACATAGTTTGTAAATGACCTATATTTTATAGATATGGTTTTACCATTACTAGATGCTACTAAAGCTTTGTAGCTAATGTCTATAGTGCTCAATGGTCCATAGACATGTACTTCTTAAATACCATAGGATGAGTTTTAAGTATTAAATCAGCTAATGAGACTACTTTTAAACTATATTTTAATATGCAATTATACAGTAGATCTATTTCTTTTTATGATTACTTCTAACAACCAGATTCATAACCATTCCCCTATTAAGGCTGCTAGTATATGAGCGGAAATGAATCTATGATTAAGTTAATGGGGGCTTGGAGCTTAAAATTCAGCGCTAATGAAGGAGACGGCAACATTTCTTCACATTTCATATAATTAGATGGTTGAAAGTAGGTCAGAAATGATTTATTTTTTTAGATGATCCGGATGGGCTTCACCAATTAGATGGGACACCACTCACTGCAGAAGATATCGTTCAAAAGATCGCTATGAGAATTTATGCAGAGAACGACAGAGGAGTATTCGACAAGATTGTTTCTAAGCTCCTAAACCTTGGACTGGTAGGTGAAAATCCTTCATATCCGCAATGTATTCTCTAGATCAGTGATTCTCAACTGGAATTTGGAACTTGCTCAAAACGTCTTCATTTTGCAGCAGGGATTGCAGATTCCTTTCAGTCTGCTTAGATTGTGGTACACTGAAATGAAATCACATGCTGTATAAATAGGAACGCATATTTCTTTGCAGTAAATCGCGTGGCACATCATACACTTCTACCTGTTGGCCCCTTTATGAACTTACCCACCTTTACAATACACAGCATATTAAATGCATAAGTACAATAGGTGTATATGGTAGTAACACATATAGGCTACATACACACGAACGTATTTTGTTTCCGTGTCTGTTCTGTTTTTTTCCGGATAGGATGCGGACCCATTCATTTAAAGGGCTCTGCAAAAAAATGCTGACAGCACACCGTGTGCTATCCGCATCCGTATGTCCGTTCCGTAGCACCACAAAAAAAAAAGAGCATGTCCTATTCTTGTCCGTTTTGTGGAATAGGATAGGCATTGTTACAATGGATATCATCCGGTTTTTTTTTTTGCGGATCAGCAATTTGTGGACCGCAAAACACATACGTTCGTGTGCATGTAGCATATGGTAAGATTCCTGCAATATAAATGTATTTCATGTTTGTGACATCTAAGCATATCTAGAATATCTGGTGCCATTAATTATTCAATCCGGTTATAAAATAGCAGAAAACATGGAAAATGAGTGGAAATATAATAACCAATAATACCGCTTCCTCACTAGATAGATACGAATTGATTCTGTATCCCATTGATTCTTTTCTTTCCTCTGTCATGTGATAGCAGACGGGAAATCACAGTTAGATGAGTAAAAAAAATATTTAAAATAAATTAGGAAAAGCCCGGTCAGGTTCTAAAGGTCAGGGAAATGGATGTTAATAGAGGATAACTTGCAGTACAGTACCAGTGCTGCTTTACTTACAGTCAATAGGTAAAGCTAGTAGAAAAAAAAAGATGCCGAACCGGCAGAGAGCTCTGCAGACAATAAATTAGGAAATTAGACGCCAGCAGGTTTAATAAATCAATTCCACCAGCAAAAGAGAAATGATAAAGCCGATGCTTATCGTAATATGCAGGAATGAACTGGGTGACTAATAGAAAGGAAGGGAAACCATTGGCAGCAGCTGTATTGATGGCGTCTGCCATGGTCTTTTTAATATTATCTGCAATTTCACCTACTGAACGTTAGCAATACAACCAGGTTTTATACTGCACGGCTTTTCATGGAGGTATCAAGGAAGCATCATACATGTCTTATCAGCATTCATATATAATTTAGGCTCCATTCACACGTCCGCAATTCTGTTCCGCATTTTGCGGAACGGAATTGCGGACCCATTCATTTCTATGGGAACACACGATGTCCCACCCGCATCCGCAATTGCGGATCCGCACTTCCGGGTCTGCAATTACATTCCCGAAAAAAATAGAACATGTCCTATTCTTGTCCGCAATTGCGGACAAGAAAATACACTTTCTATGAGAGTGCCGGCGATGTGCGGTCAGCAAAATGTGGAACGCACATTGCCGGTGTCCGTGTTTAGCAGATCCGTGGATCCACAAAAAACACACGTCTGAATGGACCCTTATGCTGTTATCATTTGCTTCTGTAAAGAGGAAAGCAGCAGACTGTTAACATAATTTAACAATGTAAGGCTGAGTTCACATCGGCGTTTAGCCTCTCCGTTCTCCTGATCCATTGAAGGAGCAAGAGAATGGAAAGGACGGATTTGACACAAAACTGAGCCGAACGGAGCCTACGGAACCCATAGACTTTAATGGGGTCCGTTAGGTTTCCGCTCAGAGGAAGATTTTTGAAGCGGAGACAAAAGTCCTGCGCGCACAACTTTTGCCTCCGCTTCAAAAACAGATTGGACATTTACACTATCTACTAACGTAACCTGCCCAATATTTTAGAGCACATTTATACATTTACAGCACATTTTATAGCACATTTATACATTTATTTATGACACATAGCAAATGTAAATTCTACTATTGTAAAATAATTGCCATAGTGTGATTCTGCACGGTATATAACTAACTCATCAGTACATTGTTTTCTTTGGTGCATGTCAGGAAACCTCCCCAAACAAAGGGAGAACATACACACTTTATGCTGACGTTGCCCTTGGTCAGATTTGAACCTAGGACTGCTGTGCTATAAGGCACCAGTGCTAACCACTGAGCCAGTGTACTGCCCAATAGCAGGTCTGGCATCTCATATTTGTGACCAATGTATTCTCCGTCCATTAGGGAGAGTAACACTACTGCACTGGCAGAGATGGAGGTTTCTGTGATGGTGTATACATGGAAAGCCCCATTTGGCTTGACCTGAAGTTGGCAACCCTCCTGTTTAACTGATTGGGCAGTATGATGTAATGAGCTAAGTATAGTTTAATGAGCGCTGTCTTCTCTTCCAGATTACAGAAAGCCAGGCATACACATTAGAAGATGAAGTGGCAGTTGTTTTACAGCAAATAATTGCTAATGAGGCCAAAAAACGTGAAAAGGAGTCAGAGGGCCTTGATTACCCTGCAGTCAGAGCGGACATCGGTGGAGATGAGAAGCAGGAGGGAAGAATGGTAATTCTTTTACATGGCTGAATAACAAATGTGAAATATGGAGGAGTCTTTAGCCTGAGGAAATAATTACTTTACTGTAGAACACAATAAAAGATGTTCAGTGTAATGCTATGTGATAGTGGGCAGAAATTCAATTGTATGAATGAAACAACCGAGCTAGCAGACAACGATTAGACTGAGCACGGTGAACAGACATGGCATTCGGAATACAAATAATCATCTAAAAGCGCAAACTACGAGTCTGTTTAGTGTACAGCCAATTCTTTAACAGGCACTAGACATAGATGTTATTTTCTATGTAAATTCAATAGTCTTAGCCAATACTACAACGTCATTCTTAACAATAATTATGTGCGATAAACAGAAACCCCATCCCATTTTTCAATGGGCAGAATGCTCATTTCCAATAAATATAACTGTCCAATGGCTGGTACTCCACATATGAGACAACTTTTTGGTGCTGATTATACTCATTCAGGTTGTGAACACGGTCCGGGAGGACCGAAACGTTGGCCATAACTATTGAAAACTAATGGTGGCTTTAATAAATATTTAGTTTTCTATTCTCTATATTTGAGTGCCGTGAACTTTTTCTTGCATTCCCAATAAGTGGCTTGTTTTTTTTGTCAGGTGATCCCTATTTATGCAGCACATAAAATCATCATTTGTCAGCAGCAGGGATGTGTTGCTGACAATGAATGTATATGGGGATGAATGACCGTAGTAGCGATCGTTCATTCCAATACGGAGGGGATGATTGGTGCAAGTAATCAGCTTAACCAAGCGAGTAATGATCAGGAACAAATGGGTTGTTCCCAATCATTTCCCTGTGTATTAGCCTCTATAGATGGCTCCATCCTGGAGGTTAATCAAAGGGGTTTTATAAGATTAGAAAGACATGGCTGCTATCTTGTAGAAACAGAGCCACTCTTGTCCATGGACTGTGTCTTGTATTACAGAATTTATTTGAATTTACACTTGGCCAGTGGACAAGAGTGATACTGCTTTTGCAAGAAAATATGTTTTTTCTAATCTAATACAACACCTTTAAGTTTATTATTATGATTATTAGTATTATTATTTTATGATTCTAAGATTATATAATTTGACAGAATATCAAAGCAGTTTATTTTTTTTGTTTTGCATACTGACTATTGTAGTGTGAAGGCTTTGTTTTGCTTCTTTCATTGAAAAATTTGAGGTAGTTACTGCAACACCACCTTTCACCTGAGACTCTAGTGGTTAAAACAAACCAAATGGTAAGAATTTCTTAACAGACAGTATACAGTATAGTCCTATTTTCTCAATAACAAAAACCCACCAAATCTGATTTAGTGTGAACAAGCCCTAAAGATGCTTGCTGACCAAATCTAAAGCTAAGCTGATGATTGAGTAAAAATCAATACAGGTTAGCCTGCGCAGGGAAAGTTGCAAGGTTGTTGGCATTGCCTTGCTTCATGCAGCAATCTGTTCACGTCCGTGCTAATCATTTCTGTTCTTCAGCTCCATCATAGGAGCAGAACAGGAAACATGACATCAATGCTTGATCCATCACATGATGGTCACCAGCAGCATCTTATGGATCCAAATGACTGTTATGAGGTCTGTTGGGTTTCCATCATGGTGTCATTTTACAGGGCGAAATAAAACGGCATGCTGCATTTATTACATAATCTGCAATGGAGGATCCTTAAAGTTAGCTGAGTTCCTTTAAAACTGATAAAACCTGATTAAAAACTGATACAAAAAATTACCCCGATTTCAATCAGTTTTTCAAAACGTCACCTGTTGATCTTAATGATAAAAAGAAAAATTATTGTGGCAGAACTGATGAAGACTAATGGAAACTGCTAAGGTTTAGCATCCTTAGGTTTAATTCGAAGCTCCTGGGCCTAATGCAAAATCTATAATTCATATACGGTATTCTATGCCCCTGTTTCCCCAGGTCCTATAGAAATTACTAGGATCTGTTAGGTGCCTCTGCTGAGGGTTCTATCACTTTTAACAGCAGGAATATTGCGGTACAATATGCCTTGCTGCAATCATTTAATACATTCATCAAAGTCCAAAAGGACCCCATATATGTCAAAAGGACTCAAGTTTTATATGTTTCAGGACAGAGTCATGGCTTCCATTATAAATAGAAGCCATGATGCAAAGGTTCTCTACGTACTGCAGAAAGGTTACCCATGTCAAATGATTTATCCATAGTGACATGAGACTGTCAATAGGATTTCACTTTAGTATTTTAATAATAGGAAATAAATCACTTTAGTAAAGTTGATATCTCATGCATATATACCATATGCCAGGGGCAGATTGGTAACTTAAAGTGGCCTAGAAAAAATACTAAAAGTGGCCCCGTTTTGTAGTCAGGTCCAAGTTGATGGAAGGCATGACCAACAAAAGTAGACGGGCCAGCAATACCATATTAAGGCAAATCATACCACCCTAGCAGAGCCAAATGCCACAGTCCATCACAAAATACTGCCGCCAGCAGCACAAAATACATCTCCAAAACTTCCACTGGCGGCTGTGAGGAGGGCTCAGGCGGCCCCCAGGGCATCGGCCCACTGGGAAATTTCCCTGTAAGGTCTATGGCCAATCCGTCCCTGCCATATGACACTCTAGGTGTTCTAATAGTCCTAAGGTGGAACTGGAAAGTGAACAACAGCTTCAGCTGCTGTGACTTAAACTACTACTCATTCATGCATTCAGTTCAGGCTTGGGGTCAGTGTAAACTTGGCACCAAAAATTACAACATAAATGATGCCATGACACCATGTTTAAATAACTTGCTTTACACTGATTCCCTACAGGGAAATTTTCCGGTGGGCCGATGCCCAGGGTGCCACCCAAGGCCTCCTCAAAGACACCAGCCAGGAACACAAAGATGCTGATGCTCTCAGCATTAATTTATGTAGTAGCATCAGGCACTTATGCATTGGGCCAGCAGGCGCAGGTGTCTTCCTAAATTCAACTGTATTGCTGTCCTCAGGACAATGATACAGTTTCATACTGTGGCAGTGGTGGCAGTATTTTCTCTTTTGTTGTAGTATTCCATTCTGCTGGGCGGTATTTTCTTCTGCACTAAGGTATTGCTGTGTCCGCCTACTTCTGTTGTCCCTGCCTACATGTGCTGGGCCCAGTCTACTTCTGTCAGTTTGGACTCACCTACAACATGGGGCCACTTTTACGTTTTTTCCAGGGCCACTTTAAGTTCCCAGCCGACCCCTGTCATAAAGTTAGTTACTTTAAAAATGAACGACTATTATGAAGATATTATCTGCAGGAACTAAGACATTAACTCTAGTTTAATTATTATCCTTGAGTTTTTACCAAATACATCACATAATTGTATCACAGCAGCCTCTGGAGAAGGAGTCATCTGAAGGAAACAACATCGAAGATGTCGACTGGACTCCGGCAGCCACTTTGGAGAGGAGGAATGACATGCCGCCGGAAGAAAATTTTGAAGATCTTCAGTATTTCCCAAATTTCTATCAACTCATAAAAAGTCTAAATTCAGGTAAATATTAAAAATATATTTTGTAAACTTTCTTTTCATAATAATTTATTTAATAAAATTACATAATACATTGCTTATTATGATATCTCTTTCCAGAAGTTTTTCATTTCTTACCACAGTAAGGACCGATCGGTTCTTTTTGGTTTTATACGTTTAAGTGCAACCTTTTAATACCTTTCCCCTTTTTATTTCCCAGAAAATGATGCCAAAGAGAAGGAAACATTGATCACTATTATGAAAACGCTTATTGATTTTGTAAAAATGATGGTAAAATATGGGACAATTACGCCAGAAGAAGGAGTCAGTTACTTAGGTAAGCAGTACCACCGTTTTTTCTTATGACTATTATTTATTTATTTAACTTACTTATATAGCGCTGACATATTCCGCAGCGTTTTACAGACATGATCATCATTCTGTCCCCAATGGGGCTCACAATTTAAGTTCCCTATCAGTATGTCTTTGGAGTGTGGGAGGAAGAGTACCTGGAGGAAACCCACACAGATATGGGGAGAACATACAAACTCCATGCAGATGTTGTCCTTGGTCAGATTCAAACCTAAGACCCCAGCGATGCAAGGCACCAGTGTGAACCACTGAGTCACCATGCTGCCCGTATGCCACCCATATAAAACAAAAATCATAGAACATACTAGTTGTTCACATTGGCCACACACAATAAGCTGAACATTCAAGTGTTGTGTGGCTCACTTGTCAGATTAGCTGTGTAGACTGGCTCTATTATACTGCTGAAGCCATAGATATGGCAGGATAGTTACACTATACACATAGCTAAGGCCCTATATGCATCTGACCTGTTATTCCCTTAATGGTAGTATGCATACTTTCAAAGCTAGAAGCAGCCCTGTGCCTCACATGGATCCAAAGATCTCCCTATTCATTGCTCTGCTAGATTTATATCAAGCTGTCAGCTCAAGGGGAGTGTATTTTCTGCTGCAGCTAACCCCCTTAGCTGCAGCAGAAAAGACACTTCCCTTGAGCTGACAGCTTGATATAAATCTAGCAGAGCAATGAATGGGGACCATTCTGCTGCAGCCCTCTCCCTATAACAGCTCAGGAGGCAGTTGAAGGATGAAACTGAGCATGTGCGGCCATCTCCGTGAGCCAGACAAAGAAATAAGAAAAATAACAAACAGCAGGTGGCGCTATACAGATACATGTTATTGAATAACTTAATGGCTATAAAGAATTTCTAGTTGCATGCAATTAAAAAGAATTCAGATCCAGGTGCCGTTTTGTAAACTGCAGAATATTTTTTGTGGGACAACACCTTTAAAGCTTCAAGGAATCTAGGGCAGCTTGCTATCTCTTGGTAGATGAGTTTTTTTAAAGGCTTTTTTAGGAAATGGTTCCAAGGATTACATGCAATAACTGAGATCAAACACATTTCTCTAAATCAAGTCTAACACTGGAATAGCTTGACAATATCAGCAGTGTATGATGTTTTTTTGGGGAGAAATCTGTCAAGGCCTAGTTTGAAACAGGGCTTAATGACGAATGGCCCTGGCTCCATCATGCATACCCATGATGTCTGCAGTGGTCAAGATACCACCTGTACGGTGTTCATTTTAGGACATTGTCAGATATCATAGTCAACTATCAAAATACACCGTACACCTGCTTTAAGAGGAAATGTTCTCACTTAATGGAAAAAAACATAAATTCTGGCTCAACTGTATAATATTGAATACTGAACTCAGTGAGGTTTTCTGAGATTCCAGTACTGATGATAGGACTGGTGGCAGCTAACCGCGCGTTCGTGTGATTGACCACTGTGGCGTCAATCACAATACGCGCGACAATACGCCCCAAAGAAGCTCCTGTACTTCTTTGAGCGCAGGGCGTTTTACAGCGCGTTCGTACGCGCTGTAAAACGCTCAGGTGAGAACCATGCCCATAGAGAAACATGGCTTTTCGCCTGTTGAGCGTTTTACAGCGCGTAGGAACGCGCTGTAAAACGCTCAGGTGTGAACCCAGGGTTAAGGATGGAACTGAGCATGTGAGACCACCTCAGCAAGGTGGACGGAGAAAAAGAGAAGATTAAAATTACATTCAATCACAAGAGTATTCGAATCCAGGTGCTGGTTTGAAAAATGCTAAATATTTACTGTGGGACAACCCCTTTAACAGAGACTACAACGGCACATGATAACTAGGTGAGTCTAGGAGTATTTTATTAATTTAAGGAGTGGTCACCTACAAGTGATTCAGAAAACAGCCCCCAACAATCTCTAGTGTATGATATCATGTTGTACTAAACTAGTTCCCTGGTTCATTCCTTTTTAATATGCAAATGAGGTCTTTGGTGCAATGAGGGCATCACAATTGCTCTTGTTGCACCCAAACTCCTTTCTCTGACAAGTCACTCCCTGGTGCTTGGATTGACAGGGCCAGACAGTGACAACACAGACAGGGAGGGGTTGGCCACAGAAAGAGGTTGAGCTTGGGAGCAACAAAAGCCACGGTGACGCCCTTGTTGCACTAATGGTCTAATCTGCGCATTGAGAAAAGGCATTATAACTCAGGAACCGCGGATAAACCAAAGAAAAACGGTGTTTTAATCAGGTGAGTCACTATATGTCTATGTAAACAGTTTCATAAGGAGGCTGCTGGTAACAGATTCCCTTTAACTGCAAGATAACAGAATGTTCCTTGTAGGTATACAATGATTTAATATTGCCTTTTTGGAGATACTCTAAGACTAGTTTCACACTAGCGGCAGTGAACTCCGGCAGGCTGTTCCAGCAGGTGAACAGCTTGTCGGATCTGTGCTACTAGTGCACGCATGCCCCGGAACTACCGCTCCAGCCCCATTGACTATAATAGCGGCGACCCGGGGTTCCAGCGGCAGCACGGCAAACATGCCGAGAGGTGGCCGGGGGGGTAGTCCGAAGGCACGCGTGCACTAGCGGCAGCACGGATTCGACAGGCTGTTCACCTGCCGGAACAGCCTGCTGGAGTTCCTTGCCGCTAGTGTAAAAGTACCCTTATAAGTACCAAATACAAATAAGTAATGGATATGTCAAGGACATCTGCATGTAAAGGTTATTGATATTTTTCAATCTTGCAGAATAATAGACAGATGTAATTTCATGCCATGTGCATAATCGGAAATATTCTGTAAAGAGTACAGCAGCGGTAACTATGGATCTGAATGACAATAAGATAACCTCTGCATGTTCTTGGATACTCAGCAATATTTTAACGATCCACTAAAACTCAAGGTCTCTTAAATTCTCCTTGTCAATTTATTTCGAACAGAAAATTGTGATCTAAACAATAAATAGCAGCCACGCTGGCAGAATGATGTATGATGGATTGCCCTTGTGAATCTCCTTATCCTTCCATAACCTTGGCTCCTTTATCTCTGTGCATTTGCATGATTAATATTTATGTACATAGAAAAGCTATCAGTCTCCAGTAAACTATTTTATACAGAGGAGATTGATGTCTACACATACTATTTTATTTCAGTTCTCTTTTTAAGATGCTGAAGATTATTCAGTGATTTTAGCACAAATCTCAGGAGCAACTGGGGACAGTCATTAGGGGAAATTGATCATGAAGGGAATATTTGAAATCAATTTTGCTTGAGTCTGCGATGGTGTACTTTGCACCAAATTTATCAAATGTTGCACCTTAGTTGTTAAATTTAAACCTAACGCTTTGTCTACAGATGATACTCCAGTTTATTACGCCACACCCCTACTTGAGTAATGTTTTAAAAATATAAAAAAGTCACACTGATACATTTTTTCAAAACTGCAGTGGTGTAAAAATGCAAAAAGTGGTAAAATGTTTGCAGAAGTAAGCCCAAAAAGTTGCAAAGCCCTTTCACTAGGATATTCCATCAATAGATATGTCCCACCTCTAAGACTTCCTACTATCTCCAGAATGAGCCCCGCTGGCTCAGATAGTTCCAGTAGTCCTATAGTAGTCTCTGGAGAGGTAGCCGTGCACGTGCAGTAGGCCCTCCATTCACTGCTATGGGACTTCTGAGAATAGGTAAGTCACCCGCTTGACTATTTTTGAAACCTCCATAACAGTGAATGGGACAAATGGCTGTATTTACACTGCACCACTGCTACAAAGGAGACAGCATGCAGGTAAACAATGAAGAGGATGCAGTGCTTGACCAAGCGCCACAACCTCGTCAAACAGCTGATCGGCGGTGGTGTCAGGAGTTAAACCCACACTGATCTGATATTGATGACCTGTCCTGAGGACAATATCTGTAGCCCGGCAACCTCTTTAAAGGAAAATGTGTGCAGCAAGCCCTGGAGGATCCAGTGCAGAGGATGGGAGTGGTAGTGGCCCTGATAAAGTGTTGTGTCATGGTGTACTCCATCAGGCCATGGCTGCCTAGGGATCTGTGAAGTGGAAATGTAATACGTAAGAATGCGGAACAGTATTTAACGTCTAAAAGTCTCTTTTCCTGAGTTCAATGTAGAACTCTAATACATTCAATAGCAACAGATTTTAAGTGCAATTTTCTGGCAATGATAAGAAATATGGAGGCAGAGGCTTGGCTGCAGGTTAGCACTACTATTGTACTGGCCTAGTGGTAGTCTGAGTCATGGGTATCTTAGACCCTCCCTGCTGAATGTAGCTGTTCCTTTGGATCAACTTGCAAGATATCAGGTTGAACTGGATGGACACATGTCTTTTTTAAGCCTGTGTTACTCCACTGTCTGTCTTCTCAAGGATTCATTTGAGGCATGATCACTGGAGAATCTCTTTAGGAGCAGGAGCTCTGCAGTGTGCTTCCTCTTCTCTCTGTCTTGGCAGGAACTCCTCCTCTTGGCAGGAAACAGGACCAGCCCACTCCTACCAAGAAGGAAGGAACAGAGTTAGCTCTGTTCCTTGCAAACCATTGACAACTAATCCTTGCTGGTAATTACGTCCATTAACATACAAAATAAACATAACAATATAATATAATAGACACTATATACAATTGTAGCACCCCAGGTCTAGGTCACTACATATGAGTTTAGCTCTCCACAAGATGTAGATTGTTATTCTTTAGCTTTTATTCACAAGTGTGAAAAGCGCATCAAAAAGTGATTGCACCCGCGTGGAAAAAACTGAAACACTGAATGCATGCAAAATGTCAGTTTTTCACTCACTCATTCTGTATCACTCCTATGTTGCTGTTACTATATTCAGTGACTGCAATTAATTATGTAAAGGTGAACATCCAGACAGATCAAAGCAGTGTATTAAAAATTAAGTAATGTATTAAGCGATATCAAGTTTCATATCCATTACCAGGAACATAGTGTGGCTTAATGCCTTTAGTAAGAGAACAAATAATGAATCCATTACTGGAAGTGCTTCCTATAAAGTAAATATACTCCTGTACATTTCTAAGAGTATATCCCAGCTAAGAAGAGCCAGGGCTTTCTGTAATTACCAATCTGTTCTTCAAGCTCATATTAAAAAGATGAAAAATGCTGTTAAATAGTATTGTCCGGGACATTTAAAACAGTTCCTGATTTCAGAGTATGTAATGAAATAACTAAATACTTATTAGTCAGCTTTTGAATCCACAATCACTCCAGTGCTGCCACCCTGGTGGTCGTGTCAATTTATAAATCCCCTGCCACTCCTGTGCTGCCACCCTGGTGGTCCTACCAATCTATAAATCCCGCCACTGCTGTGCTCCACCCTTGTGGTCCTGTCGATTTATAAATCCACAATCACTCCTGTGCTGCCACCCTGGTGGTCCTACCAATCTATAAATCCCCGCCACTCCTGTGCTCCACCCTGGTGGTCCTGAATCGATTTATAAATCCACCACTCCTGTGCTCCACCCCGGTGGTCCTACCAATCTATAAATCCACAATCACTCCAGTGCTGCCACCCTGGTGGTCCTACCAATCTATAAATCCACAATCACTCCAGTGCTGCCACCCTGGTGGTCCTGACGAATCAATTTATAAGTCCACAATCACTCCTGTGCTGCCACCCTGGTGGTCGTGTCAATTTATAAATCCACAATCACTCCTGTGCTGCCACCCTTGTGGTCCTACCAATCTATAAATCCCTGCCACTCCTGTGCTGCCACCCTGGTGGTCCTACCAATCTATAAATCCCCTGCCACTCCTGTGCTGCCACCCTTGTGGTCCTGTCGATTTATAAATCCCTGCCACTCCGGTGCTGCCACCCTGGTGGTCCTACCAATCTATAAATCCCTGCCACTCCGGTGCTGCCACCCTGGTGGTCCTACCAATCTATAAATCCCTGCCACTCCGGTGCTGCCACCCTGGTGGTCCTACCAATCTATAAATCCCTGCCACTCCGGTGCTGCCACCCTGGTGGTCCTACCAATCTATAAATCCCTGCCACTCCGGTGCTGCTACCTTGGTGGTCCTACCAATCTATAAATCCCTGCCACTCTAGTGGTCCTGACGATCTCTGTTGCTGTCCTGCAGCGATGACATTCAGCAGACAGTTATTGTAGCATCTATGTTAAGGCTATAATACCCTTGGTTTTACTAAACCAAACTTAGATTACCATAGAAACATATGGTGAAATAGGTTGGGTTCAGCAAATTACAGGTTCACTTACCTCTACCTTCTACTGACCCAGTGTATTCTTTATCTTGTGCAGTTGTTTCAGACAGGAACTGTGCCCCGCTTTTATCGCTGCAACTGTCACTAATGTGTAACTGGGAAGGGGTTGTGGGCAGCATTCCTGCTCCTCAAATTAGCACCTGGGGCCCAGATCACATAAAGGTTAAGAATTCTGCAGTCTGCTACATTGTTATGTTCACACTTGGTGATTTGGATCTGCTAAGCCTCTGGTCCAGAATAGCAGAACTTTAGCAGCATGGATAGATGACCGGGGAAAAGGTGCAGCAGAACTGGAGAGTAGATGCTAGAGAGTGATGTAGCGGAGTCAATGGTGGAGCAGAGCTAATGAGTTTTCAGAACCAATGGAATAGCAGTTCCAATGATGTGACAGAACCAATGATGTAGAAGAGCTGATGATGCAGCAGAGCTGAGAATGTATCAAAGCTGATGATGCATCAGAGCTGATGCACTGGTGTGCAGTAGCAGGAAGAGAGTTCATGTAGTGTTTAAAATATTGAATTTGGGTGGCTTAATTAATGCAGAAGAGTGCTATGGTAGAGTTGAGATGTCAGAGTTGGATAAGCAGAGCTCTGGTCCATAAACACAGAAAGCAGGGATGCTGAAGACCTCCTTAATAATTAGGTGGCATCCTTCCACTTGAGCCGGGTTCAGATAACCCACTAGAGTGACATCATGGCATGCTGCAGGTTGCTGTGGGAGCCCAGCATGCTAGGGAAGAAGCTGGACCAACTGGAGGAGAGGCACAATACAGTGTTCTGTACTGAAACCAGGACAGGTTATTAATGTACAGGAAAACATGCAGGCTGCAAGATTCAAATAGTCCAAATTTGTTAATAATATTTTTAGCCCAAAATACAGGCGATTAAATAAAACAAAAATGATGTAAGGCCCTAATGTAAAGAAATTATTGCTTAACCTGTAATCCGCTCTAGGTCAAGCTCCTCACCGCTGGCCGGCACCCAAGATGGTAGATACAAGAGATCGGTAGTTGTCACACAGACGTCTTCTTTGGCGCTTATTTTCTGTTACATGTACAGGTCCTTTATACCTAGTCAGTGCCCTCCGAAAAGGTCTCCAGTATGCAATACGCATTTACAGTGGTCTTGTGGTCATTTGTACTAAGCACCACAGAACAACAGAGACTTGTATCTGTTCACTACAATACGTAATAATAAGTAAAGGGAAAGAACCACGAACCTTACGAGACACAGGGGAATTTATCATGGGGGGAATATTTAAAGTCAGTTTTGCTTGAGTCTGCGTTGAAGTACTTTATGCACATTTATCAAATATCTCTTGCTGTGCCACTGAGGAAGGGGTATTGTGCACCCCGAAACGCGTATGGTCGGACCCCCAGAATAAGTGAGGATCACACTACCAACTATCCCTTCCACAGCCCCTATTAACAAACCCAGGACGCCGCGTGAGAGGTGATTGCAAAGTTGTAGTGCGCACAAGAAAACCTGGAGGCACATGTAAACAACCACACGGACAACACCAGCGTGGGTGATATTGGGAGTAATACTGAAGGAGAGCGTGGAACAAAGGGGTAAGACTGTTTCATTATTAGTGCCGGCACTAGTGGTATAGAGAGCGGTATCATTGTCCAGCGGGATGCCGCTGTGGACACCGTTTTTGACGGAGTGGACCGTTCAATCTCACCTCAGGTGAGGGTATTATATTATCATAAAGTGGGACTATTTCTACTATCTATTGATACAACCCAGCGAACTTTGTATTGATTTTGATCAGGTGCACTTGCGATCTGGCATGCTGAAAACCATACAACTGCTCTGATTTACCGAGAAGTGCAAACAGCTACACTTGCGATCTCAGTTGCGACTATCTTGAGAGACTATTTTAGTTTGTGAACGTCCTGAGCAGAGTGTAATAGACACGATCAGTTGTACCTACTATCTTCGTTACGGTCCTGAGATAACCCTGCGATTGTTTTTCTAGCGCATCATTTTACATCATTGACTGAGGATTGTGGATGCAGGTATAACAGTTCGATGGTGGATGTTTTTGCAATTATTTCAAGTGGATTAGATTAGCATAATTATAGCCTATAGGGTACCTTTTGCTACCAACCCTGTATAATTTTTTATACTTTTATACCCTTAATCAATTTTACATGGTTGAAGAGCATTTCAGATAGTTTTGGACATTATTGTTGGTACGCATAAGCGGGATTGAGTCAGATGTACTGCAGAGACAGTCCGAACGGGACATAAAACGTCTTGCAGGTCATCTTATCAATTACCACCAGTGTGATTTGGACTACTATTGTACACATATATTTTTTTATATATTTTTATACACTGTTATACTTACCAATTTCCCGTGTCACTGGACTGCAATGTGCATGGGCTAGCCTGCAAGGAGTTATATATTAATGTGCAAAATTGGAATGATTTTTTATGTATCTTATTTTTATTTTAATTAACTCAAATAAAATAATAGTCACAGGTCTCCAGTAGAGTGCCCAGTCTATTATTATTCTTTTTTTTAAAAAAAAGTCTCAATGATAAATCTGGAAACACATTAACATAGCTAACCACACCCACTTTTCCTCCCACATTACAAAACCGTAATGAGTGATGTAAGACTGCAAAAAGTCAAAAAAAAATTTGCGCAAGTGCAAAAAGTAGCAAAAGCCCTATTTTGCTACTTTTTGAAGCCAGAACTCTGGAGTGAAGGCATGATAAATCTGCCCCACTGTGTATTGCCATTAGTGAAACTACAGGGCTCCCAGTGCACCAAAGATGATGCTGCTGGACGCTTTTTTTTTTTCAATTTCAGACAGTTGCAGGTTTTTTTCCTCACTTTTTTATATTTAGATGCATTGAATCAAGCAAATTGGTTCCAGAATGCATTTTCTAAAAAAAAAAAAAAAAAAAAGAACTTTCAAGATCACATATTTATGAAAATGTCTCTAGAGATGTGAGATTAAGTAATGAGGTCAGGGATTTCTCTGCAATTACTGTTAACAGTATCCTTGAACTACAACCAGTATCTCCCAGGCTGAAATGGCTGCAAAATATAACAACAGATTGGATTCAACTGGATTCATGACCAATTTACATTAAAACCTCTATATATTGTTTTATACAAAGACCTACGTATTCCTATCAACACTGAGTAGGACCAATCTATATGACCTGTACATGTGCATGCAGTACTCTGGGACTCACGCAGTTAAATAGGTTATAGTAATGGTCATTTTGGCTACGTCAGTGCACTGAATGTTTTCTTCATTGCACTCAATGACGTCAAGCTGTTCTTTGGCTCATTCAGCACTACAAATAGAAGCAGAAAAAGGAAGCTAGAGTAACATCATGACCTTCTGTTAGTTAATATCATATTAGCAGCAGCGATTGGAAAGGCCAGCGTGCGCTCTCACTGCCAGCCACCTCCTCCGAGGCTTCCTTTCTCATTATCTGTAGAATTTGTCTTGATTACAGATCATGGCTTTGTGCCTCTATAGGTCCCAATGACATTAGCAGCTCAAATAAAGGACAAACAGTACAGACCATTAGATTGGGATGATTTCATTTTTTTGTGTTCTTACTATGTAGGATATAACCTCATCCACAAAATATCAGTCATCAAAGAATTAGAGAAAAGAACTAAGAGGGACCTAGGACACATACAAGTAATCAACTAAGAGGGCAACCATGACCCTTTATGGCTCTATCACTGGACATGACGGGAACTAATGCTATGTAGATGGGTTTGTTCAAGATTTTATCCTAGATGAACATTTTTCATAGAAACATTCTGAATAGTTACAGGGGCTGGCAGGACCTGCGCCCTGGGTGCCAGAAGTGAGTGGGTTGCCAACAAGTCATTCTGTCTTGGCCACTCGATTTTGATTGATACAGGGCCAGGGCAGAAAACTGGATCTTTACCTAGAGTAATACCTGGCCCAGGGGGGCACCCAGACCCTCCTCACGGCCGGCCAGTGGAAGTTTTTGGGGATGTATTTTGTGCTGCTGGCAGTATTTTGTAATGGACTGTGGCATTTGGCTCTGTTGGGGTGGTATAATGTGCCACAATATGGTATTGCTGGCCCTGCCTTCCATCAATTTGGACCCGACTACAAAAATGGGCCACTTTTCGTATTTTTTCCAGGGCCACTATAAGTTCCCAGTCTGTCCCTGCCACCAGCAACATGCCAAACTAAACTGGCCGGCCAGGGAGTCAGTTTTAATAAAAACTGACTCCCTGGTCCTTAAGCACCATGATAACTGTTCAGCCAAATTCATGGCATAAACATGCAGTTTCATACAAAAACAGCCAATATTTTCTAGCATAGCCAATTTCATCTTCAGCAGACAAGAGTCATCAGCATCGCGCTTGTTTTTCAACAACAGTTGGCCAAAATGCCCAAAATCAGCCACTCCGGACAACGTTTGTCTCATGTATGGCCACTATTAATAAGTGTCCCCAGTGTACATACCTAGGGGTGTCTGCACTAGGAAAGACTGTAGTCTTTAAATGCTAATAAAATAAGGCTAATCTGACTTTCAGAGAATGTTAAAAAACAAGCTGTCGGCAAGCCCGGATGTATTACAAAGAACCTATGTTGTTTAATGTCCCTGCTGCCCAAAATATTAATTTATTGTTCTCTCTCCTTTCTGTATTTTACAATATTGAAAAGAAATTCAATTACAGCAGGGAAACATATAGGTGGAAATGTATTGCTCTTGTCCGCCAGAATTAGTACCAAATGGTACAAATTTTGACGTAAGTGCTGTACCAAAAATTCAACCTTTTGACTTTGTCTACCATCCTTGCTACTTTTACAAGTGGGGCGGATGTGGGCAGACGGAGGAGGCCCAACTCAATTAACCACAAAAGAATGGCGCACATAAGACCAGCGATCTGCCCCAGCTGCCTTGCTGGTGTAGATTCTGACTTATTCTTATCTCCTCTGACATCTGCTGTCGGGCGAGAGTTTGCATGCTGTCTTACACAATAGATTGTCAGCCTGTCCTATCAAAATCAGCGGGTTCAGATGACATGTATTCAGTGAATATGGCCAGCTTTAGAAGAAATGACATTAGACATTACCTGCAGCATGGACAGGTCGTTTTTATATTTTACAATCTACTTAGCAATGACTGCTGCACCTTAAGCCAAGCACATACACAGCTACAGTGGCGTAACTACATTTGACTGGACCCCACAAAAAATTTTTGAATCAGGCCCACCCAGCAACTTCTTCGCAACCCCCAGCTCACGTGCAACCCCCACTCCTGTGGCTAGTCAAGGTCACTCTCAGACGAGTCTTGGCAGCCGCTCCATCCGTTTCCTACTGTTTCACTGTATATAATGTCATATTATAATACTGTTCAGAGGGCCCTGAATATAAAATCTTTTAGTATACCCCCTGAGGGGGCCTCCTTGTGAGTTCGGGCCCCAAAGCAGCCGCTTCCCCTGCAGCTACGCCCCTGCACAGCTACCTGCGGCATGCTAGTAAAACACCATGTAACATAAGTAGATGCAGGGATTAGGGATGAGCGAATCCGAAGTCGATTCGCATAAAACTTTGTTCCAATACTGTACGGAGCGAGCGCCGTATGAGCCAAAGTTATTACTTTAAAAAGTCTCGAGAGACTTCGCATAATAACTTCAGAAATTGATTTACACTGTAAAAAAACATTTCCCGAACTGGGGTTCGGTTCCAAGTGGTACCTTGGCGCTCGCTCCGTACAGTATTGAAAGAAGTTTTTTGCGAAAGGACTTTGGATGTTTCATCCGAAGTCGATTCGCTCATCCCTAGCAGGGATGTTAGCACCTATTGCCCAAACACCTTAAACGGCTGTGTCTTGAGTTCCCCATACACCTGCACGCTCTGCCTGAACAAAGGATCAGGCATGTTGAAATCCCCTGATATTTTGATAGTGGAGAATCTGAACACCATCTGCACATTATATGGTCAGATGACGTTCACCTTTTTTCACATATTTCCAAGAATTAAAATAAAAAGACTGTGAATCTGGGTAGCAGAAAAGCTTGTATGTGGGGGATGGGGTTAAAAGAAGAATATCACTGGGCTTCTTTATAAGCCCTAGAACTAGAAAAGTCAAATAGAATACCGGAATGATAATATCCTGCAAAGCCATTAGGACTCTCAGTTGCCTGGAAACCATCCACAAACGCAAGCCTGGTGCCTGGTGCCTGGGATGAGTCACCTCCAGCAATGCCTTAATGTCCCTCAAAGCAAATACTGTCCACCTGTGCACAGATGGCTGTGATCCTATTATGTAGCCATGGAAGAGACAAATGAGCTCTTTGTTGAGCAGTGTGTGGACAAGCAGGCAGCTGGTTTGCATTATTGATGGACTTTGATGGATAAACAGAAATGTGGTGTTGGAAGAAGGTTAGAAAGTAATTAGGAAACCAGCAAAAATGGTGTCCATAATGACGAGATTTTTCTTTTACTATGCTAAAATCGGAATGTTACAAGTCATTGCCTTAAAAAAATAATACCTGACATTGACCAGTGTAAGGACTAAATGGAGAGAACCTCTTTCTTCTCCCACGTTCAAAAAAATTAGGATACAAACAAAATTGACAGTAGGGTATGGGCAGACATTGCAGAACCTGCATGGGACTGAGGCCTAGTAAGACTGAGGTGCTACCTTTAAGATCTTGGACCATTGGCCAGGACATGTTGGGCTGAATTTGGACCCTGGAACATCTGCCTGAACCAGGGTTGGCTGGTAAAGAGAGCATTAAGAGAGAAAGTATAACAGGCAGATTCTCTTTCTCCTATCTTGTGAATCTGTAGTTGTGTTCAAAATTATTCAACCCCCAATGCTGTAAAGGGTTTTAGGGAATTTAGTGTACATTTGTAATTGTGTTCAGAATGAAATCTTACAGGGACTTTTTAAAGAACCAAATGCAACTAAAATGACATCAATTGTTTTTGTAATACAGTATTAAATGTTTTTTTTGTGATTTCTTCATTGACACAATTATTCAACCCCTTAAAGACTACCACTCTTAAGAACAGAGGTTCATTCAAGTGTTTTCGATCAGTTATTGAAAACACCTGTGGATGTCAAGGAGCAGCAATCAAGCAGAATAAGCACCAATTAGGCAGATGTAAAATGACTGTGATACTCAGCTCCTTCTAGACATTTACTGGTGTGTTTACAAACATGGTGAAGTCAAGAGAATGGTTCAGGAAGACAAGAGAAGAGGGGATTTCTCTTCACAGGAAGGGCAATGGCTATAAGAAGATTGCAAAGATGTTAAACATACCAAGAGACACCATAGGAGGCATCATTCGCAAAATCAAGGCAAAGGGCACTGTTGAAACGCTACCTGGTCGTGGCAGAAAGAAGATGCTGACTTTGACTGCTGTGCGCTACCTGAAGCGCAAAGTGGAGAAAAGTCCCCGTGTGACTGCTGAGGAACTGAAAAAAGATTTGTCAGATGCGGGTACTGAAGTTTCAGCTCAGACAATAAGGCGCACACTGCGTAATGAAGGCCTCCATGCCAGAACTCCCAGGCGCACGCCCTTGCTGTCTCCAAAGAATAAGAAGAGTCGACTGCAGTATGCCAAAAGTCATGTGGACAAACCACAAAAGTTTTGGGATAGTGTTCTGTGGACTGATGAAACAAAATTAGAACTGTTTGGGCCTATGAAGAAAAGAACACCTTGCCTACTGTGAAGCATGGCGGGGGGTCAATCATGCTTTGGGGCTGTTTTGCTTCTACAGGTACAGGGAAGCTTCAGCGTGTGCAAGATACCATGAATTCTCTTCAGTACCAGGAGATATTGGATGAAAATGTGATGCAGTCCGTCACAAACCTGAGGCTTGGGAGACGTTGGACCTTTCAACAGGACAATGATCCCAAGCATACCTCCAAGTCCACTACAGCATGGTTGCAGATTAAAGGCTGGAACATTGTGAAGTGGTCATCGCAGTCACCAGACTTAAATCCGATTGAGAACCTCTGTTGGGACTTAAAGAAAGCAGTTGCAGCGCGCAAGCCTAAGACTGTGACTGAACTGGAGGCTTTTGCCCATGAAGAATGGGCGAAGATACCCGTAGATCGCTGCAAGACACTTGTGTCAAGCTATGCTTCACGTTTAAAAGCTGTTATAACTGGAAAAGGATGTTGTACTAAGTACTAAGATTGAATGTCACTTGGGGGTTGAATAAAACTGATAATGATGTGAGCACAGAAAAGACATTTGTGGTTATTTCATTATAAATGTTATGTTATATTTGTCTGACTTACAAGTGCCTCTTTGATTTAATTGTAAACAAGATGACTGAAATGATCAAAATCAATGTCAAACTGGCCAAAACACTCAATTTCAGTGGGGGTTGAATAATTTTGAACACAACTGTACATCTGGTTTCAGCTTCAAAACTGAACAAAACCTGGGAAGGCAAGGTAAAATTTGACATGATGAACCATTGTAATGAAACACAAAATGCAATGTAGATGTAGAAGCACTTCAACAGGGGGGGACCTGAGGTCTGGGGGCTACATGCAACCCACAATGCCATTTTATAGGGCACAAAGTTATCCCTGTGGGTGGCTGTTCATCTGTAGTTTCCATGTCAAAAAGGAGGAGAGACACACAGCTCAGGAGCAGGGACGGGCATGTACTAAACTACAGTACACTGTAGAGTCATCTCTGAGTCCCCCATATATCAGGAGAATGGGGAGCCTTGATCTTTGCCACTTCAGAAACAAAAATTAATTAGAAGTGGACTTCTATGCATGTGGTCATCTATGAGTTGCTCACCTATACTTTAGATATGCCATAAATGTTTCAGACGCTTAAATCCCTTTTAATTTTACCATGGTCCTTGGGAGTGGTTTAATATGACAATGTAGCCCTTAGACCAAAAAAGTTGTGTATCCCTGCACTAGAAAAAAAGAGAATATTAATTAGGCCAAAGCTAGGGTGGAAAAGAACATGAGTAAGAGGGAGTGGAGAAGACATTATAACCTAAAAATAAGTCTTACTAGCTTGGGGTACAGCTACACAGTCAGGTTCTGCATGCAGTTTTGGAAGCCAATGTCAGTAGTGGATCATAAAAGTAGAGAAAGTATAAAGGACCATACCACTTCTCTTTTTTCAATTCACTCCTGGTTTTGGCTTCCAAGACTTCATCAGGAAATCTGATTGTGTGGCCATGCACTTAAAGGGGTTCTCCAGGAATTAACAAAATTAAAATACTTTAAAGTATAACTGTCAAATTTTTTTTTTTTTTACTATTGGATTTTGGTGATTAATATCACCTTGTTGGCCCTGTTTTAATTTATGATTATTTAATAAATAACCCCTAAAAGCCACCTAAAAGTCCCCAGTATTGGCTATTGTTACCTGAGATAAAATCAGGTTGCTATGCTCCTTCCGTCTACCAGATGAGAGGACGGAGCACATGCGTGCACTGGGAACTGATAGTGAGTCAACATTGTAAGGGAATGTATAAAAAGCCAGGTTCTTCCTGACAGGAGATAACAGTGCTGGGCTGTGTGTGTGAACTTCTCCACATGCCTGTGCTTGGCAGACACTCCCTTAGCAGTGCAGGACATTGTGGCTGCTCAGTGTATAAATGACAGCCTTATCTGATAAGAAGAGAGCTTGTAGAAGGACACAGGCTTCAGCCAGACCTGGAAACTCCACTGCAAGACCCCCCTATACATAGCTGGTCTTCACTAACTTCACTGCAGGCGTCCTATGGATTAGCCTCAGGGCTGAGGGCGGCCATCTTAACAGAATAGGGAAATTGCAGTTTTATACAGACTGGTTGCTAAGGGCTGAATCTTATTAAATAAGGGGTAAGTAAGTCTAATAGTTATTGATTCAAGTATATTATCATATAAGTAACTACATATATGAAAACTGAAATTAGGGTCTAAATGTGACAGTTATCCTTTAATATTACTTTATTATAAATATATTCTCAACTACCTTTCATTATTTATAATGGCTCGTTTTGTCTGGGGAGTAATCATCAGGGGAAACAAAATGGCCACTGTCCCATTAGTTAACACAAAACCTGTCCTGATCACACATGAGGACAAGTTATTTTACAACACTGGCGTAAAGAGCTGCCTCATCCTCCTCTCTGCTCTACTTGTCGGGGATCCTGAATACAGATGATAAGAACTTTAGCTGAATCTCTGGGGAATTTAGTTCATGGGAGACATGAAGTACAGAGAGGACGGTACTGTCTCCCTCCCCCTCTAGTCTTCATGGTGTACAGGCGCTATAGTTGCCAATTCTCTGTTACCTACCATTATCACATAAGCAAATCTGACAATAGGTCCAAATGGACAGATACATCACAAGTGTCATAAACTGGATATTTTGCCACTGAGAAATTCTCCCTTTGTGTATTCTATAAATTTTTGTCCTTGAACTGCAAATCTTAGAACTGGATCTTGGGGAGTGTGTTATATACATTACAGTGCATGTTTGTGTAGGCCCATCAAAAGAATAACAGAGCTATAACTTTGTCAGTCATTTCAGTCCTCCACCTACTGTACTAATGAGGATTACTATACAGATAAAGCATTTCCTGTGAGTTATAGCAGAGTCGCCCATTAAGAACTTTTATGTTTCTCTAATTATTGCTGCTGGAGGACAATAGTTTGCATTTACTTTTCAAGGATATAGTATTGATGAATTTAAATAAAATGACAAACATTTAAAAACATTTTTTTTTTATGAACATTGTGGCAAATGTATTAATAGTTTTACCAAGCAAAAATGACATTAAAAAAATTGCCACACTTTAAAATTGGCTAGAAAACTGGCCTGGGCTCACCCGGGCTTGGCCTCCCATGGCCTAACAGATTTATGGTAATTTACTCCAGAAACTGGTGTAAATTAGAGCTGAAATCTACACCACATCATGGCTGGCATAGATTTAATTTTCTGGAGCACAGACTCTTAAAGGGGTTTTGTCATCTCAGAAGTTGATGGCATATCACTAGAATATGCTATCAAAGTGAGATAGGTGCAGGTCCCAGAATGGACTGCCGAAAGTGAAGGGGAGGCCACTGCACATGCGCTGGGTGCTTCCATTCAATTTAATGGGAGTTCTGAAAATAGCCAGGCGAGCTCACTAAGCTATTTTTGTAAGTACCATACAAATAAATGCAGAGTGCACCACGCAAGTAGAGCCGCCGTTATTTTCACTTCTATGGGACTGGCAGAGATAGCCGAGGTAGATATTTTTGGCAGTGCCATATAAATAAATGGCGGGAGGATTCGCATTCACTCACTTCAGGGGACCCGCACCTATCTGACATTGGTGACATAGCCTAGTGATAGGCCAGCAATGTCTAAGGCCTCTTTCACACGGGCGTCAAGCTTGACGCCCGGATAAGAGCGGGTGCATTGTGGGAAAATGCACGATTTTTCAGCACGAGTGCAAAGCGTTTTAATGCGTTTTGCACGCGCGTGGGAAAAATCGGCATGTTTGGCAGCCAGACCCAAACCCGGACTTCATCACTGAAGTTCGGGTTTGGGTTGAGTATTTTGTAGATTTTATTATTTTCCCTTATAACATATAAGGGAAAATAATAGCATTCTCACTACAGAATGATTAGTAAAATGGAAGTGGATGGAGGGGTTAAAAATAAAAAAATAAACTCACCTTATCCACTTGATCGCGTAGTTGCGATCTCGTCTCGCTTCTTCAATCATTAGCTGCCGGCTAAAGGACCTGTGATGACGTCACCGAGCTCATCACATGGTCCAATCACATGGTCCATCACCATGGTGATGGACCATGTGATGTGACTTCACCACAGGTCCTTTAGCTGGCAGCTAATGATTGAAGAAGAGAGAAGAGATCGCAACTACGCGATCAAGAAGATACGGTGAGTTATTTATTTTTTATTTTTTTAACCCCTTAATCCACATTTTACTAAGCATTCTGTAGTGAGAATGCTATTATTTTCCCTTATAACCATGTTATAAGGGAAAATAATAAAGATCGGGTCCCGTCTCTTAGCAACCTTGCGGGAAAATTGCACTGCATCCGCACTTGATTGTGGTTGCTTGCGATTTTCCCGCAGCCCAATTCGCTTCTATGGGGCCTGCGTTGCGTGAAAAACGCTGAATATAGAACATTCTGCGATTTTCATGCAACGCAAAAGTGATGCGTGAAAATCACCGCTCATGTGCACAGCCCCATAGAAATGAATGGGTCCGGATTCAGTGCGGGTGCAATGCGTTCACCTCACGCATTGCACCCGCGCGGAAATCACGCCCGTGTGAAAGGGGCCTAAGATGAGACAAAACCTTTAACAGATTTGGCGCATCTTACTCCAGCTGACTTTTTACTAACAATGGTGTATGAAACGCCAAACTTAGTAAATCTGCCCGATTGCGTTTATAAAAGTACCCCTCACTGATGAAGGCCTCCCTTTAATTGTTACTTGACCAAGGTTCCTCTATATACTTTATTTCATTAATGATACATTGTGTGAATATTCACATTCGGTAACTCTCTGCTCACTGCTGTATATACTGGACTATTGGACAAATATTTATTAAGGTACATGGACCAAATATTGCTAATAATTAGAAAATCATTTATTTGCAGAGAACCTGGACGCCATGATAGCTGCACAGACAAAGAGCAAACTTGGAAAGAATGCAGTGAACAGAGTGCTAACAGGTAAATGAACTAATGTCGTGTGTTGTTTGTTCAGTGCGTTCCATAAATATTGGAATAAGCAGGCACGATAACTAGAATTTTCCAGTACACGTTTGCAGGCACCAGGCTAAGATAACTGCTGATTTATCTGCTCGTTTCCATTACATCACTGCTGACTTCAGAGTCAGTGCTCTTAATCAGCTTCCCCTCCCCCTCCCCTATTCATGTTTATTTGCCGAAATGTATGTGTATCATTGACGGAGCCAATTATGATGGCTCATTCACACAGTCAGTGTTCGCTCAGTGATTGTGAACCAAAACCAGGAGCGGCTCTAAACACAGAACAGGTGCAGATCTTTCCCTTATACCTTGTGTCTGTGGAGGCTCCAATCCTGGTTTTGGCTCACAATCACTGATGGAAATCACTGACCAAACACTGATGTGTAAATGAGGCTTAAGTCAGTGAGGTCCACCATACACCTTTTTTTGTCCATGATATAATATATCCTACACTGCAGTGAACATAGCCTTAAAGGGGTATTCCAGCTATCTCTGGAACTGCCATAGAAATGAGTGTAGTCGCCGACACATGCGCGACCGGCCACTCTGTTCTTATTTAGGGGGCTTTATATAACTTAATATAACTATAATACGCCTAAATATAAATTAATATAACTGGAATACCCCTTAATATAGACGGAATACCCCTTTAAGCATTAGATAAACCCACTGATCTTGGCACGCTTCCCAAGGGCATGACATGGGACCATTTAGAAAAACGTGGAATGGGGCACCATACTAGTATAAACCACCTACAACAGAAAACTGAGAAGATGAAAAGCTTAAAGGGGCCCTTTACAGAGGTTATACTTGTCTTGCTCCTCGGCACCCGCGTTGCTTCTTATGCCTGCACAGTCACTGCTGAATCTCCCCGTTGTGTGGATGATAACATCTGGCTACAAGGGGGGGGGGGCATGGGCAAATAGCAGGCTGCGACGGGAACGAGCCTCCCTAGCATCGTGGATGACGCTAGGAAGTTTCTTTCTGAACCTGGCCTGCTATTGGCTGCCCCCCATGCTGGCATCAGACGCGATGCGGGTGCCGGGGAGCGAGGTAATTAGAACCTCTGTGAGGGGCCTGAGCATATGGGGGAGCATTATAGATCTTGGATAACCCCTTTAAGATTATTTTGATTTCTTTAATGAACAGAGATAATACACAAAGTAATGTCAGAGTACAGGCATTAAATAGGCATAAAAAACACAGAAAGGTCATGATGTATACTGTGACATCACAAACATAATGATGTCATTAGGGTTGAGCGAATTGAGCTTCTGATCATAGATCCGAGGTCGATTCGTTGGAAAACTTTGTTTGTAATGCTGCTTCCGTACAGCATTTACAGTGTATTTGCTCTGTGTAGTAAAACGTCGTCTCGGCTAAAGTTGTGGGAGACTTTGGGACTTCAGGATTCCTATCTGCGTATTTAAAAACATTTTAAAATAGGAATCCAAAGTCGCTTTGTTACTAGCTATTTTAAAAGAAGGGGGGGGGGGGGCAAAGGTGCACCTCAGCTCCTCAGCCTTCCAGTGCTGGCACGCCCCTCTGTGCCCTAAAGCCATAGTTTGTGTGAAGAATTAACGTCTTTTTGTTTTCTAAGGAATGCCACAAATGATTTTCACAAGACAGATATCATTTTAATCAGCAGGATCAACCCCACCAGTCAGTAGTTCTGATTTAACAGGGTTGAACTTGCTCACAGATGCTCTTTAAGTACTCCCACATATAGAGTTATGCCCCTTTTTACTTCCAGTTTCAACAGGTCTGCTCTTGTCTGTGACTGTCTATGGCTCAGCACAGCAGGTGTGATGACGTCACTGCACCCCTCCTGCCTGAGCTCAACCACCGATGGCAGGGAAACGGCAGAGCAGGAAGCTGACAGCAGTGCCACCCAGATACCGTTGAATCAGGACATGCAGAGCTTTACACAGCTGCCATCTGCAGTATACCACTATATATTTTATATATTGCTATATAGCGGAGTTATGAACCTCAAATCTTCCCTTCTGTTAATGTAAATTGTATTTAGAAGGTGAAGCTTTTAGGCAATCAAAAAATACTCAAGACTGATTAAGTGCCATGTGACTGGCTAAAAACGTTGCTTATGTATAACATAAAAAATAAAAATAAAGTACTTTCGGATCATGTGTAAAGCAGTTACAGGACAGAACGTATTTTAGTTGTCAGTTACCTAATTTCCCTCACGTAGCGCCTTCTGCTTGAATACTCTGAACTCTGTATAATCCATCATAGTCTCCATCATAAATGTATTCTCTTTTCACCATTCATCAATCATCAGATATCATTTACTGGTCCGGCTCTTCAGACATCACAGTCTTGTTTGGTTCCAGTAATCATATTTAGACCGATGCTGCGGTTCAAAGCGAATCTGTCATCAGTTTGATGCTGCCCTATGAGAGCAGCATAAACTAGTGACAGATCCCCTGAGCAAAACGCTGGATAACTTACTTGAATTTTGAACATCGCCATAACCAACTGAGCGCTGAACTCAGCATAAGGGCTCATGCACACAACTGTATGTATTTTGCGGTCCGCAAAAAAAGGATCCGCAAAAAATACAGATGATGTCCGTGTGCATTCCGTATTTTGCGGAACGAAACAGCTGACCCCTAATAGAACAGTACTATCCTTGTTCGTAATAGGACATGTTCTATTTTTTTGCGGAACGGAAATACGGACACACAGAAACGGAATGCACACAGAATAACTTCCTTTTTTTTGCGGACCCATTGAAATTAATGGTTCCACATACGATCCACCAAAAAACGGAACGGACACGGAAAGAAAATATGTTTGTGTGCATGAGCCCTAATACAGAGCACGTGCATCCGGCCACAGGAGAGGCGCAGGGCGGAAGATAGGAATGTCATTATGGCCCTGAGAGGGGTAGTTGTACTCACAGTTCTCAGTCCGATTCCCACTCTAGCACTCCCTAGGGCTGTGCAGTGACTGGAGGGTGCATCCTTTCCTCCCTTGGGGCACACCTTGGTATTGGGTCTCCTACTTAGTGGCAGTTGAGGTAATCAGAGGCAGGGTGCAAGGATGGCGGATAGGTCTAGGGGCGAACAATGTATCGTGGAATCAATAACTAGGCACATTGATTACAAAAATAAAGTCTCTTTACTGAGTTGAGGACGGTTGCAATACAGGGTAGCAACAATAGCACAATTCAGGGATATTTCACAGGCAGTATTTTTCCCAATGGTCATATATAGGCAGCAACAATGTTGGCAGTTGTAGTACTCCCAGTCTCTCTCTCACTCACTAAAAACACTTTGCAATGACTCCTAATAACCATAGGCATGCTACCGTGGTCTTATTAACTCTTTCTGTCGTTCACTGGGCAGCCGTGACGAGGGCCCAGGCGGCCCCCTGGGCATCGGCCCACCAGGAAATTTCCCTGTAAGGTCTATGGCCAATCCGCCCCTGCAGATGGCCATTTACACACGCAGACACCAACTATTGGTCTGATTGGACAGATATTGGTCAGATAATCTGTTTGTGTAATACAGCCCTAAGATATCTAAAACTACTGATGCAGTACCAGAGATAACATTGGAACCATGCAATTACATATATATAATGGCGGTCATTTTACACAACACGCTCAGTAAAAACCCTGCTGGTGGAAGATCTGACAAATTTCCTCTTCTGCCGTCTGTGGGCCAGAACTGAAATGTGCTACAGCCAAGAGCTAGAGTACATTTCTGGTATAATACCAGTTTTCTGGCGCACATGGTAGAAGAGTTGGGCCATGGAGGTCCTGCCTGCGGCCCGCCTCCTCTCAACCATATTTTGGAAAAGTGGTGAGGGTGTTGGAAAAGGTTGAAAAGATGTAAAGAAGTTTTTACTCAAACCGCTACTTGCACCAGAATTTGCAGCTTTCAGCTATAATATATGAACCCCAGTGTGTATTTATGTAATATTTATGTTAAAGACATATTCATCTTTTACTTACATGCCATGTACTATGTGAACAGTACAGTAAAGCAGAAGACATTATATTACAATACCATTCTTAAATATCCTGAGACAGGGGTTAAAAGAAAGTGAAGTATATGAACTTGGCCAAGAACGCAATTATTTATTCATCACCAGTCTCTTAAGATAAGCCCTGTCTTCTCTTGATGCAGGTGAGAAAACAGATGAGGAATCGGATAGCACTAAGGAAGCTGCAGCCATCATGGAAAAGGAATATGAAAAATTAAAGGATTCAACAAAACCAGAGGAGCCAAAAGAAACTGCAGTAGCCAGTAAGAAACACAAAGGTAAATGAATATAGGAGAAAATGATCTAATACATACATTTCATTGTTTTAACTTGAGTCATCTTGCCATAAAAGGGAGATAAAGGTGAAGACATAAGGATGTGTCTTAAGTTTAACATAAAATCCTATAGGAGACTAATGCATGTTCAGTGTATTACCTGCTGATTTTTAGGGAAGCGAGATTTTTGACAGAGACTAAAATCAAACTTGTACCTCTCTTCATATGGTTTAATTCTAAGTCATCGGGCTATCACTGCCCCAGGGCCAATTTTTACATTAAAGTGCTAAATTATAGGTCCAGTTCATGTTCATATCGGGGTCAGCCAGGTTTAAAGGGTTTGGCCCACACCTATTTCTAGAAGAGAGCCCGCAAAGTGAAGAAGGGTAGACCACGCATGCATGGCCACCAGTGAATGGGAAGAGTACTGTGCAAGCGCGGCCACCGATCCATTCACTTTTATGGGGCTGAAAGAAATAGCCGAGTGTGCTGCTTAGCTTTTTCGGCAGTCCCATAGAAATGAGTGGCGGGTAGCCGCAAATGAGTGGTGCCATTCTCTTCTCAGGACAGGTCATCAATATCAGATCGTTGGGGTTCAAACTCCTAACTCCTAGACAATCAGCTGTTTGAAGAGGCTGCAGCGCCGGTGAGTGCAAGAGCCTTGTCCTAGGCCAGTGACATCACGTTCATAGGTCACATGGCCTAGGAGCAGTTCAGTCCCATTCAAGTGAATGAGGCTAAGCTGCAATACCAAGCACAGCCACTATACAATTTACGGCGCTGTGCTTGGTGAGCTATGAGGAGGCTACGGTGTTCTGGAGAGACCCCTGCAGATCTGATATTGAGGACTTCTCCAAACTGGACCTCCCAAAACATCATACACATGAGATGATATTTGGCCAAGGAGATGACGGCTATTTCTGCCAAGTCCACCATGAACTTCCACACTCATTTCCAATACGTAAAACCAGCCTTACACTGTCTAAAAGTTTCCATACACAGCAGATGGTCATATGGCCGTGGTTCAGTGACATTCATCTAAAATTTATGAGAGTGTCCCAATTTTCCTCAAGGCAAATGTAATGGAAAAAAAATTATAGCAATCCGCGCCTATGGTGCATGTCAATAAATGCCGCCAACACTTCTGTTCCACTGTCACAAGAACATCTCAGATTTTTGTTATTATCATTGTGGATGGAGTGTCCATTATATTCGGAACTAAAAGATCTAAATAGACTTAACACTGAAAATGATTTAAGCCGTTTCTCCTCTTTGGTAAAAATGCATTAGGTTTTGCACACACTGAAGGAGAAAGGTTCTTGAAACTACCATAGCTTCATATTTACTGAGGATATCACTTGGGTATTCACCGGGATCAGTCTCCTTGTAAATTAGGTCTTAAAATAAGGTTATGTTCTAGGAAAAAGCAAGAACACTCTGATATTAAATGGATCCTGAAAATAGCATTGCTGCGTCAAACTGCTTATTATCCCATTATCCATCAATCATTAACAGTCTCTGCCGTTCTCTCCAGGGAAGGCTGAAACGTATTTAGAAGCAATCAGAAAGAATATTGAATGGCTGAAGACTCACAACAAACAGGAGAACAAAGAAGGTAAAATTACAGACAATTCACAGTACAAATGATACTATGGATGGGGAGAATTACAGGAAAAGCAATTGCTTAAGGTCTTCTCCACTTAGGGCCTCCACCATTCACCACCCACAAACACTCCTAGCAGGAAGGGAATCTAAAAAGTTTATAAAGGGAGCTTCATGCTGTCCAAACCTCAAGCATCATGAAATCCAGACAGGCTCCATGGTTATACATAATCCTGCTTTACTTTGAAATACTGTGGTGTTAAAAACGAGCCACGGACAGGGAGGAGAGTCCCATAGAAAAGTCCCATAGCAGTAAATGGAAGGGCGGCTGCACATGCGTGACTTACTCTCCATTGACGGTGGGGCCCTTTTCTTTACATAGGACCAGGTGTCAAAGGTGGAATGCACAGCTATTGGAAATTCAATAGGATATGCCATAAATGTCCAGATGGGACAACCCCTTTAAATTATTAACATATTACCTGACACTATTATTAGGAAGTGGACCCCTACTCACTTTTCTTTTTGCCCAGAGGTATTTACTAACCTTGAACCAACAGTTTTGTGAACAATGCTGTAATGACAGAGAGTGAATGAACTCTTAAACTATTTCCCAAGGATTTTGATTGCATGTCAATAGTTATCACTTGTAGCATCACAATAAAAACATTTAAGAACCCGATCAGTGGGGTTCCAAAAGACGGATACTATGGTGCTTAGCGCCAGGGCCGGCGCCACCTGTAAGGCGGCCTAGGGCGCAATTTAGCAGGGGGCGCCGCCGGAACCCTGCGATGTTAAAAAAAAAAAAACCTGGTTTGAAGGGAACTTAAGTGGCGGCCGGCGCAGTGCCCCGCTCTCATGCTGCGCTGCCTGAGCTCTCTAAGAATCCTGCCCGGCGGCCGGCTGCTGCGCTTGCGTGTGTGCGTGGCCGCTCACTGCCCCAGCAACGGTCACATGATGGACTCAGGGCGGCTGGGGCCTGGGGGCGTGACTGCACAGGCTACAGCGGCGGGAAGAGCAGGGGCAGCTAGAGGCGATCTCACTCTCTGACACCAGCAGTCAGCCAGAGAGAGAAGACGTCCGCCTGCGGCCTGACCGACCATCACAGCTAGAGCTAGTAGCCGCCCAGCAGCAACTCAGGACAAGGACAGCTGGTAGGTGAACTACTTAGTTGTTCAACTTGTAGAGTCTGATGGATCATTATACAGATCAACATCATATAAGTTGCAGGCATATATAGCCTAGGCCTAGCTGCCTAGCCAGGACCTAAAGAGTTGCAAAGCTATAAATTTCAACATGCCCTGACAGGCTCAGCAACAGATTATAAGAGAATGCTGAGGATTGTAGTATCACAGGGATATAGGAGCAGTAAACATGGTAGATGGAGCCGTCACAGATCTTATATGAGGTCATTCTGGCCATTTGGGGCCACTGGGCAGGCTATATCCCTGTGATACTACAATCCTCAGCATTCTCTTATAATCTGTTGCTGTCAGGGCATGCTGAGGGTTAGGCTGCAGATGCACACAGCCGTGAGCGGTCCGTGGTATCCCGGCCTGGAATCCTGCAAAGAGCAGGAGCGCACAGCATCATTTTTTTTTTTTTTACAAATCAGTAATTTTGTTTGCACTAAAGAACTTAATTTGGGTAAGAAACCATGAAGTTGCCAAATTTACGAGTAAGCGAACAATCTAATACACAGGCTTGTTTCTTTAGCTATGGCTTAAGTTATGGTAGTTATTCTCCACCATTCTTAATAGGGGGCTTTATTGCAACATATAACTCTCTTTTAATTTAAATGCTGAGAAAGGGGTGGAACATATGTGATGTCATGATATGGGCAGATCATCTGATAAGGGGGGCGGCAATTTTTATCTTGCCTAGGGCGGCAAAAATCATTGCACCGGCCCTGCTTAGCGCTATACCCTTTCACTACTTATCAGATATTTCTGGAACTTGTATTTAAATTTTGAACATAACACAGCGGTTCCTCAAGATACAATGGCCTCAGTATACAATATTTCAACATACAATGGTCTTTTTTGGCCCATCGTAAATTGAAACCAGACTAAACATACAATGCCTCGGCCTGAGAGCCAACCAATCAAGGCCACTTCTCTGGTGAAATATCTGTATTAGTTGCTAGTTAGCAGCTATTCCTGGCCGTTATATGTAAGGACGTGTTTTATCTGTCTTAGGTATCTGCTTATTTTTCTTAAATCTTCTTTCTGTTTTCTTGGATGACATTTTTGGCCTTTGGAACCAATTACTCAACTTACAATGGTTTCAACATACAATGGTCGTCCTGGAACCAATTAATATTGTAACTTGAGGGAGCAATGTAGTTCTACAGAATTACCATTGATTTTAAATTTTATTTAGGAGGAAAATATCTCATTCCAGAATATGTCATAAAATGGAAAAAAAATCTGTGTATATTTATAATAATTTATGGATAGTCACAGTGTATTTCTGACAAATTATGATATATGATATACCATTAAGACATGGCCAGTCTAGACTAATAATTTGATGTCTGTACAGAAAAAGCATTTTTAATGTTAAGTTATTTAGTTGACTGCTTTAGCCATGCCAATGCCAAGTGTCCTTGAGCAGACAGAGATCAGGTTATTGCCTCTACTATAACAGTGATATCTACTGCAACTGCTGACTTCCACAGAGCCCAAGGAAAACCTGGTTGGGAAAGAGGCCTGACGAACAGTGTCAGACTGGGGTCCCTTGGGCCCACATGAGGAAATTATTTCAGAGTCCAAACCCCAAATCATCCATAAACTCGAATAGGTTTTGAATCAATATATCCTAGTGGCACTCTGGTGGGCCAGTCTGAACCTGCTGACGAATATGACATTATCGAAATGTGTGATTCACTAAACTACTACTCACAGAAGACCACAAAAAGAGTCAGGTCCATGTGCACATAACCCACCTGATAAAAACATACATCACAAACTTAATGTGGTTTCTTTTATTTCTAGATTATGATCTTTCAAAACTGAGAGACTTTGTAGACCAACAGGCAGACACCTACGTAGAAAAAGGAATTCTGGACCAAGAAGAAGCCAACGTAATAAAGCGCATCTACAGTAGCCTGTGAGAAGGACACTGACGAGCGGTCTTTACTACCCTGGAAAATAAGCTTTAGATTTAGAAACTCTGATTATGATCCAAAACCCACACCTTTCCAATGTACTGTTAGAAAACAGGTTGATTTACTAAAGGTATGAAACTGTTCAGAGAGCAAGTTGATTCCTTTGGACTTTTTTCAGGTGTATATTAATGAAGGTTAATTTAACACAAATCTAATAAAACATCGAAAACGATGGAACGGGGTACATATGTGAAGATCCTTAAATGGCTGTTGACTTTAAATTAGCCCCTTTTATTCTGTCTATGTGGACCCCAGATTGGGATTCTACCATTAGTACTGGAGAGCTATATGGAGGTCCATCCTTTACAGTGAGCAGTCTCATCGAATAAGCTTAACCCTTGTTCAGCACCAAACATTTGTGATACCAACCATAATTATAATTCTTCAAATGAATATGTATATGGTGTGGGTACCCTCATGAACACTATGATACTGTAGATGGCTACGCTGCTTATAGGAGCGAGCCCTGCACAGACTGGAGGTGACTCCAGTAGAGGCCACTGGGTCAAACGAGAATTAAAAGACGACAGTTTAAATCAACTAACCAATGCCCCATCAATATATCATATGCCGTAGCTCTAGGAAATTACTAGTTCTGGGTGATTCTCACTTGGATTAGCTCACTGCATTATGTGCTGATGACAGATGCACTTTAATAAATCAGCCTGTTCGATCCCTTTGCATCAGTCTAATTTGTGCAACGGACCAGTCTCTCCTTCATGACAACTTTGGAAAACTTTATGCCATGTGCTTGCATTTATATTAGTAGTTCTGTAGTCGGACTGCTTCAATTCCACTCATTTGCCGAAGTAAAACACTGAAACTTTCATAATCATCTAAATATTAGATACGATACCCTGACTAAATGAAAGAGGTTTTCTGACACCCCAAAAGTTAGATAACAGCAGGAATTGTAATAAGAGTACTCCCCTGGAGCTCCCCCTCCTCCAGTCTTTGTTTCTGGTGCTGCAGAAATGAGACCCCCAACTAACTTATGTGATCGCTGTGGCAATCACTGGCCTCGGGGATAACATGGGGTAGAAAGAGATGTCACTGCAGCACAGAGACCGGTGCGGTCCCAGACTACATCATGTGACTGCTGAGGTCAGTAAGCCTCTGCAGCGATCACAAGGTGTAGTCGGGGAAGTCGTTACTGCAGTGCTGGAAACAGAGACTGACAAGCAGCAGCATTGGAACGGAGAGGAACAGACAGATGAGTACTTTTTCTTTTAGTTAATAACTCCTGCTATCTAAAAAATTTTGACGTCTTGCAAAACCACTTTATTTTCTATCGAAATCTATAGGAACCTCAGTTAACATCCAATATTTGTAATCGATAACATCTCAGCATACAGACATAACAGAGATGAATTGCAAATTAGGCTCTGCTACATTTGTGTATGTTACACAAAACTAAATTGTAACTATAATAACACATTGTACAAACGCTCATGGAGGATTCATCTCTGTTACATCTGTAGGTCGAGTGGACATTGTAATAAACCAAAAGTGATTGACTGGAAACACAATATTTTACAATGGTTTACAACTCACTGTATCTTATTATCAGTTGTACATGTTCTGTGTTGTACCATATACCTGTATGTACGAGGCAGTTCAGCAATGATTCACGTCTGCTCATTTGTATAATTCATTCTTCATCTAAATTTGATTAAACTTTACAAGAAGAATATTTTGCAATAAGACATTGAATGGCACTCCTCTGTTCATTGTATGCATTTTATTTACAACTGCATAAAGACAGGATCCTTTGGTTGACAGGTTTAACTTAACCAAAATTTTGTTTGCCCATACCAGTAGCTGTTTAGCTTACTGTGACTTGCCATTCCGAATGTTGGGCAAGTACAGGTGAAGCACAAAAAAGCATGTACTTCATCTGTACTTGCAGCAACTCGCAGTAAACAAAATGCGGCTTTTGGAGAGGTGTTCTGAGCAGCCTGGAACACAACAACATGTAATGGTATCTGTACTCTTTGCATTCTTGTAATGGATATTAACCAGTTCCAGACCTGGCCATTTATCCACCTTCCTGACCAGACTGCATTTTTTTTGCCACTGCCTGATCTGTATAAGCTGCACTCATTCAGGGCCGGATATACAGCAATGGGCAAGGCAGGGATGGTAAAAAAAAAAGCCCCTGCCTACTCTGTGGGGAGTCCTTCCATCACTGACAACTGGGTGACGGTCCCTAGCCTGAATAAGTGCATGCAACCTAATCTGGGTAAAGAGATAGTAAGGCAAACTAGGTCAAAACCTGGGAGTCAAGTCACAGAACCAAAGAGAGGCAACATACAGTGTCAAAATCAGCAGATAACGGGAGCA
The DNA here is from genome assembly GCA_033119425.1 of Bufotes viridis. Lineage (NCBI taxonomy): Eukaryota > Metazoa > Chordata > Amphibia > Anura > Bufonidae > Bufotes > Bufotes viridis. The sequence continues at coordinate 129,332,381 of CM065590.1, forward strand.
GAGCCTGGCCACGCTACTGAATCGCTGCTTGAGTCTGAGCTTCTCACAAGAGCTGGCGATATAACCCCTTTATATGCCCTCCATCTGAACCATCATGGGGAAAATAGGCAAGGAAAAGCATAAAGAATCTGCAGAGGCTACTCTTGTCCAAACAAAACAGCCGGACATGGAAAAATTCCTCAGAAGAAGCCCCGACCTTCTACCCCAGGCGACCAAAATGGCGCTGAGTAAAATTCATCACTCTGACGCAGAGGATTTCCCCGAGACACGCAGCATCTTGGACGCATCGGATTGTAGAACTACCTGGAAAGACTCACCAATCTCAAAATCTGTTCTCCAACATGTGCTGAAAACGGCACTCTCCCCACTAAAGAGAGATTTTGCCGACATAAAAGAAGACCTGCCCCATCTGGGCCACAGGGTTGTAGCACTGGAGAATACCCAAGAAGCCATCCTGACCTATGGAGAAAAAACAGCAGACATTCTGCAGGCACATAAAACACTACTTAATGAGATCTTTCTTAAGCTTGAAGATCAAGAGAACCGCAGTCGCAGGCGGAATCTGAGAATCTAAAATGGAGATCTCGCAAAAACAGACCAATGCTACAGCCTTAGCTCAAGACCTTTTAAAACGCCGAACTGAATTGAAGAACTTAACGTCACTTCTGCTAAATCACTTCTTCGGTCTAAATTTAGAGCTTGTGCACATGGTGACAGAGGTAACAAACTCATGTCCGCACTGGTTAAAAAACTGGTTTATTCCATCCATCAGGGATGGTAACGACCTACTTTAGAAATCTACCCCAGACATTGCTAAGGCATTTCAGAGATTCTATGCTGCCCTATATAACTTACCGACCCCTCTCCACCACCAAACAGTATTCCAGCTGCTACATTGGCCTTCCTCTCATCCCTTAGCTTGCCTACTTTAACCTCATCTGACTGTGAACAGCTATTATCTCATATTACGGAAACAGAAATCCGTCAAATTTTATCATCTATACCATCGGGCAAGAGCCCTGTGACTGATGGGTTCACTATTCAATATTATAAAACTTTCAGAGACACCCTAGTCCCCCATTTCTAGACCCTATGCAACTTTTTCCTTAAGGGAGGCACCTTGCCAACACAGGCTTTGGAAGCCCATATCACAGTCATACACAAGGAAAAGAAAGACCTGTTAGAATGTGGAAGCTTTTGCCGGATATCCTTGCTGAACACAGATGTTAAATGGTGGACGAAAATCTTAGCCCAATGCCTCTAAAAAATTCTCCCCAGCATTATAGACCATAAACAGGTCGATTTTGTTTCGGGCAGACAGGGCAAAGAGAATACAGTACGCTTGCTCAGACTCATATCATGGACACAAAAATCTCATATCCCCCTTGCCTTACTCAGCACTGATGCTGAGAAAGCGTTTGACAGGGTTAGCTGGCAATTTATGTCAGCGGCCCTGTCAAGCTTTGGTATACACCACCAGTTCATTTAAGCGATCTTCACTCTGTATTCGGCCCCTTCTGCGAGGGTCAAAATCACTGGCACTTTATCCCCCTCCTTCCACATACTTAACGGCACGCGACAAGGCTGTCCATTATCTCCTGCTTTGTTTGTTATCGTGATGGAGACCTTGCTCCAACGGATTAGACAGGACCCATTGATACATGGGGTCACAGCTGGTCCACATGTACACCTAACAGCAGCTTTTGCCGACGACCTACTTTTTATGACATCAAATCCGTTAACATCTTTCCCTAGGCTACTATCCATCTTCAATGACTTTGGGACTACTGTATATCCAATTTTTAAATAAACTATAGCAAATCAGTGGCATTAAACATCTCATGCTCCACCTCTACTATTAACACCCTAAAAAAGCATACCCCTTTCACTTGGGCGCTTAGAAATGTACAATTCTTGGGGATCCATATATCTGCCAATCCAGATCTTTGCGCTTAATTAAGCTCGACTTTTAATTAAACTCGACTTTTGCAGTCCATACGCTTACAACTCAGATCTCTGAAAATCCCGTTGATTTCATGGATAGGACGAAAAAACTTCCTCATTCCCCAAACATATGTAGTTCCCAAGTTCTTGTACTTGATGAAATCCCTCCCCATCTGGCTCACCCTTACCTTAGAATTGCATATTCCCTCTTGAAGAGAGAAAAGAGGTTTTGTGGATTTGGCCTTACCGATGTACATTTATATTATAAGACAGAGAAACTGAGCAGTAGCGTATCGCTAAGGGTACTTTTACACTTGCAGCAGGACGGATCCAGCAGGCTATTCACCCTGCTGGATCCGTCCTGCCGCAAGTGACCATGCACTGCCGTGCTGCCGCTTCGTCCCCATTGACTATAATGGGGCGGGGGGCGGAGCTACGGCTGCGCACGGCAAACTGAAAAGTCGGACATGCAGGACTTTTAGTCCGGCGATCTCTGGTCGTGCCCCCCCATTATAGTCAATGGGGACGGAGCAGCAGCACGGCAGTGCACAGGCACTTGCGGCAGGACGGATCCGGATCCGGCAGGCTGAATAGCCTGCCGGATCCGTCCTGCCGCAAGTGTAAAAGTACCCTAATTTCTCCTCACTCCCCCAATATCTGTTCGCACCTTGAACGACACCTTCTGACTACGATGGTGAGATTTGTCCTCTGGGGGATACGACCTTACACACACAATAACATGTCCCAGTCACTTCTGATGAAAGCCACCCTAGGAGTATAGTCAGGACTTTTTAAAACAAAGGATCTTAAGTTCCCCACCCCAACACCCCCCTAGATCTACTACAAACATATTCACCCTGGGGTCTCACAGCCGTCTGGTCTCTCTTGGCCAACATCTCTTTGCGAGAGATATCTTTATCTGATGGTAAACCAGACTAGGACAAAATACTAGACCTACCTAAAGTGCAGAAAGCACCATTTTTGTATCTTCTTCACTTCCGCAAAAACATAAGAAGTGTTACAATGCCATGTACTTTACCCAGCACACTGACATGTGCAGAAAATCTATTAGCTACAAATCAGTTCCCAAATAAGTTACTATCTCTCACCTACAAATCACTATTATCCTCTCTACCACCCAAACTATATTTCCTAGAGGCTTGGGAGAGGGAGCTCATGATAACCCGCACAGACCCTGAGAAAGCTTTCATCTTAGCCCACTCACACAGATTCAATAGGTGTATTAAAATACAAGAAAACTCATACAAGCTACTGACCAGGTGGTATAAGACCCCAGAGTTCCTACATATGATCAACGCTGACATACCTGACAACTGCTGGAGATGTTGGACGGGTGTGGGCTCCCTCTCCCACTTTTGGTGGAACTGCCCATGCATTCAAACTTTCTGGTTGGAAGTGAGAACTGTGATAGACCAAATTTGCCTCACAAAACTCACCCTAGACCCTAAACTTATTCTACTTTGGTGTCCGAACGATAGCCTCACACCAACCAACCAAAATCTGCCCACCATGCTCATCTCTGGAAAAGTGACTCTTCTCCTACTATGTCCGCCTGGACAGACAAGGTGGACCAATTATACCGATTCGAGTAGTTGGCCCACTGGGAAACACACACTCGATCAACATTTCTAAAGATCTAGGGCCCATGGAAGGCCTTCAGAGGATTCAGCCCATAGTCTTTTTACTTTAATAGGGTCAAATCTGCCTTTACAAAGGCCTGGTTGAAGAGGTAGGTGGCAGATACACACATAACTATATGTTTGATCTTCTTTCGCTGTTCAAACAGACCAGACACCTGTGGTTACTGACTCTAACTCATCTTATATATGTCCATACCCCAAACCTCCTCATTACTGCATCATAAATCGCTTTAATGGTTGTAGCGTATCTAGTCCTCCTCCCTCAACCCTTATACCTTCCTCACCCCCTCCTCTTTTTAACCCATTGATCTACCCCTTCCTATGTTTTTGTTCTACTCACTTTACCCATTCACTTGATATTCCCAGATATTAGGCGACAAAATCCTTCTTCTTTCACAGTTTTCTGATGCAATATCGTTAGAGGTTATGTGTAATGTTGCGTGAAAAAGTGACCACTCCTACTGTTTTGTCATGCTGTTTTATTGTTCGAGAATGTATATCTGAGCTATGTACACTATTATTTCTTCAATAAAAAGAGCATTGATAAAATCAGGAGATAACGTCAGAGGCAAAGTCAGCAGACAGAGGCAAGGTCACAAACAGGCAGCAAGTCAGAAATCCAAAACCCAGAGGGGATACAACAAAACAGGAAGACCCATCACATCAATAGAAAGCACATGACGCTAGCTCCGGGCCTAATTGACCCAGGGTCCCTGCTCCTTGATAAGCCGATCAGTCCTACTGTCAGGTGGGCTGGTTGCCGTGGTAATCGAGTGACATAAGTGGCATTGCATTAGAGAGGCCGGACTCACAGCAGGTGAGCAGGAGCGCAAGTACATGATATCTCTCTTTGGAAAACATCCAAATAACTTGTTATGTCACCGGACAACCCCAATAAAGAAGTACTTCATGGTTGTGTGCATGTAGCCTAAATAGTACAATATGCCATGAAAAAACAGCCAACGTACAGGTGCTTTATAGAACCAGTCGAAGTCTATAGGGCAATTCACATGGCCGGTTTAACAGCCAGTGAAAAGCGGCCGTCAAAAAACTAGGACATCATGTCACAGCCAGGCAGACCACAATGAAATCATTGGGCACGTTTTTAATGCCTGTGTAAACAGGAGTGTACCAGTCTACCGGCCGTTAAAAAATGGGTTAAAATGCCTTTTAGGGGTTTAACCCCTTAAGGACTCAGCCCTATTTCACCTAAAGGACTTGGCCATTTTTTGCAAATCTGACCACTGTCACTTTATGTCTGAATAACTTTAAAACGGTTTTACTTACGCAGGCCGTTCTGAGATTGTTTTTTCGTCACATCTTGTAATTCATGACACTACTAAAATCGGGTCAAAAAAGTAAAATTTTTTGCATAAAAAATACCAAATTTAACAAAAATTTGGAAAAATTAGCAAATTTCAAAGTTTCAATTTCTCTACTTCTCTAATACATAGTAATACCCCCAAAAATAGTTATTACTTTACATTCCCCATATGTCTGCTTCATGTTTCCATCATTTTGGGAATGCTATTTTATTTTTTGGGGATGTTACATAGCTTTGAAGTATAGGAGCAAATTTTGAAATTTTTCAGAAATTTTCCAAATCCCACTTTTTATGGACCAGTACAGGTCTGAAGTCACTTTGTGAAGCTTACAGAATAGAAACCACCCAAAAATGACACCATTCTAGAAAGAAAACCCTTCAGGGTATTCAAAACTGATTGTACAAACTTTGTTAACCCTTTAGGTCTTCCACAAGAATTCATTGAAAATGGAGATGAAATTTCAGAATTTCGATTTTTGGAAAATTTTTCATTATAATCAATTTTTCCAGGAACAAAGCAAGGGTTAAGTGTCAAACAAAACTCAATGTGGGTTGCCCTGATTCTCTAGTTTGCAAAAACACCCCATATGTGGTCCTAAACTACTGTTTGGCCAAACCGCAGGGCATAGAAGGAGGGAGCGCCATATGGGTTTTGAATGGCAGATTTTGCAGGACTGTTTTTTTACACCATGTCCTATTGCAAGCCTCCCTGATGCATTCTAGCATAGAAATTCCAAAAAGTGACTCCATCTAAGAAAGTACACCCCTCAAGGTATTCAAAACTGGGTTAACAATCTTTGTTAACCCTTTAGGTGCTCCACAAGAGTTAATGGCAGATGGAGAAACAATTTAGAAATTTCAATTTTTTGGAAAAGTTTCCAATAAAAACATTTTTTCCAGTAATAAAGTAAGGGTTAACTGCCAAACAACACTCAGTATGGGTTGCCCTGATTCTCTAGTTTGCAAAAACATCCCATATGTGGTCCTAAACTACTGTTTGGCCAAACCGCAGGGCATAGAAGGAGGGGAGCGCCATATGGGTTTTGGAAGGCTGATTTTGCTGGAATAGTTTATTTACACCATGTACCCTTTCAAGCCCCCTGCTGCACCCCTTGAGTAGAAACTCCATAAAAGTGACCCCATCTAGGAAACTACAGGATATGGTGGTTGTTGTTTTGGGACTATTTTAGGGTAGATATGATTTTTGGTTGCTCTATATTACACTTTTTTGAGGGAAGCTAACAAAAAATTAAAAATCTAAAATTGTTTCTACATTTGCCATTCATTTTTGTGGATCACCTAAAGGGTTAATAAACTTTGTAAAGTAATTTTTGAATACCTTGAGGGGTGTAGTTTCTTGAGGGGTGTAGTTTCCCTTCCGGGTGTAGCGGTGACGTAATCGGCGCAGGCGCACTGAGGACGGAGCGGCAAAGCTCGCGTCCTTCACTCAGAGCGCCTGCGCCGACTACTGAGCGGTACGGCGCAGGCGCGGGAGTTCATCTTCAGACAGGGCCAGCGCGAGGAGGAGAAAGCGCTGGCCCTATCTATCAAACGAGGAAGGGGGCGTTCCTAACTAATCTAGATGCGGCGGCTACCAGCAAGTACACGCCCAACTTGCTGGTAGCGAAGATGATTAGCATATTATAAAAGTGGCTTTTTTACAGAATTGACAACTTCAGAAAAGGTAAAAAAGATATATTTCAACTCAGCTGACATTAGCAAATAGCTAATGTCAGCTAGTGAAAAATGGGTTAAGGGGGGTGACAGAAGCCCTTTAAGGAAGTGCAGCAGGAACAAATAGTAAGCATGCTGTGGCCAGGGCTGAAAGCAAACTGTGGAGCGGATCCAGAACAGCACCCACACAGACAGAGCCCAGGACTGCAGCGGTGAAATAGGAAGCACTGGCAGCAGATCACCGATGAACACGACGCCTGGGACTGCGGCGGTAAGCAGGGGAACAGCGGCGCACAGCATCCGCTGTTACAACTCAACAGCGTCACAGCGAGGAAATAGACACTGCCTGAGGAAACACTGCCCTGTAAACACCCCCTTGGCATCCACAACGTGATCAAGGGGGGGCATATCTCAGGAATGGGAGGGACTTAAGGACAAAAGCTACATGTGAGAGATCCTATTTAATGCCACAACCCTTCAGCCCAAAGACCTCCAGGATGGAGTGTATTTTACCACGGAGAACCTGCAGCTGTCTCTATCTTGTAAGATGCTGAAGATATTCTCTGTGATACTTGATTCTTCACACAGCGGTGTACCAGGGTGTGAATGGGAATTTCATGTTATGAGGCACAATTCATCAATACCCTGCAGGTTTATTCACACAATGACAAGCGATGGTCCTATTTACACCACACATCAAGTGACCCACTCAGGAAGAAGACTAATGATTGTGATGAAATATAAATACTGACTGCTATTTACTGTTCTGTATGTCCGTAGCCTAAAACACGTCAAAATACATTTCGGCTAGAAACTGGACACATACAAAGGTCTACGGATGGCATTACCGCCCTGTAAAACCTGGGCTGTAGGGAGCCCTATATCTGCTATGGGAATGTGACAGTTTCTGCATACCATCTTTTATTTTAGACAGACCTATGGGTCTGACAAGCAGTGAAACATGTAATTCATATCGAAGATATGGGTTGTCTCACTTCAGCAAAAGGCATTTATCATGTAGAGAAAGTTAATACAAGGCACTTACTAATGTAGTGATTGTCCATACTGCTTCCTTTGCTGACTGGATTCATTTTTCCATCACATTATACACTGCTCGTATACAACATCACAATATACTCTGTATACAACATCACATTATACACTGCTCATATACAACATCACATTATACACTGCTCGTATACAACATCACATTATACACTGCTCGTATACAACATCACATTATACACTACTCATATACAACATCACATTATATACTGCTCGCATACAACATCACATTATACACTACTCATATACAACATCACATTATATACTGCTCGCATACAACATCACATTATACACTGCTCGTATACAACATCACATTATACACTGCTCGTATACAACATCACATTATACACTGCTCGTATACAACATCACATTATACACTACTCATATACAACATCACATTATATACTGCTCGCATACAACATCACATTATACACTGCTCGTATACAACATCACATTATACACTGCTCGTATACAACATCACATTATACACTGCTCGTATACAACATCACATTATACACTGCTCGTATACAACATCACATTATACACTGCTCGTAAACAACATCACATTATATACTGCTCGTATACAACCTCACATTATACACTGCTCGCATACAACATCACATTATACACTGCTCGCATACATCACATTATACACTGCTCGCATACAACATCACATTATACACTGCTCGCATACAACATCACATTATACACTGCTCGCATACATCACATTATACACTGCTCGTATACAACCTCACATTATACACTGCTCGCATACAACATCACATTATACACTGCTCGCATACATCACATTATACACTGCTCGTATACAACCTCACATTATACACTGCTCGTATACAACATCACATTATACACTGCTCGTATACAACATCACATTATACACTGCTCGTATACAACATCACATTATACACTGCTCGTATACAACCTCACATTATACACTGCTCGTATACAACATCACATTATACACTGCTCGTATACGGGGGTAATGACTAGGGTTGAACGAATCGGGTTCAGATTGCTGGAATCTGATTCTTTTAAAAACTACGTTAAGAATATGGGCTCCGTCCTACTGTAAAATGTATACCGCAGAGGTCTTTCTGAAGTTTCAGGAAATATCGCAAGACTTACTTTGTCTCACCTCTTTATCACGTGTCACTTTGTTTTTTCACAAAAATTACTGCATCAAAATACTAAGCCGAACTGAGCTTTTTGCCTCATTAATGAAGCAGAGTTCAGCTTTGGATTTTTGGTGCCTGGTGAAAGACACAATCAGCGGTGAAGGAATGTTTGCTCATTCACAGAGTAATTGGGGCAATTATTGGGAATGAACATTTCTACAAACGTTCATCCCCGATCATCGGTAGGTGTGAAAGGACCCTTAGTCTCTGTTCACACCTCATTTATTCTTTGCCTGCCATTGGTGCCGCAAAAGCTCCCAGCACATATTTAACGTAACCACAGAGCGCCCTTCTCATACCTGGGCTGGACTGTACAGGAAAGCTTAGTCTGCTGAGCTTATCTACACACAGGAAATAAATATCTATATAGCTATATAGTAATTATAACTGTATATATAAAGTATGAATAAATAATAAAAGACTACAACAGAACAGGACACTTTAAGATTTTTAATCAATATAGCACACTCAAAAACAAACCGCATCCTCTCAGCACATGAAAAAGTAAGAATGATAAAACAAACTTGCATGTTAAAGGGGACCCCTGACCTCTTCTGACATGTCTTTTATTAACTACTCGAATTCCCCATGAGAGAATAATTCCGAAGCCTTCAGCGCTGTACTGTCCCTCTGTTATTCATCCTAGAAATTTCTGAATAAATTGACAAGTGGGTGTTTCCAGTTGGGGGGCAGTCTGATACTATCCAATCAGTTCTGCCAGTGGCATACTTTGCAGGGACACGCCCTTCTGACAAGGGGATGGATAAAACTCAGTGGTCAATTTATTCACAAACAGCTGGGAGAAATATTAGAGGAACGGCACAAAACAGGTTTAGGTAAATATGTTCCAGAAAAACGGACATGTCAGAAGTGGTGACAGGTCCTCTTCAAAAGAACAAACACTAGTTAAAATAACAAAAATCCATAGTAAATTCAAATCATTGAATCATCCTCAACGCCCTCAAAGAGTCAAGTTTTACAAATTCCTTTCTGCTGTTCTTTCCCTGGCAGTATTCCAAAAAGTGACAACTGGAAGTGGTTACCATTACTAGTTTCATGCCTCTTGTCCGCAAACTTTCCAACTTTGAATAGTATATTGGCTAATGCAACAAAGGATGGTGGAGGGGTGTACAACCAGCGGCGGACTGGGGTTCCTTGGGCCCATCCCCCATATCCTCTAAAAGGAGTGGTAGATTTGTCATCCAAAGAAATGGAAAGTGATTGGGTTTAAAGGCAGCTGCAAATGTTTTTTATTTCCTGAACCTTTGGGGCCCGCTATGGTATCATAGGCTCCTCTGGTACTATGCTGGGCCAGTCTGACGCCGTGTACAATGGAATGACTAGATAGGCCGCACATTTGATGATCAGTAAAGGCCACTAATTTCCATTGTCACATTTGGAAGAAGCCAGGGGAACAACAGATTCTTTTTGACCGTTACCCTTGCCTGTATGAAGACAGAAGCTGGTTTCTTTAAGAAGTTGTAGGAGAACTCAAGAATTCAGTTCTTTTTTCAGTAATGGTGCAATAAAAAAACCCAAAAAAACACAACATCCACACCATATTGCAAACTTAACACTGCGGTAGCAGTTCGGAAACAGTCTTCAGTGTCGGGAACCGTCCCTTTTTAACACAACCTTAAACTCAGAACACAGGGTAATTTATCTCGCAAGTAATCTGCTACAAGATGTCGGCAAAGAAAAGGCAGTAACTTGATTGTGAAAGCGGTAGAATAAGGACACTGAATAGCGGTGGATAAAAGAACAGGAATTTCATTTCAGTGCAATATAGTAATGAAATATCAGCTATGGATTTCATTTTATAGGAAGTCTCTTAGATGTTCTGTTGGTGGGTCTTCGGTCAGCTTCCACTAGATGGTAGGTCACACAGGAAGGATACTTATCGCTCAATGCTGATAGGAGGCAGTTGCATAGGAGTCCTCCTCTTCTTCATGCCTAGAAACGTAGAGAAACATACAATGTCAATCAGCTGCTTCTAAGGCTACCAGGATATCATCATATATTAAATAAGGCATGCGGCCTCATCTGGAATATTTACTTCAGTTCTGGGCACCAGTCCGTAGAAAGGATGCCCTGGAGCTGGACAAATTTCAAAGAAGAGTGACTAAACTGATAAGGTGCATGGAGGGTCTTAGTTATGAGAAGTGTCTAAGGGGTGATGATTAACCTTTACAAATATATAAATGGGCTGTACAAAAAAATAAATATGGTGAAAAACTGTTCCATGTAAAATACCCTCAAAAGACAAGGGCGCTGCCTGCGACTGGAGGAGGAAAAGTTCAGTCTCCAGAAGCGTCAAAGCTTCTTCACTGTAAGAACTGTGAATCTGTGGAGTAGTCTTCCTCAGGACGTGGTCACAGCAGGAACAGTAGGGAGTTTTAGAAAGGGCTTAGAGGAATTCTTAAAAGTAAATGACATAGAAATCCGTGACTTCGCATCCCCTTCTATTCCTTCACCCATATAAAAACGATGTAACTATATATGCAAATCACTGTAAGGTGAATCAGTGCACACATATGAAGTTCACAGAGGAGTTTTGTCACAAAGCATATTCTGCATTTTTCAAACCAGCACCTGGATGTGAATACTTTTGTAATTGCATGTAATTAAATATTTAGTATAGCCACTGAGCTATTCAATATAATGTATCTGTGTCGGCGCCACCTTATGTTTCTTTTCCCTATTTTTTGTCCATCTCACTTAGCTGGTCGAACGTGCTCAGTTTAGATCTTCAAATGCGACCAGCCATATGTTCTGTTAGAAGCTGTGGTGGTTAGAGGGAGAGAGCTGCAGCAGAAAGGACACACCCATGAGCTGCCAGGCTGAAGATAATCTAGCAGAGCAATTGGAGCAGTGAATGTGGAGATCTCTGGACCATTGTGCAGTACAGGGCTGCTTCTAGCTTTGTTAGAGAGATTGTCATATACTATATAATTTTTTTTTCCATTTTTTCCATTGATCATGGCATAACCCCATTTAATGGGAGCTGAGCTGCAGTAACACAGCATGGCCACTACCTAGATAATGGCGCTGTGCTTCAGATACCATTCCCTGTCTTATTTCCAGTGCAACATCTGACCCCAACCCATCTGATATTGATGAGACAATGGGAACCTGATATTAACGAGCTAGGCAATGACGTGTATTATTTATATTCTTATTATATTACACATGCTGATTGTCCACCATTCATTTATAAGTTATTGGCCTATTTGAAGACGGCTGACTGTGGGTGACTGTTGCACGCTTGTTATGGAATTTCAGGGATTTTTTAGGAAAGGGCGCTGTTTTTTCCCCTCCTCCTTTCCATTTTCTTTCGGATGCTGTATGTAAATTATGCTGCCACTCCATGTGACACTCAAAATATCAATGGCACAAACATACAAGTGCCTCAATTCACCAGCTTAGTAGCAATACCTGCACAAGCCCTTTACCCAAATTATACATGAAATGCTGATCATATTATTTCCATCTGCAGCCAGTGTGGGTCCAGGGCTTACCAAGTCACCCCTCTTTCAGGAAAACCAGCCTCAAACTATTTCACCATACCTTAAGGGTGCATTCACATGACCAAATTCGAGTCCACATCTGTTCTGCATTCAATTCAATGGGGCCACAAAAGATGCGGACAGCACACCGTATGCTGCCCGCATCCGTTGTACAATCCTGCAGCCCACAAAAAATATAGAAGATGTACTATAGTGCCGGCCATGTGCGGTCCACAAACGGCGGAACACACACGGCCGGTATCCGTGTTTTGCGGACTGCAAAACACTTAGGCTACTTTCACACTAGCGGCAGGACGGATCCGACAGCCTGTCAGATCCATCGTGCCGCTAGTAAACGTTTGCCCCCGGACTACCTCTCAGGCCCCATTGACTATAATGGGGACGGGGCGGAGTTCCGGCAGCGCACAGTGGGAGGCTGCCGGAATAAAACTACGACATGTACATGGGTCCGCAATGCAGAAGTGGCGATGCAGCCTCCACACCGCAAAAAAATAGATCATGTTCGTGTGCATGAGGCGTAATTGTGAGTCCAGGAGGAAAAAAACTTGCCAATGGCCCGATGAAGAGGACAGAGAGGCTGCACAAGCAGGACTAACACCCTTCTAGTTCTGTATGCTTTCAAAAGACCAGGGCCTCTTTCCCAAGTGGGCAGACGGATGATTCACACAGTGCTCCTCTGTTACTACTACTATCATGGGGAAAAAAATTGAAAATATTGATGGAATAAAGCTTCCTAACTGCCAGTAGAGAAGCACGGTGGGCCAGGTAAAAGCAGAGACTGAAACTAGGGAGAAAGGGCATTGCTGTTAAAGGGCTATAGTATGATACCTCCTCTATAGCACATCAAACATAAAAAGATATATTGGCAGTGTATTACACTTACCAAATAACCAACACACCTTCCTCAGGGGAACGCATTCACACTGCGCCTGCACTGTACGTTTGCAGTATATATGGTACAGTGTAGACGACTACGCTTTTCTTTACAGGCAACCACTAAGTGGCATAGAGTCTTCTGTTGGGAAATCCTCCCGACATATACCTCCAATGTACACCGCAGAATGTTAAGGCCGGCTCCGAACTTTTCTCACTCTTAAAGGGGATGTCTCACTTCAGCAAATGGCATCTATCATGTAGAAAAAGTGAATACAAGACACTAATGTATTGTGATTGTCCATATTGCCTCCTTTGCTGGCTTAATGCCCTTTTCCATCACATTATACGCTGCTCCTTTCCATGGTTATGACTAGGGATGAGCGAATCGACTTCGGATGCTTCATCGAGACTTCGCAAAGTAATAGGAGCCAATATATTCTAATACTGTACGGAGCGCTCGCCGTCGCCCAATTGGCTGCTGAATGTGTATGGCCGCCTTTAGGCTTTATTACATTTACTTATAGGAGAGCGCACAGAAAAAATAAATAAAAAAAATCCTTAAACAAATACTTCATCTGAAAGACTGATCAATGTGGCCAATTTTCCATCAGAACATGACCTGCAGATAAAAGCTATGGATCTGTGACATTTACACATGGCTCATAGGGTGTTGATTTTTCAGTAGCTTTATACACTCTTTCATTTCCTGCTGTCCGGTCTGCTACAGAAAAGCCTGTACAAATAGGCCTCATAAGTAGCTGTACGGCTGGGTAAGAATTAAAAGGGGTTTTCCAAGGAATGTCATAAATGTGGCCAATACCAGTAATTATACTAATAAAACATTAAAGGGGACGTCTCACTTCAGCAAATGGCATTTATTATGTAGAGGAAGTTAATACAAGGCACTTCCTAATGTAATGTGATTGTCCATATTGCCTCCTTTGCTGGCTGGATTTATTTCTCCATCACATTATACACTGCTTGTTTCCAGAGGTCATGTCCACCGCTGCAGCTCAGATACAAGGAGCTGCTGCGCATACGTACCTATGTGCGCACCCACAGTCCCGGCCACCAGAGAGGTCGGCACTTTTTCCTATAGTGTGCAAGCACGCCCAACGCTGATGGATTGCAGGGTGGTCATAACCCTGGATACGAGCAGTGTATAATGTGATGGAAAAATGATTGAAACCAGCAAAGGAGGCAATATGGAGAATTAGGAAGTGGCTTTTACTGTATTAACTTTATCTACATGATTAATGTCACTTGCTAAAGAGAGGATCCCTTAACGCAACACTAATCTGTTAAATCCTCAGGCACCTCACGGGTGCAACGGCGGGGACCACCAGAGCGGCGGGAAGTTTATAAGGTGAGTATTGCTTCTTTTTTTACTTTACAGCAATTCCTACAGTTTTTTTCTAATTCTGGGAAAAATCACTACGGCATATAACCACATCAGAAATTGAGCCGATTGATTTAAAGGGAGTCTGTCACCAGTGACCTCCCCCTCCAACTGCATAGACTCATAGCTGTGGTTCTCCTGATTAAGGCCTCATGCACACGGCCGTGGGTGTTTGGCGGTCCGCAAACCGCGGATCCGCAAAACACGGAAGCTGCTCCGCGTTCCGTTCCGCAATTTGCGGAACGGAACGCGGCCCATTATAGAGATGCCTATTCTTGTCCGCATAACGGACGAGAATAGGACATGCTCTATTTTTTTTGCGGGGGCACGGAACGGAGCAACGGATGCGGACAGCACACGGAGTGCTGTCCGCATCTTTTGCGGCCCCATTGAAATGAATGGGTCCGCGGCTGAGCCGAGAAATATGCGGCTCGGACGCGGACCCAAACAACGGCCGTGTGCATGAGGCCTAAAACACTGTCTTTCTTTTGTTGATCTGAGGCTGCCTTCCCGAGTTAGGATACTTTTTCTTAATAGGCAGATTAAGCGTTCAATGCAACAAGGGCGTCACCATTGCTTTTGTTGAGATCTCCGCTCCTTTCTGTGACCAGCGCATCTCCCTCCCTGCTTTGATTGACAGGGCCAGGCAGCGGCAGAGCAATGAGGAAGGCCCCGGTCCTAGAAAGTGTGCAACAATAGCAATGGTGACACCCTCATAGCACTAAAAGCCAATTTGCATATGAGTAAACCGTATCATGACTCGGGAATGGAGTCTCAGATCAACAAGACAAAAACAGCGTTTTAAACAGTAAATAATTGGATAGGGAGGTCGCTCGTGACAGATTTCCTTTGACATTCACACTGCAGTTCAAATTATGTGAAGATTTCTGTGTGGGGGAGATCTGCTGCTACTGAGATGTGGATTTACCAGTGTTTATGCCACATGTGGTCGTACTTATATGACTGCTCATTGGACACTAAGGCCCCTTTTGCACGAGCGAGTTTTCCACGCAGGTGCAATGCGCGACGTGAACGATTGCACCCGCACTGAATCCTGACCCATTCATTTCAATGGGTCTGTGTACATGAGCATTGTTTTTTACGCATCCCTTCTGCATTGCGTGAAAATCGAAGCATGTTCTATATTCTGCATTTTTCACGCAGCCCTGGCCCCATAGAAGTGAATGCGGATGCGATACGTTTTTCACTGATGGGTGCTAGGTGATGTTGTTTGTAAACCTTTAGTTTTTTATCACGCGCGTGAAAAACGAATCAAAAAGCATTGCACCCGCGCGGAAAAAACTGAACGCAATCGCAGGCAGAACTGACTGAACTTGCTTGCAAAATGGTGCGAGTTTCCCTGAACGCATCCTGACACAATCCGTATCGTTCGTGTGAAAGAGGCCTAAGGGGGGAGATTCATCATCTCCCATGCGCCAGGGGCAAGGCATGTACAGCTAGAATTCTAGCCTATTTAGCTTTGCAAATCTCCCCCATTATTTTTTAGCATAAGGAGAGCGACCCGTCTGTTCGTGACATGAAAATTTAGAGTCACGATCTTGTACCAACCCGGAGATAAGACCTCTGGATACTTTTTAATTTTCAGTATTAAAGCCTTTTTCCTTTTCTCCTAAAATTGTGAAGGAGCAACGAACACTCTGAAGATATGTGGCTCGTCGCAAAATGTACCCTAACGTCTCTTTATGAATGTCATCCACATTCTTCATGCATTTTTATGGTCTCCATAAGCAAACGCCACAAGATAAATAAGTGGCTTTATAATACAACCATAAAATGATAGGTTCATTCATCTACGAGAGCATACCTGCTGGAACAACCTGCATTCTGCGGCAGACGGGCTGCCAGTAATCTATTGTCATCACCGGGGGATAAGACATCTGAGCCGTCACTTCCCTGAAATCAATGGACTGTCTGACTGTAGAATGGCTCTTTATGGCACTCTGGCTGATACAGGGGAGCCCTGAGCAGGGAACTTAAATCTAGGCCAATTTATTGCCAGCTGTACTAGTAAAGATTTTATACAGCACAAATCAAGTGTACAGCAGAATCACGCAGATGGAGGCAAGCACAATAGGAAGAAAGCCGCAGACGAGACATCTCGGCCTGTCAGACAGAGGCAAGAAGAGCGCTCTAGGCAGATGGCCAGAGAACACGCCGCAAACATTATTACTGAGATTTCAAATTGGAAGCACTAAAACGGAGCTCATCACCGTGCCCACGCCTACCCGTCCTCTTCATTACATTGTACTCCTCTGCCTCTTCTCACCAAAGTGGTTTCAATTACGCTTATCCGGACATCTCTTCCTCTGACCTCTCGTCCCAAATCCCCACACCTACACATCCATCTAGAAGCCAACAGTCGAGAAATAATTGGATAAATATAGCACTCTGCTTATGTCCAGTTGTATATGGCTCCTACTTAAAGGGGTTGTCCTTTCACAGACATTTTTATGAACAGCAAGCAATGGAATAAAATAAGGAAAAACACTCCGGATACCGACCCCCAGCACTCCTGTGATAATGTTCTCCAGGTCCCTCCCCAGTCTCTGTACACCGGCGCTGACATGACATTTGACAGCTGCAGCCAATTACAAGCAAACAGAGAGTGGTGGGAGACCTGAAACGCATTGGAAAAGGGGCGTCAGGGGATTAGCAAGGCGAGTTTTGCTTCTATTGTTTATGCCACACATACTGCTTACAGTACCTTTGCAATATGCTTATGGCGCTCCAGAAGTGACTTTTGTTCCCTTTTTCCATCTTGTAAATCGGCAGAAAATCAACTTTAATCCTTGTGCCCAGTGTATGCCCATCTTGATTGATGTTCCCTGGGTCAGGAAAGGTCATCCCCTGGCCTCCTCAGACCCCAAACAAGTTCTATTCAGTTGCATTTCCAGCTCAATGCTTTTGCTGTACCAGGACCTGTACACCCAAGATCATTTGGGCATGCACCAAAAATGCTACAGAAGGGAGGCTGCACAGGATCCGAGGAGGCCAGGGGACGACGTTCCCTGAGCCAGAGAACAACAATCAAAATGCAGGAGACAGGGGTTGGGTGAAGAAAGCTTGCCTTCGAGGAGGAACGTGCCAGCTTCCTTGATTTGAAGTAGCCAATTTGCATATGATGGGAACAAGGATTAGAGTTTATTTTCTCCAGATTGACGAGTTAGAAAAAAGGGAAGAAAAGTCAGTTCTGGAGCGCCATGAGCATATTGAAAAGGTACTGTAAGCAAAACGAGTTTATAGGCTCTCTTATAGGCGCTTTTACATGAGCCGACTTTTCAGACACGGTATCAACGGTTCCTTCCCGATAATTGGCTGCTCATCAGAGAAGGTGAGAGCAGTATTTACATGTAGCAATCATCTCCGCTGTATGAGGATGAGCGATCTCTACAGCAATACAGATTCATGGCTTCTGGGCAGCAGATCCCGTTTTACACAGGACGATCTGATGCCCACAGATGAGATCTGAGGCTGATGGAGTCTGGGGGGGGGGGAGGTTTGATCTAAAGCTAATGGCGGTTTGGGGGGGGGGGGGGGTCGGTCTGATCTGAGGTTAATGGAGGTGGGGGGGGGGGAAAGGTTTGATCTGAGGCTGATGGAGTTGGGAGGTTGGGGGGCGGGGGAGTCTGAAGAAGAATTGGGGTCCGATTTGGGGGTCTGCTCCGGTATAATAGAGTACACATTTACACAATAAGGAAACCTTTTAAGATCGGAAAAATATAAAAAAGGTCTTTATATATTCCGCAGAAGCTCAAAATATACATCAAGCCTCCGAGCAAATGCAGCATGACATGCATGACTAGCGATGGCATATGTGAAGAGTAATCATCCTCCTGTCAGCATTATGTAATGAATGCATTAGGCTGTAATTCAGTTACCGCTCTTCTCTGAACGCATCCACTTCTGACAGGCGTTTATACACGGATGATTATGGAGGCGACACAGCAGGGAGGAAACTCATCACAGGTGTCTGAAGCCTTCTACGTGTTGAAGCAGCAGCTGTCATCCCTATCACACCTGCAGTGCTCTTCTATAAGATGGATAAAGGGAACAAGTACTATACAGCAGTAGTTGGTCTGATATTAAAGGGGTTCTCCAGGACTGAACAATCCTAAGGACAATATCAGATAGGTGGGGGTCCGATCCCAGAAACCCTGCCGATCAGCTGTTTGCAGGAGCTCCGGGTGCCAGAAACAAGCACAGCTCCATTCACTGTGTAGTGGCCGTGTCTGGTTACTGCAGCACTGCTCCCTGACGGGGACATGGCAAACCCATTTCCATTCCTACCCGTCACCCCCAAGCCTATTATGTTGAATGAAAACAACAATTTAAAACACAAAGATTGGATTTTTAAAAGAAATATAGGACACATTTCCTCTGATGGAGAATGCAGACACGTAGGGATGAATCATATTTGCATTACTTTGCTCTAGTAATTTATATTATGCATACATAGGCTGGAGAATATAATTTATTCCCGGGACATCTAATGCATGCGGATTAGCATCACCTAAGGCAGGGGTGGGGAACCTTTTTGCTGCTGGGGGCCATTTGGATATTTGTAAAATTATTTGTGGGCCATACAAAATTGTCAACTTAAAAATGTGACTGCTATATTTGGTCAAACATATAACTGACTTAGGGGTAAATTACAGAAATTGCGCTTCAATAAAAAATAAAATAAAATCTAGAGCGCTGTATTTTTGCAGCACAAAATGGCGCCTGCACTATATATATTACATATAGTACAGGCGCCTTTTTGACCAAACATAGCAGTCTAAGTTTTAAGTTCAGAATGTTATTTATTTAGTTCCTTATTTGACATTAATGACAGCCAAGCTAATCCCAGGGGGGTCCAGAGGGGGGTTTACCCAGCTTTCATTCTACCACTGTCCAAGCCTCTTCCTTCGCATCAGTCTCTGCCTTTTTCCCTTTCTCAGATCTGCCCCCCCCAACCTCCATCAGCCTCAGATAAGACCCTCCCCAGCCTCAGATCAGACCCTCATGAGACTCTCCCTAGCCTCAGATCAGACCCTCATGAAACCCTCCCTAGCCTAAGATCAGACCCTCATCACACCCTCCCTAGCCTAAGATCATACCCCTTCCAGCATCAGATCAGACTCCATCAGACCCGCAGCCTCAGATCAGACCCTCCCTGGTCTTCTTCCCGGTGCTCTGTACTGTGACCTGACAGCGCACAGCATCAGGTCATACTGCGCGTCTACGTGCAATATAGCCAGAAACTGTACGTGGAAGAAAACCAGGGAAGATGAGTACAGCCAGTGCAGTGCTGTTCTCACCTCCCTTGCCTCCCACATGCTAATTAATTCTTCCATAATGGAAGCAGTCATTAGCATTTTTACTATATGTTATGGCAGGGAGCCGGGGGCCATATGAATTAATCCCAGGAGGATCCCCACCCCTGACCTAAGGCATTAAACTCTCACAGCGCCGTTCTACCTCTCAAGTTACATTACATATGATATAAGGTTTCTACAGAAATGGCAATTCCTGGTATACTACTGCCCAGAAGTCTGAGGAACAAGATTTAGATCATGATTTTGCTCCTAGATGTTTCTATCCTGTGTACTGGCAACAATAAGTCACGCAACTTTTTTTTGTAATGATAGTCAACGGTGTCGCGCTAAAAATCAAACTTGGATGGATATCTGTGCTACCGTCATGTTCCAGTGCGACACCAGACCATCGATACAAAAAATGTTGCCTGACAACTGTTATAGTGTAGCCCTAGCTTGAAGGTCAGAGGTGCCACGAGTCAGATAGCAGACAATCTAATATTAACCCCTTGCCGACATTTGACGTATTAGTAAGTCACAGCGGGAAGTGACTACCTACAAATGGACATACTAGTATGTCATGATGATCGGACAGGCACCGGAGCGGTGCGTACCCTATCAGTACAGGGGCCCAGCTGTGGCTGACAGCCAGGACCCTGCTGTATCCGCCAGCATCTCTGATTAACCCCTTACATGCAGAGATCAACACTAGCCGCGGCATATACGAGGTTCACAGCAGGAGGGGGCTCCCTCTGCCTCTCCATCGGCCGCCCACGCTGTGGTGACAGGGGGCCAATGGCTGACATGGCAACCCGAAGCCATGCAAAGGCCTCAAGATCTGCCATATGCAGAAGCCTATGACGCCCATCCTCCAGGCTAGGTATAATAAGCACACTGTCAGTGTAAGGGCCCATTCACAAACGACCGCAGGGGATCCGTGTCCGTATTGGGTGTGTGCAAATGGCGGGTCCGCAATATATGGTCACCAGTTGTATGCACCCCACGCTGCTGACTGAATGGGTCCACGAGCCCCAAAATATAGCAAACGATAGGACATGTTATCTTTTGCAGAGTGGAGCCACGGATCGGAAGGCCACAGAAACACTCTGAATCGCTTCCGTGGGCTTTCGGGCCTGTGCTTCTGACATGTCCTATCTTTTGCCGTAGTGTGGTCTGCAGCAAGAGCACGGCGACCATACGGTTGTCTAAATAAGTCCTAATGCTGACAATCAATGAAGTACAATAGAGCATGCATTGTACTACACTGCAAGAGGGATCAGGCTGGAAAAGTCGCTGTACTGGGACACAAATAAAAAATTTTAAGTAAAAAAAAAAAAGTTCCCATTTCCCTTCATCAAGCGATTGTTAATAATAATAAAAAATGTACCCAAAAATAGTATGGAAAAAAAAAAAAAAAGTAAACTCTTGAAACAATAAAAACAAGCCACTACACAAGACGATCATTAGAAAAAAAAAATATGGCTTGCAAAAAATGGAGACAAAATTATGTAAAACAAACAAAATAATAAAAATAGACATATTTGGTATTGTCGTGTCCATAACAACCTGAGCTATAAAAATAGCACATGATCTATCCGGTCAGTTGAACACTGTAAAAAACAAAAAACAAAAAAACCTTGCCTCACAAAAAGCATAATATCGAGTGATTAAAAAATCATATCTACCCAAAAATAGTAGCAATAAAACCATCACATTATCCTGTAGTTTCCAAAATAGGGTCACTTTTTGGGAGTTTCTACTATAGGGGTGCATCAGGAGGGTCTTTTCTTTGTAATTCTTGTGGAACACCTAAAGGGTTAACAAAGTTTGTATAATCATATTTGAATAATGTGAGGGGTGTAGTTTCTAAAAGTGGGTAATTTATGGGTGGTTTCTATTGTGTAAGCCCAACAGTGACTTCATGGGGAATCTTAAGAAAGTCTGTAACAATCTGCATTAAAAAACGAAAAATCGAAATTTCGAAAATTTTTGTATTTTTTTTTTTTATAAACAAAAGGTGAAATATCGACTCAAATTTACCACCATCATGAAGCACAATGTGTCATGAGAAAAGAATCTCAGAATGGCTTTGATAAATAAAAGTGTACCGAAATTATTACGGTACTTCATAAAGTGACACGTCAGATTTGCAAAATATGGCCTGGTCAGGAAGATGGAAATTGGTCCGGGGTAGAAGGGGTTAATGGCCTTCAACTTTATGCCCTTGGCACCATAAACAATTTTCGTTTCCATTCTTCCTTCCCACCTTCCAAGAGCAATAACTTTTTTATTTTTACTGTTCACACAGCCAAAAGAAGGCTATGAGACAAGTTGTGTTTTTTAATGACACCATTTAATGCACCATAGAATGCACTGGAAAACTAGGAAAATAAATTCTTTGTGGGATGAAAGTGTTCACTGTGTGCGCTAAAACTGACAGTCAGTATTATTACAGGGATATTACATTTCTATTGTTTTCTTACACTTAAATGGGTATTCCATCACATACAATAAGGGAATATCGCTGAAGATATGCCCCCATTGTCTGATGCGGGTCCGACCTCTAGGACTCGCACCTAGAAGGAGAATGAAGCGGGGAGAGCTGGGGCTGGAGGACCCCGGGGTCCGTCCACCACCAAACGCTGCTCCCATAGAAGTAAATGAGAGCACACCGCGCACACACGGCCCCTGCTCCCTTTCATTTCTATGGGGAAGATGGAAATAGCTGAGCCAGCGCTCGGCTATTTTCGGCAGCCCCATTAAAATTAATGGAGAGTGGCCGCGCATTCGCAGTATGCCCTCCGTTCATTTCCCGGTCTGTTCTCATTGAAGGTGCAGGTCCCAGAGGTAGGACCCACACTTATAAGAAAATGGGGCATATCCTAGTGACATGCCCCCATTGTCCGAGATGACAAAACCTCTTTAACTACTTAAAAATTATGTCACCACATTCCACCTATAACTTTTTTTTATATATTCATCAATAGAGCCAAATTAAGCCTAGTTTCAGCTCTGCGACGGTCTTCTCCTGGAGGCTGTTCTGGCATAGAACAGCCTGCCGGAGTTATCCAGCATTGCGGGATATTGCCGCCAGTCCACTGGACCCTGTTTGACTATAATGGAGCCCGGCAGAGATCAGACCATTATCCTGCAAATATGCTGGGAATCAGTTGGACAAAAACCGCTGTATGCAACAGCCTTTGTCCGGCCGATTACCGGAATTCCACGCTGGAACAACTTTCTGGAGGGCAATTTTTTCAGTATCTGTCTAAACTGATTTGACAGTAAATTACAAAAACACCAAGAAAAAAAAAAAATGCGGGAGATACATTTTCTCTGTTAGTCTGCAGATTATTCTGCATTATCCTCAGCAGTCTTGCAGAAAACTCAAGGGTTAAACTCCTGCTGATCATCTCCGTCTTTGGCTGGTTGCTGACTTAGGGAGCAGGCCTACTGCCTTTTTTGTCATACTGCTAAAGGACCAAGCAGTCCTACAGATAAACATCGCAGGACATTACAGAGAATTCAGAAAACGTGTGCAATATGTGGGACAGTACTCGTTACCACAGTATCAGGCCAAAAAATACTTGAAAAAAGTCCTAGTTGTAAACCAGGGGTTGAAGTGTCGCCATTTCTTTGTTAAATTGATAAAGACAGAAGACAGGGGGGGGGGGGGCTCCTGCTCCAGCCAGTTGCAGAAATGCGAGGAACAAGAGGGGCACATGGGACAGAAGGAATATTTCTTTCTACAATCCCAATTTCAAAAAAGTTGGGACGCTGTGCAAAATGTAAATGAATGTCAATAAAAACAGATTACAATGATTTGTAAGGCTACATGCACACGACCGTTGCCTGCCTCCGCGTCCGCTCCTCCTTAAAATTTTGCGTCCGTCAAAAAAAACGGGTGACGGACCGTTTTTTTTGACGGACCGTTTTTTTTGACGGATCCA
Organism: Bufotes viridis; assembly: GCA_033119425.1. Lineage (NCBI taxonomy): Eukaryota > Metazoa > Chordata > Amphibia > Anura > Bufonidae > Bufotes > Bufotes viridis. The sequence continues at coordinate 129,356,315 of CM065590.1, forward strand.
TTGTAAAAATGCCTTTCCTTGTCCGCAAACGTGAAAAAAATAGGACATGCACTATTTTTTTGACGGAATGAAAACACGGATCACGGATGCGGAACACAAACGGTTGACCATCCGCATTTTTCGACGGACCCATTGAAATGAATGGGGAAGCATCCAATCCGTGAAAAAAAACGGAACGGACGCGGAAACAAACAACGGTCGTGTGCATGGGGCCTAAATCTCATATTTTATTCACAACAGATCACAGAACACATATCAGATGTTGAAAGTGAGACATTTTACCATTTCATCAAGAAAATTAACTCATTTATAACTTGATGGCAGCAACACATTTAACAAAAAGTTGGGACATGTCTACCATTTACCAGAAGTCTGTAATTGTAAGCGGGAAGTGAGGAGACCATTTGCTGGAGCTCAGGCTGTCCCATTCTTGTCTGATGTAGGACTCTAGCTGCTCAACAGTTCTGGGTCTTCTTTACAGGATTTTTCTTTTCACGATGCGCCAAATGTTTATCACTAGGTGAGCGTTCTGGACTGCAGGAAGGCCAGTTCAGTCCCTAGGCTCTTTTTCTGTGAAGCCATGCTGTTGTGATGGATGCAGTATGTGGACCCCTGAGAGCATACGTTGTTCTAAAACCTCTATATACTGTTCAGCATTGATGCCATAGGCACTAATACCCATCAGACTGTGTGCTGAAAACATGCTGGATAGTTCCTCTCCTCACGAGTCCGCAGAACATGGCATGCGTGGTTTCCAAAGAGAAAAGCAAATTTTGATACATCTGCCCACGCAACAGTTTTCTTATTTTGCCTCACTCCATATAAAATTTGTTTTTGCCTAGAGAAGACGCCAGTGTTTCTGGATCCTGTTGACATATGGATTCTTCATTGCATGATACAGCTTTAACTTGCATTTGTATTGCACGGTGAACTGTGTTCTGAGACATCGATTGCTGGAAGTGCTCCTGAGCCCTCGCAGTGATCTCCAGTACAGAATCATGCCTGTATTTAATGCCGCCTGAGGGCCCATAGATCACGACCATCCAGTATTGACTGTGGACCATGTCCCCTACGCACATGGATTTCTCCAGATTCTCTGAATCTTTTGATGATTTTATGAACTGTAGATGGTGAGATATTCTTTACAATCTTACACTGAGGAACATTTTGTCTGAAACTATTCCACAATTTTTCACAGATGAACCTCTCCCCATTTTTGCTTCTGAGGGATCTGCCTCTCTAACGTGCTCTTTTTATACCCAGTCATGTGATTTAGTTGCAAGTTGCTCCTCTAGCAGTTTTTATTAGTACAACTTTTCCAGCCTTTTGTGGCTTTGTCCCAACTTTTTTGAAATGCGTTGCTGACATCAATTCTAAATGAGAATTTTTTTTCATGAAATGGTAAAATGTCTCACTTTCAACATCTGATATGGGTCTAAGATTTGCAAATTATTGCATTCTGTTTTTATCGACATTTTCTACGCAGCATCCCAGCTTTTTGGAATTGGGGTTTTGTATTTCTCAGTGTAATATGAGATAATATTTTTCAATGTTTAGTTTCCCTTTATATCTGTACTAGAGGCATTTACTGCACACATTACAAGTGCATCAATGTGCTAGGCATCAAGAGGTCATTGAGATACATCACTGACTGCAGTACATTAGACCGGAAGACAAAATTAGTACCTCTGCTCTTGTAATCCAGAATGTACACTAAAATTGTGCATCTCTGGGGCGAAGCAGACTGTCTCACTATGTAATCTGCAATAGTCTGTATGCTATAGCATTCCTGTGGTACACTGTAATACTCCTGCCAAATGTAGGTTGTAGGAAAAGGAGGGAAAAACAAACAATGCAACAGCATTCTGCAAACACACATAATAAAGTCAGGGGTGTGGAAATTGTATCGCCCGACGCCCGGGACATGCAGTTTCAGGCACTGGGCAGTTACTTTGTTCGGTAGGTTAGCCCTGCTGCGGGCAAGTAGCAGGGCTGACCGCGGCTGCCTTAGGGCGCAAGGACGCCGAGCCAAGGGAGGGGGCGGAAAGATTTAAATAAATCACTTGCGTGCCTCCGGCCGCGGCTGTGCTCCTCTGTATGATCATAATATCTTGGGCTCCCGACAAGTTGTTTGAGGACCTGGGAAGACTCAGCCAATCAGTGGCTGCAGCTGTATCATGTGTCAGGCCAGGGATTTAATGCTTAGCCAATCACTGGCATGACACATGGCACAGCTGCGGCCACTGATTGGCTGAGTCTTCCCAGGTCCCCAAACAACTTGTCGGGAGCCCAAGATACCATGATCATACAGATGAGAAGGAGAGTTGCTGCAGACGGGACCAGGTGAGCATAATGGTTTTTACACATGAATAGAGAGGTGAGATAGAGGGGTGAAATGTGACATGGAGGGGGAGAGATGTGTGACATGGGGGGGGGGGGGGGGGAGAGATATGCGACATGCAGTGGTGTATCTTGGTTTTGTGCTGCCCTAGGCAAGACTAAACTCGGGCACCCCCCTAATATAAATTTGACCCACCCCTTCCTGTCAAGGCCAAACCCCTTCCTCTGTTAACCCCACCCCTTCCTCTTTAGGCTCCACCCTTTCCAGTAGGAAACTGGAACAATATACCAGGGACATGCACATGACATTGCCTCTGCATGATATTAAAGGGATTCTGTCACCACATAATGTGCTGAGTGGGACTGAACTGCATGCCCTTATGATATAAATATATACTATTACATTACTTATGTAATTGTGTGTCACACAGTGGGGGGCTGGGGGCACTCACTTGAGTCGATCACCATTCCAATCCAGGCAGGCAATTTGACTCCTGAGTCCTGAGTAGTTAGCAGCCTGCAGGCAGCCAGCGCGTAGCTGTGTGCGTTACTGCATAGGCCTACTGTGCTGCCTCCTGGCCCTCTCCAGTCTCCCTAGCATTGCTGCCAGTGGCCGGCCTGTGACTCCGCCTCCTGTGACGTCACGGCAACGCGCGGAGTCAGGAGGAGGAGGAGGAAGTAAGTTGTACCTAGACTCCTTCACTATGCGGCGCCGGCGATGCCGCTTGCTAGTGGATGTAGCCGGAGGAGGATTTAATCGGACCGCACCGCCTCACAAGTTTGAATAGAGGGCAAAAAAAAAAAAAAAACCCGAAGTCTATCACTGGCAAACAAGGCATTTTGCCGCCCCATAGGAAGTGCCGCCCTAGGCAAATGCCTTGTTTGCCTCGTGATAGATACGCCACTGGCGACATGGGGGGAGAGACATGTGACATCTCTCCCCCTGCATGTCACAGTTCTATTATTAAATTATTTTTTGTATCATGAAAAGTAGATTGTCATGAGGGACAAGTAGATCGAGCCCCCGCTTTAGTCCACACCTCTGAAAGTAAATACAATAATGCCATACTCAGTATAGAAAATGTACTAATGTGATGTTATAAATGTGAGATTCTTGGCAAATACATTTAGTACAAAATTATTTGTGTCTGTCTGCCACCGGCAAGGCGATCTCTTTAGGACAGGAACCTACACTAAATACCACCTCCACTGGTGCCATACCGGCATCCATTAAATGCAGGTTCTACATGCATGCTGAGCCCACACTGTATTATACCTCTTATGCTGCCACAATGGCATGGGAATTCAGATGGTGGGCTAGTTTGAGCTCAGCATGCATGTGGAACCCGCATTTCCTGAATCTAATGGAGGCCAGTACGGCACCAGCGGAGTTGGTATTTAGTGTAGGTTCCTGTCTTAAAGAGATCACCTTGCCGGTGGCGGACAGGCACAAAAATTTTGTACAAAATGTATTTGCCAAGAATCTCACATTTATAATATAGCACTAGCATTATGACATATTCTATAGTGAGTATGGCACTATTTTACTTATTTGTGTTGGCAGAATGCTGTTGCATTGTGTTTGTTCTTTCAGTCATGGCGGAGTGCATCTGCGCACTGGTGCTGGCTAACCCCCACTTTTTTCTCTGCAGGAAAAGGAGGGGGCATGTTTATCCCAACCCACCTCTGTGTAGTTGTATCTAATACATTTCTAAATGCAGCTCTGATGAGTTAAACATAATGAGGGACATTTACCAAGGCCTATACGCCACAATTGTGGCGTAAAAAAGTCGCACATTATAGCACGCGACATGTGTGCACCATAATGTGCGACTTTTTGAGCTTGTCTGCACTTAACGCCAGCCTGTAGCTGACATAGACTGCACTTTCTGGTGCACGGCAGGGCAGATATGCGACCGATTTGATAAGAGGCGTCTGCCTCTTAACAGATCAGGTACATCTCATACTAGTGCAGGGAGATCAAGACTGGCGGATAGATCCACCAGTCCTGATATATCTCCCCAATATTTCCCAATGATGTCAACATCAGCATATCACAATACACAAACTATGGTGCTGGTAGAGGTCCCACCGGTACAAGCCCTTCTCTAAATGAGGACTATGAGGTCCACAGGTAAAACCCAAACAAATAACTTATCGCAGGAGGATGCTGAATTTTGGTTTGCAGCAGCTCTCCATTTGTATGCACATATTTGTGAATTACCTGAGGTATTCTTCTTCTTTCAGTCTTTTGGCTGCCTGTGTGGATCTCTTTATCTGCAAGTCCAATCTATGAAGGAAGTCTTTGGCAGATAGCTCTTCATCTTGTGTAACTACTGGCCGGACGGTTTTGGGACTGCTGAGTGAAGGGGTATGCTTTGAAGGAGTCGACACCTCTTCTTCACCCGCTGCATTGCTATCCTCTTGACATTCATTTTCTGGCGAGTCCAATAAGAATAGTCCATTAAAAAGAGAGGGCTTCTCTGATATAACAGGAATATTTAAGGACTTCCTCAAGAAGATACAATCAGTAGAAAACAGTTTGTTGGCCCTTTTAATCTGTTCCATCTGGAAAATAAATGGAGAAAACAAATTGTTTTGTCACCAATTCGTATTTAATAACTATATATAATGTTAAAGGGGTACTCTAACTGATTAAAATGTATTACAAAGTGTAAAAACGGTATAAAATAACGTGTACGCTACTCCCCTGCCAATCCAGTTCTGATGCTTCCCGATCACCTGTTGGTTTCTACTTTGTGGTCCCTTTTCACGCGCAGGAAATGACCACTCATGAATGAGGCGGGTCGCCACTGCGGCCAGTGACTGGCTGGGTGGTCATGTCCTGTGTATCCAGGAGGACCAGAAAGTGTAATATCCTAATGTTATTTTACACTGTTCTGAGCCTATGAAAAAAATAAAAAATAATCAGCCGGACAACCACCTTGAAGAGAACCTGTCACCTCTCCTGACATTTCTGTATTAGTAACTACTTTGCAATGACGGTCCAGATGGAGGGGTGTCTGTGCACAGTCTGCCATTATCCATCACTGCTGCAAGGGTCAAATTGTGCAGAGGCACACACCAACTAGTAACATCCATCTGGACCTTCACAGTAAACTGCAAACCATTCAAAGGATGGTACATCAGAGTCATAACAGATGCTCAAGCATTCTTATAAACCCCTAGAGGACCAGCACTGTACATGTATGGCGGGCTGATCGGGCAGTGCAGGAACTGCGCCCACCCGATCAGCGGCACGGACCCGGCAGTCACTGAAAGCAGGGCCACTCCTGTATATGCCGGCATCTGTGAAAACACTGATGCCGGTGCATTAACCCCTTGTATGCCGCTGTCAAAAGTGGTATGCAGAGGGTATAGGTTCCCTCCGCTTCCCCATCACTGCAGTGTGGAGAAGGCCTTCCATAGGCATCGGGGCTTGCCTTCTACGGAAGCCTATGAGATTCAGCCCCTTAGGCTGGTTCTCATATGCTCTGTCGCAGTAAAAGCTGACAGGCAATGCATTACAATACAGAATTGTACACCCCAAAAGTTGAAGTCCCAGGGTGGGGCAAAAATAAAAAGTGGAAAAAAGAGTTTTCTTTGGTTAATTTAGCGGCTCGCCCCTTTTCCTGTTCTGGATAACAGGTGCTCTGGCTCTATGACTCGTCCTGTCAAACTTAGTTATATGTATTGTTGTAGACAGGCACTCTTTATTTGGAACTATCCAGAGACATCAGATTTATGTCATCCATATATTTATTTATTATAACTAGTATAAAAATATAGCTAAAATGTCAGAATATAAAAATATACAAATCAAATTAAAAAAATAAACACATACTTAAAATACCAATGCCCCTCTATTAGCTGTATATGGGGTAGATCTGATTGATCTCTCCTGGTCTCCAAATAGGCAACCAAAAAGGGACTGTATATATAGTCCTAATCTACTGCGTATTTAACGGATACTATGGTTCAAGCGTATATTCCAATTATGGCAATAATATCTCTCTTTTCAAAACAATGCATACTTGTCAGCAATATGTAGACAAATCATCTGTTCCATAAGATATCTTGTGTTATTGTGCTCATATATAGTTCATCTATATTCTAAATGTGTTAGTTTTCCAGTTCACCTTTATATTAATAATAACGTCTTTAGCTATATAAATCCAGCAGTAATCTGAATAGCCTGCCAGATCCATGCTGCCACTAGTGCACGCGTGGGGCCGGAGGTCCGCTCCGGCCCCATTGAATATAGTGGGAAGGGCCAGAGTTCCAGTGGCAGAACTGCAAACATGCCGAGAGGCGGCCAGAATAAAACGGCTGCACGGATCCAGCAGGCTGTTCACCCGCCGGAACAGCCTGCTGGAGCTCCTTGCGGCTAGTGTGAAAGCAGCCTAACGCACTGAGAATATAGATGAACTATATATGAGCACAATAACACAATATATCTTATGAAACAGATGATTTGTCTACATATTGCCGACAAGTGTGCATTGTTTTGAAAAGAAAGAGACAATATTGCCATAATTGGAATATACGTTTGAACTACATATTTTGAACCATAGTATCAGTTAAATACGCAGTAGATTAGGATTATGTATACAGTCCCTTATTGGTTGCCTATGTGGAGACGAGGAGAGATTAATCAGATCTACCCCATATACAGCTAATAGAGGGGCATTGGTATTTTAAGTGTTTATTTTGTTAATTTGATTTGTATATTCTTTTATATTATCACATTTTAGCTATATTTTTATACTAGTTATAATAAATAAATATATGGATAACATAAATCTGATGTCTCTGGATAGTTCCAAATGAAGAGTGCCTGTCTACTAGGGGTGGGCGATATGGCCTAAAATTTATATTGCGATATAATATGAAGCATGTGCGATATGCGATATATATCGCGATATATATTTTCTATATTGGAGGGAGGGTTGTTAAACTTTTTTTTTTTTCCTTCAACTTTTTATTTAATAACTATTTAGCCTCCTTAGGGGCTAGAACCCTTGTCCTATTCACCCTGATAGATCTCTGTCAGGGTAAAAAGGACTTGACACTGACCCTGCTGCTCTGTGCACACAGCAGCAGGGAGCTGACCATAGCAGCCAGGACATCAGTAGTGTCCTGGCTGCCATGGTAACCGATCGGAGCCCCAGCATTACACTGCTGGGGCTCCGATCACTACTGCCACTGCCACCAATGATCGGGGGGGGCCCACTGTGCCACCAATGAGTGAATAGAAACGTAGCCTGCATGTGCCGGCCATATACCATACTGGGCCTCTGTGACTGCACTCTGCGATCCACCGCAATTAACCCCTCAGGTTCTGAGGGGTTAATTGCGGCAGATCACAGCAGGCAGTCATAGAAGCCGGGTATGGGATATGGCTTGCACATACAGGCCTATAGGACCTTTCATTAGGTAGCAGCACATAGGGGGCACTTACTATTATATCTGTGCGGGGCTCCGTTCACCTGCTCTGGCCCCCGTCACATGGTGGGAACACCAGGGAGGAGACATCAGCTTCTCTCCCTGGGCGTTCCTTCTCCCTGCCTGTGACGTTCTGCACTGCCCCGCTCTCATTGGTGGCAGTGGCCACAGTCCCTCCCCTCCTCCGCTCTCATTGGTAGCAGTGACTACAGTCCCTCCCTCCTTCTCCACTGTGCCGGCTCAGGAGAACATGGTATGCACCGAGAGTGGCGCATACCATGTTCTACCGCGATATAGACGAAATCGATATTGTGGCACAAATTCATATTGCATATTGTCTATATCGCCATATCGTCCCACCCCTACTGTCTACAACAATACATTTAAAAAATAAAAATAAAAAATTATATATATATATATATATATATATATATATATATATATATATATATATATATATATTTCCCTTTCCCAAAATAAAACACATAAAATTGTAAACAAAAAAAAAAAAAAAAAGCTAAATAAAACAAAATAAAACATAAAATTGTAAAAAGTATACATATTAGGTATCGCTGCGTCCGTAACAACCTGCTGTAGAAAGATATCACATGATCTAACCCCTCAGGTGAACATCGTAAAAAAAAAAAAAAACTCAAAACATTTTTTGTCACCTTACATAACAAAAAGTGTAATACCAAGCGAGCAAAAAATCTAACGCACTCCAAAATAGTACCAATCAAACCGTTATCTCAGCCCGCAAAAAATGAGACCCCACATAAGACAGTCACCCACAAAATAAAAAACTATGGCTTTCAGAATATAGAGACACTAGAATTTTTTTTTGCAAAAATGCTTTATTATTTAAAACTGAAACAAACAACCAAAAAAAGTAGTCATATTTGGTATTGTCGCGTCCCTAACAACCTGCTCTATAAAAATAGCACATCATCTAACTTGTCAGATGAACACTGTAAAAAACAAAAAATAAAAACGGTGCCAAAACTGCTATTTTTAGTTACCTTGCCTCACAAAAAGTGTAATATAGAGCAACCAAAAATCATATGTACCCTATAATATTAAAAAACTGCCACCTTATCTCGTAGTTTCCAAAATGGGGTCACTTTTTGGGGGTTTCCACTAAGGGTGCACCAGGGGGTCTTCAAATGTGACATGGCAACTTAAAATTATCCTAATCAAATCTGCCATCCAAAAACCATATAGCAGTCCTTTTCTTCTGTGCCCCGCCATGTGCCCATACAGTGGTTTATGATCACAAATGGGGTGTTTCTGTAAACTATAGAATCAGGGTAATAAATATTGAGTTTTATTTGGCTGTTAATCCTTGCTTTATTACCGGAAAAAAATTGATTAAAATGGAAAATCTGGCAAAAAAAGTGAAATTTCATCTACAGTTTCCTTTAATTCTTGTGGAACTTAAAGTTTGTAAAATCAGTTTTGAATACCTTGAAGGGTGTCGTTTCTAAAATGGGGCCATTTATAGGTGGTTTTTATTATGTAAACCCAACAGTGACTTCATAACTGAACTGGTCCTTAAAGGGAACCTGTCACCTAGAAAATGCATATTAAACCACCAGCAGTACCTTATTGCAGCCTGTAGCATGATTATAAAGGTGTCTTTGTCTTTTCTGTGCAATGCGGCAAAAGTCTGTAAAAAGACTTTTATTCAACGGGCCACGCTATGTAAACAGTAGTATTAAAGTCAAGGGTGCAGTGGCTTTCTCAACTGAAGTCAAGCGTCCCCTTTACCTCCCCATAGCGTTTGATTGATAGGATGCCCAATTTCTTCACTGCTAGTTGCTTTAATGTAGTCTCGCACATGCGTGGGCACTCGTGTGCGAGTGCCTGAGCGTTGAGCTTTTGAACATAACCTCAGAGCGGAATGGAACAGTGCGCAGGCGCTGGTATTGCAGGGACACAGAGCACGCGCAAGACTATATTCAAGCGTCCAGTAGTGAAGGAAATCCTATCAAACGCTAAGGGAAGGTATAGGGGGCGGGGCGCGCTTGACTTCAAGACTATCGTTTACATTCCATGGCCCGTTGAATAAAAGTTTTTTTTTTTTTTTAGACTTTTGCAGCATTGCACAGAAAAGACACAGGCACATTTATAATCATGCTATAGGCTGCAATAAGGTACTGCTGGCAGTTTAATATTGTCACGGTCCCTCCCATGACAGAGGTGAGAAGATCGGAGAGACTGGCGGCAAGCGAGGGTATCTGACAGTCTCTGTTTTCTCCATGCAGTGTTGTTGTATGGTAATGACCACACCTCTTATCAGGTGCAGCTTGTAGTCATTACTGAGGCCCTATTAAGTTCTGACTCACACTGCTTACCATGCGGTTGATATTTCCTGCTGGAGTTGGTTGAGCTGGTGTGTTGTTCCTTTGGATCTCCTGCTCCTCCATTCTGCTTTAAGCTAAGTGCATTTTGTTATTCGCTTGTGTTAGTTGCTTTCTAGGCTTCAGGGAGACGCTGGTTCCTTCACTTGGGAAGGAACCAGTAGTCTCATTCCCTGCTACCACTTCTGGGGCTTTCTAGGGTCTCCAGGGCTTAGGTTCCGGTGTATGAGTATTCCCACCTTCAGGGTCTACTCATATTGACAGGAGTCAGGGAGAGGTCTAGGGATTCCTGGGAGGTCACCATCCCTCTCCCTTATCTTCGAGGCCTAGACTCCTGTCTATTTCCTTCTCTGTGTGTTCCGGTGTTTTCCCCTCCCCTATACTTGTGACAAATATGCATTTTCTAGGTGACAGGTTCCCTTTAAAAAAGTGGGTTTTGGAAATTTTCTAAAAAAATTTAAGATTTGCTTAAATGAAAGTAGCGTTTTTGGGGATCCGTCATGGATCTGCAAAAAACAGTTAAAAATAGCCTAAGCCTTCTAACGTCCCAAAAAAATAAAATGGCATTCACAAAATGATCCAAACATAAGGTAGACATTTGGGAAATGTTAAATAACTATTTTATGAGGTATCACCAGGGCTTTATTTCTCAGAGAAAAGGTGGTGGAACTCACCCCCCCCCCTCCCCTGTAGGCTGTTCGGAAATGCTGGGAGTTGTAGTTTTGCAACAGCTGGAGGGCCGCAGTTTGAGAATGCCTGGTGTAGGCACTTGTGGGACTCCTTGTACAGGTATGAGGAGCACTTATTTTACAGCAAGTGTTAGATTTTATGGTTTCTGAATAGTCTTGAGCGAACTGCATCCAAAGTTCGGGTTATCGAAGCATCCCATTATAGATTCCGCTACCACGGACCATAACGGGATTCTTCGGTAACCCGAACTTTGGACGCAGAACTTGAAAAAAAAAAAAAAAGATCGCTCAACACCATCTCTGAACTCTCCGTAGGATCACACATGCTGTCATGTTGTCACTTCGGTCTCATACCAAAACTGAAAATGACTTACTGCAGTACAACATGAAATGTGACAAACGCTCTAAAGCTGCAAATTGTACACTTGGGTGCGCAATGAGAACGGAAGGACACAGACATGAAGGCCAATATTGTCCCAGCACAAAGTCAGCTCCTCATGGATAACGGCAGGCCTGTAGTATTCCCAATGAGAGGTAACCCGAGGATATCCTAAGTAGTGTTGAGCGAACTTGTTTGTTAAGTTCTGCGTCCAAAGTTCGGGTTATCGAAGTATCCCATTATGGATTTCGCTACCACGGACATTAACGGAATTTGGAATCCATAACGGATTCTTCGATAACCCAACCCGAACTTTGGACGCAGAACTTAAAAAACAAGTTTGCTCAACACTAATCCTAAGGAGTACAACAGCTACACATAGCTGATCCAACGGAAGGTGTAAGCAGTCAGACGAGCATGGGGTGTGCAGACTTTCCCCTGACAGGTAATGTGGGAGGAAAGAAGGACTGGGCAATCAACTTTAATTTCTCATGGGAGATAAACCCCTGCTGGGTGTAAGGCAGCAGCTTACTTCACCACCCCCCCACGCCAGTTTTCTGGCGTGTAAAAAGGTGCAAGTGTCGTTTTTCTACGCCGTCCTTGCTACTTTCCAAAAATGGGAGTAGCGAGGGCAGGGCCAGTAGGCTCAATGAATTTATCTTCCTTTACAACAGTTTTATGGCTTAAAAGGAGAGCGAAATCTATGGCATATGGCATTATGATGAGGCCTGCAGACGGGTGGCGGGGGACAGGCCACGAGCAGGATCGTGGGGGTGGGGTTCCTGGCTGTAGCCTGCTGTTGTCTATTGTATAATGTGAAGCAGGCAGTGCAGCCAGGGCACTCAACCCCCCCCCCCCCCCCACCCAATGTGTAGAGCCGGGCTCCTCCACCCAGACCTACACATCTTAAATATCGCGCAGCTCCTCCTCCACTCCTCTTTTGGCACCTTTAGGACTAGAAGGGAGGAAGTGAAGCTGTAACAGGAGCCACGTGGTGGGCAGGCTGTGAAACAGAACTGGATGGCGAGTCCTGTCACAGGGAGGAAAAAGAAGAGTTCTTTTGAGTACAGCTTTATTTTGGGGCTCTGAGTATTAAAGGGAACCTGTCATCAACATTATGCTGATCTCACTGAGGGCAGTATAAAATAGTGACAGACATGCTGATTTCAGCGGTGTGACCCTCAGGAGCTCAAAGTAAGTGGTTGCCGAGAACCAACATCATAATCATTACAGCACAGGCCTTGAGAAGAGTCCAGTCTACCTAAGAAGAGTCATGGTTATCCATAATCTCCCATCTGCTGATGATTGGCAGTTCTCTACCAGTCAGACAGGGAGAAAACTAGGTCATCAGCAGATGGGCAGGGACAGCAATAACCAGGACTCTTCTCAGGTGGCCGTGACTCTTTTCCAGGCCCAGTCTGCAATGATTGTGATGTTGGTTCTCGGCAACCACTTACTTTTTACTTAGGGTACTTTCACCCTTGCGTTGGTGCGGATCCGTCTGTTTATTTGCACAGACGGATCCGCACCTATAATGCAAACGTTTGTATCCGTTCAGAACGGATCCATTTGCATTAGTTAAAAGAAAAATGACAAAGTCCAAAACGGATCAGTTTTGAATGACATTGAAAGTCAATAGGGAACAGATCCGTTTTCAAATGCACCATATTTGGTGTCCGCCTCTTCAGACGGACACCAAAATGCTGCATGCTGCGTTTTGGTGTCCGCCTCCAAAACGGAAAAGAAGCGGAACGCAGCCGACCTGATGCATTCTGAACGGATCCTTATCCATTCAGAATGCATTGGGGCTGAACTGATCCGTTTGACCTGAAACGGATCTCACAAACGGAATCCAAAATGCTAGTGTGAAAGTACCCTTATAAATGACAGACCGCTGAAATCAACTCACCTGTCTCTACTTTATTCTGCCGTTAGTATGACTAGCATAAAGTTAATGACAGGTTCCCTTTAAGTGCAGTGTGTCTATGCAGGATGCGGATAAAGGTAAGGCCCCTTTCAGACAAGAGAGTGTCACGCTCCGGACTTGCAGTGCAGTTCCTGGCCTGACCTCCCAGCACTGCCGGGGTCGTATAGCATTATATTGATTTATGACTCTATGTAACCCTTAGATGTCCATAGTGTTCCATTCCGTGAGCCCGTTCCACATCTCCAGACCCACTGAAGTGAATGGGTCCGCATCTGTGATGCGGAATGCACACGGAATGGTGCCCGTGTATTGCGGATCCGCATATGAGGTCCGCAATACGGCAACTGGTCTGTGAAATGGTGACAAATAGCTCCCACATGCTATAGTGTCTGTGCATATGCCGTGTATAACAGTGTAACACATCCAGTACTGCTACATAAGGGTCACTATGAGGAGATGTCAGTCACCAGGCCCCTCCCCTACCAGGAGCACCTGGCGTCCTGGAAATATTTTCGGAAGACATGACTGCTTATGACTTTGCCATGTAAATACTGGAGCACAGCAGTTCCCACATGTGCTGCCATCTAGTGCCCACAGGCCACACTGCAGCCTGGAAAAAGGAAAGCGGCTGAGTACAGGGACATGTTATTATCACCTCAGGGTCACCGGCAGAGGATTGATGGCAGGACAGGTCTATTGTTCCCTCTGTGTCTATTCTGAGGAGGTACAGTGCACAGCAGAGGGGAGGGGGACATCTGGGGAGGGCGGTGACATCACTGCCGCTCACATTCCAGACTGTAAACCATCCCTCTCCAGCCCTGAGCAGAGGGTGAGGAAGTCCTCCTAATAAGCTGTGCCATCAGAACAACGCTTGTCCGTACACCGCACAGAAGATATGACATTGTAGCACTAGTGACACCCCTTCTAACCACTCTGGACAATACTTTGGGCAGACACACAAGCCCACACTTATTCTACCAGTCCGAGAAAAAAAAAAAAAAAAAACTGACTTTAATAAATCTGTCCATGCCTACTCACTGAAGACCAAGTCCACGTGTAGCAAGTGCCAAGAAAAGTCACATCCTCTTCACACATTTGGCGCACGTCATAATTTCTGTGTTTTAAAGGGGTTGTATCATCATGGATAATGGGGACATATCACTAGGATTTGCCCCCATTGTCTTATAGGTGCGGGTCCCACTGCTGGGACCCACATCTATATCGAGAACGGAGCCCCGCAAGGTGGTGGGTGGAGGACTCCTATGGGGAGCCGGCTTGGTGGTGGTCGGACAGAAGTGAGTGGGAGCGTACCCCGCATGTGTGGCCCCGGCTCCCATTCATTTCTATGTGAATGGAAATCGGCTGCGCATGCGTAGTGCGCCTTTCTTCACTTTCGGGGCTCCGTTCTCGATATAGGTGCGGGTCCCTGCAGTAAGACCCGCACCTATAAGACAATGGGGGCATATCCTAGCGATATGCCCCCATTGTCCATAATGAGACAACCCCTTTAAGCTAAAATCTGGTTTAAACTGCATAGTCCGCAAATTTGCAGAGCCGGTGCGTACTCATTCATTTTGAATGGGGAAGTGATGGATGCAGAGAGCACACACTGTGCTCTCCACATCCGCATTTGCGGAGCGCGCCGCCGATCTTCCGGACGGCTGGTCCGCAAAAATATAGAGCATGTCCAATTCTTGCCCGCAAGAATGCGGACAAGTATAGGCATCTCTATAGGGCTGGTGGCAAGGTGTTTTGCGGAATCCGCAAAACACTACGGACGTGTGAATAAGGCCTAAATGTGGGCCATAGAGTGGGAGCCTCAAACATTAGTAATTAAAGGGGATTTCAGATTGCTTTATACTGATGCAGACCCTTAGGATAGGGCCTATGGGTGGCACACTACGTGATAAGCTGTGATGAGGCTCTGGCGCTCACTGAAGCGCTGCAGGCATCTCAAACGAGAGATTGGCGGGGGCCTAGGTGATGGACCCCCATCTACCAGATACTAAGGTCATCAATATCAGAACCTCAGGAATCCCCTGTAACAGCACCTGGTAGAACAGAGCTAGAATATGCCATCAACGTGTAGATCAATGGGGCATCGACTCCCGGGTGTCTCCAGAAGCAGTCTAATAGCACCCTAGGAACTTACATGCCCTATCGGCTCTGGCAGTCTTTCTGGAGGTGTCATGGACAGTCCGCCATACCCAGCGGGCAGCCGTGCGGTACTGAAAAAAAAAACAGATCTGACCTGACAGACGCTGATAGGGCACTTGTATCGCTGCCACTTTCTAATGGTCACCAGGGATAAACTGGCGCCCCCGATGTGAAACTGTACCTCACTAGGCACCATGGACCTGAATCAGTCTGTAGAGTAGTTGTGGGCACAGACTGGTAAAAAGTTTTATCACTGCTATGTGCAAAGTTGTTTCATTTGTTTATCTTAAAGGGGCTCGTCTGTAGGGGGAGGGAAAGAAGCGGCTGCCAGGCTCCTCTGGTGGAAGCTTAGGGTACTTTCACACTTGCGGCAGGACGGATCCGGCAGGCTATTCAGCCTGCCGAATCCGTCCTGGCGCAAGTGGCCGTGCACTGCCGTGCTGCCGCTCCGTCCCCATTGACAATAATGACGCGGGGGGGCGGAGGTACGGCGCAGCACGGCAGTGCACGGCCGGAGATCGCCGGACTAAAAGTCCTGCATGTCCGACTTTTCAGTCCGGCGATCTTTGCCGTGCGCAGCCGTAGCTCCGCCCCGCCCCATTATAGTCAATGGGGACGGAGCGGCAGCACGGCCACTTGCGGCAGGACGGATCCGGCAGGCTATGTGTGAAAGTACCCTTATCTTCCTTCCTTCAGGCACTGCCACACGGTCTCGCTGACTTTACTCCTATGTAGAGGCGCCTTAAGAAGCTCCAAAAGGTGGACATAACCGTTATAGGGGTTTCCCACTAAACGCCTCTCCATAGGATAGGAAATAGGTGCATCATATTGGGACCCCAGTAATAAAGATGGAGGTCACTGAGTCCCCAGTGAGAATGGGGCAGTGGAGTCCATATACACACATTACAGGGGTTTTACAAGAATCTGACACTGATGACCCCTCCTCAGGAAAGATAATATCAAATTGGCAGGGGCACGACACCAGGGACCCCCGCCGATCGGCTGTCTTCTCTCAGCTCACCCAGCACAGCGCTGCGCGTTGTATAGTGGCTGATCTTGGTATTACACTCTGTCCCATTCACTTCAGTGAGACTGAGCTACACCTAGGCCACGTGACGGCTGAACGTAACATCATATGACCCAGGAAGCGGCTGTGGCCCTCCATCTTCAAAAAGCTGATTGGTGGGAGGAACTGTGAGTTGGACCCCACCGATCTGATACCAATAATCTATCCTGAGGATCAGCCATCGATATCAAATCTCCAACTCTAACCCCGGCCTTTCCCGGGAAGTTTTCTGGTGTCAAGCCCAGGACCACCGCGTTCTGGCAGATTTGGAATGAAGAACCGCGCAACCATCAACATGGAGGACACAAGAGGGAAATCCAATGGACCCCATTATACGGCTGTGTTCAGATTACTGGCCTCTGCTGGGTAGAGCGGTACTTCTGCCCTCTGCGAGGACGGTATTAGCAGCCTATACGCCGCAGTACGACATTCCTTAGGGGCCTCTGGAGTTTTTCTACGCGTTTACGTCAGAGGCCAATAACGTGATGTGAACACAGTCTTACACAGTGGGGTCCAGCACTGCATTGTGCCAAGCCAAGTGTGAACAGAGCCTTAGTGCAACACCCGCAATCTATTGCCAAGCCAAGTGTGAACAGAGCCTTAGTGCAACACCCGCAATCTATTGCCAAGCCAAGTGTGAACAGAGCCTTAGTGCACACCCGCAATCTATTGCGGGTGTTGCACTAAGGCTCTGTTCACACTTGGCTTGGCACAATGCAGTGCTGGACCCCACTGTGTAAGACTGTGTTCACATCACGTTATTGGCCTCCGACGTAAACGCGTAGAAAAACTCCAGAGGCCTCTAAGGAATGTCGTACTGCGGCGTATAGGCTGCGGTCCGGCCTGGCACATCCAAGGGCACAATGACATTTCAGCTATGATGTGCCAACCACATGCAGGCATGCTAAGGCCCCCTGCAGACGAACGTGAGAGGATTAGGTCCAGATGCGTTTAGTGAAAACTGCGCAATTTCGCAAGCAAGTACATTCAGTTTAGTTTGCGATCGCGTTCAGTTTTTATCGCGCGGGACGGGTGCAATGCGATTTTATGCGTTTTGCACACGCGTGAAAAAAAACAGAATGATTACAAACAACATCTCTTAGCAACCATCTGTGAAAAACGCATCGCATCCGCACTTGCTTGCAGATGCGATTTTCACGCAGCCCCATTCACTTCTATTGGGCCAGCGTTGCGTGAAAATCGCAAAAGTGATGCGTGAAAAACATCGCTCCTGTACACAGCCCCATTGAAATGAATAGGTACGGATTCCGTGCGGGCGCAATGCGTTCGCATCACGCATTGCGCCCGCAAGGAATACTCGCTCGTGTGAAAGGGGCTTAACTGTGCCCACAGGATGCACATACCACATTTACAAATCTGCACCAAAGCGCAAGGTGTGCACAGGCCCTTGAGGTGCATGTCCTCCCACTGCAGACCCCGGCTAGGCCCGCGCCGCCACTTACCGTCACCCCGTACTTGAGGGCGATGCCCTGCAGGGTGTCGCTGGGGCAGACCTCATGCTCGATGAACCGCTCTGCCCAGGGCGCCGTCACGCTGGCCGTGCTGCCGTACGAGCGGGTTTTGGTCCGGGCCAAGCTCAGGGACAGCTCGGCTTCAGATTCGCACTCCGAGCTGGGGAACACGCTGTAGCCGAGCCGGCTGCCTCCATCCCTGTGCGGCTGTAGCACCGGAGAAAGTTCCGCCATCTTCTGCGGAGGAAGAGACGCTCCGGTAACGGTAACAACGCTACATGCAATGGATCCCCCCACTAGCACCGCCGGCAGCCGTCAGCAGGGGGCGCTGGTGCGATCCCGGGCGCACTGGGAGGAGCGGCTGTACGCTCCTGTATTATGAGCGGCGGTAATGTGGTCTGCAGCTCGGTGCTGCGCTGGCTGGGGCCGCCATCTGAAGGGAATGCTGTGTACATTGTCGCTTCATTTCTCCAGGACACCATTCACACGTCCTGGTCGGTGCCTCAGTGTAGGACTGGCCCACCGGAAATATTCACTCTGGGGGCTAGGAGCAAATACTATGGCCCCACAGCAGGGGCAGCAAGAATAATATTGGAGCAGGTTCCATACTCTGTACCTAAAAATCATGGCAGCCACCTATAGTAATAAACAGGCAGTTTGCTGAGTTAGGGCTCATGCACACGAACATATTTTATTTTCCATTTTATTTTGTGGCCCATATGCGGAACCATTTTCTACAATGGGACTGCGAAAAAACGTAAATTACTCCATGTGCACTCTGTTTTCGTAAGGCCGTTCCGCCAGCAGATGGAACGTGTCCCATTATTGTCCACATTAGGCCCCTTTCACACGAGCGTGACGGATTAGGTCAGGATGCGTTCAGTGAAACTCGCACCATTTTGCAAGCGAGTTCAGTCAGTTTTGTCTGCGATTGGGTTCAGTTTTTTCCACGCAGGTGCAATGCGTTTTGATGCGTTTTTCACGCGCGTGATAAAAAACTGAAGGCTTACAAACAACATCTCCTAGCAACCATCAGTGAAAAACACATCGCATCCGCACTTGCTTGCGACTGCAATGAGTTTTTTTACACAGCCGCATTCACTTCTATGGGGCTAGGGCTGCGTGAAAGACGCAGAATATAGAACATGCTGCGATTTTCACATGACGCAGAAGTGATGCATGAAAAATCAATGCGGGTGCTATGCGTTCACGTCACACCCATGTCACGCGCGGAAAACTCGCTAGAGTGAAAGGGGCCTTACGGACAAGGATAGGACTGTTCTATTAGGGGCCAGCTGTTCTGTTCCGCAAAATATGGAATGCACACGGACGTCATCTGTATTTTTTGCAGATCCGCAATTTAAGGACCGCAGAATATCCAAGGGTCGTGTGCATGAACCCTAAGGCCGAGTTTACGCTTCAGTTATTTCCATCAGTTAGGGCCCATTCACATGAAAGTAAGGGCTCCGTGCCCATGCTGTGGACCCACTTGACTTGAATGGGTCTGCAATTCGCAAGATATGGCAAAAGATCGGACATGTATTGTCTTTTCAGCCCCGTTCACTTCTATGGAACCAGAGCCAGGGCCGGTGCAAGGATTTTTGCCCCCCCCCCCCTTATCAGATGATCTGCCCATATCATGACATCACATATGTTCCACCCCTTTCTCAGCATTTAAATTAAAAGAGAGTTATATGTTGCAATAAAGCCCCCTATTAAGAATGGTGGAGAATAACTACCATAACTTAAGCCATAGCTAAAGAAACAAGCCTGTGTATTAGATTGTTCGCTTACTCGTAAATCGCACGATTTAGGCCGTGCGCTTCGTGCCGCCGCTACAGTACTGTAATAAAATAGTATAGATCATACCAGTGTATTACAGTACTGTAGCGGCGGCACGAAGCGTACGGCGTCATAGCAACCAATGATGCTGTGCGCTCCTGCTCTCTGCAGGATTCCAGGCCGGGATACCACGGACCGCTCACGGCTGTGTGCATCTGCGGCCTAACCCTCAGCATGCCCTGACAGCAACAGATTATAAGAGAATGCTGAGGATTGTAGTATCACAGGGATATAGCCTGCCCAGTGGCCCCAAATGGCCAGAATGACCTCATATAAGATCTGTGACGGCTCCATCTACCATGTTTACTGCTCCTATATCCCTGTGATACTACAATCCTCAGCATTCTCTTATAATCTGTTGCTGAGCCTGTCAGGGCATGTTGAGGGTTATAGCTTTGCAACTCTTTAGGTCCTGGCTAGGCAGCTAGGCCTAGGCTATATATGCCTGCAACTTATATGATGTATAATGATCCATCAGACAGACTCTAGTTGAACAACTAAGTAGTTCCAATCCTACCAGCTGTCCTTGTCTTGTCCTGAGTCACTGCTGGGCGGCTACTAGCTTCTACTTCTTCTCTCTCTGGCTGACTGCTGGTGAGTGTCAGAGAGTGAGATCGCATCGCCTCAGGCGCTCTAGTGCAGTCACGCCCCCAGGCGCCAGCCGCCCTGAGCCCAGCCCATCATGTGACCATCCGGCCGTGTTGCTGGGTCAGTGAGCAGCCGCCGGCTGGTGCACGAGCACACACGCAAGCGCAGCAGCCAGGCAGGATTCTTAGAGCACTCAGGCGGCGCAGCATGAGAGCGGGGCGCTGCGCAGGCCGCCAGTGTAAGTTCCCTTCCAACCAGGTTTGGGTTCCGGCGGCGCCCCCTGCTAAATTGCACCCTAGGCACTTGCCTAGGTCGCCTTACAGGTGGCGCCGGCCCTGACCAGAGCTGTGTATAAACCGCACAATATAGAACAGGCTGAGATTTTTCCTGAACGCAGAATGTGCGTGAAATCGACGCTGATGTGCACAGACCCCTTGAAAGGATTGGGTCAGGATTCAGTCTGGAGGCTATGCTTTAGTACACACATCGCATCTGGATGGGAAACTCACTCATGTGAAAGAGGCCTCACTCATCATGAACACGACCATGATCGGCTCGGGAAACTCTCCCCTAATCCGAACGGACTGTATCAGGTATTTATCACACAGTCTATCTGATCACGAAGCGATTGTACTGTACTCCCATCATTATGTGAGTACACTGCAACAGCCCTGCGATCAAATACGAACGCCCCTACCTACAGCGCCAAAAAATGCCTTCAAACAACCTCCCGTGCATTTCAGTGGAAAGCAGCACTTGCTTTTATCCCGGTGGATGCAGCATGTTATATCTTGTCGTGGAATCTCCTATTGTGATGAATGGGAATTGGCAAAAAACACCATACGCTCTGAATGCACCTGCGCGTTCTTTGTGCAGATGAAAAACGAGCAGAAATTCAGATTTGTGTGAAGTATACAGCCCCCCAATAAAGTGCACAAAAGAACACACTGAAAAAGAAGCCACTTAAAATTAGCGTGGATTCCTGATTGTTTTTGAAAGTGTGTTTTTAAAACCAGTCATGTGACCATACCCTTATATTTATGTAGCTACTTTCTTCCATAATATTACCAATTTTCATTTAAAGACCAAAATAAGGGTCCTTGTGAAGGTGCTGCCACACAGTGCGGCCTGGGAGGGGGGTGCAGAATCTGTTATGAACAAGTGGACAACCCCTTTAAAGGTTCACGCACACGACCATCTGTGTTTTTGTAGTCCACCAAACGCGGATCTGCAAAACGCAGATTCTGGCATTTTGCGGAATGGAACGTCCTGCCCTCTGTAACTGTCATATCCTTGTCAGTAAATCGGACAAGACTAGGACGTGTTCTATTTTTGGGCGGGGACACGGAACGGACATACGGATGCGGACAGCATCGTTTGAAGCTACATTGAGATTATTTCGAACACATCTGACCCGCAAAAAAATGCAGTTAGTATAGCGGCAGAAAACAGCGTCGTGTGCATGAGCCCTAAGGGCCATGTGGCAATTATCTGTTTTCATGGACAGTTATTTTTAACCCTCTATAAAAGATCCAGCCAACCAACAGTCATGGAGCATGCTTACACATGGAAAGATCGCGTGAACAAACATTTTTAGGAACATTCATTTCCTTGAAAAAGTGTGGAGATGCTGATTTCTAGGCCTGCAGTCACATATCTATTGACGGAAAGACCACGAGTCTGGTATTTCACTTCTCTATGTGATAAGTTTCTTCAGGGTATGTTCACACAGTGCTGTCACATTGTGGTTAAACACATCTGTCGGCAGATTTGTACCTATGACACTGGCTGACCTGTTACATGTGCGCTTAGCAGCTAAAGACATCTGTATTGGTCCCATGTTCATATGTGCCCGCAATGCTGAGAAAAATGAAGTTTTAATATATGCAACAGGAAGTGATGACTTTTTCCCCACCAGGCCCTGTCAATCGTAGTGCAGAGGATGCAGCAGTTACAGAGAGAGCAGAGCCTCTAGGTGTAACGGCAACGCCCCCATTGCTCCTAGAGGCTCAATTGCAGATATTAAAACTACATTTTTCTCATCAACTTTGGTACATATGAACATGGGACCAACACAGATGCCTTCAGCTGCCAAGTGCACATGTAACAGGTCGGCCCGTGTCATAGGTACAAATCTGCTGACAGATGTCCCTTAAATCACAAAATACCATGGCAGTCTGATATACTTGTGACAAACAGACCAATACACCATGATTTGACTGCACTGTGTGAGTATAAACACTACTCACAAAAAGTTACTGCTATTTGGCTTGTGGATGAAATTTTAGGATGAACCTAAAATGCACTCCAATCTTTACAGGTGAACTTAGTGTGACCTTCTCTAAACTTTTGGATGCACATGTCTAACTGTTCAATGTTTCAGTACTTTTTGCACAACTTGCTGTTCTCTAACAAGAAGCTTAACCGCAAAATTCCCAACAGGCGTTTGATCCACGAATCGCCCAATACATTACCTGGTTCAATTAGAATCAGTATTTAAACAGTCCTCCTCATCATGCTGTTCACATTTTGAATGCAAAGAAAAAGGGGGTTCCTATGCACAGGTGCGCTCTGCCATGGATGTGCTGACTGACCCCCCTTTTCTTTGCAGTTTGTATTGGAGGTGTGGCTGACTCCATTCAGTCTTGCACCCCGGACTAGCCTGTCTGCCCTATAGGCTGATTTTAATTAGAGTATGTATAAAGCTGTAGCCTGTTCTCATTTGTATCTATTAGTAGCCATTTTGGCACCAGGAAGAGTATAGAGTGGGCTCAGCATGCATGCTGGTACCTGCATCCCTGGATTTAATGGAGGCTGTTATGGCACCAAAAAATGGTAAAAAGTGGAAGTGGACCCAGCATGCTTGTGGAACCTGCACTCCCTGGATTTTATGTGGCCGTCATGTCGCATAACCGGTAGGATTTAGTGTTAGGAACCCATCTAATCGAGATCGCCCTGACGTTTGGCAGACAGGCTCAAATAATTTTGTACAAAATAATTTGCCAAGCATCTCATTTGTAATACTAGTGTAGCATTAGCACCAGAATGTTTTCTATGGCATTGTTGTACATTATTTGTGTTTGCAGAGTGCTGCTGCAAACCCCCTTTTTTTCCCGTTCATATTTTAACATCATGAGACCAAGACGACACCTAACAACTGATCAACAGTACCTCGTCATTGTGAGGCTTTAAGCAGGATGTTCTCAGACGGAAGTGTGGCCACTGAGCTTAGAGTGTCATCAGCAGGTTGCAGGCACATTTAAGGGAGGTGAGAGGCACCCAAGTGTAATGTCAGACCATTCGAAGCCATCTACATCAGCGTGGTCTGCGTGCATTATTGTCTTGCATGGACCAGAGAGCATCTACGCTGGATGAGGTACCAGTGGACCTCAGCGCTGTTCACTGATGAAAGTCTATTCACGGTGAGCAGAAATGATGGCCGCCAACAATGTTAGAGACGTCAAGGAGAGCACTATGTATCAGCCACTGTTGTCACCAGACGAGCCTTTGGTGGTGGTGTTACACCGTGGGCAGGTGTGTCTAGTCAATACAGAACTGCCCTACACTGTGTGAATCGTACAGTGACAAGACCATACTACATGAAGAATGGGATCAGCTGAGTCTCTGTGTAGAGAGTC
This sequence comes from Bufotes viridis, assembly GCA_033119425.1. Taxonomy (NCBI): domain Eukaryota; kingdom Metazoa; phylum Chordata; class Amphibia; order Anura; family Bufonidae; genus Bufotes; species Bufotes viridis. The sequence goes on from CM065590.1 coordinate 129,380,218, forward strand.
GTAACTCTGTACCCCAGAACCTCAATGACCCGAGGGCCTGCCTTCAGGAAGAGTGGGATGCTATACCTCAGCAGACAATAAGACGGCTTGTGAACAGCGTGAGACGTCGTTGTCAAGCTGTAATTGATACTCAAGGCCACATAACTAGTTACTGAGACAGTGACATATTTGTGGGGGTCTACCCACCACTGCTGTTGGCTTTTATTTCAGTAAATTGTTTGAGATGAGGAAATCACCATTGCTGCTTCTACTTAAATGTCCTACTTTCCTGATATAATATCACTGCAGCGTGAACGTTTTACATTTTCCATAAATTTCACCCGAAAGCCCAAATATCCCTAACTTTTTGTGAGTAGTACACACACAAATTGTGCACATTATATATGGTTATATTTATTTACTTATATAGTTGCTCCTTTTGGAATTGACTGACTGGATTTCTACATTGGTAAGGCTACGTTCACATCTCCATTGAACTCCAGCAGACTGTCACCAAAGTTCACCAGTCTCGGCATTTCCAGATACTGCCGTACCCCATAGATTATAATAGGTGCGTGTAACAGTCTTGGTCCAGTGAACTCCGGCGGGCTGTTCTCTGCTGTATACGTTTACTGGAGATGTGATTGTAGCCTGGCTAATAGAATGTGGTTTGATTGTTAGCTAAAGGCCCCTTTACACTGCTGGATAGAGCAGCCGATTGACGGGAGGGAAGCGTTCCTTCCTGACAATCACTTGCTCATCAGTGTATGAGACCGCTGCTGTTACATGCAGCGATCGCCTCCACAGTATAGGGAGGAGAGATCGCTAATGCCTTCCCTTCTTCCTTTACAGAATCAATATTTGCCGGCAGAAGAGCCTGTTTAGAGGGCATGATCTGCTGCTGGCAAGCGATAATTTAGGTGACTGAACAAGCCATCTTATTACCTTGTTAGCGAAAATTTGCCCGATACGCGACCAGTGTAGATGGACCTTAAAGGGGTTGTCTACTATCTGGTAATTGCTGATCAATGTGTTTGTGAGATGATTAAATGACACCAATATAGTCCTTTAATATAGTTTAAATTCTGCACAATTTTCCATATTTTATCAGGTATGCTCCCTTGTTTGCAAAGTCTTTAAAGCTGTCCACACAGAGCTGCTGTCCATAAGATGGCCGCTGATGGAGGGTCATGTGACCAGAGAAATCACATACATTTGATGGCTTCTCCATTCAAACACACTGTACATGCACTAGACTCCCAACAGAACAAGTGCAGACGGCAGGTACAGTGGCTTTGAATAGAGGAGACATCACATGGAGATGATTATCCTGGTCACATGACCCTCCATCAGCGACCATCGTTCGCGTGCATGAGCTTTTATATGTGGTTCCCTTCTAGCCTAATTTCCTCTAAGGGCAGGGTTGACACACTCCGGGTGCAGTGACGTGACAGCGAGTGCGCACTAGAAGACAGGGACTTGCCCAGAAGAACGGGAGCAGTTGAGCGCGCACTCGTTGTCATACATGCGAGTGCGCGCGCGGTGATCGCAGCGCTAGATCAGTGAGTCTAGCACTGCCAGTCAAATGCATTGGGGGCGTTATTAGAACATGCAGGGCGGCAGTACCATTCCTGGGGACGTGGTAGAAGCCATGCTCGGAAGGCATAACCCAGCCTCCGAGTGCTCCAGTTGCTCATTTAAATATTTATAAAAGTAGATTTTACAGCTAAATCGGACCTCAGAGAAGGGAATGAAACTCTTGGTTTGTATCCCCTATATTTTTTCTTTCCTTTGGAGTTCCATTTCAGAATCCAATCGTGGTATTTGCTGTTTCTTGTACCAATCATATACAGCTCGATTAGCATAGTCCTGTATATCTCATATTAACTTGGTTGATTTCGTTTGTGTAATATTCGTTTGCATGTTGCACTGAAGTGACCCAGGATTGTCTGGTTACCTCGAGAGCACCGTGGGAACTCAGGAGGTGTGGTGCCGCAAAAAGAGGGTGAGCGAACACACGTTTTTTATTTGTTTGGGTTGTTCACTAATATGAGTGCGCCTACATTCTAGTGTAAATTATGCTACAAACGGCAAATCTAGAGATAGAGAAATTATCTGTACCTAGCTGGAAAAGAGGATGTGGCTTAGGAAAAGATGGGTGTGGCTTCATGGAAAAGGGGTGTAGCCTGAGCTCCTGTGATACATCCGGAGCAGGTCTAGACGGCCTGTCTAAGCTTACACCATCTATAGGATTAGTAAATCTGACCCAATATTCTTAATTGTACCCACCACTGGAAGGTAGCTGAGCAACCTGCCTGTGCCAGACAGTAAATAAGGAGGGAATTTCATATTTCTACAGGACTTCTGCCTTTCTGACTCGGGATTTAATATTTAACCCCAAAATGACTGATAATCTACCCGTGTTACTGCTTGGCCTCTTCACAGGTTTTGCCTCTGTTGAAATATTTGGCCCAGACGTCTTGTGCCTCCTTCACACTTCAGGGAATCACGGACCGCTCACCTATCCATTGACTTTAATGTGTCTATTCAATGTGCACTGCCAAAAAATTATATAAATGACATTGTCATTTATTTGCACACCAAGACAACACAGCTTTGTTCCCTGCATAAAAGAAAGCCTAATACAGCCATGTCAGTGATAAAATAGAGAAGTTATAGCTGCTGAAATGCAGAGAGTACTCAAACACAACAATAGCTGATCTCAGGGAGACCAGCTACAAAAAACACTGCGGAGCCTCACTTAAGAGTCTCAACACAGCAATCCGAAGTGCAAAGTTCCCTGGGAAACAGGAGAAATGCAGAGAGGCAAAAATTAAATAATTTAGCTAGTTATTAAAGAGTCCCTGTTACCCCTCCTGACATGTCTGTTTTAGTAACTACTTGCAATACCCATGTAATAACAATTCTGGAGCATCTATTCTCATGACTCTGTATTGTGCCATTCCTGTATTATTCCTGCTAGAAGCTTGCCAGTAGTCTGCAGTAAAAGTACTGCTGGGTAGCGAGTATTTCTGACTCTGTCGAATCAGTACTGCTGATGTCAGACTGTGCAGGGACCCCCCCCCCCCAACTGGTAACACCCCTCTGTACCCTTACTGCAGACTGCTAGCAAATAATTCATAACTTCTAGTAGAAATAATAAAGGAACGGCACAACATAGAGCCATAAGAATAGATGTTCCAGAATTGTTATTACATGGGGAACGCATGTAGTCCTCTTTAAGGCCTGATCACCATATCAATGGGTCTTTGTTTCTGAAGAGAAAATAAAGTTTTCTTGTTTTGTTTAATTGCCTGTCACTCAGAAAAATCTAAAGCTGACAATCTGGGTGATTGCTGGCAAGCAGTGTTCCTATAAATACACGTTTCCAGTGACTGCCCAGTATAAATGTGCCACCCATCCCATCCTTTCTGTAGCCCATGCAATCATCTCAGTAGAACATCCGGTGAAGGCAAGAATTTGCTGCCAGCAAATAGTGAAGGCGACAAGTGCAGGGGCGGATTGGTCACAGACCTTACAGGGAAATTTCCCTCCTCACGGCCGGCCACTGGATGTTTTTGGGGATGTATTCTGTGCTGCTGGCCGTATTTTGTAATCAACTGTGGTATTTGGCTCTGTTGGGCGGTATAATGTGCCACAATAGGGTATTGCCCACTTGTGTTGGTCCTGCCTTCCATCAATTTGTACCTGACTACAAAACGGGGCCACTTTTAGGCCTCTTTCACACGGGCGAGTTTTCCGCGCGGGTGCAATGCGTGAGGAGGACGCATTGCACCCGCACTGAATCCGGACCCATTCATTTCTATGGGGCTGTGCACATGAGCGTTGTATTTCACGCATCACTTCTGCGTTGCGTGAAAATCGCAGCATGCTCCAGTTTCTGCGTTTTCCACGCAACGCAAGCCCCATAGAAGTGTATGGGGCTGCGGGAAAATCGCATTGCATCCGCAAGCAAGTGCGGGTGCGTTGCGTTTTTCACTGATGGTTGCTAGGAGATGTTGTTTGTAAACCTTCAGTTTATTATCACGCGCGTGAAAAACGCATCAAAACGCATTGCACCCGCGCGGAAAAAACTGAACAACTGAACGCAAACGCAGGCAAAACTGAATGACTTTGCCTGTGATATCGCACAGTTTTCACTGAACGCATCCGCAACGCATCCGGACCTAATCCGGACACGCTCGTGTGAAAGAGGCCTTAGTATTTTTTCCAGGGCCACTTTAAGTTCACAGTCCACCCATGGACGAGTGATTGTGAATGCAGCTATCATCTCTACTCAGTCAGGCAATTATAGGGAGCAAACGGTTCATTCCTGATCATTGCCTCTTCATTAGTCCATGTAAAGGGTCCTTTAGCCAACCAATGTAATAACTCCTGTTAATAAAAAGTACCACAATGAGTTATCTTGGACACCTCACATTGAGTGGGGAGATCCTGTCACTACCGAAAAAAGGGGGCAGGGCACCAGCATTCCCTATTACAAATCCTCCTTGCAAATTGACTGCTTTCATGGTTATCAATAGCCCCCAACCCACCTCAAAACTCTTGGAATGCACTTTCCTAAAAGGCTGAGACCTGTCAGAAGTGTCTTTCCCAATAGACCCACACACCAAGTTGACCTAAGAGAATAACATTGGAACAGCTGTGCACTGCCCTCCATACCCTGGAGTCCATTTACCTGTTTCATGACATTTTGCAACATATCCGATTGCATCTGAACACCTCCAGAGACCATTCTCCATGGTCTCCATGTTCATTATGACTTCCCTAAATATGTCTCAGGTTATTACTGCACTTCACCTTCACCACTTTATATCTTTATTTTTCCTTTTTTTATTAATGTTATTACTGGTTGCTGATCCAAATGGGTATGGCAGCCTCCTGGCTCTCCACCAAGGGCAGATGTTGGGGGAAAGAAGGATCGAGCAGTTGGATGTTTACATACCTCTTAGTGGTGTTTGATAGCGGATTACTCCACTCTTTACCTTGGCCATGTCCTTCATGCATGTGTATGAAGGGGGCTTGTTAGAGCATTCACCTAACCGCTATAAGAAGTGTATAGCTAGCTTAAACCTGATTTTGTTAACCTAGGAGTAAATTAAATAATCCTATAGATGGTGTGAATATAGACCTGGGGCTCAGGCTGGATGATAAATGTGGTGAAGGGATAGACAGTCTGTACCAGCTATTAGTTGGTTTACATTGAGACAGAAATTTTCACCAGACCACTGCCCCTTTCCTGTGAAGACCCTTCCCATTAAAGGGGTTCTCCAGAATTTTCATATTGATGGCCTTGATAGGTAATCAGTATGAGATCGGCAGGGCTCCAACCCCCAGCACCCCTGCCGATCAGCTTTTTGAGGAAGCCGCGGCACTCACACATTTTGGGGTCTGGTCTGGGGTCGGTATTCATGTTGGGGTGTGGTAAAGGAGTCATATGCACTTTGTGTGCATAAGTTACCGAGGTTTGGAGGACATATGTAAATGGATGGCATTTGTTAATGTCTTTGTATCACCTGACACACATTCTATGCATTAGAATCACCCTAGTGAAAAATAATGAATGGTGGTGTTTGTGTGTATATGTGTGTGTAGATGTTTTATGTGTAGATGCTGTGTGTGTGTAATAGGGGTACAGATGTATGGGAGGGTTAAAGAGGGGAGCGGCCGTTATTTGGGAAAGTGGTGCGAGAAGGGAACATGTTATTTAACTGTTATTGCTGAATTGTTATAAAAATGTGAATTGTCATGTCTCTTTATCCCTGCAAGCCGGTGGGGGTGTAGTGAGGAGAGTTGGCCACTAGAGGGACCCCTAGGATAGATATATAAAAAGGCTTAGTGAGGGGAGGAGCAGTTTCAGTTCAGTTCAGTGGAGTGAAGTTAAGATGTAGTTGCAGAGAAGTTCAGGCCCCTGAGCCTGGTGAAGCCAGGGAGACCTGGGTCTATGGCCTGGGGAAGGGTGTGCAGTTGAGGAAACAGCCGGAAGGGTCCTGCCTGGAGGTGAACATAGACAACCGGAGATAGGAGGACGCCAGTTCCAAGGGCTAAGTGGAATAATACCCTTAGGCCGGGCTGAGAGACTGAGAAACGGAGCAGGGAAGGAAAGAATCACTGGATACCAGCCGGACGGGGCTGAGGACACAGAGCAGAGCCTTAGTGAGGAGAAACACAGGAAGGGCGCAGGGATCAGGAGGTATGCTACCTATGTCCTGCATTGATGGCCCGTTGGTGTACCGTTCACTGGAAAAGGTCTGCTGTGACAGAGATGTGATTGTTCCCTGGTTAAGTGTGTGGCCGGCAGAGGAATCTGCTTGAGATTGAGAAACGTTTTGCAACCCTTTAAGTAAAGACTTTGACAATTTAACTGAATCGCCTGGTCCTCAATTATTCCCGCTAGCAGGGGAGTGCTACAGCTGCTATACACTGAGACCACCATCTTGAGCAGAAGACGGAAGGGATCCATAAGTCCATCAAAGCATACCTCTCAGGTGGGTGACGCACTGCACCACAACACCCAGCAAGCCCTGGTCCCCCCTGATCCGCAGGTAGCTTACATGTGTACAGAGGTCCCTCAAGTTCCAATATTAATTGGTTGCAGGACGACCATTGTATGTTGAAACCATCGTAACTTTAGTAATCGGTTCAAAAGCCCCAAAATGTCATCCAAGATAAGAGAAAATGAAGATTTAAGAAAAATAAGCAGATAACTAAAACACATAAAACAGGTCAGGAATAGCTGCTAACTAGCACCTAAGGGTACTTTCACACTAGTGTTTTTCATTTCCAGCATTGAGTTCCGTCAAAGGGGCCCAATACCGGAAAAGAACGGATCAGTTATATCCTAATGCATTCTGAATGGAGAGAAATCCGTTTACATTGAAATGTATTAGTGCCTGATCCGGCATTAAAAATACCTGAAGGACGCATCTGTCCTTCTGGTCTGCACATGCGCAGAACTTTAAAACTGTAAAAAAAAAATACAAGATGGATCCGTCTATCCGCATGACAAGCGGAGAGACAGATCCGTTCTTGCAATGCATTTGTGAGACGGATCCACATCTGGATCCGTCTACAAATGCATTCACTTTACATCCAGATCAACAGATCCGGCAGGCAGTTCCGACGACGGAACTGCTTGCCGGATTACTCTGCCGCAAGTGTGAAAGTAGCCTAATACAGCTATTTTACCAGAGAGGTGGCCTGCATTGGTGGGATCTCAGGCTGAGGCACTGTATGGTGAGTCTTGTTTCACGTTTTGATGGTTCAGAAAAGACCATTGTATGTTGAAAATACTGTATCCTGAGGCCATTGTATCCTATGCTATATACAGTATTTGTGTGTATATGCTGTGTAAGTGTGCTTAGATTCTGAGTGTGTATATGCTGTGTGTGTAGATGCTGTTTATATATACATTTATTTTGCGGGGGGGGGGGTTGCCGTTTCTCGTTTTGTATTAGGCAGCCTTCTGCTAGGTGCAACCCTGCTCAGTCATGGTCTATGGAAAACCACTGATGTATAAATACTATGTGTGGAGAACACGGACAGCACACGTCTGCGATTCACGTGTGGTATACAGTGGTGCCGTATACCACTATCACTCTTGTGTGCCTACTTCTCAACTTCCAATACGTGAAATAGCTTTTTTCTTCTGATCGCTGTGTAATATAAATAAAATGTACATAATTCTCTTTCCAGGAACACTCTTTAGCCTGACAATGCAGTTGTCGGTATAATTATTCTACACATGTCCCCGTCACAGAATTTCTACAATAGCACATATGACATTGTATGGGAAGCCTTTGAATGGATATAAAGGGAATGTGGTGTAGGAAATCTAGGAGAGCCACGTCACAGTCTCCATAACAACATGCCCACTCACAGTGAGTCACGGCCGGGTTTTGCTCTCTTGATTTGACAATCCTTTTGTCATCTTTGTGCAATTATTTGGTTTCCTCTCTTCATAGTTAGTATCAAATACTAGGTTATTAAAATCTCTAGGACAAGCGAGGGAAGGCTTTGAGAAGTAACTATAGAATCAAGACAAGACTCAAATGAAAGCACGTAATAGAGATCAGCAAAAACCACCTGTCTCATATTATGTTTGCCCGCTCATGCCACCAAAACAGCTCTAAGGCTACTTTCACATCTTCATTTTTAATTCAGGTTTTGAGATCAGGCAGAGGATCTCAAAACCTGAATAAGGGTACTTTCACACTTGTGTTGATGCGGATCCATCTGTTTATTTGCACAGACGGATCCGCACCTATAATGCAAACGTTTGTATCCGTTCAGAACGGATCCGTTTGCAATAGGTTTAAAGAAAAATGACAAAGTCCAAAACTGATCCGTTTTGAATTACATTGAAAGTCAATGGGGAACGGATCCGTTTTCAAATGCACCATATTGTGTAATTGAAAACGGATCCGTCCCCATTGACTTACATTGTAAAAAAAAACGGATCTGTTAGGCTCTGCCTCTTCAGACGGACACCAAACTGTTGCATGCTGCGTTTTGGTGTCCGCCTCCAAAACAGAATAGAAGCGGAACGGAGCCGAACTGATGCATTCTGAACGGATCCTTATCTATTCAGAATGCATTGGGGCCTAACTGATCCGTTTTGGACCGTTTGTGAGAGCCCTGAAACGGATCTGACAGATGGAATCCAAAACGCTAGTGTGAAAGTACCCTAAGGCTACTTTCACACTAGTGTTTTTTGCTGGATCAAGACAGATAGCATACCCAAGACGGATCAGTCATGAACTCCATTGAAAGTCAATGGGGGACGGATCCATTTTCTATTGTGTCAGAGGAAACTGATCCGCCCCCATTGACTTGCATTGTGGGTCATGACGGATCCATTTTGCTCCGCATCCCATGATAGAAATTAAACCGCAGCATGCTGCGGTTTGCTTTCTGGTATGGGAACGGAATGCATTTTGGAGCATTCCGTTCAGTTATGTTTTGTCCCCATTGACAATGAATGGGGACAAAACGGAAGCATTTTTTTTTTTCGGTATTGCGACCCTATGACGGATCTCAATACCAGAAAATATTAACACTATAGTGTGAAAGTAGCCAAAGTCAATGTGCCTGATCCGTTTTTGTTTTTTTTTCGTTACAGAAAAAAAACGTATAAGGCGCCCATTGACTTACAATGATTTTCATGCCTGATCCGGTTTGTTCAGTTTTGATTAAATACAACTGGATCCGGCCAATACGGAGCCATCAGGATGTATTAAATGGAAGGATCCTTTTAATTCGGGTTTTGAGATCCTCTGCCGGATGTCGAAACCTGAATTAAAAACGCAGATGTGAAAATAGCCTTAGCCATAAAGGCATGGACTCTGAAAGTGTATTGTAACTGGCACTGAGACATTAGCAGCAGATCCCTTAAAGGGGTTGTCCCACAAAAGCTATTCTGTAGTTTTCAAACCAGCACCTGGATCTGAATACTTTTGTAATTGCATGTAATTAAAATGTTTGCATAGCCACTGAGTTATTCAATAAAATGTATCTGTATAGCGCCACCTGCTGTTAGATTTTTTTCTTATGTCTTTGTCCGGCTCACTGAGATGGCCGCACATGCTCAGTTTCATCCTTCAACTGCCTCCTGTGCTGTGATACAGAGAAAGCTGCAGCAGAATGGAGACACATTAATCATGGGATAACCCCTTTAAGTCTTTTAAAGGGAATCTGTCACTAGTTTCATGCTGCCCTGTCTGAGGGCAGCATAAACTGGTGTCATAGGCTCCGAGCAAAATGCTGGGTCACTTGAAGTGAACTATTCATTTTTGTAGAATCAGTATTGAGCAGCTCCACCATGAGTCCAAGCTCAGGAGTCCTTATGTTCATGAGCTCTCGGCTTATGATGGGGCATCATAAAAGTGTGACATATCTCTTTAAAGGGTAACTTGGAACCAAAACAGCACGGTGCATTTGGACTTCTTCCAAAAAATGTTTTATTGAAATAATAAATAAAATTTCATAAAAATAAATGGATTTCCATACGCCTCCCCAACGGCACTGAGCTGGAGGTTACCCCGCCTCCCAGGGACAGGAAACAACGTGGAGAACCAACCTTTAAAAGCCTCCTCCCCTTTACCTTCTCCAGTTTGTTTCCTGTCCCTCGGGATGATGTGGAGAACGGAGCGGGGGATCTCTCCTGCTCAGAAGACCGACATAGGAAGCGCAGCCCCATCGGGTCCCCTGGATGGAGAGGGCTGCAGCAAGGCTCTGGGTCGCGGGGCAAAGATAGAGGCCCTTCCAGGGCCTAGGCATAAGTCCTGATGTGATCCCAGGCAGCCCCAGGCTTCCAGCTCCCATCGGAGCAGGAGGGAGGCATGCGGCGTCGGCGAGACTTCCGGGGCCGAAGTCTCGCGAGAGGGTGACGTAGGTGCGCGCGCAAGATCGCGGCGGAACGCGCGGCACCACGTGACCCGGAAGTGGGGGTTAAAGAGACCGGCATCTGCCAGGGCGCTAACAACATACTCAGGCGTCCTGTGCTGCGTGTGGAGCAAGATGTCGAACCCTCCAAAAGAGTCAGCTGAGCCTCCCAGGCCCCTCAGCCCGGTAAGCCTCCTCCTGGAGCATCTCTTTGTTTTTTTCTTATCCCTCACTATCAGTTCTGCTGTGCACAGGGCTCCCTTATTAGGGTGAAGGTTCCCCCCTTCTTTCTTGATTTTCTTTCGTTGCTTCCTGGTGAAGCCCTTCCTTGTTTCCGTTTTAGGGAAGGTCTGGAAAATCGGGGGAATCTACATCAAAAAAGAGATGCGGTGTCTGCAAAAAACAGCTAGCGGGAGACCATAAGAAACCGCTATGTACAAAATGTATTGAAAAATTACTGGCGGAAGAAACTCCATCCCTAGTAGAAAATTTGAGATCCATCATTAGAGAAGAAGTAAGCTCTGCGGTGGACTCCAAAATTTCTTCTGGCCCCCTCCACTTCGAAAATAGAATCAGAGACCCCCCAGGCTCTAGAACTAATTTCGGATGAGGGCGAATTATCCTCTGACGCGAGTTCTTCCTCTTCAGATGACAATGCGGGCAGACCCCTATGCTCTATTGAAGAGACTGACTCCCTCCTAAAAATAATTAGGGCAGCCATGAACATTGAACAGGCCAGAGAACCTCAATCCGTCCAAGACCAGATGTTTAAGGGGCTGGCGGATAAAAAAAGGAGAGTTTTTCCAGTACATGAAAATATAAAAAAATTGATTGAAAATGAATGGAAGGATCCAGAAAAGAGGGCAGGTGTTTCCAGGGTTTTCAAAAGAAAATATCCCTTTTATGATGCTGACTCCGCCCACTGGGATAAAACTCCCCGGGTTGATGCACCCGTAGCCAGAATTTCTAAGAAATCCTCTCTTCCTTTTGAGGACATTGGGCTGTTAAGAGACCCCATGGACAAAAATGCGAGTCCATTTTAAAAAATCCTGGGACACCTGTGCCTCTATGTTAAGACCTAGTATAGCAGCTACCTGTACGGCCAGAACCCTGGCCCTCTGGATCTCGCAGTTGGAAGAACACTTGTCTTCTGACACCCCATACGAAAACATACTGGCTTCCCTTCCGGTTCTTAAACAGGCGACGAATTTCCTTTCAGACGCCTCAGCCGATCTGGTTAAACTCTCCGCAAGATCGGCGGCCCTGTCCAATGCTGCCAGAAGAACAATTTGGCTTAGATCATAGTCAGGAGACAATACTTCCAAGAATAAACTTTGCGGTATCCCTTGTGAAGGGGATAGATTATTTGGCTCAGTTTTAGACGATATACTGGACAAAGCTTCAGATCGAAAGAAAGGATTCCCATCTGAACAAAAGCCTTTTCAGAACCGTCGTTCCTTTCGCCCCCAAAAGAAAAGCAGAATGGACTATAAAAGGAAAGAGGGTTCAAGCTCCTGGCAGTCCTCCAAAGGCAGAGGAAGAGGCTTCCTGTTCAACCCGGACAAGTCCTCCAAACAGCCTGCCCAATGACGCCAGGTATCCGGTAGGGGAAGAATTCAGAGGTTCTTTCCAGCCTGGGAAAAACTCACCTCCTCTCCCTGGGTCCTAGACCTAGTAAAATCAGGGTACAGAATAGAATTCTCCTCTCCTCCTCCAAAAAGATTCCTAATAAACAGAAAATTGTTAGGTCCAGATCAGAGCCTATTAGAAACCCAGGTCCAGATCCTCCTGCAAAAAGGGGCAGTTGTTCCGGTACCTCCGGATCAAGAAAAGGAAGGCTTCTATTCGCCAGTCTTCCTTGTCAAAAAGCCGAACGGATCTCACAGGGCGATTATAAATCTAAAGGATCTAAACAGACATCTTACTTACAAAAAGTTCAAGATGGAAACGATCAATTCAACCATAAATCTACTGTTCCAGAATTGTTTCATGGCCTCCCTGGACCTAGCGGATGCCTATTACCACGTCCCAATTTATCCAAGCCATCAGAAGTATCTGCGTTTTGCTCTGTATTTTCAGCATCATCTTCTCCACCTGCAGTTCCAAGTCCTTCCATTTGGTTTACCCTCAGCTCCTCGGGTATTCACAAAAGTAATGGCAGAAGTATCAGAATACCTACATCGACAGGAGGTAGTCTTTATTCCATACCTGGACGACTTCCTGCTGGTGGCACCTTCCCCGGAGAATCTTCAAAAAAATCTCTCCCTGGTAATGGACACTCTATCCTCCCTAGGGTGGAAATTAAACTTAGAGAAATCAAATCTCACTCCATCCCAAGAAAAAATATTTCTGGGGGTACTTCTGAATTCAAAACAAATGTCCTCCTTCCTGCCGGTCCCCAAGATCCAGAACTTGATCAGCAGAATACTTCTTTTCAGTCGGTTGCAGAAGGTATCTTTCAGGCAGATTATGGTTATCCTGGGGTTAATGACCTCCACCATTCCGGCTGTAAGGTGGGCACAGTTTCACAGCCGTCCACTTCAAAAATTTCTTCTATCTTCTTGGGACAAGAATCCCTTATCCCTAGACAGAAAAGTGTCCCTGCCCTCCCAGGTAAAGAGGCAAAAAAGAGAGCATTTGAGCCAGGGGGTTCTATGGAGACCTTCGGAGATGATAGTAATCACGACCGACGCAAGTGGAACAGGATGGGGGCCCACTGCGGGGGTCAGATTGTTCAGGGGGCTTGGAATCCAAATCAACTTCACAAATCCTCGAATATGAAAGAGCTTCAGGCTGTTCTTCTGGCCCTAAAATCCTTCCAGTCCCTTGTACTCAACAAAAACGTAAAGATCCTCTCAGACAACACCACGACGGTTGCCTACATAAACAAGCAAGGGGGAACAAGAAGCAAGATACTAAATCTGATAGCAGATCACCTCTTTTCCTGGGCACAGAAGCGGATAGTATCCATCTCAGCAGTTCATATGAAGGGGAAGGACAACACTATAGCGGACTATCTCAGCAGAAGTCAATTGAAGTCAGGGGAATGGTCCCTAAACCAGAGGGTCTTCCTAGAGTTAACCAAAAGATGGGGGTCTCCGATCCTGGATCTATTTGCTTCAAGAGCGAACGCTCAGACCAGTCAATTTTTCTCCCTCTCCTTTCGAGACAACCCATTGAGAGTAGACGCCTTTTCGGGACCTTAGCCGAGAGGACTTCTGTACGCTTTCCCGCCAATCCCTCTAATTCCCAGGTCTCTGGCAAAGACGGTGGAGGACAAGTGCGATGTCATCTTCATAGCACCCTTCTGGCCAAAACGAACTTGGTTCCCGTACCTTCTGAAACTATCCAGGGGGGACTTCTGGCACCTACCCCAGATTCCAGACCTTCTTCTGCAAGGTCCAATCCTGCACCCCGAAGTACATCATCTGAATCTGACAGCATGGCGGTTGAACATGACATCCTGAGATCTAGGGGATTCTCAGAAGCGGTAATTCAGACAATCCTTAACAGTCGTAAACCAATTACCACAAAAATTTACCAAAGAGTCTGGAATGCTTTTCTTAATTTTTCACTGTCCACCTGGAGTCCCTCTGAAGATCCAGATGTGAAGGTAATCCTGGATTTCCTGCAAAGAGGTCTGGAGAATGGTCTGCGGGTTAGTACCCTTAAAGTCCAAGTAGCTGCTCTTAGTGCTTTTTTTGATCAAAAAATTGCTGAGGTGCCCCTAATCAAAAGATTTTTTAAGGGCGCCATCAGGTTATCACCTACAGTGAGGTCTACAGTTCCCCCTTGGGATCTAAACTTAGTTCTTTCAGTTCTGATGGAAAAACCTTTCGAACCTATCTCGGAGATCCCTCTCAGTCTTCTGTCTCAGAAAACAGCTTTTCTTATTGCTATCACCTCTGCTAGAAGGGTAGGAGAGATTCAAGCCTTATCTTGCCGTCCACCCTATCTCAATATCCTTGAAGATAGAATCGTTATGAGACATGAACCTTCCTTTTTGCCTAAAGTGTATTCCAGGTTCCACTGTAACCAGGAGATTTCACTACCTACATTCTACCAACAGGTCAGCTCTGAAACAGAGGCAAAATTCCACAACCTGGATGTGAGGAGATGTGTTCTTAACTACCTGGAGGCCACAAGGTCCTTTAGGAATTCAGATCGTCTATTTATCCAATTTGCAGGAGCTAATAAGGGCAAAGGAGTTTCAAAGGCAACCATCTCACGTTGGATCCGATCAACTATTGTCAGTGCCTATAAAGAAAAACATTGTTCCCCTCCTTTACGATTGACTGCTCACTCTACAAGAGCGGTCTCCACGTCTTGGGCAGAATGTGCCTCGGCTTCTCTGTCCCAAATATGTCAAGCCGCAACCTGGTCCAGTCCTAACACCTTTTTTAAACATTACAGACTGGACATTAATTCAGACAGGGATCTCTCATTCGGGCGCAAAGTCTTGTCTGTAGTTATCCCACCCTAAAAAGTTCTGATATTTCTCTGCAAATCCTCCAGCTCAGTGCCGTTGGGGAGGCGTATGGAAAAGATCACGATTACTTACCGGTAATTGGATTTTCCGTTTAGCCTCCACAACGGCACTGGGATTATTTCCCACCCTATTGAGAGTATCATGACAATGTATGATGATTTGTTTTCACTGTTTATGAATTATTGGGCCTAGTTGGCTTTATTTTTTGCGTATCTGTTTTCCTTTTTTCTTGTCTAAAGGTTTATAGAATAAAATATTTGAGCATCACCTATTGTCCTCGGATATTAACTGGAGAAGGTAAAGGGGAGGAGGCTTTTAAAGGTTGGTTCTCCACGTTGTTTCCTGTCCCTGGGAGGCGGGGTAACATCCAGCTCAGTGCCGTTGTGGAGGCTAAACGGAAAATCCAATTACCGGTAAGTAATCGTGATCTTACGCACTTCAGCAGTTGTCCGCCGCCTTCCTTAGCCTGAGGAAGGCAACAAACCGCAATTGGGGAAAGGAAATTAGAAATACGTAAATAGTATACAATACCTTGTCGGAAACGACAAAATGCGAAGAAGTCCAGTCTACCCGGTTGAATTGCTTTTCCACATATGTGGATAAAAAAGGTCCAAAGAAGTTTCTTTGACTGGGCAAGCTGAATCAGGGATAGTATTGTAGAGGTATTATTCCTCCTTCCACTTTATGCTATAATTACTGAGTGGATATATTTAGACATGATATGGGGCTATTACTCAGTCACTGTCAGGCTCGGACTGGCCCACTGAGGTACAGGTGAATCCCCCAGTGGGCCCCTGAGCAAGGTGGGCCCCTAGTCTCCCACCCCCTGCACAAGTGGCACATAAAACAATAGACTTACTGCACTACATACATATATTCAATGTACAGCACCTCAACCAGCCTATGGTCATATAAAAACTAGATAGATTATTAAAGAAACTCCCCAGTTTATTATTATAGACACGCTCATCAGAGCTGACATGACTTCTAGGTATAGAGGAAAGCTATCCAGTATGCTCTTTTCCCCAGGACCTACCTTTATAAAGTTGCTGCAGGGACCCCCATAATCAATCATCTGGTAGCATCTTGCTGCTGTGTGACCAGGTAAGGGTACTTTCACACTTGCGGCAGAGTGATCCAGCAAGGAGTTCCGTCGCCGGAACTGCCTGCCGGATCGTCAATCTGCATGTAAACTGAAAGCATTGCAAGAACGGATCCGTCTCTTTGCTTGTCATGCGGATAGACAAATCCGTTATATACTTTTTTCACATTTTTACCGGTCTGCGAATGCGCAGACCGGAAGGACGGAACCGGCATTGCGGTATTTTGAATGCCGGAACCGGCACTAATACATTCCAATAGGAAAAAATGACGGCATGTGTTCCAGAATTTTTGACGGAGATAATACCGCAGCATGCTGCGGTATTATCTCCGTCCTGAAATTTCAAAAATACTAAACTGATGCATCCTGAACGGATTTCTCTCCATTCAGAATGCATGGGGATGTCACTGAATCGTTTTTTTCCGGCATAGAGCCCCGACGACGGAACTCTATGCCGGAAAAGAATAACGCTAGGGTTACGGTGGGCCCCCAAAATAAATTTTACTGGTGGGCCCTTGGCATCCCAGTCTGACACTGGTCACTGTATATTACTATTAAGATAAGTTTCCATGTAAAGGGTGCAGATTTGTGTGCTGCAAATCTACAGTGCTGTATGGTAGTAGTGTAGTCGATGAGATTTTAAAAAAACCTCATCCACGTTCTGTGGAGCGTGTTCACACCAGAATCAGCACATGACTTGGTGTGGATTTTAATTTTGCAGCATGTCAGTTTATATTCGGATTTCATCCTTTGCAATGCAGAAGATGATATGTGCAGCCAAACCGCATTTCCTCAACAATATCTGCAGCAAAATCCACATTTTGGTGCATATTTTGGCCAGATCTGCTGTGGATTTGCAGCAGACGTACTAGGTGGGCATTCTTGATCCACCGGCCATATCACATACAGTGATTAGAGTGTGCTGGTATCACAATGTGTTTTAGGGGAGCTGCCCTGTCTTGCCTTGTCCTATATTTGTGATATATAGGTTAGATCAGAACAATGTTATTTCCTGAAATATCACGGCCATTGTTCTTAAAAACAAAGCTTCTTGTACAGGACTTTTTTTCATTCTCAGTTCAGCTGCCAATAAACAGCTGGTGTTACCGCATGGCAGACCTTTCTGATGTGATCAGATCACAAGGCTTCACAAGCCAAGCGTTACAGGTGTTCATGCTTCTTGGTTCACCGTCAGACATGTCACATAATGTATTGTATTAGGAGCCGACAGACTTGGTACCTAGTCAGTGGAAGAAGACGTCTGTAGTAGAAGTTTACATTCGGCTCAATAAATCAAGTGCAGGGCAATGAAATGTATGGAGAAAGTCATAAGAACCAAAGAAAATAACAGTATGTTCTGGAAGACAGCACCGTAGCTAAAGGCTCATGGGCCTTGGTTCAAAAGCTCATTTTAAACACCCCCATGAACAGCTTCATATCCATGGCTCATCCATGGCTTTCAGCTATATCACTGGGTGTCTTACGAGAGCCATTGATGCAGCAGTAGCAACCAGGGTTGTTGCTTGGGTCTTAAAAGACAGGGGCACAAGGCTGCCCACATATATATTGGAGACAGCCCATCTATAAGACATCTGTTAAAACACAGCAGGCTTGGCTCTATGTATATTAGCTCTATTAATGGGGTCTTCTGAGATTTTGATACTGATCGGTGGGGGTCCGACACCCGGGACTTCCGCCAATCAACTATTCGAGAAGGCAGTCACGCCTGCAGTAGTGCCGCAGCCTTTTGTCAGCTTTTTCTCGGCCGAGTGAGGACACGTTCATCGATTACCTGACTTGGGTGCAGCTCAGCCCCTTTGAAGTTAAAGAGGCTGGACACGATACCAAGCACAGCCACTATACAGTGTACGTCACTGTGCTTGGTAAGCTGCCAGAAGGCCTCACAGAAGCGCTGGTGACTTCTCAAACAGCTGATTGGCGGCTGTCCCGGGTGTTGGACCCCCACCGATCAGATACTGATGACTTATCCTGAGGATCTCAGGAAAACCCCTTTAATGCAGTTGCCAGATAATGTTCACATACCAGTCCTAGACAGTGGAAAGTGATTAAAGGGCAGTTACATCAGGTGATTCAGAGATTACTTTTTTTGTATTGTAGTTGTTCATTTTTCCTTTTCCCATCTATCCAGGCCCAGACCACCATGAAGACTTTTTCCAGGCATTGACTTGGCTCTCCACCCAAGCTCATCATCCTGCTGGTAATCCCCACACACACACACACACATTTGGAGTCCCCCTTTGTGCAACACAGTACTAGTGTCCACTTTGTTAATGTCTCTTAATTCCCTCATTGTGCCCACCATAAAATAACAATGCCTCCATGGCTGCGGCAGAGGTAACAGTCACACCGAGGCCCAAGGGTCCTCCAGTCATACAAGAAGATATAGTATCATAAATGATGAACAATAGCTGAGGGCACTGTCCCAGATTTTGCATTCAGGCGGAGGAGCTCCAAGTTGCGCCTCTAAATGCCTTCATTCCATCCCACAGCAACAACCCCACCCCCACCCATGGTGCCCCCAATATTAAAAAAGCCCCAAAAATATGTCCCAGTAGAAAAAATCCCCTCTTATAATGCCTCCAGTAGTATTAATGTTCCATATAGTGCCCCCAGTAGTAATAATGCCCCATTATAGAGCCGCCTGTAATACTAATGTCCCCATAGTGATTCCCAAGTTATAATAAGGACCCCTCCATAGTGCCCCAATACTGCTGGCCCAGGTATAATAATGACCCCCCAATAGTGGGATATGATTATGAGCCGGGGGATAGGTGGGCAGGGAGACATCAGCAGCATTCAACGGTCCTGAGAGCGGTGATACAGTGGAAAATCGAGAAGCCCTAGCAACCATGAATGAAAGATTGCTGGCTGCTAGGACAGTTCCGCGTACCCCCTCAACCGGCGGCGTGTACCCCAACTGCAATAGAGGAAAAACTGAGTTGAGACTGCAATAGAGGACAAAGCAAAATGGTAAAAAACTGCTGTTGGTAGAGGGAGGCTGGAGAGAATCACTCCCTCTTCTTTGAAAAGTAGACGGTGGTTATCTGCACTGGACCTTGATTGTATGTGGATCCCCAAGTCAGACAAATACGACTTACAAATGGCCATATTGTCAATAGGGAGCATGCCGAACTGCTTCTTTCTATTTCCTAAATCACCATACATACAAGCCGCTCATTCTTCATTTTGGTAGGGGTCCCAGATGAAGGGCTCCTGTCGAAATATGTACAGTCCCTGAAAACCCGTTTGAGGAGGACCTGTTACCTCTTTTGACATGTCTGTTTTAGTGACTACTTCAGTTCCCCATGTAATAACAATTCTGGAGTATGTTTTCTCATAATTCTGAGTTCTGCCGTTCCGCTATTCCTATACGTGTATTATTAAATTACCAACTTGATTTTACTATTCCCATTGTCAAAGGGTGTGTCCCTGCACAGTCTGTCACTGCTGACACTGATTGGATAGTGTCGTCCTCTGCAGGGAAATGACCCTCAACTGGTAACACTCAATTGGCAATTCATTAATAAACTTTTATCAGGAATAATAGAGTAATTGCATGACATAGAGTCCTGAGAATAGATGCTCCAAAATGGTCATTTAATGTGGAATATAATTATTTGCTGAAACAGATATGTCAGGAGAGGTGACAGGTCCACTTTGTGTATTTAAAGGGGCTGTCCAAGTTATATTTATTGATGACCTATCGTTAGGATAGGTCATCAAATCAGATCAGCTTGGAATGGGACGGCTTGGGTGTAATTACATCTGCTCACCACTGCAGATGTGACGGCCAGCAGGTAAACAATGAAGAGGAGGCAGCGCTGGCACGGCGCGCGCCTTCTCTTCAAACAGCTGATCGGCGGGGGTGTCGGCTGTCGGACCCCTGCTGATCTGATATTGATTAACTATCCTGAGGATAGGTCATCAATAAATATAACTTGGACAACCCCTTTAAATGCCACCAGCAAATGGTGGTGTGTACATGAGCATAGATCCACAGTGAGATTCCTGAGCTGAAGACATTCTTTCAATTCTGTTTCGAGAGGGTTAAAGCATTTAGTAGTTTTATAATGGTCATATTATAGAAAGGTAATGAACAGTGGAATATAATTACCATCAGTGCCCCTGTCAACAGACTCCAGCGTCCCTGGAAAATTCAGTATTTTGTAAAAACAGAGGATGTTGGACAGAAGATCCTTCAGAAAAATACAGTTTGTAATTATGTAGACATAATAGTATCAATTAAGTAAAATGAAAGGCCTTGACCCAATACTGAGCATACAGGATGATGGAAACTTTCCATTCCAATAAGAACTGTTCTGTTTCCGTAATAACACACTGTAGAAAACCGTGCAAACATCTAACCCCATGATACAATGTCATTTTTCAACACACTGTTCTGCCCTCCAAAAGTAATTTTTTGTACTTGTACAGCAAACTTGACCTTATAGAAGCCCGACTTCTGCAGTCTTTAAAGCGCAGACCCACATCAGATTTATTGATATAGTATTACTGTAAAACACCTTTAAAAGTCTCATAAGGCTGGGTTCACACACAGCAATTCACAGTGTTTTTTTTAAGCTTTTGTTGGCCAGATGTTAAGGCTATAGCAAACTGTTGAAAAAAAAAAAGTCCACTACAAGGCCACCTAGGCTGTTTTAAGTTTTTTCCACCCCGGATGCCACTAGTATTTTTAATTAACTTAACAGATTTGCAAAAAAACAGAGGCAAACTGAAGAAAAATTTCAGAGAAAGGCCTTATACACACGACTGCTTGGACGCGGACCCATTCACTTCAATGGGGCCTCAAAAGATGCGGACAGCACTCCGTGTGCTGTTCGCATCCGTTGCTCCGTTCTGTGCCCCCTCAAAAAAAATAGAGCATGTCCTATTCTTGTCCGTTTTGCGGACAAGAATAGGCATTTCTACAATGGGCCGCGTTCCGTAAATTGCGGAGCGGAACGTGGAGCAGCTTCCGTGTTTTTTGGATCCACGGTTTGCGGACCGCAAAACACCAGCGGTCGTGTGCATGAGACCAAAAACCCTAGTTTTCCGCTGATAGATCTCAGATGAGTTCTGCATTGCTCACGTAAAGGAAGCCTTACCCTCACTTACGAATATTTCGCTTTTCTAAACTATTTTCAAAGAATGGCCTCAGCACAGATATCACCCTGCTGATCCATGCTCATGTGCACACCAGCAGTGTCACTTGCTGGCGGCATTAAATACACAAGGTGGACTTGTCATCTCTCCTGACATAACTGATTTAGTAAATAATTCTAAGGCCTCATGAAACGAACATTCTGGAGCATCTAATCTCAAGACTAAGTTGTGCCATTCCTTTATTATTCCTGCTGGAAGTTTATTAATGCCCATTTAAGTGTTACCAGTTGAGGGTGATGTCCCTGCACAGACTGACAGTATCCAATCATTATCGTCAGTGACAGACTGTGCAGGGACACACCCCTTTGACATCCAGTTGGCAATTTAATAATACATGTATAAGAATAGCAGAGGAATTGCAGAACGCAGAATTATGAGAGAATATACTACAAAATTGTTATTACATGGGGAATGTCAGCAGAGGTGACGTGTCTGTTATAGTGACTACTTGCATTCCCCATGTAATAACAAGGGACTGTAGATATTGCGGCAGGAGCCCTTCATCTGGGACCCCCACCAAAGTGTAGAATGAGCGGCTTGTATGTTTGGTGATTTAGGAAATAGGAGGAAGCAGTTCGGCATGCCCAATATTAACAATTTTTAGTATTAATAGCACCATATGGCCATTTGTAAGGGCTGTATTACACCAACAGATTATCTGACAGATTTTTGACCAATCATTGGTCAGATAGCCGGTTACACACACAGATCTTTTGTTATACACATCAACTATTGGTGTAATTGGACAGAAATTGGTCAGATAATCTATTGGTGTAATAACCCGTATGAAGTGCGTGTAATTATATTTCACTACATCACAGAAACAACCGAAACAAAGATCTAAAAGCAGTTTAGCAGCAAACTTTGTGAAAACTAATATTTGTGTCATTCTCAAAACTTTTGGCCACGACTGTACATCCACTTGTAGTCCTAACCCTAAAGCGGACAACATAACCTAGAAATAATACACCAAAATAAACTATGGGCATTGACAGAGAACGTTAGCCTCCAGTTCACTATTTCCTGCAAAGGTGTGTTGATTGGGTTTGTCTGCCTGTGTACTGACTTCTGCATGTGTCCTGGATTTTGACCCATTGCCGCCTGAACTGACCTCTGGATGATCTATGTTTTGACTCTGAGCTGTCCGCCCTAACTTTGGTCTGTTTATCGGATTGCACATTCCCTGCCTAGCCTGACCTCTGCCTGTTCCTCAGTTTTTCCTGATCCCTCAATGCTCCACACTGGTGTCTTTTGACCCCCATGGGTCAGCCATCACTTAAATAGACACTACTTCAAGAGGAAGCAGCCTGGTGGTTCCCCTGCAACAGAGTCCAGATCCCTGTACAAGGGTTAAAGGGTGAAGACCAAGGGGCCACTTAGATAGCGCCCTCAGGAGTGGCCCAAAGCCAAATCTGTTCAAGTGATACAGCTGATCCACATCCGTTTCGTGACAGATATGAATGCAAACATCATGTTTAACTTGTATATATAATAGTAGCACTAAAACTTGCGAAATTTAAAGGAAAGGGGTCATTTTTAGAATATAAGTATAGAATAAGCAATACATGAGTTAGAAAGAAAGTATTAATGTTAGCTGGACTTTATACTTATGGGAAATTGGTTTAAAGGAAAGCAGATGTGCTATTCAGTGAGAAGAGATCACATATATATCTTTAATGAATTTAGGAAATAACATTTACAATAATTTGCTATGGCCTATGTGTAAATGCAGCTGCTTACTGAATACACAGTGTCAATTCAGTGCCATAATAGTTCGGTTTCTTTATGCTATAATAATATTGGAATGGTGTTGCACTGCCACCTGCTGGTGAGAAATAGAAATCTCTGTTCCACACATTACTTCTGGGTGAAAAGCTGAGTCTGCGGAGTTCCAGGCTCTTAATGTGATGTCCCTAAGGTTGAGAAAGAGTGTCCAGAATTGAAAGACTAGCATATCCATAATAAGAACAATGTGCCCTATACGGATATATTGACACCTGTCTTTTTTTTCTCGATGCCTATTGAATAGTATGATATTAGTGCTCAGCACACTGAGCGAGTCAGACATCCTCACCTGTCACAGCATGACTTACAAAATGCTAATGTATTCCTACCTACCTGTTTTCAGTTTTACTGTAGGAGGATTTTTGTTACTGAGGATTTTTTTCATCATACGGGCAGAGAAAGGAGAATTACAGGAAGGTAATGGAAGGTGAGAAACATGTCAGGCTTAGCACACAACCAACATTTTTCACCTGTCCAGAAGTGTTAAATGTATGACCTCTGAAGGTTCAAGTCCTGGGAGCCCCAGCAATTACAACAAACGGAGTCTCCGAATCCCCTGTGTGAAAGCTGTAATGGTGTGACCATCATGCATCACTTGGCTATTTTTGGCAGTCCCATTGAAATTAATTAAGTGGTGGTCAATCATGTGCACTACCACCCCATTCACACAGGGGACTCGGGAACCCAACCTTTTTAACATCAGACCAGTGGCGTACCTCCAATAGCGTCAGATCACGCAGCTGCTATGAGCCAGTGGAGAAAAGGGGCCCGCAGTAAACCAAAGGACCCACCCCCTAATTATTCTCATTCCTGTCCAGCTCCAGTATAGTATGCCTGTCATCAGTGGAGAAAGCTAAAGGACCTATGATGATGTCATCACAGGTCCTGTAAATCTAGTAAAGGAACTGCACAAAGAATGGTGTAGTTCCCAGGTTAGATAGGAGCTTCTGCCAGGACCTGTAATAACATAATTTTCAGCACAGGTCTTGTACATCTAGTAACTGCACAGAGCATGGTGTAGTTGCCTGGTTAGATAGGAGCATATGCCAGGACCTGTGATGACATCATTGTCATTACAGGTCCTGTACATCTAAGGGTCCATTCACACGTCCGTGTGTGTTTTGCGGATCCACGGATCCGCAAAACACGGACATCGGCGATGTGCGTTTCTGCAATTTGCGGACCGTACATCGCCGGCACTCTCATAGAAAATGCCTTTTCTTGTCCGCAATTGCGGACAAGAATAGGACATGTTCTATTTTTTTCGGGAACGCGATTGCGGACCCGGAAGTGTGGATCCGCAATTGCGGACCCGGCCGGGACATCGTCTGTCCCCATTGAAATTAATGGGTCCGCAATTCCGTTCCGCAAAATGCGGAACAGAATTGCGGACGTGTGAATGGACCCTCATAAAGGAACTGCACAGAGCATAGTATAGTTTCCAGGTTACATTGGAGCACCTGCCAGGACCTGTGATGATATCATTGTCATTACATCATTACAGGTCCTGTACATCTAATAAAGGAACTGCACAGAGCACAGTATAGTTTCCAGGTTACATTGGAGCACCTGACAGGACCTGTGATGACATCATTGTCATTACATCATTACAGGTCCTGTACATCTAGTGAAGGAACTGCACAGAGCACAGTATAGTTTCCAGGTTACATTGGAGCACCTGCCAGGACCTGTGATGACATCATTGTCATTACATCATTACAGGTCCTGTACATCTAGTGAAGGAACTGCACAGAGCACAGTATAGTTTCCAGGTTACATTGGAGCACCTGACAGGACCTGTGATGACATCATTGTCATTACATCATTACAGGTCCTGTACATCTAGTGAAGGAACTGCACAGAGCACAGTATAGTTTCCAGGTTACATTGGAGCACCTGCCAGGACCTGTGATGATATCATTGTCATTACATCATTACAGGTCCTGTACATCTAATAAAGGAACTGCACAGAGCACAGTATAGTTTCCAGGTTACATTGGAGCACCTGACAGGACCTGTGATGACATCATTGTCATTACATCATTACAGGTCCTGTACATCTAGTGAAGGAACTGCACAGAGCACAGTATAGTTTCCAGGTTACATTGAAGCACCAGCCAGGCCCTGTGATGATATCATTGTCATTACAGGTCCTGTACATCTAATAAAGGAACTCCACAGAGCATAGTATAGTTTCCAGGTTACATTGGAGCACCTGCCAGGACCTGTGATGACATCATTGTCATTACATCATTACAGGTCCTGTACATCTAGTGAAGGAACTGCACAGAGCATCATCACCGCTCCTGGAGAGCATGGAGAAGAACTGCAGGATGAGCTCTTCACTGAGACTAGAATGGAGTGGTGAGAGGAGGTTCTCCTTCTTTCTCTTGACTTGCACCCCTAGGACATGCTCTAGATTTTTTGTGGGGCCACGGAATGGAACTACGGATGCGGACAGCACACGGCGTGCTGTCCTCAACTTTTTCAACCCCATTAAAATGAATGGGTCCGCACACATTCCACAAAATTGTGGAACGGATGCGCACCTGTACATACAGCCATCTGAATGAGCCCTTATATATATAGTACTGCAGACAGTTACAACCACTATTACCTCATGTACCTCACACAATAACGATAATATATAACCGACGGAAATAGCCGAGCCAGTGCTTGGCTATTTTTGCCGGCCCCATAGAAAATGAATGGAGGATGGCTGCAAATGCGCAGTGCGCCCTCCTTCACTTGCAGGGCTCCATTCTCGATATAGGTGCGGGTCCCAGCGGTGGGACCAGCACCTATAAGACAATGGGGGCATATCCTAGCGATATGCCCCCATTGTCCATGATGAGACAACCCCTTTAATGAACAAAGACACAGGTAAACCGTGAATTTATTAAAGTGTAAACTGCATTACTGCTATACTTACTATATGAAAATTAGAAGCTCTTTGCGGATATTATTGATCAAAAATATGGCGGTACAACGGTTGCCGATATGTGAGATACACGGTATAATAGATGCCATGTGTACAGATATATAGTATACCTAGCAGTGTACAGATATGTGAGGTACGAGGTATAATAGATGCAGTGTGTACAGATATATAGTATATCCAGCAGTGTACTGATATGTGAGTTACAAAGTACAATAGATGCAGTGTGTACAGATATATAGTATATCCAGCAGTGTACTGATATGTGAGGTACAAGGTATAATAGATGTAGTGTGTACAGATATATAGTATATACAGCAGTGTACTGATATGAACGGTACAAGGTATAATCGAGACAGTATGTACAGATATATAGTATATACAGCAGTGTACTGATATGTGAGGTACAAGGTATAATAGATGCAGTGTGTATAGATATAGTGTATATACAGCAGTGTACTGATATGTGAGGTACAAGGTATAATAGATGCACTGTGTACAGATATATAGTATATCCAGCAGTGTAGTGATATGTGAGGTACAAGGTATAATAGATGTAGTGTGTACAGATATATAGTATATACAACAGTGTACTGATATGAACGGTACAAGGTATAATCGAGACAGTATGTACAGATATATAGTATATCCAACAGTGTAGTGATATGTGAGGTACAAGGTATAATAGATGCAATGTGTATAGATATAGTGTATATACAGCAGTGTACTGGTATGTGAGGTACAAGGTATAATAGATGCAGTGTGTATAGATATAGTGTATATACAGCAGTGTACTGATATGTGAGGTACAAGGTATAATAGATGCAGTGTGTATAGATATAGTGTATATACAGCAGTGTACTGATATGTGAGGTACAAGGTATAATAGATGCAGTGTGTATAGATATAGTGTATATACAGCAGTGTACTGATATGTGAGGTACAAGGTACAATAGATGCAATGTATACAGATATATAGTATATCCAGCAGTGTAGTGATATGTGAGGTACAAGGTATAATAGATGCGGTGTGTATAGATATAGTGTATATACAGCAGTGTACTGATATGTGAGGTACAAGGTACAATAGATGCAATGTATACAGATATATAGTATATTTCGCAGTGTACTGATATGTAAGGTATAAGGTATAATAGATGCAGCGTGTACAGATATATAGTGTATACAGTAGTGTACTGATATGTGAGGTACGAGCTGTAATTTGTACCTCATATATTAGTACACTGCTGTATATACTGGCCAGGAACGGTTAGTGGTGTGTGAGAGGGGCTATGAATGAGGCATGGGGCCGAATTTAGATTCTTGCTATGGGGCTCAGTGATTTCTTTGTACGCCACTACATTAGATATTACAAAGTTCACGTATTTACATGGACTGTTGGCATAACACACGGGACAAGATGTTTCATGGCATACTATACCGTGCA
The DNA here is from genome assembly GCA_033119425.1 of Bufotes viridis. Classification (NCBI taxonomy): domain Eukaryota; kingdom Metazoa; phylum Chordata; class Amphibia; order Anura; family Bufonidae; genus Bufotes; species Bufotes viridis. The sequence goes on from CM065590.1 coordinate 129,407,546, forward strand.
GGGCAAGGAAGATAGTCTTGCTATTATTTAAGGAGTTTTCTCTGTTCATACTGGTGGCCTCAGCAAGGAGGTTATTTTTCTGGGGAAAGCTATGGCCAGCCAGACATAGCCCCTGCAGTTACTTTAACTTAGTATGACATGGCAGCCATGTAGATGAATGGCCTTCTTTGTAATACAAAGATGACTCGGTCACCAGAATGGGATCTGCTTGTCCAGAACGGGTCTCTATTCTGGTTCTTAAAGGGGGTTCCTGAGCGCTGAACCCCCTTTATGACTAATAGGGCATATGGACATGGGTTATCTTCATGATATCTGTCAAAAAACAAAATTCCAGCACTGAATGGAATCGAGAAAATATGACTTTTATCCCATGAAACAGCGCATACCTGACTAGCCATGTTTTTTTTTTTTTCTCAGTTTGGGATGTAATAAAAGCTACATGTTACGCTGTTGTACTTGGTGCTGGAACTTTGCATTTGGTGGGGTACATTTGCAGAATTGGGCTCCGGTTAATTCTTTTTGCTCAGATGAGTAAGGAGGGGTGAGCTGACCATTAGCGTGTGTTTTACTGCATATATATGTGGTCTTCATGAGACATTCCCTTTAAGTGTCTACCTGTTTTCTGAATAGCTTTGTATTTCCACAAATCCAAGTAGAAATGTGGATTCATTGTACTTTGTTTATCTTTTCCATTATACTGAGCTCATACTTGAGGAGGCCAATGTGTATATAGGTAAAATAGATATGACATTTTTGAGAAATACAGTGTTATGTATTAAATTCATGTGTAACCTGATAATACTAGGTTACACAAGAATGGTGAACCTGGTAGGTGGATTATCAAATGATCAGGAACAGGCATAGAAAAGTAAAGAAATCTTAAAGGGGCTTTCTGGGGAAATCTTAACGGAGTTAGCATCTGGGGCAATTTGTCATGTAACTTACATTCTGAGCTCTATTGGGGACAGCAAGTGATGATAATGTCTGTACAGCGCTGTGCAATATGTCAGCGCTATATAAGTGAGCTATATAAGTAAAATAAATAAACTCTATGAAGTGCCGCTCCTCTAGTGTTGCTTCCAGAAGCTTAGAAGGAATTGCCAGCAGTCTGTAGTAAAGGTACATGTAGCTTAGCAGTTTGGGGTTGTGTCCCTGCACAGTCTGACACTATCCAATCAGTGCTGCCTGTGTCAGACTGTACAGGGATACACCCCCACTGGTAACACCCATCTAGACCTTTATTGCAGACTGCTAGTAGTTCATTCATACATTTCTATAGGATATAACAGACTACTGCCATTTTTCCGTTGGACTGGCTGACAATCTAATCTGCAAGAGGGCCCTGAGTGTCCCATAGGTGACAGGTAGACAGCTATTCCAGTAACCAATAGTTTCACATACAAAAAGAGAATATCAACGCCTGATCCTTTGGATCTACACAAAGATAATCCATCGCCAGTGTGTGTCTGGCAGTGGCTTTTATCTCTCACCCCATTGAAAGAACATACATGTGCATTCAGCCAACAGCTATGGAAGGTTTATGCCACCCTTATAGTATATAGTATTGCAATGTATTGAGCCTCCTGAATCTCCCCTGACATCAGTTGGATTTCTATTGAAATCCAGTTTGTTCTCGGGATGATGATGATAAGCCGCTGCCAGAGGAGTCTCTGAGTACTGAGAATACTGGTAGCTGTTGGCCACACGAGCATTCAGCTGATACCTACTGTATACAGACATCAGTATCGGGACACACATCTTACTCATTGAATTCAGGTGTTTCATTCAGTCCATTGCCACAGGTGTATAAAATCCAGCACTTAGCCATGCAGTCTGCTTTTTCAAACATTTGTGGAAGAATGGGTCATTCTAAAGAGCTCACTGAGTTCCAGCGTGGTCCTGTAATAAGATGCCACCTTTACAACAAATCATTTTGTGAAAATTCTTATCTCCTAGATTTTCCAAGATTAAGGGTGGGTTCACACTAGCGTTATGCATTCCGTTATGGACTTCCGTTATAACATGGTTATAACGGAACATAACGGAATCCATAAGACGGATTCGTTCTTTTGCCCATAGACTTCAATTATGACGGAATGCAAAACTGAAGCCTTTAAAAGGCATTCCATTTGCTTTCCGTCCTAATACAAGTCTATGGAAAAGCATAACGGATCCGTCTGGTTCCCGTTATGCAAGACGGAAAACAAAGTCCTGTGGACAGGACTTTGTTTTCCGTCTTGCATAACGGGACCCAGACGGATCCGTTAAGCTTTTCCATAGACTTGTATTATGACGGAAAGCAAACGGAATGCCTTTTAAAGGCTTCCGTTTTGCATTCTGTCTGGGCATTCCGTTATAACCATGTTATAACGGAAAGCAATAACGGAATGCCTAACGCTAGTGTGAACCCACCCTAACTGTGATATTATTGCAGAGTGGAAATGTTTAAGAATGACAAAAACTAAGCTACAAAGTGACAGACCAAGTAAAGTTACAGAGGGGGGTCGCCGAGTGCTGAAGTGCATAAAAATCACCGTTCTTGATAACTGCAGAGCTCAGAACCTCTTCTATTATTATCGGCACAAAAACTGTGCCAGGGGTTTCATTGTATGAGTTTCCATGGCCAAGCAGCAGCGTGCCAGTCGTACATCAGCAAGCACAATGCCAAGTGTAGGATGGAGTCCACCATTGGACTCTGGGGCAGTGGAAACGTAGAGTGATTAAAAAAGCTTCTCTATCTGTCAGTCTGATGGAGGTGTCTGGGTTTGATTAATCCAGCATCCACGTTGTTCGATAGTCCAGCACAGGAGTTTCCACGCACTTTAGAGTTAAAGGGGTTTTCAGAGATGTTTCCGTGTGATGGTATTGGTTCCATGGTCTAGGCGCAGCTCAGCCCTGTTGAAGTGAATGGGACTGAGCTGCAATATCAAGCACAGCCACTATACAATGTATGGGCCCTGTGCTTGCTGAGCACGGAGAAGGCAGCGGTGCTACTGCTACCCCCTGTGCCTTCTCAAACAGCTGATCAGCAGGAGTGCCATGTGTCGGACCCCCACCGATCAGATACTGATGACCTAGCCAGAGGATAAGTCATCAGTTAAAACATCTCGGAAAACCCCTTTAAGATTTCTATACTTTTCTGTGCCTGTTCCTGATCATTTTATAATCCACCTACCAGGTTCACCATTCTTGTGTAACCTTGTGGTATCAGACTACACATACATTTTATACATAACACAGTATTTCTCAAAAATGTATTTATTGAAAAGAGCTTATTACATCTAGAATGAACATATTACATTACATGTCCTCAACAAACACAATGTACAGAGGAACGACACATTGCCATTTTATAGTTTTCTTTTATACACCAATTTCTCTTGACATATTTTATACATTACGAAGGGGTAAGTATATTATTACAATACTTTATAAGAGTACAACGACTTCTAGGTTTAATAACTGTGTGACAGAGTACATATAATCTGGTGTATGCCTGAGATGGAGAAAGTCTCGGTCATGCTGTGACTGACCAGCTTTACAGAATATAACAGATAGCTTTCATTAGAACTAGTGTGTAATGTCCATCTTCAGTAAATGTATATCAAAGATATTACCATAAAATGACAGCTAATGTCAATAGTAAAGCCTGTATTACACCTGTCAATCGTCTTGCAGTGTAATAACGTCGCCGATTGTTCATCGGGCAATCCAAATAATCGTTTGCGGGCGGCAGATCGTGGTGTCTAATCACGATCTGCCACCAGCAAACCACTACACAGCATAGCGATCGCTCCTCCCCATGCTGTGGAGGAGATCTCTGCATGTAATAGCAGCAATCTCCTCCGCCAGTGAGCAGGTGATTGCCGGGAGGGAACGCTTCCCTCCCGACAATCGTCTGCCACATCGGGGTGTGTAATACAGCATTAAATCATTCTGTCACTGCTTTGCCACGACTTACTTTTAGGCCTCTTTCGCACGAGCATATTGAAATCGGACAGTATTTTGGCTCTGGATTACACACGGATTCCTGATGATATACCATCAGTATTGCTTCAGGATTTACAAGCGTACTCTTTCCTCCCTGCATTTTTGATGCACTCCCAGAGACTGTAATGTGCGCATTTGGAAACAAATACACACAAAATTCGGACACGCTGCGGATTTGAAATAATTACAGAAATTATACGTGAATTCATTAACATTAGCAACAGATTCCAGTGCATAAAATCCGAGCCATATACGGATTTCAAATATGCTTGTGTGAAAGAGGCTTTAAAGGGAGCCTGTCAGCAGAAAACATCACTTTCAAACCGGGCACAATGCCTGAAAGGGCTAGCTCAGCATAATATAAATGTAACATTTTGTGATCCATTGCCGCATTCTGGAGAAAAAGTGCTCTGTCCGCATGATAAACCCGCATACACCAGGCACACTGCCTGGTAAGGTTGATCATGTTGTGTGCAAGGACCCTATCTTTGAAGAAAAATGGTCTGTCCTTATTCAGAAATTCCTACTTTTATCTTTATGCTAATGAGATGCTCTGAGCACCAAGGGGTTGTTATACGCCCCTTGGAGCACCACTTTACCTCCACATTTCTGCCTTACTCACCCCTTTGCTTTCAGTGATTGACAGTGCCAGGTATCATCAATGTTACCATGCCTAGCTCTGAAATCACAGGAGCAGGGACTAAGCTATCAATGGTGCATGCGCTAGATCTCAGAGCCAGGCGTTGGAACAGCGATAATGCCTGGCCCTGGAGGTGAAGAGGTGCTCCAAGCACCTCATGAGAGTAAAAATAAAAGTAGGAATTCCTCAATAAAGACACATCGGATTGCTGCAAGAAAGGAGTCCCTGCCCTCAGCATGATCAACCCTACCAGGCAGCATGCCTGGTTTACTAGGGTCGATCATGTTGACAGATGCTCTATAATTTATAAGAAAATGAGCTGTAACTTGTACCGATAATGGGCCTGAGCCACTCTGTGCACCCTGACAGTCCCCGCCTCTCCTTCTTGATTGACAGGTTCTTGCATTGTCATCTCGTCTGGCCCTGAAATCTTGCACCTACATGGCCTCTTAGAACATCGGCGAATGTGCAGTACAACACAGTGTCCCACCCCATCGGCAAAGATTTCTACTGCGCACGTGTCAATGTGCTAACGGCACAACCTTTTCAGGAAAGGCTAGATGACAATGCAGGAGATTGGCCCTGTCAATCAAAAAGAAGAAGAAGTAGGAGCTGGTAGAGGAGGGTGCAGGAGAGATTCACTGCATATAAATTAAAAAACGTTTTACTTGGAAGGCAGCATTGGATACAAAAATTGTATAATTAAATAATGTTGAGCTAGCCGTAACAGGCATTAAGCTTGGTTTGAAATCGATTTTCCTGCTGATGGACTCCCTTTAAGAAGACACCCTCATCATTATATATACATTATACTGTATTGTGACTGGCTTGTACCTGTACAGAATGGCATACCACAAATATATAAAACATGTGGAAAATATAAAAAGGTACAAACAGCACCTAAGTTTTGTGGCCTATCACCCTTACAGTTCACACGCTCTACAATATTGTAGGGTATATTACTGCCAGTAAATGGCTTAACTGATGCATTTTGTGAATAGGGCTACGGCTATTCGGTGACATCTAGAGTACAACTACACTGCAACATGTGTCGCGCGACATTCATGTTGCGCAACATATTTTATAATGCTAGTCTATGGTGTCGCACTGCAACATGCACAAAAATGCATGTTCAGTCTCAGCATAGCAGTGCGACAACATAGAATAGCATTAAACAATATGTCGTGCAACATTACTGCGACAAATAGTCGCACGACAAATGTCGTCATGTAGCTCTAGCCTTAGTTATGCCTTCTGTCCTCCACTGAGAGCAAAGGTAGACATGCAGGATAACTGACAGCTGAACTTATCTGGTTTTGCCCCGTGAAAATACCCGGAGTTATCAGTTACTAGTAGTTGGCCTCTTTCACACGGTCAGTATTTGGTCAGTATTTCTCATCAGTATTTGTAAGCCAAAACCAGAAGTGGAACCTGCAAAGAAAAGATATAATAGACATATCTGTGCCTCTTCTGTGTTTTGGACCCACTCCTGGTTTTGGCTTACAAATACTGTAAAAGAGGCCGTTCTGGGATTTATATAGCAGTTATGCCATTTACTAGCTAGTGTGAATAAGACCTTAGACTAATGAAACCCCATGTGTGATCCGTTGTGATAGGTTACATCACATCAGTGCCATTTCTACCATATTATTACATGACCTGGATATATGCTTTCACAATAATATATAAATTAATAGCACCATGATCCCATACAAAGATATAGACAATTCAACAGGGTGCCCAGAATATTAAACACTGATATTCCATTGAGTGCAGTATACAATGTCATTCACAGCTAAGCATATCGTTTTGTAATATTCCATGCAAAATGATTAGCGGTGTAAGCCTATCCGTAAGTGAATATAATGCCGCAAGATGCAGTCTAGCAGATTCTCAGCATTAGACATTGTACCATATAATGTACAATAGGATAGAAAAAGCTGTTTCACTGAATTTTAAATCTTATAATCTGGGCTGCAAAATGCCCGTAAAGGGTTAATCTACCTGGTCCTACAGGTTCCCACCATACAGCTCCCGGAATCAGAGTTTTTAGGAGGCTGTATACTATACCTTTTCATCCAGCTGAAAATGACATTTGGAAAGAGCACTGAGCCCAAGCAAAGACAAATGCATAAGGAGCAGACTAAGAGGATCGGTGGCCAGGAATATCGGTGGCATTTTTTATTTTATTTAAAACAATTGGTTACTGAAATAGCTGTGACTTGCCACCTATGGCATGCTTTGGCTAAGTTCAGATGGCAAAATCAGTGGCAGAAATATCAGTATCAGATCAGTACCTTAAACAGGTCATTTTTGGTGGCAGATTTGTAATTTTCTGGAGGTTTCAGACTGTACAGGGACACACCCCAACTGGTAACACCCATCTGGACCTTTAATGCAGACTGCTGGCAATTCATTCATAAATTTCTATAGGATATAACAGAGTACAGCCAGTTGGTTCTGCCATTTTCCCGTGGGACTGGCTGACAATCCACTCTGTAAGGGGGCCTTGAGTGTCCCATAGGTGGCAGGTAACCAATAGTTTTATGTACAAAAAAAGAATATTGATGCCTGATCCATTGGTTCTGCAGGGAGACAATCCATCGCCAGTGTGTGTCTGGCAATGGCTTTTGTCTCTCACCCCACTGAAAGAACATACATGTGCATTCAGCCAACAGCTATGAAAGGTTTATGCCATCTTATAGTATATAGTATTGCAATCTACCAAACCCGATGATATCATCTAATGTGTATGGAGCCTCCTGAATCTCCCCTGACATCAGTTGGATTTCTACTGAAATCCTGTCTGTTTTTGGGATGATGATGATAAGCCGCTGCCAGAGGAGTCTCTGAGTACTGAGAATACTGGTAGCTGTTGGCCACACAAGCATTCAGCTGATACCTACTGTATACAGACATCAGTATCGGGACACACATCTTACTCATTGAATTCAGGTGTTTCATTCAGTCCATTGCCACAGGTGTATAAAATCCAGCACTTAGCCATGCAGTCTGCTTTTTCAAACATTTGTGGAAGAATGGGTCATTCTAAAGAGCTCACTGAGTTCCAGCTTGGTCTTGTAATAAGATGCCACCTTTAGAACATGTCAGTTTGTGAAATTTCTTCTCTCCTAGATTTTAAGTTTAAGAACCACAGCAACTCAGCTACAGATGCTGACAGACCACGTAAAAATACAGAGCGGCCGAGTGCTGAAGTGCATAAAACTCACCAACGTTCTGCTGACTCAATAACCGAGTCGAAACCTCCTTAATATCAGCACAACAATTGTGCATCGGGAACTTAATGGCATGAGTTTCCATGGCCGTGCCAGCCGTACATCACCAAGCACAATGCCAAGCGTAGGATGGAGTCCACCACTGGACTCTGGAGCAGTAGAAACATGTTTTGTAGAGTGATGAAAAGCGGTTCTCTATCTGCCAGTCTGATGGACGTTTCTGGGTTTGATGAATATCAGGAGAAGGTTACCTGCCTCACTACATTGTGCCAACTGTAAAGTTTGGTGGAGGAAGGATAATGCTATGGGATTGTTTTTCAGGGGTTATGATGGAGGGTTTGGTCTTCTTTAGTTCCAGTGAAAGGGAAATCCTAAAGCTTTAGCCTAACATTACATTTTGGACATTTGTTTGCTTCCAGCTTTGCGGGAACAGTTTGGGGATGGCCCTTTTCTGTTCCCAGATGACTGTGCCCAATTGCATAAAGCAAGGCCATAAAGGCATGGTTAGGTGGAAGTAGAGGAACTTGAATGGCCAACACAGAGCCCTAACCTCAACCCCCTCGAGCCTCTTGAGTGGAGGTTGCGAGCCAGGCATTGTCATTTAACATCAGTGACCTCACAAATTCTCTTCTGGATGAATGGTCACAAATTGGCACAGACACACTCCAAAATCATGTGGAAAGCCTTCCTAGAAGAGTGGAAGCAGTTCTAGCTGCAATGGGGGGACCAACTGCATATGGATTTAGAGTGAGATGTCACAACAGCTCCTGTAGGTGTAATATGTAGCTGTCCCGATACTTTTGTCCATATAGTGTATGTTACATGTATGGCCAGCCTTACTGGTGGTTTTTACTTCTTGTAGTTTGTCTGCTCTGTTATGGCTAACAAGAAAATACACAGCAGGAAAGCGGCACAAGATGGTCGTGACTGGCGTACCATCAAGACAACGACTGGGCATCTGCTACAAGTGTATATTGCATTGGCAGCATGCATGGCAAAGACATGGCAGAGTTGCATATGTTTTACATATGGGAGAACATGAACATCTTGTCTTAAGAGATTCAGCCCCTAGTACAAAAATAAGCGTAAGACATAGTACCCTGTGCACATTAGATAAATGTGGGTGTAAACACGACCTCTCGGATTCAGCAGGAAGTATTATATTTTATCACTACAGCTGTATTATACTGTATGACATGACTTGTGTACATGGGGGGCATTTATGCAGATGAGTTCAAGCACTTTTCTAGGTAAAAGCCAAAGTTTGTATCTCTTGCTTTGGGCATTTTAAAGGAGCCTAAGCAACAATTTACAACTCTACATAAAAATGAAATCAGGATGGATCATACATGAAACTATTGAAAGACGGCAAAATGCACTGCCAGGTGCCATGTTAAAAAAGAAACAGGGAACGTGACAGCACTCCATGGTTGGCAACGTCAGCACTCCATTGACACAATTATGAGCTATACGTCACCCTAAACCTGTTTTGTATTACAAGTGCAGATTTTGGGGAAAAAAATATGTAGTGCTGTTTTAAAGTCTTCGGAAGTCAGCAATTTAAAGTAGTCCAAAAGGACTGCATTACGTTAGTGCAGCTATGAGTCTTGGAAGTTGGCCTCCCCTTCTTCCAAAAGAAGACAGCGTATGTAAATTCATCTTGGCAGACTTTATTGATGTTCCCTTTCAACTCTTTTTTGACGTACTGTAAAGACAAAAGAAATGGTATTAAAATTCGCACATTGTAATCCACACAAATAGTTAAGAGCACAGAGCATAAAAATCAATCAGTTATACAGTCAAATAAATCCTGCCATTTGACAAAATGTAGTACCAGTTAAGGCCACCAGGTGGTAATAGCTTCAACTACATCGTATATTGATGTGCATTGCAGCTTCTTCTGCATATGCTTACTACAAAAATAAGTTGCTTGTAGAAAATGGGAAAGAATCCAAGAAAATTGGATTTTGCTTCAGCTCATGTTTGTTCCGACACCTTCTACCTGCTGCTACCACTTTAGTTTTCATTACAAAAATCTACATGAGGCATCTTCTGTATTATTATGCAAACGAATGAGTTGCTTTTACATATAATTACATTTAGTTCATACTGTACATTTCTGTAGCAGGTTCCTGTAACTCCTCAGGATGGGAGGAGCAGCTGTAATTACACTGCACCACCGCTACAATGTGGACGGCATTAAGAAAAACAGCGAAGATGCCGTGCGGCCACTTCTAACAGCTGATCAATGGGGGAGTCGGATCTCCAACGATCTGATATTCATGACCTATTCTGAGGATGGGCTGTCAATATTCTACATCTGATAGCATCTGCTGTGTGAGCAGGTAATATATCACTGTATCTGTATGGTGGGCCCTAGACCCAACAATACATTTTACTGGTGGGCCCTAGGCACCTTTTTATTGGAACTGACCAAAGCATGCTTTTTTTCTGAGAAAGAAAGTATGGGGCCTAATATGAACTGCTCGTCGCTGTCATCCATTCCTGTTTAGGCCTTATGCACACAACTGTATCCATTTTACAGTCTGCACACCGCAGACCCACAAAACGCGAATCCCAGCTGTGTGCATTACGCCATTTTTTAAAAAACACTGTAGAAATGTCCTATTCTTGCAAGAATAGGGCATGTTCTATCTTTTTGAAGGCCGTGGAACAGACATACGGATGCAGACAGCACACGAGGTGCTGTCCGCATTTTTTGCGACCCCAAAATACAGTTGAGTGCATGAGGCCTTACAGGGATAACATAAATACAACCAGGGGCGGACTGGGAACTTAAAGTGGCCCTGGAAAAAAACTTGTAAGTGACCCCATGTTGGGGGGGGGGGGACGACACCAAATTGATAGAGGGCAAGGCAACACAAGTAGGCAGCATCAGCAATACCATAGCGCAAAAAAACTCCCCCTTTAGAACCATATACCACAGAGCAGCAGAATATACTGCCCCAAAAGCTGTGAGATGTGGGCCATAGTAGATGAATTCAGGAGGGCATGTGCGGTCTCTGGCCGGGTACATGCGTACTGCATTCTCACAATGGGTACATAATAAACTCTCAGTGGTAACAACCAGTGGCAGAGAGGAAGGCTTGGGTGGCCCTCTGGGCATCGGCCCAGCGGGAAATTTCACTATAAGGTCTATGGCCAATCCGCTCCTGCATACAACCGCGGCTTACAGAGCATAAGAAGGGATGCATCTGAACACTATTTCCTCTGCATTTATCTGTAAATAATAATGCCGGGTCCTTTCATATTAATACTACGCTCAGTACGGCTCAGGGGTTAATTCCCTCAGTTGTGCCATTGCTATCTGTAAAGAAACTAGAAATACATAGAAGGAAAAGTTATGACTCTGTTACTTCACTAAAATTAGAATGAGAAGCGGTCAGAGGGGGGAACTTCCCCCTTCTCTTGCTGACACAATCTGGAAATAAATGTAGATGACTCAGAGTTGGAAGAGACGCTCGGTTGAGGTAAAAGAGTACGCGGCTGCCAGACGGCATTACTATCTGATCTGTATTTTTGATCCAGAGTAGGAAATGCAGTAATTTCTAATGTCATTACCATTTTCACCTCTAGACAACCATCCCTGTGTTATTTCAATGTCAACTGCACAGCATCAAATCCCATGTCCGGTTTATTTTATGCACCACTACGTTAGATTGCTTAATTCTGACGACTTTAATATTTGGGCGTTTCTCTGGAGAGCTGAAGGCACTGCTCATAAATCTCTGTTATAACAAATCGGACACAACATGCCGGTGTGGATGTGTCAGGCTAAAAGCTTTTTGATTATTTTCAGCGCCAAATAGCAGAACTGTGAATGCAGCTCTGCAAAATATCTTAACTTTTGAATACATTTTCTATACTACTACTAGAAGTCTCCATATGAATAGAAGAAAATAATGGCAATATTGAAGGTGGAACATTTACATACAATGTGTTCGAAACCTCTTCAGATGCTTTCACTTTTTTCACATTTTGTTATGCTGCGGCCTTGTGCTAAAATAAAAAAAAAGATACAAGTTTTTCCCCATCGTTTTCCCCATAATGACAAAGTAAAAAACAGAATGTTAGAAATCTTTGCTAATGTATTAAAAAGGAAAAACTAAAATCTTGCATTGACATAAGTATTCAGACCCTTTACTCAGTACGTAGCAGAGATTATAGCCTTCAATCTTCTTGAGTATGATGCCATAAGGTTTGCACACCTGGATTTGGGGATTTTCTGCCATTCTCCTCTGCAGATCCTCTCAAGCTCTGTCAGGTTGGATGGTGGGGACAGTCACTGGACAGCAATTTTCAGGTTTCTCCAGAGATGTTTGATTGGGTTCAAGTCAGGGCTCTGGCTGGCCGTCTTAAGGACATTCACAGAGTTGTCCCTAAGCCACTCCTGTGTTGTCTTGGCTATGAGCTTAGGGTCATTTTATTGTTGGTAGGTGAACCTTCAGCCCAGTCTGAGGTCCAGAACGCACTGGCTCAGGGTTTCATTATGAATACAGTTTCTCTGTACTTTGCTCTATTCACTTTTCCATTAACCCTGACCAGTCTCCCTGCTGAAAACCCCCCACAGCATGATCCTGCCACCATCATGCTTCACTGTAGTGATGGTATTGGGCAGTTAATAAGTAGTGCCTTGTTTCCTACAGACTTGACTTTTTGAATTGAGCCCAAAAAGTTCCATCTTGGTTCCATCAGACCAGAGAAGCTTGTATCTTACAGTCTGAGAGTCCTTTCGGTGCTTTTTTTGCAAAATTCAGGCAGGTTTTCATATGTCTTTTACTGAGGAGAGGCTTCTTTCTCACTCATCCTCCAAAAAGCCCAGATTTGTGGAATGCTGCAGTGATGGTTGACCTTCTGGAAGTTTCTCCCATCTACAGTACACACAGGATCTTTGGAGCTCATTCAGAGTGACTATTGGGTTCTCGGTAACCTCTCTTAGGCCCTTCTAGGCATAGTCCTGGTTGTTACAAACTTCTTTCGCTGAAGAATTATTGAGGCTACTGTCTCAGTGGAGCATACTCTTCTCCAGATCTGTGCCTCCATACAATCCTGTCTCTGAACTCCACAGGCAGTTCTTTCCTCCACATGGCTTGGTTTTTGCTCTGATATGCATTGTCAGCTGTGAGACGATATAAAGACAGGGCTGTGTCTTTCCAAATCACCTACAATTATATGAATTTACCACATCTGCACTCTAATCATGGCGTTAAAACATCTCAAAGATGATCAATATTTTCATTAGACATTTTTGTTTTTCCTTTTCAATAAATTTGCAAACATTCCTAAAATTGTGTTTTCACTTATGGGGTATTAAGTGCCGATTGATGGGTGAAAACTTGACTTTAGCACAAGGCAGCAACATAACAAAATTTGAAAAAACGTGAAAGGGTCTGAAGACTTTCCAAATGCACTGTATGCAATGACTATACCATGCTGCTTCACATTAGGAGCTGCTTTCCCTGATGTCTGTAATGCCTGGTTAAAAAAGACTTTCTTATCTTTGATGTCTGACATCTGTTGATCATACTGGTACAGCATGTGATACCTGGTATCACTTGCAGTCACACTGCTAGGTGCTCTGTGCTGGTAATAATATCACATCAGAACTTACCCAAGTCATTATTCTTTGTAATGGCTGTAGCTACTCGGGTCCTTGGACCTTGCTGTGTAAACTGATATCCAAATTTAAGAATTGCTGAGTTCTCTTCAAGCATCTGAGCAATTTCCATCTCCACGGCAGTCCCCAGCTGCTGTCTCTGCAGACAAGGAAAAGGATGTGAGATATATCTGAGCTATAGCATACAATCCAGTGATAAATAAATTATCATACCATTACCTGATTAGCAATCTTAATCTCTGAGAGAATTCTGTTTTGCTTCAGAGCTTCTACAAGAGCCAAAATCCCAGTTCCCGTTATGAAGTTTGTTTCTACGTTGAGACTTCTCAATGTTTTATTAACTTTCAACATATCTGCAAAAGCCTTTCAAATGGTAGTTTGGTAAGTGATGAATAAGGCACAAACATTAATACAAGCTTTTGGCAGCTCCTCTAAGTCTACATATATTTTAAGTGTCGCTCCATCTACCATATGTTCCCCAACCTAAAGCGATGGGTGCTCCCTTAATTCCACATGTAACATAATGCTACAGTTGAAATCTAAAGTAGAGTTACTTTGTATCAATGTATCAAGCCCTGTGCTCCAGAATTCTGGTCTGAAAAAGTTGTAAAATAGGGCAGTGTGACTTTGTGGGCTTATTTATGCACACATTTTTCAACTTTTTGCATGTTTACACCACTCACTCCAGTTTTGAAAAGTGGGTGTTGCTGTCTGCCAAGATGATTTAAGCCAGATCTATTAACTGGAACTTATTTTTTCAATACTACTCCAGTAATTGGGCGGAGTACAAATTGAATTAACATCTCAAGACAGACTTAAGCCTCATGCACACGACAGTAATTTGCGGACCGTATACTGGCAGTTTTTTCAGTTCAGTATACTGACAGTATACTGAACCATTCACTTCAATGGGTCTGCAAAAAATACTGAAGTGTCTCCGTATGCCTTCCGTTTCCGTTTTTACGTTCTGTTTAAATATAGAACATGTCCTATCTTGTCCGCAAATCACGTTCAGTGGCTTCATTCAAGTCAATGGGTCCAAAAAAAACCGGAAAGCATATGGAAAGACATCCGTATGTCTTCCGTATCCGTTCCGTTTTTGCTGAACAATCTATTGAAAATTTTAAGACCAGCCCAATTTTAATTATGGAATTACTGTATATGCCATACGTAAAAACGGAACGGAACCGAAACGGAAACTAAAAACGGAACCACGGATCCATTATAAACGGAACTGCAAAACACTGAAAAAGCTATACGGTCGTGTGCAACAGGCCTTAAACATACACACATTTGTCAAACATTCTGCTACAGGACATGTAACCTAACCTTTTCTGGTGCAGGGGGCTTGATCAGTTCTCCCACTGTATATAATCCTCCAAAACAAAGTGCACCCTCTTTGAATTCAACGGTTTTATGTATCAGGACAAAAAAAAATGTTTCACCCTTAGAAGGTCTTAAAATTAGGTAACTACAACCTCAGAGAAACAACACATAATAGATTCCACTGTGTCATTATTTTTTCCACAAAAATGAAGCCAAAATGAAAAAGCCATTTGCGAAAAGTCCACCCAATGACTCAATAGGTCGTAGAACCACCATTAGCAAAAATAACTTAAAGTAATTGTTTTCTGTATGACTTTATCAGTCTACACATTGTTCTGAAGGAATTTTGGCTGACTCTTCTTTACAACATTGCTTCAGTTCATTGAGGTTTGTGGGCACTCATTTAGGCACAGCCCTCCTAAGGTCATGTCACAGTATTACAAATGGGTTGAAGTCTTTATTTTTACTGGGCCATTCCAACACCTTCATTCTTTTCCTTTTCTGCCATTCTGTTGTGTGCTTGGCATCGCTGCCTTGTGTATGACCCAGTTTCGGCCAGGCATTAGCTTTTCGATAAATGACCTCACATTTGATTCTAGAATACTCTGGCTCACAGAAGAGTTTATGGTCAACTCAATGACTGCAAGGTGCCAAGGACGGTGGCTGCAAATCAAGCCCAAATCATCACCCCTCCACCACTGTGCTTGACATTTGGCATGAGGTTTTTGTGCTGATTTGCTGAGTCTGTTTTTTGCCAAATGTGGCGCTGTGCATGATGGTCAAAATCCCACACTGTCTAAACAACATTGTTCCAGAAGACTTGTGGTTTTATCAGACGCAACTTTACAAACCCAAACCGTGCTGCCATGGGCTTTTTAGAAAAAAAATTATTTTTATATTATTTTTTTTCTCATGAGTGTACAATCCAGTGGTTTCAGTGTGGAGTGTGAAAAATTTACTGTGCCATGTTTTGCACTGGAGTCCTACATCTATATCTATATTCTCTGGGGGCTCCAAAAACAATTGTCCCATACGATGGACACCCTTAAAGGGAATCTCTGAGTTCCAAAACACCCCCAAACTAGAGTAAGCGGTGTATAGTGTAAGTGGTGCTGAGTCTAAGCTATGCAATATATCGTCATAACAGCTTTGTAAGAATTCAAACAAATGATAGCCCTCTTTATAATTATGATATGTTTTCAATCACAATGGTACAGAACGATGTTTAATATATACTTACAATAGCTACTGGATCATTGCTTCTTGTTGCTGCAAGGCTGAAAGACTTCACATGGGTATTTGATTCCATAGACTTTGCAAATTCCTTTAGGGTCGGTATTGGGATGTTCTACAGGTTATTGAAAAAAATTTAAAGAGAAACAACGAAAACAAAATGAATCTAAAAACTGCCTGGAGCTGATAAACAAATGAATAAAAGTCACTAAAAGGACCTCTTTCACACGTGTGACGCCCGGATAAGATGAGGGTGCGTTGCGGGAAAATGCACGATTTTTCCGCGCGAGTGCAAAGCGTTTTCATGCGTTTTGCACGCGTGTGGGAAAAATCGGCATGTTTGGTACCCAGACCCGGACTTCTTCACTGATGTTTGTGTTTGGGTTGAGTATTCTGTAGATTTTATTATTTTCCCTTATAACATGGTTATAAGGGAAAATAATAGCATTCTCACTACAGAAGGCTTAGTAAAATGTGGATTGAGGGGTTAAAAATAAAAAAATGAACTCGCCTTATTCACTTGATCGCGTAGTTGCGATCTCTTCTTCAATCATTAGCTGCCGGCTAAAGGACCTGTGATGACGTCACTGCGCTCATCACATCGTCCAATCACATGGTCCATCACCATGGTGATGGACCATGTGATTGGACCATGTGACGTGACGTCACCACAGGTCCTTTAGGCAGCGGCTAATGATTGAAGAAGAGAGAAGAGATCGGCAACTACACGATCGGCAACTACGAAGTGGATAAGGTGAGTTAATTTTTTTTAACCCCTCCATCCACATTTTACTAAGCATTCTGTAGTGAGAATGCTAATATTTTCCCTTATAACCATGTTTTAAGAAAAAATAATAAAGATCGGGTCCCCAGCCAGATTGTCTCTTAGCAACCTTGCGGGAAAATCGCACTGCATCCGCACCTGATTGCGGATGCTTGCGATTTTCTTGCAGCCCCATTCACTTCTATGGGACCTGCATTGCGTGAAAAACGCACAATATAAAGCTTGCTGCTATTTTCACGCAACGCAGAAGTGAATGAAAATCCATGCTCATGTGCATAGCCCCATAGAAATGAATGGGTCCAGATTCAGTGTGGGTGCAATGCCTTCACGTCACGCATTGCACCCGCGCAGAAAACTCGCCCATGTGAAAGGGGCCTTAAAGGGGATGTTCGCATGGTGGTTTATGCCCATGAAATTTTGCCAACCTGCCACATGGTGTCTGCTTCTCATTGTTTACAATATGCGGCAGTGCTGCAGTTCGTGCGGACAGAGGTTTAGAGTCACAAAAGAACATGTGACATTTCTTGGCACAGTGTACGGACAGATGCTGCTTGAAGCCGTGGTGGGTGTCCACTTATGATTTAGCTCCCCCTTCTATTTGATTGACAGGGCCAGCTTCCTGCATAGTCATCTCGCCTGGTCCTGTCAATTAGGAAGTAGATGGAAGGGCTGGTAGAGAAAGTAGGAGAAGCAAGGGTGCACAGAATGGTTTGGTCCCACCCTCTGTAGACTTAACTGCTCATTTACATATGGATTAAAAGTACTTTTTGTCTAGAATGGAACAATGGATGGATAAGTAAAATGTATTACTTTCAGTTGGGCTAGCCCTACAAGGCATTGCGCCTGAAATAATAGTGAATTTCCTAGTAAAAAGAAATTCCCTTTAAGGCTCTGTTCACACTAGCATCATGACTCCTATAAGAATGGAAATAGGGTTTGTTTTGAAACAGATCCTTACAAATAACATTGACTTATAATGGATCTGGCAGGTTTCCATTTTTTTAACTGGGCAAAGTAGTCCAGGATGCTTCCCTATTCTGGACATGAGCAGAAAAGAACACTACATTCTCAAGGAACTAAACATGACAGTAAATAAGTAACTAGTCATTCACTTAAAAGGACATTATTCTTGCATTGCAGACTTTATAAGGGTATGTTCACATGGGCCCAAAGCGCTGGATTCTACACCAACACTGCATCCTAAGGACAGCAGCAATATCAAAAGCAAAACTGTGATAACTATATATGGTGACTAAGCATAAAAAATAAAGGCATGGTGCAGCTTTAACTGCATTGTGTGAACAGTCTGCATTGTGTGTTTTTTTTTTATTTTTATTTCAGAACATATCCATCTAAATGTATTTCTACTAGAATAATGTTGACGTGTACCTAAACGTTGGAATATACTTTATTAAAAACAAATCTAACTGCCCCAAAATGAATTTTTCTAATATACTTAAATTTTTTTTTTTACTATTTTCTATTTAAAACAGGCACGGGAAGTTCAAGAGCGTATTGGTCTTTAGAATCCGTACTCCCGTACACCCCCTTGTAGGGGAGTACGGATTCCTCTTCAGTCGCACTGAACGCTGGGGCTGAACATTGCTGCTCCTACCTGTAAGGCCTCATGCACACGACCGTAAGTGTTTTGCGGTCCGCAAACCGCAGATCCGCAAAACACGGGTAGCTGTTCCGCGTTCCGTTCCGCAATTTGCAGAACGGAACGCGGCCCATTGTAGAAATGCCTATTCTTGTCTGCAAAACGGACAAAAATAGGACATGCTCTATTTTTCTTGCGGGGCCACGGAACGGAGCAAAGTGCACACGGAGTGCTGTCCGCATCTTTTGCGGCCCCATTGAAGTGAATGGGTCCGCGCCCGAGCCTCAAAATATGCGGCTCGGACGCGGACCCAAAATACGTTAGTGTGCATGAGGCCTAAGAGAGCTGATCTGCTAAAACCTTACATAGCATATTTAAAACAGGCTTTAGCAGAGCAGCCACAGACAGGAGCAGCAATGTGGTATGTGAGCTCCTGCCTGCGCCTAATTGCTCCCCTCTGCCTAATAGTTGTGCTATGGAAGGCTTTAGTAGAGCGGAGTGGGAAGGCGCAGGCAGGAGTTCACATAGCACATCATTGCTCCTGTCTGTGTCCGCTCTGCTAAAGCCTGACATAGCCCAAAAGTGATGAAACCTTACTGGACAGAACATGATACAATAAATTAAAAACATAAGCAGATGAAAACCAGGGGGTCTCAACAAAAATACATGTACATGACAGAACCTCCACCCACAGCATAATTCCCAATAGAGCAGAAAAAGGGAAGGTGAAAAGAAATAGCCCAAATATCAAAACATTAAAAGAAGCAAAATTGTGAAAAAAATACCCAGTATAATCACAATGACAATGTGCACATGGACTCCAAAGATAAAAAGCAGAGGGGCCTCATTATGGAGAACAAGGGGCATCGCTGGACCCCCACTGATCTCGAACCTTCTGGTGCTTGAATAGTTCATTTGCATAATTTTCAAAGTTCATTTTTCTCCGCAACTATACCACCGACAGACATAAGACAGGTATCGTTTTAATAAGAATCACCAACCCTACCACCATCCTATATGCCTGGTAGGGTAGGGTTGATTCGGGTGACAGAGCCGCTTTAATGATGCAGCTCTATCACAGGTTGTGTTCGAAGTAAAATAGAGCCCAATATATAGCCACAACAATCAGAACTTAATTATTCAAAAAATGTTTCAAGCTGAACACACATCATTGAGCATAATTGGCGGCACAGGTGTCCGTCAAAAGACTTCTGCACATACCCAGAGTGGAGCACAAGAAGCCAGAGGAAATACCAGCAAAAACAAAAACTGGATAGATCATCAGTGTCTGATCAGTGGGTGTCTGACTCCCGACAACCCCACAGATCAGTGTCAAGCTTCAGTGTGGGAGGGAAACACCACACCGAGCATAGGAGGGAAGGGGGAAACAGTGAATCAGGCCTAAGAACTAGGGAAAGAAGAAGGAAACCTCCTAGTGAAAACTCTAACCAAAATCCTGACTGACTACCAGTATAAACAGACCCCAAAGGTAGGTGAGTTCATACGCAGGAATACCTAGAGTACTATCTAGCCCTTCAGGACCCTGGTACTAATGGCAGGGAAGAGACTACCCGTTCCTCCAAAAGGAAGAATGAACAGGAGTCTACTTCAGGCCTAATACAAACAATAGGGAAATGCAACACACAGAACCCAAATAAAATACAAAAGGGAAAGGAAAGACTTAACTTTAAAGAGGCTATGGAAGCACCAGGAACTCAGCCAAGATCCAACCACAAATAATCCACAGGAACAGAAGCTATAAACCGCACAGCATAGTCGGAGAAGCAACTATAAATAAGGAAGTTTAAATGACCACATAAGCAACACCTGGAGGCAAGGGCTGTGGCCATTACCACAAACAACACAGACACCTATTGATCCATAAGGAAAACCTGTCAGATCAAACCACATCTTGCCAGTCTCACAGATCTCCTGCCACTCACTGTCGCCAGAACGTCCTTATGTCTCGGTACGTCCGTGACAATCGGCTGTTTGAAGAGACTATGTCACACTCATCTGTCACATGACCCAGGCGTAGCTCTGTCCCATTGACGTTAATGGGCTGAGCTGCAGTATCAAGCACAGCTGCTACAAAATGGATGGCGCTCTGCTTGGTGACCAGTAAGGAGGAGTGCCGCAGCTTCCTGAAAGATCTGATGGGTGGGAGTGCAGGGCACCGACACCCACTAATCACATACTGATGACCTATCCTGAGGATAGGTCATCAGTAATAAACACTCAGACAAACCCTTTAAGTTTCAATCCATGGGGCTTTAGGTTAGTTTGTCTGATTTATGAATACACATACAACTTTATAACGGCTGCAGGGAGGGCAGGCATGACCTATTTCGTCTATATTGTCTAATATTTTACCTTTCGGCTATAAATACAAACCTTAATGTTGTTCAAGTTGACATCAACAAGAAAAGGATCATTAGTTTTTATCCTCTGCAAGGTCTCTTCCACATTAGTCGGGTTTGGGGGGTCTTCAAATGTAGGTTTTACCTTTTCAGCTTTCACCACATCTACAAAAGAAGATCATAGTAGTAACAGATGGGTATATTACCTTTTGTCCAAATTGGTAATAATCATGGACTTTGACATCACATCTGAATCACATGAAATATGAACTTTTAGCTGTTCAGAGCTTGCAGGAAGCTACATTATGAACACTAAAAGATACTAACCTGAATACATGACCAAGTCTAGTGACAATACTTAAAGAGGTTGTCTTGCTTCAGCAAATTACATATATCATGTAGACAAAGTTAAAAGGGTTCTCCGGGAGTTAAGAAAATGAAAATACTTAAATATTACTTTATTATAAATATATTCCCAAACACCTTTTATTAGTTATAATGGCTTGTTTTGTCTACGGAGTAATCATTAGGAGAAATGAAATGGCCGCCGTCCTATTAGTCCACACAAAACCTGTCCTAATCACACAGTTGAACAAGTTACTTCACAACACTGAGCTTAAGAGCTGCCTCATTCTCTTCTATGCTCTGCTTGTCAGGGACATGAAATGCGAGGTGGGGATAATAAGGAGCAGCTCTTGTATGCAGCCTCCATTACCACAGTCTGTCTTGTCCGTCCTCTCTGTACTTCATGTCTCCTCATGAACTCCATTCCTGCAGAGATTCAGCTGAAGATCTTATCAGCTGTATTCAGTATTATAATCCTTGACAAGCAGAGCAGAGAAGAGGATAAGGCAGCTCTTTAGCTCAGTGTTGTGAAGTAACTTGTCCTGCTGTGTAATTAGGACAGGTTCTGTGTGTACTAATAGGACGGCGGCCATTTTATTTCTCCTAATGATTGCTACCGAGACAAAACGAGCCATTATAACTAATAAAAGGTATTTTGGAATACATTTATAACAAAGTAATATTTATATATTTTCATAAGTCCAGGAGAAAGGGGGTTGGCCACTTTCTGGCTACTGTTGACCTGTTGACCAATGTGTTTGTAAGATGATTATATGGCACTTACTAATATAGTCTTTATTGATATTCTGCACCACTTTCTATATTTCATAAGGTCTTTTGTGCCGTCCACACAGAGGTCCTGTCCATAAAATGGCTGCTGACGTAGGGTCATGTGACCAGGCAAATCAACTCCATGTGATGTCTCCACCATTAAAATACACTGTACCTGCTGTCTGCACTTGTTCTGTTGGGAGTTTAGTGCAAGTGCAGTGTGTTTGAATGGAGGAGGCTGAGTGATGTGTCTGGTCACATGACCCTCCATCAGCAGCCATCTTATGGACAGGACCTTTATGCAGACAGCACAGAAGACTTCCCAACAAGGAGGTATGTCTTAAGAAATATAGGAAACAGCAGAGAATATCCACAAAGACTATTTTAGTAAGTGCCATATAGTCATCACACTAACACATTGGACACAAGTAGCCAGAAAGTGTCCCACCCCTTTAATACAAGGTACTTACTAATGTATTGTGATTGTCCATATTACCTCCTTTGCTGGCGTCATTCATCTTTCCATCACATTAAAACCCCCGCTTGTATCCAGGGGTTATGACCACCGTGCAATCTATCAGTAGTGGTCATGCTTGCACAATATAGGAAAAAGTGACAGCCTCTCTGGTGCGCATAGACCGGCGTCTTTTCCTATACTGTGCAAGCACAGGCACTGCTGATGGATTGCAGGATAGTCGAAACCATGGAAACAAGCAGTGTATAATGTGATGGAAAAATGAGCAAAGGAGGCAATATGGACAATCACAATACTTTAGTAACAGCCTTGTGTGAACTTTCTCTACATGATAAATAGCATTTTCTGAAGTGAGACAATCCCTTCAAGTGTAGTTTGGAACTTTTTGAGTGAAGTGTATCTAGAAGGGGAGAGCACCATAAACAACTCACAGTGGTCTGCATGGTTCAGGCTTATTTTGCCTTGTTACAATTAATACTTAGAAATATATAAAAAAAAATCCTTTCCCAGAAGGCCAATCATGTCCCTCCTCCTTACAATAATGTAAGACAACTAGCTGGAGAAGGAGACCCTCATCTGCCCTGTCCTAAGAATTGTTAAACTCTCCCTCTCAGTTTGACTGGGATGCTTAGGGCCCACCAGTAAAATGTATTTTGGGGGCCCACCGTAAAGATACATTCAAATATTACCTGCTCACACAGCAGCAAGATGCTACCAGATGATTGATTATGGGGGTCCCTGCAGCAACTTTGAGAAGGTAGGTCCTGGGGAGAAGAGGACACTGGTGGCTTTCCTCTATACCTAGAAGTCATGTCAGCTCTGATCGTGTCTATAATAATAAACTGGGGAGTTTCTTTAATAATCTATCTAGTTTTTATATGACCATAGGCTGGTTGAGGTGCTGTACATTGAATAAATATATAGAGTGGAGTAAGTCTAATGTGTCATGTGCCACTTGTGCAGGGTGTGGGAGATTAGGGGCCCACCTTGCTCAGGGGCCCATCGGGGGGTTCACCTGTTCCCCTGTGGGCCAGTCCAAGCCCGCTCCCTCTTTTCCTAAGCCCACTCCTTTTAGCTGAAAATGACAATGATTAGCAGAAGCTGAACCCCTGTGTTCCTTGCAGGATTTCTATTAGGGTCCATTCACACGTCCGTTGTTTAGTTCCGCATCTGATCCCGATTTTTCGGAATAGTTGCGGACAGAATTCGGACCCATTGATTTTCAATGGGTCTATAAAATATGCGGACAGCACAAAGTGTGCTGTCCGCATAATTTTCTCAGTACATAGTGTCCGTCAAAAAATAAAACATGTCCTATTCTAATCCGAAAATTGCGGATAAAACTTTATTGGAATAGGAAAATGTATTCTTCTATCCGTTTTTTTTTGCGGATCCGCAAAAAACGGATGACAAACGGAAAGAATTCTTGGAAAATAGGATCCGCAAAAAACGGACGTGTGAATGGACCCTTAGTGTCAGGACCATGCAGAAAATGCTGCAGTGATGGGGGTGAACTAATCTCTTGTTTACTTTTAGAATTAATTTCTTGGTTTAGTCTTCCTTTAAAAAAAAACAGGCCAATACAGTACATGCCTCCAATGACACCACCCCTGTACCGAGAACATGGTAAGCCTTGTTGAACAGGTCTCATGTCAAAAAATCTTACTTCATGTAACAAGTTTGTTTGCTGTTTTTAGCTCACATATGACACATAGATTATGTATCCTGTCTGTAATGGAATGGAAAAAACAGCACTAGAGTAGCTTCTTGCCTGATGACAGCATACATCCTGCAAACAGCCACCCATTTATTGTAGACAGCATGATATACCCTTACTTCTAAGATCTGCTCCCTCTAAACCGTCTTCATTTCCCTGTGGTCTGCTGGAAAAATGTTGCACTCCTAGGACATCTGAAATACACAAGAGCAGAATACAGACATGACATAAAACTGCTTCCTTGTCATTCAACATGATAGCACAAGAGAAAACTTATATACACTGAATGTATTTCTATCTTAAAGGGTTTTTCTGGGATTTCAATACTAATAACCTATCCTCAGGATAGGTCATCGATATCAAATCGGCAGGGGTCCAACACCCAGCCCCCCGCCGATCAGCTGGTTGAAGAGAAGACCGCGCTCCATGTGCAGCCTTCCCTTCATTGTTTTCCCACTCGACATCGCAGCGCTGAGCAGATGTAATCAGTTCCATGGGATGCTCTGTAGTATACACTTGAATAGGAAGGAGCCGTCCCATCAGTGGCGTTGCTAGGGCTAGTGTCACCCGGTGCGGTAGAAAATGGTGTCACCCCCCCCCCCCGGCGGCGATCTGTCTGCTTAGCCCCGCCCCCCCCACGTCAGCTGTCTGTTTACTCTCCAAACCCCCATCCATGTTATCGCTTGGGTTCAAATTATAGCACCCCCAGCAGGCCACCCCACCCCAACCCCCGGCGGTCTGTCTTCTGTCTGCTTAGCACACCCCCCCAACATATTTGCATACAGAAAAACAAAACAAAAAAAACACATACGTACCTCCATGGCAGCGATGCGATGCAGGCCTCTTCTGGCCTGTGTCCCGAGCAGTACGGCTCTGGCGGCGCGATGACGTCATTGCGCCGCCTGCGCTGGCCTCTGATAGGCTACCGGCACAAGGCCAGCAGCCTATCAGAGGAACAAAGAAGGAGACGCCTCTCCCTTGCCCTGCTGCAGTGTTTATCTGTATCGCGATACAGATGAATGTAGGGAGATGAGTGCTTCCATAATGCAAGCGCTCATCTCCTGGTGGTGTCACCCAGGGGCATAGCTAGAAATGACTGGGCCCCACAGCAAAAATTTTATGCCCCCGGATCTCCCACCGACACATACCATATTGGACCTCCCACCCATTCCAGAGCTTCCACCCAAACACCCCTCCAGGACCTCCCATCCCAACATCCCCACATCCTCTCCTAGATCCCCCTAAGTGTCCTCCACACATCCCCCCATCAGTGTCCTCCACATCCCCCATCAGTGTCCTGCACACATCCCCCAATCAGTGTCCTCCACACATCCCCCATCAGTGTCCTCCACACATCCCCCATCAGTGTCCTGCACACATCCCCCATCAGTGTCCTCCACACATCCCCCATCAGTGTCCTGCACACATCCCCCATCAGTGTCCTCCACACATCCCCCATCAGTGTCCTGCACATCCCCCATCAGTGTCCTCCACACATCCCCCATCAGTGTCCTGCACACATCCCCCATCAGTGTCCTGCACACATCCCCCATCAGTGTCCTGCACACATCCCCTCATCAGTGTCCTCCACACATCCCCCATCAGTGTTCTCCACACATCCTTCATCAGTGTCCTCCACACATCCCCCATCAGTGTCCTCCACACATCCCCCATCAGTATCTTGCACACATTCCCCCCATCAGTGTCCTGCACACACCCCCATCAGTATCCTGCACACATTCCCCCCATCAGTGTCCTGCACACATCCCCCATCAGTGTCCTCCACACACACCCCATCAGAGCTTCATATTAACCTGCTGTACTAATATTATGGCTAAAAACCTCAGTAATAGTTTCCCATATATAATACTTTATATATATATATATATATATATATATATATATATCTATCAGAAGTATAAATATATATTATCATACTTCTGATATACATGAATGCATAATTTAGCCTCTATTTCTAAAAGGTTTTCACCAGGACTAGAACTCCCAACCTTTCACATCAGAGGCGAGAGCTCTAACCACTGAGCTATGGAGCTTAATGCTAAACTATGCTGGAAAAACCTTATAGTAGTGTATCAGGTATTAGGTATTTCTATACAGCAGAAGTATCATTAAATAAAAAAATAAATGTGTAATTACTATATAGTAATTACACATTTATTTTAGTGTCATGTTTTTTTACAAAAACTGAAAAAAATATTAAATTATACTTCTGCTGTATGGGAATACCTAATACTTGCTAGACTACTATGAGGTTTTTCCAGCTTAGTTTACCATTGAGCTCATAGCTCAGTGGTTAGTGTTCTTGCCTCTCATGCAAAGGGTTGTGAGTTCGAATCCTAGTGGCAACCTTTCAGAAATAGAGGCTAAATTAGATTAAAATAAATTGGGTGTCCCCCAGGATTGTCAGTATGCTTGGGCACATCTAATTTAGCCTCTATTTCTGAAAGGTTGCCACCCCCTTCATGTTCATAGCACTGACTCCATATATGGACACAACCATATATGGAGTCAGAGCTGGGATTCCCTGTACAGCATCGCGACTTCAGGCAAGTGCAGTGAATAAATTATCTTCTGCCGATACTGGTGGGTGTCACCCCATCAGTGGTGTCACCCGCTGCGGCCCGCACCCACCGCACCCCCCTCGCAACGCCACTGCGTCCCATTGAAGTGAATGGAGCAGCTTGTAGTTAAACCTGCTCACCGTTGCACTGTCGACGAAGCGTGGCCTTCTCATTAACTAGCTGATCGGTGGGGGTGCAGGGTGTCGGACCTCCGCCGATCTGATATTGATGATCTATCCTAGGCATCAGCCATTGTGAAAAATCTTGCACAGTTTTATGACATTGTCTTACCCTAAGTTCACACCTGAGCGTTTTACAGCGTGTTCAAACGCGCTGTAAAACGCTCAACACATGAAAACCAATGCTTTCCTATGGCCCTGGTTCTCACTTGAGCGTTTTACAGCGCGTTTGAACGCGCTGTAAAACGCACGACGCATAAACAAGTACTTGAGCTTTTTTGGGGGCGTTTGTCGCTCGTTTTGTGATTGACACCACAGTAGTCAATCACAAGAACGCGCGTACGAATGCGCGTTTCCTATTTGCAAAAACGCGCTAAAATACACGCGACAAAAACGCGCATAAAACGCGCGTTTTTAGAATGCTCAGGTCTGAACCCAGGGTAACTGACAGAATTAGTAATCTGTTTTCCCCCTGTATCCTCAGTTAGTGGCAAAAATGCCACAGTTCGGAAACTTGACCGGACTGAATTTTTGGCACATGGACAGAATTCTGACGTAAATCTGGTGCAGGATTTAACCCATTATAAATGTATAAGGGTCCATGCACCAGAGAGTAAATTTGTCTAACGCTACATATAGAATCAAAGAGTTAAGTCTGGCTCTACAAACAGTAATGTCCATAAAACATTTAATTTCACATATGAAATATATTCCTAAGAATGTATAATATTCTAAGAATATAAAATAATGGCAACAATAAAAAAAAATATCAATGGAGAAATATTAGAAAAAAAAATATTCTACAATGTAGTCCTCATCCCAAACTGTTGCCAATGCGGGGTCCTTGCAATGTATGGCTATTCGCAATGTGTGGCTTAGTATTTTTATATAGTGTAAAGTGCCCTAATATGATTAAACATTAGCAGAACTGCTAACCCCATCTGGCCGCCATTGGCATGCCCAGTCTTTTGCCACTGTGCAGCTTCCAGACATTTCATTATACCAGACACATGCTCAGTGGCAGCCCTTCTTACATATTCAGAGGGGCTCATACTCTACATTAGACTGTGTGGAATCAATGTACACTGTGAATGATACAGTTGATCAGGTAAAGTCATTAGTTCATAAAGTTACTTCTTCCACTTACTAGCAAGGTCACTCAGCTCCGTGTCCGTGGCACTTGCAAGAGCTTCTTCCAGTTCGGGCTCTAAGGTCACCCTCTCTTCTGGCTCCCGCTCCAGGGGCATATGCTTGGGAATAAATATCTTTCCTGCAAGAAAACAAGAGACCATAGGATTTTAATGAAGTTTGAAGATACATAAATCATTGCTGATACAAGATATTGGTTCTTCTTCTAGAGAATTAGACAGTACAATATCAGCAAATGCAGCCTGCCATTAGAAATATGATTTCTAATCCTATACAAACATGCCAAAAGCTCTTCAGAAACGGAGGTTTATTATTATAGTTTATAACCGTTTTATAAGGATGGTATTAATACTTCAACTATTTCCCAGAATCTAGTTGGAGCATGTGATCGGGGTGGCTGAGGCAAACAGTAGCTCTTTGTAAATTGTATGTATGATAAAAGACTAAATGAGTGATAAACATAAAGTAGAGAATACAAAGTAAAAGAGATGGAAATATGAAACTGATAAACAGAGAATGCAGTGAAAGGGGCTATAATCTAAGTAAATAGCCATAAGCGAACAGATCATAATGTATGTAATAGACTCTAACAATGTATTGTAAAAAAAATCTTTATTGAGAATGGGGTGGGACTTCCATTGTCAGAAATGTCCAAACAGGGAGATAGTATCAAAACTGGGTCAAAAGAAAAGTGGAGCAGATGTCCATAACACCCGATCAGGTTGCTACTTTCCAAAGATCTCTGAAAACTAAGCCAAAGCCAATCCAAGGACAACTTCTCCTTTGCATTAGTGTTGGTAAATTCCCACTACAAAGTCTCCCCCTGCTAGTACGCTCCATTTTACAATGTTAGAGCACTAATGATTGCACATTATTATTATTATTATTACATTGTTAATTTGATTTACAGCCCCATAATAACGCCCCATTTAGAATAGTGCTGGTTTATGTCATGTTTGACACTGATCTCTCCTTCACCCCCTATATTCAATCTCTTGCCCGCTCACATGCTATCTGCACCTCAAAAACATCTATAGAATCCGCCCCCTTTCTTAATGTGAAAACAACCAAAACTCTTATTGTTGCCCTGATTCTCGTCTCCATTACTGTAACTCTTTATTAATGGTCTCCCCCTCACCAGACTCTCCCCTCTCCAATCTGTATTGAATGCAGCAGCCACCTATCTGTCCAACCGCTACTCCGATGCCTCCGCCCTGTGCCAGTCATTGCACTGGTTGTCCATATGGTAGAGGATTCAATTTAAAGTCCTCTTCCTCACCCACAAAGTTCTCCACAGTGCTGCACCCCCCTACATTGCCTCCCTCATCTCTGTCCTATCCATACCCTCCATTCAGCCAATGACTTACGACTAACATCCACCATAATCCGAACCTCTCACTCCCATTTCCAAGACTTCTCCCGAGCTGCACCAGTTGTCTGCAATGCCCTACCCCAAGAAATTTGGTTAAACCACAACATCCACAGTTTTAGGCGCTCCCTAAAAACACATCTCTTTAGGTTGACCTATCCCATCCCCTAATCTAACTCTCCATTTCCTCCAGCTTCTTCTGAACCTGCCCCATCGTCAAATATCCACACCCCATGCACTCAAAAACACTACAGATATCGGCTGGTGACCGGTTCATGCAGTTTTATATCTACTTCCCTATTGTGTTAAGATGGCCGGACCATTGTACAAATCAAGCACTTGTTACCTTCTACGCCACCCCTATCTCCTCATAGATTGGAAGCTCTTGTCAGCAGGGCCCTCATTCCTCTTGTTTTAATTATTGACTTGTTTGTTGCTATGACTCTTTGTACATGAAATCTCTGATTGTAAAGCGCTGTGGAATATGTTGGCGCTATATAAAAAAGACTATTATTATGTCACACCCTCCTAGTGGCCAATTTAAAGGGCATCTGTCAGCAGATTTGTGCCCACATTCCGAATAAATATGATGTTTTAATATATGCATATGATCCTCTAGGACCAGCTGGGGTGTTGCCATTACACCTAGATGCTCAGTTCTCTCTGCAACTGCTGTGCCCTCTGCTCTATGATTGACAGGGCCTGGCAGTGTAAATGTGATCATGTCTGGCTCTGACTTCTGCTAAAGTCAATTTAAATGCAATGCACTCGACAGTTGCAGAGAGAGCTGAGCCTCTAGGTGTAAGGGCAATGTCCCTGTTGCATCTCAGAGGCTCGTTTGCATATATTAAAACTTCATTTTTCTCAGTAATGCTGATACATATGAACATGGGACCAACACAGATGCCTTCAGCTGCGAAGCGCACATTTATACAAGCAGGGATGTAACCATAAACCCCTTCATGGACCTGGATCACAAAGGGTGTAACCATTAACTCTTTCAACATCCTAAGCTACAAGGAATATAATTACATCATGCTGCTTTATAGACAGAGTTGACAATGCTCATTAGCTCTAGACTGTTTATGATGACAACACTAGATAACGTGACAACTGGTGACACCTTCATCCATTACCTGTCAATAGAGTGTTAGACACACAGCAATTAATATTAGAAACACTGTATGATCATGTGACATGTTATCCAACCAGGGTTACTTCAGGCCCATAAACAGTTACTTCATTAAGTTGTAAAGCCTCATTACAAGAAACATACACTGTGTAAGGACTTTGCGAGCTAATTTTTTTGGCAAGATACATTCATCCGTTTTTCATCATAATTTGGCCTGTATTGTGCAGAACACAGTCAAGGGTGAATATTTCATCTCTGCCAACAGACATCTGTGATCGGTCTCTGGTCAGCATGACTGTTCTCTGTATCTTGTTGGGTTAATATATTCTTAAACCCTATGGCACTGAGTAATGCAGGCGGGTTGTTTACAGACACTGGGGATTCAATGCCAGTTTCCAGCAGGGCATGTGTTAAAACACGAAAAGAGCTTAGTAAATAGATGTCACATTTTTGTCATGGGAGATAACTGCACACGCCCTGTATGCTGCTATCAGGACTGGAGAGAAAATTATATTTTTGAAAGAACACGTTCCCGAATGACTAGTGCAGAGGCCGTGAGCGGGGTTGGGCTGAGCTTATAGCATGTGTTCTCTCACTCCTTTGTAACCCAAAAATGAAACTTTGTAGTGACTCTCAATCATCAGTGATGTAAACAGGTTCTCCAGGAAGTCACCAACAGTGTCTCTATCAGACTAAAGGTATAGGTAGATAGCTTTAGGTCACCTGAGTAAAAAAAATAAATTCTGATCCAATGCTCTGTTCCTGATTTATGAGCCTTTTTGATAATACAATGCCTTGAAAAAGTATTCATAGCCCTTGAACTTTTCCACATTTTTTTCACATTACATCCACAAACTTAGGGCTCATAAACACGGACGTTTTTGGAATTGCGGATCCTCAAAACAAGGATACCAGCCATGTGCATTCCGCATTTTGTCAACGGAATGGCCGTCCCCTTATAGAACAGTCGTATCCTTGTCTGTAAAGCGGACAAGAATAGGACATGTTCTAATTTTTGCTGGGCCACAGAACGCACATACAAATGTGGGCAACACATGGTGTGCAGTCCGCATCTTTGCGGCCCCATTGAAGTAAATGGGTTCACATCAGACCCGCAAAAAATGCAGAACGGATGCAGACCAAAAATGCGTTTGTGTGCATGAGCCCTTAAATGTATTTTATGTGATAGACCAATACAAAGTAGCAAGTATGTGTGAAGTAAAAAGATGATGATAGATGGTCTTCAAAATGTTTTATAAATAAAAATCTGGAAAGTGTGGCGTGCATTTGTATTCAGTACTTTGTAGGGTCACCTTTCGGTGGAATTACAGCTACAAGTCTTTGGGGATATGTCTCTACTAGGGATGAGCGAATCGACTTTGGATGAAACATCCGAAGTCAATTCGCATAAAACTCCATTTCAATACTGTACAGAGCGAGCGCTCAGTACAGTATTAGAATATATTGGCTCCGATGAGCCAAAGTTATTACTTTGCAAAGTCTTACTTACTTCGCAAAGTATTAACTTTGGCTCATCTGAGCCAATACATTCTAATACTGTACTGAGCGCTCGCTCATGTTTCATCCGAAGTCGATTCGCTCATCCCTAATCTCTACCAGCTTTGCACATCTAGAGGCTGAAATTTTTGCCCATTCTTCTTGGCAAATTATCTCAAGCTCAGTCAGATTGGATGGAGAACGTCTGTGAACCGCAATTTTCAAGTCTTGCCACAGATTCTCAATGGAATTTAGGTCTGGACTTTGACTGGGCCATTCTAACACATGCATATGCTTTGATCTAAACCATTATATTGTAGCTCTGGCTGTATGCTTAGGGTTGTTGTCCTGCTGGAAGCTGACCCTCCACCCAAGTCTCAAGTCTTTTGCAACCTTTAACAGGTTTTCCTCCAGGATTGCCCTCCATACATCTTCCATCAACTCTGACAAGCTTCCTTGTCCCTATTGAAGAAAAACATCCCCTTAGCATGATGCTGCCACCACCATGTTTCATGGTGGGGATGGTGTGTTCAGGGTGATATGCAGTGTTAGTTTACTGCCACACATAGCGTTTTGCATTTAGACCAAAAAGTTCAACCTTGGTCTCATCTGACGAGAGCACCTTCTTCCACATGTTTACTGTGTCCCTGACATTGCCTTTGGCAAACTGCAAATGGGACTTCTTATGTCTTGCTTTCAAAAATAGCTTTCTTCTTGGCAATCTTCCATAAAGGCCAGATTTGTGAAGTACATGACTAATAGTTGCGCTGTAAACAGATTCTCCCACCTGAGTTGTGGATCTCTGCAGGTCCTCCAGAGTGACCATGGGGCTATAAGCAGTGCTCTTTTTGCCTGGGCTGTCAGTTTCAGATGATGGATTGAACAGTGCTCCGTGAGATGTTCAGAGCTTGGGATACCTTTTTTTATAACCTAAGCCTGCTTTAACTTGTCTGTAACTTTATCCCTGACCTGTCTGGTGTGTTCCTTGGTTTTCATGATGCTGTTTGATCACTAATGTTCTCTAACAAACCTCTAAGGCCTTCACAGAACAGCTGACGTTATACTGAGAATAAATTACACACAGGTGGACTCTACTAATAAGGTGACTTCTGAAGGCAATTGGTCACACTGGATTTTACTTAGGGGTATGAGAGTACAGGGGATGGAATAGAAATGCTCGCCACACTTTTCAGATTTTTATATATTAAAAATTTTGAAAACCACATATCATTTTCTTTTTACTTCACACATACTTACTACTTTGTGTTGGTCTATCACATAAAATCACCAAAAAATGCATTTAGGTTTATGTGTGTAACATGAAGGAATGTGGGAAAGTTCAAGGTGTATGAATACTTTATCAAGGCACTATATACAAGTGAGCCATTTGGTGTAACAAGGGCGTCACCTTTGCTCTCATAGTCCTGATTCTGTGAAAGCACCGATATGCA
Source organism: Bufotes viridis (assembly GCA_033119425.1). Taxonomy (NCBI): domain Eukaryota; kingdom Metazoa; phylum Chordata; class Amphibia; order Anura; family Bufonidae; genus Bufotes; species Bufotes viridis. Next base: position 129,441,020 of record CM065590.1, read on the forward strand.
AAGCTATGGGGCATGTGCGGGAACACAGGATCAGGAAAGATTACACTGCCACTGCCTGGACCTGTCAATCAAAGTAGGGAGGGAGGGGCTGGCTCCAGAAAGGAGCGGAGCCTGGGTGCAACAAGAACAATGGTGGCGCCCATTGTTGCACCAAATGGCTCATTTGCATACTATAAAAGATGTTCATAACTTAGGAAAGGAGCCTCGGATTGGGAAGTGCGAAAAAAAAGTTTCACTCAGGTGAATGAAAGCTATCTATGCCTTAGTTTGATAGGGAGGTCCCTGGTGAGAGACTCCTTTTAAGGCTGCTTACCCTTTGGCTGATGATTTCCATTGCCCCATTATAGGAATAAAACAACAAAAATTATGGAAGTGCGAGATCCAGCACATAACTCAAGGTAATGGCGCCAGACGGACCCCATTGACTATAATGTGGTCCATCAGGTTTCTGTTAGTAAGTCCATCATTATACTACACAAAATAGTCCCGTCCCGCATAGAAGACTTTTATATCCAGTTTTTTTCATAGAATCTGTGATGGACACCCCTGAAGGAGCTTCTGGTGCAGAGGTAGACTAATCTGCCCTATCAAGTATATAAGCAGCCGCTGCCATGTACTTAGAAATCCTTGTGCTTGGAATGAAATCAGCATAGAATCAGGTCTTATCAGAATGTAATTATTGTGTGTGCTGGGAGATGTTCTCCACCTGCAAACTGGACCGATACCTCCAATGTATGTAGCGATATGTCATACGTCACCCATAGAATACCAGTCTAAACAACATATAGTATATTAAAAATCTTATATTAAAGGGGTTGTCCCATCAGCCCATTTCATACTTACCTGCAGCGAGCGCAACATCCACTTCCTGGATTCGGCTCGGCAGGCTCAGTCAGCTTGATTGACGTCTTCTCCCGGCCGGTCCGCGTGCTGTCTTGAACGTGCATGCCACCGCGCATGCGCCATAGTGACTTCTTCCTGGCCAGTATAGTACAGAGCCGGCATAAGCATTCGCGGCTCTATACTATATTGGCCAAGAAGAGAAGTCACCATGGCGCATGTGCGGCGGCGTGTGCGTTCAGGACATCGCGTGGATCAGCCGGGAGAAAATACACAGTTTTCTGCGCAAGCGCGGCCACAGGGTTCGGGAGAAGAGCGGTGGCCGTAATTAGGGGCTCTGGGCCATATCAGCCGGTCTCGGGTGGGGCTCACAGGCACCTCCCACCTCCCATTGCAAGCATGGTTACATGCTGGAGGTCACTGGTGAGCTGTCTGTGAGTCAGGCCTTACGCTCCCGTAATGCCCAACGGCCCCTGGTATCGCCCATACGGCACAGGTAGGTTGAGTGGTAGGGCCTCGGGCTACTTGAGAGACCTTGACGTGGTGTCCGAGCTTAAAACATGTCCTCCTAGTAGGATATGTCGAACTAACCTCAGTTCTAACCTTTAACATCAGTGTGAGGGTTTAGTATTGCCGCAGAGTGCACCTGCCTTTGCTATGGTTATGTTTTTGATTGTTCTCCACATCCACATTATCGTTATCGTATGTAGGATGGTTATTGTGGTACTTGTAGTCTGTTGCTGGCATCTTCCATTGTATGCATTTTTTGCTTTTGATTGCCCCTAGCAATGGGATACAAGTGCAGGATGTGCTCCCCTATATACATGCACAACTGCATATGGGTTGAGCATATCCTGCTTGTTAAACACAACACCACGTTTTCTAATGGTTCGTAACTAGGGGAGACCGACCGACAACAATGAGGTAAGTGGGGATAAATTATCTCAAGAAGGGTGGGAATTGGGTAATAAAATGTATTTATAAAAATAATCACTGTCAAATCAGATTTAACAGTGATCATTATGATGGGAATACCCCTTTAATACTATATATAAAATACTATTATATCATAGTTACATAGTTAATACGGTTAAAAGAAGACATACGTCTATTTAAACAAGTGTGGTCTACTTTTTTGTGATTCTCAGCTACACAGGAGGATATGCTTTGCTATTCAGCCAAACAAAAGTTATAGAAATGTACTGTATATCAGCCAAGTGTGAACACATTAAGAGTTTGTGCTGGAAGCATTCCTGCCATTTATGCTGAGTATATACCATAGCGCGTGAACAAACCCTGAGACTGCCTGCACAGATCAAGCATGGTTTTTACACGCAGTACCATCAAAGTGTATGAGATAAGCGCTTTTTAGTTTAGTGCAATATCTGACCTGCTATGCTGATTTTGAAATCTGCAGCATGTCAATTCTTTGTGCAATTCTTATCTCTATGGTTTTACTCTATTCAATGCAAGGGTGAGATCTGCAGCAAAACCGCATCAAAACCACAAGTAACACATAGGGTCTTGGTGCGGAATTGGTGCAGAAACGCATAGAAATCCACAAGGAAATCTGTGCAGGATTTCTGCACGACAGCCTGCATCCGTCTGCAGGTAGCCTAAGAGTGCCTTCACATGTGGCAGATTTGGATGCAGAAATTTCAACAACTGAAAATCAGTTCCATTCATCAGGATGGGGTTATTTTGGAGGGAAGCACATTGGTTTCAGAAAACCCCATACACAGAGGTCGACTGGCCATAGACCCTACAGGGAAATTACCCAGTGGGCCAATGCCCAAGGGGCCGCCTGAGCCCTCCTCATGGCTGCCAGCTGGGTACATAATGATCTGATGCTCTCAGAATTAGTTAATGCTGCATCAGGTATTTATTCACACCAATACCAATTCAAACCAACGGCCGAAGGTGCTCTCCTAAATTCAACTGTCTCACTGCCCTCAGCATGGTGATACATTCGAATACTGTGGCAAGAGTATTTGGTTCCGCTAGGGCGGTATTTTCTGCTGCACTATGTTATTGTTAGCCCCACCTACTGCTGTTTTCCATGCCTACTTGTGTTGGCTCGGCCTACTTGTGTTGGCTCGGCCTACTTGTGCTGCCTCATCTTCTGTCAATTTGGAGCAGCCTACAACATGGGGCCACTTTTAGTTTTTTTTCCAGGGCCACTTTAAGTTCCCCATCCACCTTTGTCCATACAGATTATTAAAACTGATTTTCAGTTGCAGAAATTTCTGCAACAAAATCTCTCACGTGTGAGGCACACTACAACAAAACGTAAGCGAGACTACCCATTTTACTACCCTTGAACCTTGGCGATGTACCGCTACACTCTCCTGGCACTACTGTGTATGTGGAGCACTATCGTGTATGAGGGACACTAAGCTGGCACTTTTCCTAGGGGCAGTCTGTTGTTTCTGAGTACGGGTATCTGTATGTGGGTCGCATATACATCATAATGTCTAAGACATCATTTCTCCTTGACAAAAACCCGCAAATAACTGAAATTTCCAGACATGACTGAAGGGAATGTGTCAATATCTACTGTTTAAATCATGTTTTTATGTTAAACATATTCTTTTATAATTTTTGGTGAGTTTTTTTTTTCATATCACTAGCTATTTTAAAAATTGTTGTGGTAATGTGTACAGTGTTGTGCTGGAGTGTGTGTATATCCCACCCAGATACCTGGGTGAGATAACTGAAATCCAGAAAGCTGCAGTGGTTTCAGCAAAGTCTAGTTTGCTGAGACAGATTTGTCTAGATTCTGTTCTGGGCTGGATTTTATTTGGACTGGTGGATAGGTTTGGTAATGGGACCTGCCAGTCCACACCCTTCCAGTCCACGTATTTCCCTTAGCTGAGGAGATCACAGGTGAGGCCTGCTGAGATAATCACAGAGGGATAAAACAACCCTCTGTGTATGAGTCTGGGGAGAGAAATGACCCTAGAGAGGGGAAAGCCTGTGAGGGTTGGTGTGGTCCCAGCCAGGAGAGCTGGGGGACCACGAGGCTGAGTAAAGCCGGATCTTTCCCCTGGTGTGGGACTTATGCTTGGTGAGCTGACCTACTAAATGTCGGAGCCTGATACCCTTGTGTGTGAACTGTGCTCTATAGTTGAGGTAGAGACAAGCTATGTATTAGCTAGTGCCTAGACGGGCAAGTGTTTATTTTGTGATGTTTATGTTTGTGCTGGTGCTGAAGTGCCAAAATAAAGCACCATTTGGACTTTAACCCTGTTGTCAGAGGAGTAGTCTGCCATTGCCGCCCTGCTTGAGAGAGCGATCCCTTACATTGTATATAATCCTGCAACTTTCACACTGACCACTAGGCCTAAAATATGTTAAGAATCCCTATTGTGAGTGGTGAATTCAGTGTTATCTATATAGAGGTGTAAGGCCTCATGCACACGGCCGTTGGTGTTTTGCGGTCCGCAAAACACGGAAGCTGCTCCGCGTTTCGTTCCACAATTTGCGGAATGGAACGCGGCCCATTATAGAGATGCCTATTCTTGTCCGCATAACGGACAAGAATAGGACATGCTCTATTTTTTTTGCGGGGGCACGGAACGGAGCAACGGATGCGGACAGCACACGGAGTGCTGTCCGCATCTTTTGCGGACCCATTGAAATGAATGGGTCCATGGCCGAGCCGCGAAATATGCTGCTCGGACGCGGACCCAAACAACGGCCGTGTGCATGAGGCCTTACTTGTCATTGTAATTCTGCCTGTGGTGATAATGAAAATAGTTACTGACCTACAGACCTACTGGACAGTGTGAAAACTGCCGGATTATATATATTTTTTAAATACAGTGACATGGATAACAAAAATTCACAAAAACAACATAAAACATGATTTAAACAATAGGTCATTTTCTGATGACACATTCCCTTTAAGTGTTCTGAATACTTTAGCTCATATATCATGTTTTAGCCAATGTAATTTATCAAAGTGAAAATGACCTCACTCTGGGTTGTTTGTCGTGGATCATAGAACAGTAAAGGGTCTTTAATTAAACTAATTATGTAATCAGGAGGAGGAGTGTAATAACAAAAAGGTCATAAGGAAAATGAACTCTGTATCCAGTCACTTAAGAAGCATGCACTCGAGGAATGTGTCCATTATTTTCATGAGATCACAAGTATTAGCTGACAGGTACACAACATGCCCAACATTCATGAAGCTTCCTCCGCTGCAGGGTGTTTTCCCACCAGGTTACATTTCATTACAATATGCCATCACCTTCTGATCAGTGCCGGTCTGACTGCCAGCATCTCCGCCGATACTCACAATGAATTCTGTGTTTTACTGTTTCTCTATTATCCCTCCTGGAATTTCCTTAATACATTTACAACTAAGTATTATCACTCCCCTTGTCAAAAGGATCTGCCTCTACATAGTTTAACACTATCAACAGTTATTCGTTCGTCAGTATTCGTAATTTCAAGGACATGCTCCTGACAGTTGTCAACTTACATTTCCAGGAGGAATAACAAAGGAATAACACAATGCAGAGTTGTACTAAAAGGAGCTCCACCACTGTCAATTTGTCTGCAAGTATGCAAGTATTTACTAAAGCGGACATATTCAAAGAGCCAACGGGTCCTGTTAACAAAAGTCTAGGTCACATGTAAGATAATAAGATTCAACTTCTGAAATGTAATTTTGAAAACCTATAAAAATAAAATTAAAACTATTTTTTTTTTAATCAAACATTTTTTATTAAAATAAAGTTTTTGATATACACAAAATACACAGTTTCAGACTCGTTTCTACAGTAATATCCATATAAGGAGGAGGTTACTTAAGTATTACAGTGCAAATTTTCACGCGGGTGCAATAAGTGACGTGAACGCACAGCACCCGCACTGAATCCTGACCCATTTATTTCAATGGGGCTGTGTAGATGAGCATTTTTTTTTCACGCATCAGTTCTGCGTTGTGTGAAAACCTCAGCATGTTCTATATTCTGCGTTTTTCACGCAGCCCCGGCCCCATAGAAGTGAATGAGACTTCAGTGAAAAATGCATTGCATTCGGAAGCAAGTGCGGGTGCAATGCGTTTTTCACTGATGGTTGCTAGGAGATGTTGTTTGTAAACCTTCATTTTTTTTTTTATCTGAAAACGCATCAAAACGCATTGCACCCGCACAGAAAAAACTGAACAACTGAATGCAATTGCAGACAAAACTGACTGAACTTGCTTGCAAAATGGTGCGAGTTTCCCTGAACGCACCCTGAACGCATCCGGAGCCAATCCGTCACGCTCAGGTGAAAGAGGCCTTATGATAGGATGTAGAAGAAATATGCAATCAGGTGTGTCAATTGCATCAGGCCAAGGTCCATGAAGGAGCACCAAGGAATCAGGTCACTTGCCCCAACATGGACATCTGTCCCCTCACACAATCCCTCGTCAGCGCCGCAGACGCCAATCCAGGGACCGTAAACCATCCCTGCCATATTGCCATAAATTTAGCAGGGCTCCTCCTTTTCAGGTAGATCCCTCTTTCTAATCTTACCTTCCTGGTAGGCGGGTTTCTCTGTGTCCAATGTTTGGCTATCAACACTCTGGTCTGGAAAAGCAATCTTTGAATAGACAGGGATAGCTTATCATCTATACCTGACGAATTTAGGAGACCTAATATACAGACCCTGGGGTCCGTTGGTATTTGTATCTGGGTTATTTTAGAGATGATCCCCAGTACTCCCCCCCCCCCAGTAGGCCCCCAGTTTAGGGCACTTCCAGAACATATGTAACAAGGAAGCATATTTCTCCTCACACCGAGGACAATTTGAGTCAGTCCGCAGACCTATGTTGTATAGAAATGCAGGGGATTTATACACTCTATGTAATAAGTATATCCGGGATAATCTTTGAGCCTCACTAAGCGTTAATCTAGGGGTTAAAAACTAAAGTTTTACATTTTTAAAATAACCATAAATATCCCATTTGTTGTGTCTCTCAATAAGGCTTCTTTCACACTAGCATTAGGCTTGTCTGGCAGGGGAATCGCCTGCCAGATCCGTACTAACGCTAGCACAGGTGTGCTGCCAGAAGTCTGGTCCGACAGGCGGCCGGACAATAACTGCAGCGGTCATCTCCTGTCTGTCCCCATTATAGTGAATAGGGCCAGCCGGACTTCTGGCAGCAAACGTGTGCAAGCATTAGTACGGATCTGGCAGGCTGTTCCCCTGCTGGAACAGCCTGCCAGACAAGCCTAACCCTAATGTGAAAGAAGCCTAACCAAAACAGAGTCTGTCAGCTGGTTTGACTATGCTAAACTGCTAACAGCACTAGGTAGGGACTTTGGAAAGCAGGTCAAATACCCCTTTTGTGTAGCTTTTATTGTCAGAATTAGTGAGAACATGAACTTTTAATCTGCCGGGTACTGTTCCTGTAAGTGCACTAGACGCAGAACTTCACTGTGAAGTGCTCTCTGCATTGAGCTGCTTCACAGTTCTCCGCTCTTCTCTGCGTGACAGTTGTAGCATCCAACCAGGAGACCACTACAGCTATCACACAAAACAGAGGGGCTAGACTGTGAAGCAGAGAATATAGAGCACTTCACAGCAAAGCTCTGCCTCTTGGGCACTTTCAGGAGCAATACATGGCAGAATAAAACTTCACATTCTCACTACTCCTGATAGCAAAAGTATATGTACTTTTGACCTGCTCAGTGCGGTCAGTATTTCAGCATGGTCAAAACTGCTGACAGATTATATTAATGGCTATAGGCTCTAAATGCAATGCAGTAATAAGAATGTATTATATTGCTAATTTTCCTTTTCCCAAAAACAAAACTGACAATCTCTTTCAGACAGTTTCCCTAAACAATGTCAAACATCTGAAATTAAGCAATTTGTAAGAGAACAGCTTTGTAATGAGTGTCATACATTTTGCTAACACGATCGAAGTAAACAAGATTAAAAGGAACGCCACATTTCTGTGTTTGTGGAAACACTCCTGCGGCTTTGTGGATATAAACTCTATCTGGAAGCAATTAAAGTGGAGATCCTGTTTTTGCAAAACCCCATTACATTATTGCCAGCTATAGGATTTTAGCAGGATACAGCGCCAAGAGACACATATTTATTTAGCTGTGCAAGCTGAATCACGTTAGATGGGACCACCAAAGGTTTTGATCTCACCGCATGAAGGCAGTTATCTAGTTACATAGTGAAAACATAAATATAAAGGGAACGTGTCATCATGAAATGCAGTGCAAACTGCAAGCAATATGTTATAGAGCAGGAGGAGCTGAGCAGACTGATGTATAGTTTTGTGGGGAAAAATTTTGCATAACTTGTATTTTAGGCCTCATGCACATGACTGTATTTTTGGTCCATGTGTTGGTAGATAGATAGAACATAAATGTATAGATAGATAGATAGATAGATAGATATGAGATAGATAGATATGAGATAGATAGATAGATAGATAGATAGAAAGATAGATATGAGGTAGGTAGGTAGATAGATAGAAATATAGATATGAGATAGGTAGATAGATAGATAGATAGATAGATAGATAGATAGGAGATAGATAGATACATAGATAGATAGCTAGATAGATAGATAGATAGATAGATAGATAGAGTTTAGCAGAGCAGAAGGGGGTGCAGGGCAGGAGCTTGGTGGCCACTCATGGCACGTCTATGCCAGGCTTTAGGAGAGCAGCGCTGGTACAGGAGCAGCCATATGCCATGGTGCCCCTGTCTGTACAGCATTCAGTGCGGCTGCAGGGGAATCTGCTATATACAGACATGTACAGGAGTATGGACTGCAAAGAGCAAACATCATCTTAGAGCATTTACAGTATATTTCAGTAAACTTTATTTCTAAGTTTAGGTAAACTTTTAATGAATAAAATACAAGTTACCTAGTTTTATGGTAAAATATTCAATATATCAATGTGCTCCGCTTCTCCTGCTCTATAACATATAATGCACTGCATTTACATCTTCATCAGTTTCATTTAAAGAACGGCACATCTGTAAAGGGCTTATTAACCATACAAAGCCTGCAATTAAAATTGACCGAGGTTCATGTAGTTCATTTTGGTTCCCTCCTATCACCGCAATGCCCCACTTCTCAGACCTATGATAATGTACTGTATTAAGAATCATCATATCATTCTAGTGAACTTATTTCATGGTGTTACATAGTGTCAGCAATGCTGGGGTTGGCATTTTGTATTGCTCTGTAGGGGTGATTGGTGGCCAATCTATGCATTCAGCCATAGACATCGTGGGCAGGCAATGTGGTATGGGGATGGCTAAGAAGATGTAGAGTCATGAGTCCTCTGGACCGTGGCTTCTGTAGCCGATCAATCTTCCACAGTCAGAATATCCCTATTCTAATGACCATGCGTTAGAATAAACTTGCCTAATTAGAGTCTACTCACACTGCACCATGGCTTCTATTTTAACATATTTAACGGATTTCTCATGATCTGGTTTTTCCCCAACTGACTTACCAAAGGCCAGTGAGGTTAACTCCAGGCTAATTGTGGCTCCTAAGTCGAATATAATTAATATAAGTGGCCTACTGAACAGAATAATCCCCTAATTATGTGCTGATTTCAGGATTAATACTTCTATTTAGCCTTTATTCCCAGTTGCAAAATGCAGTAATCCAGTAGGCATCAATTGTATTTGTGAAGATCAGGGGAGAATTGTAAGGTCATCCTATTGAAGTCGTACGAACATTCAGTTATCTACAAGCAGATGAGGCCAAGTAGAAGCATCCATTTCCATTCTTTGCTAAATAATGTTTCTCCATTGGGCATTAACAGATTGTATCGTATTACATTTCTGTGGCTGTAAAGGGGTTGTGCCACTAATAACACGTTATCCCCTATCCACAAGAGAGGGGATAAGTATTTCATTGCTGGAGGTCCAACCACTGGGGTCTGGAAGTGCCATCAGTGGTAGTGCGCCTGTGTCCCCTGCGCTTCATTCTCTTCTGTGGGAGTGTTTTGAGCTCTGTAATCCTCTATGGACTCATCGAAAAACCATTGTTCTGTGAATTTTAAGATATACAATGGAAATTAAGGAGCAAGCCATGAATAATTTATATGGAGAAGAAAATCGCCACAGAAGCCGAAGATTTCCATCCACAAGCAGACATCCGGAAACAATCTGAGCAGCATCTAGGTCTCTATAAGGCCTAATCAGAGGTTTCTGAAGTATGGTGGACTCATCTGATACTCTGCTTCTGGTGCAGCCATATATTTTAATTGCTTTTATGTCTGTGGCTCCCCTTTATTTCTAGGGATCGGAATTTCCCCCTGATCTGTTTAAGCTTTTTACTTTATGCCTTGAAGTTTATGCCTCTTATTCTTTACCTCACAACTTTAGGGTCCAATCACACGTCCGATTTTGCAATCCGATTCCGTTCCGGAAAAAAACGGAACGTTTAATCGGATCCATTCATTGCTATGGCCTCTGCAAAAATGCGGATAGCACTCATGGTGCTGTCCGCATCCGTGACTCCGTTCCGTTCCTCGGGATCCTTGCATGCGGATCCTGAAAAAAGAAACAGCTTGTCCTACTTTCTGTCCAACTTTCCGTTCCGTTTTCCCATTGTAGTCAATGGATCTGCAAAATAAACGGAAGACATGCAGTTTAGCATCCGAATGTCATACGATTTTGCGGATCCGTTTTTTTGGGGTACCCTAGCAACATGTATTCCTCCTCCTTTTTTTTTATTTTGAAAAAAATAAATAAACGGAAACACGGAACGGATTCGGATGCACTTTAGTACAAAAACGGAAGGTTGTACAGAAAAACAGATCCGCAAAAAAACTGAACGTTTATCTGGAAAGGTAAAAATACTGACGTGTGAATGGACCCTTAAAATGAGTATTATCAGTCAGCCTTTTGCCCCTACTTTGCTTGACTCAATATGTTCTTGTATTTCTGCACGCAGGCTTATGAGGACTTCATCATTGACTCCTGAGCTACTACTGTACTTCTGCCTTCCTATTTCTGTTCTGATATTCCTGTCATACCTCCCAAACGTCCTGGATCCAGTGGGACAGTTCTGGATTTCGGTGGCTGTCCTGCAGTCCCAGGTGGGCTGAGGTATGTCCCACTCTCAACTGTCTCTGCATCCTGAGGACATCCTGTCTCTGAGCTGTGCGCTCCCTGCTTCACCATTCAGATGCCGCACGCTCCCCAGCAGTTACACACACATTGCACTGCTAGGCTGTGTAGGAGAAGTGTACGGGCCTGGAAATCAGCTTCTGTGTTCCTCCTACACATCCCAGCAGCTCGATGTATGTGTAACTGCATTGTGCCTGCTGGGGTGCGCCTAGGTGACTATTTCATTTTTTATTAAAAGTAATGGTACTACCAAAAGGGGGACACAATATGTGCATTACTACTGAAAGGGAGGCATAATGTGGGCATAACTACTGAAAGGGGGCACAATGTGGGCATCACTACTGCGAGGGAGCACAGTCAGGATTGCCAACCGTCCGTAGATCTTTTTCAGTATTCATGGCACATTCGCCGCGAATACTGTCGATCCATGCAGGTGCCGCCTGTGGTGTACAGTAGGCCGCAAGCCTATTTTAGGCCAGCCTGCAGCCTAACGTTACCGTACCTTTGTCCCGGTGTAGGCAGCATGTCGCATGATGATGTCATCACGTCTGCGCATTTGTGATAACGTCATCACACAGCGAGCTGCCTGGGCCCAGACAGAGTCAACTCAAGCTGCAGGCTGGGTAGAAGAGGCCAGTGGGCTGTGTCCTACATCACGGACAGCTGCATGGAGAAGGAATCAGGTAAGTATTTCATTTTTGTTTTCATTTCACTGCTGAGCCACAGATCACAGGGGAACTATGGGGACTATCTGAACTGCTGGGGGCACTACAGGGGGCTATCTAAACTACTGGGGGCACTATGGGAACTATTTGAACTACTGGGGGCACTAGAGGGGACCGTTTAAGCTAATGGGAGCACTATAAGGGGTATTATAATTACTGGGAGCATTATAGCGGGGCCTTATTATTTCTGTAAGCACTACTGGAGGCACTATCGGAACAATTATTTCTATTATGGAGAATTATTACTAGTACCAGAGGTATTATTGGGGTGTTACTATAATTTGGTACAATATGGAGGGCCCTACAGCTAAAAGGGCTACTCGTGGTGCATTATCACTATTGGGGCACTAGTACTAATGAAGGCACTCTGGGAGAGAATTGTTAGTATTAGTCAGACTTTGAGGAGCACTGTTACTATAGGTGCCAACTTCTACAGTATAATATCTGGGGACATTGGGGAGCACAGAGGGCACAGTATTGGGGCTAGCAGCAGGAGAACACTGTTGGGGCACCAGGAGGAGGAGGAAGATGATAGAAAAGTGGGTAATCTAAGGTGTCTTTGTGGCAAACTCTAAGAGAAGATGTGGCTGAAAGAACTCGTCATGGTGGTCTGGGCCGAATAGAGAAGATGAGAAAAGAGAATGTCTACATCAGGGGAGACATCACTGCATGTAAGAGGTATGTGATGCTGTATAATCTTGTATGTTTGGTATTGTCACATATTTCTTCAGCGTCATTTTCTGGAGCTCTGGTCTGTTAACAAACTGCAGCAAAGACTTGCCGGTATATGACATGGTACTGCCGCAGCCAATCACCAATCAGTGGTCTAATGCTGAGGACTGCCTGCAGTGGTCACATGCCATATACCCGCACATTAGTGTGCACATCACCAACACTGTGACAGATGTGCACACTTGCCCACTACATGCCTGTCGGTCTTTGTTTACATGGCAGCAGCAATGATGCCAGAAAGTCCAGCATGTCACAGGCATCATCACCGCAGCCATATAAACAGAGGACCCAGACTAGAGTGGGGGGAATGGAACAGCTGAAAATGTTAAATTTTTTTGATTTTCAATATACTGCTGCCATATTTTATTTTTAACTACTGAACAATCCTTTTTATTCCGGGGTGTTTTTGATTCAAGGGCATTTTGAAGGCGTGGAAAGGGCCGTGTCCTCTAAAAAGGGGTGGGGTGTATGTCTGTAAAAATGTTGGGCTGTCTGTAAATTTTGGTTCAGTTGTCCATAAAAATTTGAAAGGAAGGTTGGCAACCTTGGACACAATGTAGGTAGATATAACTTCTGTGTGGTGGCACTAAGAGGACTGGGTGGAATTTGGCGTGTATAATATGCATTGGGCGGCGTTACATGGTTTAGTATTATAAAATTTGTTGTGGCGCACTATGCATGCCATTGTCTATAGTCCCTCCTTATTACTTTCAAAAGTTGGGAGGTATGCTTGATATTATTCTTTTTTTTTACTGCTCTTTCTCTGACATTTCATTATAATTCTAGTTTTACCGTGTACTCTCTTGCTATCTGATGGTGTCCTTTTGCTGGTGCTCTCATCCTTCACCTATCCCGCCTGTAGACCTATGTTTCTTATGTACTTATGATCTAAGAATATCTGAGTACTCTCTGAACACTCTCTCAGGTATCCAGCAGCGACACGTTCTGACCCTCTTGGGATTATTTTCACTGGTCTCAGCCTAGTTTGCTGTATGATTCAACACGATCATATGAACTTAGAAGCATACAGGCTGCAGATGGTTACATGAACGATCCTGATACAGTTCAGCAAGTCTTTGTCGCAGATGATATATACCCACTTCACCATCACCAGTATTAAAAATGGCATTTATTGCCAACTCAAATCCAGTCAAACTATATTAGAGCATTCAATTCTCAAGCCACAAAGTGGTAATGAAACTCTAAAAATATAGCAAAACAACTTGGACTGGCTAAAAATTTTTTGATGACTTTCTTGCAGGGACAAAAAGAGGCTCTGGCAATGTGAATGGATTGCTGTACTAAATTTCATTTTCTACCTCTCTAAAAAACTGCAAATTTCATAATTCTAACAAAGCTTTATTATTGTGTCAAAATAAAGATGTGGGTAATGTTATTAAGGCCAGTGTTTTCAGTGATAAGATATTTAGGGCTCAGGCACACAGCCGTTGCCGGCCGTGGCCTGTATTGCGGACCTCAATACATGGGCACTGGCCATGTGCACCCCGCATCACAGATGCGGACCTCTTCACTTCAATGGGTTCGCCATCCGGAAGCTCCGGTGCGGAACGGAGGCACAGAACCCCACGGAAGCACTACGGAATGCTTCTGTGGGGTTTTTCTCTGTGCCTCCGCACCGCAAAAACATAGAACATGTTCTATTTTTTTGCGGTGTGAACGGATCACGGACCCATTCAAGTTGAATGGGTCTGGATCCGTCTGCGGAATCCGCACGGATGTTGCCCATGCATTGGAGTTGTCCGGACTTTTACTTTTTTTTTTTAACTTCTTTTATTAACAGGAAATAAAACAAAGTTACAGTACAGTGACATATTCATTCCTGATACACATCAGAGTACAAACAAGTATACCATATCTCATAAACGTCTGGAATTTTCAACATTCACAATTGTTTCAGTGCTTTCTTTGTCCCACTGCGTTGTTTTTAGTCTCCTTGTTCTTTTCAAGTGGCATCCCCAATTCTACATCTTCCAGTATTCCCATTAAACCAAATGTGCCATGGAACCCTGAGCCAGTGAAATGGCTTGTCGTAGTATCGAGGATGTATATTGTGTGCGAGGCGAGTCACACCACAAACCCCAAACCCTGTCAAACTTTTGTGGTTTGTTGCAGTGTTTAAACACCAGCACTATGTCTGGAAGAATTTGGTTTATTTGTTGTTTCCACAAATTTGGCGTATTGGAATCGTACCATCTCAAGGCAATACATTTACGTGCCATGAATAGAGACTCCTTTAAAAATATTGTCATATAATGATCCCAGTTATCTTCATTTAATAAACCCAGTAGGCAAATCTCAGGACTGAACTCCACCCGAACCGGCACCAAGTCTGAAAGAAATGAAGTCACTTCTTCCCAGAATGCAGCAATCGGGCCGCACCTCCAGATGATATGCTGAAGTCTGCCTCCATTTCCCCACACCTTGGCCATGCAGTGGATGGCGCTCGGCCCATTCCGTACAGCCTAGTTGGTGTGAGATATGACTGATGTATAATGTCACCTGGACCATTTTGTTATTGACTGCTGGCGATACGTGTAAATGCGATTCCAATAAATCTGATACTAATTCCTCAGTCAGTGTGGGTATTACTCTTTTCCATTTGTCTATTGTCTTGAGGGGATCAGCTGTAACTTTTGTCTGCACCACATGCGAGTAAATTACTGACACTAGTCCTCTAGGTCCTTGGGTCTTAACGATTCCTATTCCTAAGGCCTCATGCACACGAACGTGTCCGGCCGTGGGGCAGCTGCAGCGGATCGCGGACCCATTCACTTGAATGGGTCCGCGATCTGCCCGTTCCGCAAAAAGATAGGACATGTTCTATCTTTTTGCGGGACGGAAGTACGGAGCGGAACCCCGGGAAGCACTCCGTAGTGCTTCAGTAGTGGTCCGTTCCGTCATTCCATTCCGCACCGTTCCGCATCTCCGGATTTGCGGACCCATTGAAATGAATGGGTCCGCATCCGTGATGCGGAATGGCCACGGAATGGTGCCCGTGTATTGCCGATCCGCAAATGCGGTCCGCAATACGGGCACGGGGCGCACACGTTCGTGTTCATGAGGCCTAATTCTGAGGCCTGAAAACTCCCCATATTCATTTATCAGCTCTATCGCTCCTTTAAGAGATGTGCTAGGTTCTAACAAATATGAGATCATGTCATCTGCATTTGACCCAATACGTGTTCTCCTTCTCTCCCAGTTTCACCCCGGTTAAAGTATTGTTGACTCTCACCCTGATTGCTAATGTCTCGATCGCCAGAGCAAACAAGAGTAATGACAGCGGGCATCCCTGCCTAGTGCCTCTGTGAAGCTGAAAAGTTTCTGAGAGCTCCCCATTTATTAATAATTTATTGCTATATAAAAGAGAGATCCATTTGAGAAATTGTGGACCAAAACCTTATCCCTTTAGGCACTGAAACAAGAAGGCCTATTCTATGGAGTTAAAGGCCTTGGCTGCATCTAATGAGGCTAATGCGCAATCAGCGTTCAATGCATATCCTAATTGTGTGACAACTTAGGCCTAATTCACACGTCCGCAAAATGGATCCGCATCCCTTCCGCAATTTTGCGGAAGGGTTGCAGACCCATTCATTTCATAGGGGCAGGAATGGATGTGGACAGCACACTATGTGATGTCCGCATCCGTGTTTCCGCATCCGTGTTTCCGCATCCGTGTTTCCGTTTCCGCAAAAAAATAGAACATGTCCTATTCTTGTCCGCAATTGCGGACAAGAAAAGGCATTCTTTCTATAGTGCCAGCAATGTGCGGTCCGCAAAACGCGGAATGCACATTGCAGCCGTCCGTGTTTTGCGGATCCGTGTTTCCGCAAAACACACTACGGACGTGTGAATAAGGCCTTAAACTCTTCTAATATTTTTTGTGGTAGACTTTCCTGGCATGAATCCTGTCTGGTGCACCAGTGACAGTATTACCTGGTTTAGGCTACTTCCACACTCGCGTTTGGTGCGGACCCGTCATGGATCTGCACAAACGCATCCGTTCAGAACGGATCAGTTTGTATTATCTTTAATATAGCCAAAACAGATCTGTCTTGAACACCATTGAAAGTCAATGGGGGACGGATCCGTCCCCATTAACTTACATTGTGTGTCAGGACAGATCAGTTTGGCTCAGTTTTGTCAGACGGACACCAAAACGCTGAATGGAGCCAAACTGATGCATTCTGAGAGGATCCTGTAACAGGGTGCCGAAGGTTTCGGTCTCCCATCAGCCGCAGACCTGCTGCTTAGCTTGGGAGCGAGGATCTGTGCCCAGCCTCGTTCCCAGGGCGGCTTTGCTAGCTGGGAGGCTCCTGCTCCTAGGTCTGCCTTGAGCGCCGAGCTAATCACTCGGCGCTCGACTCGTCTGTCTGTCGGTCATGTGACGCTGGCCACGTCACATGACCCTCACTTGCCACTATAAATACAGGCAATCTGAAGGCCACAGGTTGCCTGTGATTATTTACTGTCAAGGGCTACTGCTGCTACTATTCCTGTGTGTGTTTGGTTTTGACCGGTATTTGACTCCCCGTTTTGCTCCTGCCTGCTCACTTGGATTTGACGTGACTTCTTGGTTTGACCCGGCTTGTATCCCGACTTCTCTGTTTCCCCTTGGATTTGACGTGACCTCCTGGTTTTGAACTCCGGCTTGTTATCTGACTCTGTTTAGTGTGACCCCACTGTTACTAGGCTACCTCCTGGCTTGAACCCTTGGCTTGTTTTGGTTGTGTTCACTGTTCCTGCAGTGTCTGTTAACTTCTTCCTTCTGTCCGCCTGTCCACGTCCCTCCTGTCCTCCGCACTTATCCAGGTCAGGGACCGTCGCCCAGTTGCGCTCCGTTACCTAGGACGGGCAAGTGCAAGTAGGTAGGGACAGAGCCGTGGGTGGCAGACAGTGGGTGCACGCTTTCCCCCCCTTTCCGTGACAGATCCTTTTCCATTCAGAATGCATTAAAGGCAAAACTGATCCATTTTGGACCGCCTGTGAGATCCCTGAACGGATCTCACAAACGGAAACCAAAACGCCAGTGTGAAAGTAGCCTAAGTCGTGTGGCTAAGACCCTAGTTAGGATTTTATCATCTACATTCAACAATGCAATGAGTCTGTATGAGCTGCATTCTAGGGGGTCTTTATCTGGCTTAAGTAATAAAACAATGGTTGGTTCCATAAATGACTCTGGCAATTGTCCTGTTTCCAAAGCTACATGGAGGGTGGTCCGTATTTGCGGAGCTAGTTCCTTCGCGTATTTGGCATAGACTTCCTTCCCATTATTGAGAGCTAATATAGCTTGTGTAATTTCTTCCAGACTAATTGGTTGGTCTAATTGCGTACTTTGTGTTGCGGTAAGTCTAGGGAGGGGTATGCCTTCCAGATAGGCACTTATCTCTGTTTCTGAAGTTGTTATACTAGTTCTATATAGCTCTCAATAGAATTGTGTAAAAGTCTGAAGGACTGTTTGTTGCGTGTTAACTATCTGACCTGCAGGGTCTCTTATCGATAGGATTGTTGTGGATGGTGAGTTGTGACAGATCAGTTAGGCCAAAAGTTTAGCTGATTGATTCCCTAGTTCAAATGCTGTCTAAAAAAAAAAAATCCTGTCTGCTTTGTCTTTAAGTATGGTAAGATATTTCCTGCCTGCTTGAAGCCAAGCATTTCTATTAGATTCACTCGGGTACTGAATATATTGTTGTTCCAATATGCTGCACTGAGACTTCAGTTCTCTCGCCACTCGTTTGGTGTCTTTTTTAATGGGGGATATGCTAGAGGGTAGGGACCCGCGAAGGAAAGCTTTGAGTGTCCCATGTCAACACTAAATCGGCCTCCTCTGCGTGGAAATCTAAAAATTCTTGTATCTGGAATGATGTCCTGTCTGCTGAGCCCAGAAGGCTCAACCAGAATGGGTGTATGCTCATTCTGTACATTACTGAGGTAGTGCCTCGTGTTAGGATACCCAGCATTGGTGAGTGGTCTGATATACCTCTAGGTAGATATTGTATAGACCGGGGGTATAACATGGTCGGCCCATTACCTAACATATGGTCTATTCGGGTTAGGGAGTTATGACTACTGTTATAGCAAGAGTAAGCCCTGTCTCTGGGGTGTTTAGCTCTCCACAGGTCAAACCACCTAAACTCAATTAGAAACCTATTTAGTCTTAAAGGGCTCCCTGTCCCCGCTGGGTCTGCTACCTCTGTGTATCTGTCCAGCGAGGGATCTACCGTCATATTTAGATCCCCCATGCAGATTAGTCTAGACTGTGGGTATGTGGCAGCAAATGTAGCAGCTTGGCGTAATACCTGCATAAAGACTAGGGGAGGATTGTATATACATAATAATGTGTATAGTACATTGTCAATAATAGAGTGAACAAAGACATATCTGCCTTCCGAATCAACAGCTAGTTTTTTTTACCTCCCAGCGCAATTGCTTATGAATTAGTAAGGAGACCCCTCGCGAAGAGGAAGTGTGATAGGAATGTGCAGCCCATTGAACCCAGGGTTTTTGTAAGCTCCTAGAGGTGGTATTGGTGAGATGTGTCTCTTGAAGACATAAAATTTGTGGGCTAGAATTTCTAATAAAGGCAAACACCATAGATCTCTTTTGCGGGGTTCCCAGGCCCCTGACATTCCATGACACTTTTTTTAGCTCAGACATGGATTTCAAGGCAGACATGTGTCGTCATAAGTGGAGTGTAGCGCAGTGGGTGCGTTAGTGTGTATCATTACT
Source organism: Bufotes viridis (assembly GCA_033119425.1). Classification (NCBI taxonomy): domain Eukaryota; kingdom Metazoa; phylum Chordata; class Amphibia; order Anura; family Bufonidae; genus Bufotes; species Bufotes viridis. Next base: position 129,460,182 of record CM065590.1, read on the forward strand.
ATATGGATAACTGCATTTAACCAGTAGGACACCATTATTTCCAGTTCAAACAAGTAAAGAAAAAACACAGTCCAGAACTTTTTTCTGGGGTTGTTATCTACCCCGAACAATTGGCCAGTAAGTCTGGGATGCTTCTGCCTATGACGACTATCGGCAGAAGCATACGGGCTGCAGCCACAGAAGTATTATAGCCATTCTACTAGTAGATATTAAGGCCCTATAACATTGACTAGACAAAAAAACAGAATGCAATCATACAGCACTGTGTGACCATCAAAATTGAATCAAATAAAGCGAACCCAATTGTTGTCCTCAGTTGGCGGCCAGACCCTGGAAGTGGCAAGTGTCTCAGCGTCTTGGGGATCTTCTTCGTAAGGCCAACCATTCCGACGCTTCTCCAGGGGAGGAAAATAAGACTGCCCTGTCTCCGTCCACCACTCTGAGTCTTGCAGGATAGCCCATAGAATATGGGATGTTCGCTTCTCTCAGTCATCTTTTAACTTCCATGAACGTGGCATGTTGTTTTTGTAGTTCCATGGAAAAGTCCGGAAATATGGACACTCTGGCACCATTGAATTTAATTTCCTTTCTTCTTCTGGCTAGTAGTAGGATCTTGTCCCTATCCTTGATTCTTGAGTTGAGAAATCTGGCAAGCATGGGGCGAGGTGGGGCCGCTGGTGGTGGAGGTTTTGCTTGTACTCTGTGTGCCCACTCCACTGTGTAGGCTGCTGAGAATTCCGCATCAGGGAAGAGCTCTTTTATCCATTTTTCTATGAAGTCATCAAGTGAATGTCCTTCTGCTCTCTCCGGTAATCCAATTAATCTGATATTATTTTTGCGAAGTCTATTTTCTAGATTGTTCGCTTTTTGTTTCTAGAGCTCAGCTTTGGTGTTTAGGTCAGAAATGGATCGTGGAACAGTGGCGGTAGCGTCCCCTATGTGGGATATGCGTTCCTCCGTGTGTTAAACTCTTTCTGGCAGGTTTTGTAGGTCTTGGCGTAGCAGCCCTAGATCAATTTTAACTTCATTAAGTTTCCCAGTTAGAGATGTCTTACATGCAGTTAAGGCGTCCAGGACTTGAGCGGATACTTAGTGTGAGTTCCTCCTGGTCCTCCCCAGGGGATGTTGCAGGCGCTGGCATATCTGATGCCGTGCTTGCCCTGGTGTGGACATTCCGGTGTGGTAATGGCAACCGCGGTGTCTAGAAAATTCACACAAGCAGGGTGCCTGCTTATCTGTTGTAACAGTATCAGTATATTTCTGTATAGGTCCCTGCTTTTGTTCTGCTGAGGGATTATTGTTCCCTGAGTTGCTGAGTACAGTAATATGTAGGGCAATATCAATGTTCAGGCTCAGTATATATTAAGGAAGCCAAGGGCTTGCTCAGTACATGTCCTCTGTACTAGGCAGGTGCCTGTTACTTGGAGCGCTATTCCCCTCCTTCACTGCCGTAGTTGTGGGCAGGGAAGATGGCCGACTGGCGGGAAGACCAGGGGAGGGACTGATACCACAGCCGGAACTCTCCAATCTTAAGCGGCTGTCTTTTCTGCTCCCCGCTCTTTCTCCCCTCTCCTCACTTACTTTATCAGCGAGTCCGGTGTGTCTGGGCTCGCTGCGAACCCCCGGTCCGGCTTGTCATGTGGCGCACTCCTCAGGCTCCAGGGCGGCTTCTTGCGCTCCCGACTCGGCTCCTCGGCACAATGCCGCCGAGCTTTCTCCTGCACCGCCTTGGCTCCCCTACCCAGAAGGGCTCTACCAGGGGTTTTTAGTCCTCAGATGGCGATAGGTGAATTATAGGTGAAGTCAGGATAGGTCATCAATATCAGATTGGGTCTGATATCAGGCATCTCCGCCGATCAGCTGTAGGAGAAGGCGCGCTCAGTACGCATGTGCCGTCTTTCTTCCTGTTCACCGCTGCTGTCTATGGCAAAGACCATAGGATAGGAAGAGAGAAGGGAGACCTGAGCGCACCATCTTTGTACAGCTGATCGGCGGGGGTGCCGGGTGTCATACCCCTGCCAATCTGATATTGATGATCTATCCTAAAGATAGGTCATCAATAGTAAAAGCCCGGACAAACCTTTAAGTTAATGGGAAGCTGTAATTACACTGCAGAGACACTATAAAGGAGGTGTCATGCAGGTAAACACTGAAGAGACGGCGCATGCAAACAGCTAATACATGTGGGTGCTGGGAGTTTGACCCCTCTGATCTGATATTGATGACCTATTTTGCAAATAGGTCACAATATACATAGCACAGTCCCATAATTAATTTTTTGTTATCTGCATTCAGTACTACAAACACTGTATATTTTTGCCCCATATACCTGTTTTTCATGTCAGGACTTTCCTTCCCCTATTCTCAGCATCACTGCGTCCTGGCAAGCATGCTTTGTAATGTTTCACATTAAGGGCTCATGCCCACAAGCGTAAGGGTTCAGTGCCCATATTATGGACAGTTCTCGCCATCGGCTTATCTTGGCAGGATCTTCCCATGCAGAACTTTTGGTTTTCCTCAGCAGGTTTGATAACCAAAGCATGCTGTGCTGTGTGATGTTTCCCAGGACTTGTCCTGCCTTCTTAGCTGTTTCCTCTGCAGTAATCACACCCCTACACTTCCCCTCTCCATATAAAGGCTCATGCCCGTGAGCATAAGGGCTCAGTGCCCGTGCTGCACACCGCAAATTGTGGTCCTCAATGCACGAGCACTGGTCGCGTGCACTCCGTTTGTGGATGTGGATGCATTGACTTGAATGGGTCCGCAATACACAAGATACAACTAAAAATAGGAATTCCCCTATTTTTTGTGAAGCGGAGGAGGCACGGATCGGAAGCTCACGGAGGCACCACAAAGCACTTTATGTTCTACCTTTTCCCATATCTTGCAGACCTCAGACTCATTCAAGTCAATGGGTCTGCATCTGCAAACGAAGTGCACACAGCCAGGCAAGAGCCTTTACAATGAGGGGGGAAGTGTAAGGGGTGTGATTACTGCAGAGAAAACAGCTAGGAAGGCAAAGCAAGTCCTGTGAAACATCACACAGCACAGCATGCTGGCTTTGGCTATCAAACCTGCTGAGAAAAAAAAATTAAGCATGTAAGAAATGACCTGATGCCGAGAACAAGGGAAGGAAAGCACAGTGCATAAATATACAGTGTTTAGGGTATTGACTGCAGATAAAAAAGATTAATTATGGGACCGGAGAATCGCTTTAAGAGTACTTTAGCAGGCCACCAATCTATACATTTTTAGACGTGGTACCTTAAAATATATAAACTATCTTGATAAGGTTACATTCAAACCATTGTTTGTATGTTGCATCCATTTTTTGTGTGGACCCATTGTAGCAATGCCTATTCTTGTCTGCAAAACGGACAAGAATAGGACATGTTCTTTTATTTTTGAGGGACTGCAGAACAGACATACAGGTCATACATGGTGTGCTATCCACATTTTTTGAGGCCCTATTGAAATGAATGGGTCGGCATCCAATCCGCAAAAATAGTCGTGTGAATGGGGCCTAAGAGTGAGTTGAAACAAAGAGTTAAAGGACAGTACTGATGATTTATGCAGCTAGTCAGGAGATGACTCAAACCTTACAGCAACAGCAAAAAATATAAGCATATCTGTGAATGTTAACCATTCCCACTTTTTCATAATGCATCAGATGGGAGAAATTGGCTTCTCTTGCATGATAATGGAAAACACATGTTCCTCCCACTACAGAGAGACAAACAAGCAGAATCACCATTATACAGGAGAAATACATGCAGGATCTTTAACACTGACCTTCATAATACAAAATATACCATTTAGCCTCTTTACGTAGATGTTCAAAGTAAAAAATAACCTAAGATTTACATCTGCAATGAGAAGAAATACAGGCTTCTAATCAATGGTGAACACTAAGGAAAGTAGGCCCATTGGTACAGCATCGATGCTGGCCGCCTCTTTTCAGCTCAACTTACTCGGCCGTCTAGACCCGCTTCCCACTGTCATCTCCTGGGCAGGCCCTGCAGCCGAGCCTGCTCTGTTCCTCCATGCAAACTGCGGCCTGCTTGCCGACGAGGCCTCTCTTTCAGTGCAGAGAGAGGGAGCGCTCCATCTGGCTCTTAAAGAGGCAGCGCACACACACCCTAATCTTCACCAGCCAATGGCTGGCAAACCAGGGGTACTTCTGGCCTTACCCAGTGGTAGGGTGCCTGAGCAATATGTTACCTAGCATGCTAGTTCCTGCAAACATACGTTCTATATCTGTTTGACTGCCCGTGTACTGACTTGTGCTCGATTCCTGGATTCTGACCTACAGCTGCCTGACCTGAACTACGCTTGACCCTGTATTGAACATATGCTGCCTGCCCTGACCTTGGACTGTTTACCTATTACACGTACTCTGCCAACCCTGACCTTGGCCAGTCTCTATGATTCTGCCTGATTCAAGCAGTCAGCTATCAACCATACAGAGAATACTCCATGAGAAAGCAGCCTAGTGGTTCCTCTGCAGCAAAGTCCAGATCCCTGTATACGGGTTAAAGGGTGACTACCACGGTACTGCCAGGTTGAAACCATTCGGATTAGCACCAAAGTCAAATCTGTTGGTTGACACAGTGGTTTCACACCCACTGCCGTAACACCCATATTACAATTCAAAATGGGACCACCTTTTAGTAATTGTCACATATGGTATTGGTGCTTGTTGGTCTCCCACTGTCCTAGACTTTATAGAACAGTTAATTGGTCTGGCCAATGGGTTTGTGTCTGCCCTTGTTGTTCTTGAGATGGGGAGTATTGAACAGAAGTAGAGGGAAGGTAGTTAAGCTGGCCTCCCTACTCTCTTCAGCCTATAGCATCTTTATGGAACATGCAAATATGCTTATAATAAAAATGTTATGTCTGGACATATGGTCAATAATCAGCATTACTGTAAATAAGCTAGTGCTTCCTTATGATCTGTGGTATGTTGGTAATCTTTCTGTCATTACATTTATTGCAGTGCAAAATGTCTATTGGATCAAAAAACGTGTAAGGGTAAGTTCATATGTGGCAGATACACTGCAAATTTTCTGCGACTAAATTGTTGGAGAAAAATCCACAGCGTATTACTGTACCAGCAAAGTGGATAAGATTTTACTAAATCTTCTCCACACGCTGTGGAAAAATGGTACTTAAAATTGACATGTGCTGTGGATTTTAAATATGTGGCATCAATAGATGCTGCAATTTCATAATTTGCAAAGCATAAGGTGAAATCAAAGGCGAAACACAATCCGCATATAACAATATGGATTTTGCCTCAGATTTGTTGTGGACTTTGCTGCTGTATCGTAGGGGAATGTTTGCCCCATGTGGCGGTACCATAAATTTACAAAGAGAACACAGAATAAATGTGACCTAATAAACAGCATTTGAGATGAATTATGAACATTCTAATAAGGGCTCATGCACATGAACATTTTCTTTTTTCTGTTCCGTTTTTTTTTTTTTTTTTTGCAGACCATATGCGGAACCATTCACTTCAATGGGGCTGCAAAACCCCCCAGTAATTACTACGTGTGCATTCCGTATGTCCGCACGGCTGTTCCGCCAAAAAATATAACATGTCCTATTATTGCCCGCATTACGGATAAGGATAGGGCTGTTCAATTCTGCAAAATGCGGTAGGCACATGGCCGGATCCACAATTTGTGGACTGCAAAACACCCAATGGTCGTGTACATGAGCCCTTAGGATGATATCGTGCACCACATGATTGGCTCCTAGCACTACACATTTTTATGTAAATGGACTTTGAAGAGAAGAGTGTGAATACACACAGTTTCTTGGTATTCTGAGGACACAAAGCTGAAATTATTTAGCATGTGTCAGTGCTGCAATACATACTGTATGCCAAAAATGGATATTTCAAGCATTTGTAAACTATTAAAGATGGTCTAAGATATGTATGCAACTCAATGAGTCTTCATGGACTAGATCAGGGATTGCCAACCTGCGGCTCTCCAGCTGTTGTAAAACTACAATTCCCCTGTTGTAGGGTGATAGCTGTAGGCAGTCTTTGCATGCTGGGAGTTGTAGTTCTGCAAGAGCTGGAGAGCCACAGGTTGGCCATCCCTGGACTAGATTAAAACTGCACACAGACCCCCTTGCAATCAATGGGTTAATTTACACCTCCTGTCTTTTTACGTGGACCCACCCTAAAAAATCTTCGGGGCATGTCCTATTCTCATCCGAGTCTTAGATCATAAGCCAGAGTGTAATTTATCAACCGCGTTTCACGGATGATATCACATACAGCTGTCTGAATACAGAAAAATTACACATATATGATTTGCAGTTCATAATTAGAATTTTGGGGATTTAGATAATATACATATACTTGTGAGCAGGCTTTTGGATCTTGTCACTGCTGACAGCCAAAAAACAGAGAGTGCTCAAGAGGGCAGCATGGTGGCTCAGTGGTTAGCACTGGTGCCTTGCAGCGCTGGGGTTTTAAGTTCAAAAGACGACATCTACATGGAGTTTGTATGTCTTCCCGTGTTTGCATGGGTTTCCTCTGATTACTCCGGTTTCTTCCCACACTCCATAGACATCCTGATAGGGAATTTAGATTGTGAGCTCCAGTGGGGACAGTGAGTGATGATGATGTCTTTAAAGCGCTACGGAATATTTCGGCGCTATATAAGTGACTAAAATGAAATAAAACCCTTCTCTAACAGACGGAAAAGCTAATCTGGTATCAGTTTCCATTACAATACATGACCACTGTGTAGATAATCCATGTAGTCATCGTTGATTTAAAGGGAGTCTGTCACCTACATGACATGTTTTAAACTAATAATATAGCTCTGTGGGGGGCACATACATAACACTGATGGTACTTTGCTTTAGTTTTTGAGAGACTCCAAAGCACCAAAAATGGAATTTTAAAGATATGCAAATTAGCTGTTGCAAGTGCCCAGGGGCAGTGAGTGTGCTGCAAGTGCCCAGTGCTCCCGCCTTACTTGTGCCTGACTCCCTCCTGTATCATCCAGTCAGCCCTGTATCCTTGTGGCGTCATTCTTCTCTCCATTCGTAATCCAGTGCCTGCATGCATAGACATAGTGATTTGCAGTGCACATGCGCCGGTTAAGTAACCAGTAAATGGTGCATGTACTGCACCTGCCGGCGGTGACACGTGCAGGCACTGGATTATGAATGGAGATAAGAATGATGCCATAAGGATACAAGGCTGGCCAGATGATACAGAGGGGAGGAGTCAGGCACAATTAAGGTGGGGAGCACTGGGCACTTTCAGCGCACTCGCCGCCCCTGGGCACCTGCAGCGCACTCGCAGCCCCTGGGCACTTGCAATATCTAACTTGCACATCTTTAAAACTTCATTTTTGGTGCTTTGGAGTCTCTCAAAAACGAAACCAAAGTACCATCAGCGTTATGTATTTGCGTCCCACAGAGCTCTATTATCAGTTTAAAACATCTTACATAGGCGACCTTTAAACTGTAGGAGATGCCTTGTTACTTTTACAAATGTCTCCTCGCACCTGATGATGACATCATTGTTGACATCACAGGACAGGAACTAACGGCAAAGGTTGCATTACCTTTCTTTTCTCCAGTAAAAGGCACATAGTCCTCCCTGTCTTGGTGCTCCATGGCTTCTTTCTGCAAATACGCCAGAAGATGCTCTCTGTTGAATGCTCCAGATGCTTCCTTTGTTGTCTGATCTTTCTGTCGGAACCCAGCTGGTAATAAGGCATTCTGAAAATAAACAGACGGTATTAAATAGTGCAAAAATAAGATGTTACCATCACACAGCGGTAGATAAACCCCAGCTCACTAACTGAATGATCAAAAATAAATTAATTGCTTAAAGGGGTTTTCTGGGACTTCCTAACACCTTTACACTCATCTGTGTGAACCTGTAAAAAAAGAAGACTTTTTAATGTAATCGCCATTATAAAGCAGTGTGGAGCCACTGCTTTCAGGTCATGAGACTTGTGTTATGGAGAGTGTATGTGGAACCACTGCGTCAATCGACAGGTCTGACTTTGGGCAAAATCTAAAGGGAAGCTGTAACCAGTTTTATGGTGTCCAAACTAAGGGCAACATAAGCAAGTATTCAGGGTCAGAGCAGGCGGATTACGTGTAAATCTGAGAAACAGTGCAAGATCAGGGCAGGCAGCAAAGGGTCAATACAGTGATCAGACAATGGGGAGATCAGGCAGCAGGCAATCAGAGTCAAGAATGGGGAAAAGGTCAGTACATGGGCAGACAAACACCTTTTCAAGGACTAGCAAGCTAAAGGCACCTATTCCTCCAGCGGCTTAGCGTACTGCTGGAGGGAAGAGGAGGGCCAGCAAGTCCGGACCACTAAAACCCATGATGCTTGATATCAGTTACATAGCCAAGTGGCAAGTATGTGGACCCTGCATAGCACTATTATATGGACACTACTATATTGCGTATTATTAGAGGGCTGCATATACTATTATATGTGAACTAACTAGCTGAAGAAACCCTTTCACTGCCGTGTAAGGGCTTAAAAGGGTTGGCCCATCTTGGACATTTGAGGCATATTGCTATCCTTAGAACTGAGCCCCCAAAGCCTGCTCGGCTATTTTCAGAATTCCCATTGAATTTAATAGGAGGTACACCGTGCAAGCACAGCCACTGCTCCATTCATTTCTTTGGGGCTGATGGAAATAACCAAACCAGCGCTCAGCTATTTTTGGAAATCCCATAGAAGTAACTTTGTGGGCTCCGTTCTAAGGGTAGGTGCAGGTCCCAGGGGTGGGACCAGCATCTATCAGACATTGGGGGCATATCCTAGCGATATGGCCCCAATGTCCAAGATGGGCCAATCGCTTGATGCCCTTAGCATCACTGAGACATATTATTACAGCAGTACAAGCTAATGGCATAGGTGCTACAATGCAGGGCAGGAGAGATGCAGTGATGTGTGCCATTTCCACAATGTACTTTCAGAAAATATAGAAAAACAAAACTCTGGTTCCCTTGTGTGGTTTGTACAGGATACTAGATAATGGAAGAATGAAGCAATTACCCGTTATCGGAGATGTTGGGTGTGCTTTCCACCAACAGCTATATAAAGTTGTGCCCATCTTATCAGGTTCTGGAACACTACACGTTCCATATTCCGGACATGAATTTTAACTTTCTGCTTCAGTTTGGACACGGTCGTTTCCCTAAACCCTACCCTTCAGATAACACTACAGAAAAAGGTCACACCCTTAGATCTGGTGACTGTGGAGGACACAACTCTTTGCTCACCGTATGTTCTTCTGTGAATGCTGCATGAACTCAGCACAGGAAGATGTCCACATACATGGCTGTGTTCACATTGTCATCAAAGAATTGGTGCAGCTCGTGTGAATTTTCTGTGTGTCAGTACCTACTGTTAGGTGAATTAACACACAGGGGGAGATTTATCAAACTGGTGTAAAGTAGAACTGGCTTAGCTGCCCAATCTTGATTTTAAGATAGGTTGTCCAGAAAAAAAGAAAAATTCTGGTTGGTAACTCTGTGTTGGACACATTCCCAGTGCTCTCCGCAAGGTGGACCAATGGACTGGCAGGGAAGGATATGATGAGCAACATTCACATCTTAAGCTCCTCTGGTAAGATGAAAGCTGAGTTTGATTAATAACTATATACCAGTTTTTGATGAATGAGGCCCGGTAACCACTATCCTGTAAAAACCACACAAGGGAAATGATTTCTTATTTTAGAAGTCAGGTTTCATTTATGTACAAATATACCCGTATTTTCGGGCGTATAAGACGACTGGGCATATAAGACGACCCACTACTTTTCCTGTTAAAATATGGGGTTTGGGCTATACTCGCCGTATAAGACTACCCCTCTTCCAATGCACACACCAAATAAAAATTAAACAGACGATCTGAGCATGAGAAAACCACTGAGAGCAGGCAGAGGGGGCTGCTTCAGGAGCGACGGGCCGGGATACAGCGCACAGTGGCTCAGCTAGAGGGCGCCTGTCCCTGAAGCTGGAGAAGGACAGCTTCTCCAGTCCGGCTTGGAAGTAAAGAGGACCTTTCACTGGTCCAACAATTGTTAGATAATGATATATACCGTATGTGTAGAGCGGCGCCCAGGGATAACAGTAAGTACAGGGAGATCCCTGGGAGCCGCTCTACATATACTTATCATTATCTAATAATCGTTGGACCAGTGAAAGGTCCTCTTAAGTTTACGCACGCTGTATACCGGCGTATAAGATGACCCCCGACTTTTGAGAGGATTTTCATGTGTTAAAAAGTAGTCTTATACGCCAGAAAATACAACTACATATTTATACATAAATGAATATCTGCTGGCTGTGTGTCGGACTTTATGCACCTATCATAAATTATCCATACGGCATATGTAGGTTAGCATTAGGTCCCACGCCATTTTGAGAGACCTTGATGGGGTGTGCGGGCTCCAGTGACTTTCTGTACAAATATACCTACACAAAAAAGCTGAGTATAGAATAGCTCAAAATAAATACAAATTTTTATTTTATGTATACGTATAAAATACAGTAAAAATGGAGACAAAATACATCAGAAGAAAAAGTGTGATACACACCTGAGGGAAAACATAGTAAAAGTATCTATTACAGAGGGGGATACCGTAGTTATATATCCCTTGGCCAAAAATACATGGTCAATGGAAAAATATAGTATGCAAGTAAAACAGAATTAGTGTCCTAAATATAAATGTATTGGGCCCCCATCCACAAAAGTAATAGACACAATGTAACCCCAGTCTTATAACATACCCATAAATAGGGAGATCACCTCAGGAGAACCGCACACCGCGTACACACACATTCATACAGTATCTCACAAAAGTGAGTACACCCCTCTCATTTTTGTAAATATTTTATTATATCTTTTCATGGGACAACACTGAAGATATGACACTTTGATACAATGTTGTGTAGTCAGTTTACAGCTTGTATAACAGTGTAAATTTGGTGTGCCCTCAAAATAACTGAACGCACACCCATTAATGTCTAAACCGCTGGCGACATTAGTGAGTACACCCCTATGTGAAAATGGCAAAATTGTGCACAATTAGCCCCCCCCCCTGGTGTCATGTGACCATGTGACTCGTTAGTGTTACAAGGTCTCAGGTGTGAATGGGGAACAAGTGTGTTAAATGTGGCGTTATCGCTCTCACACTCTCTCATACTGGTCACTGGTAGTTCAACATGGCGCCTCTGTGAGGATCAAAAAAAAAGAATTGTTGCTCTACATAAAGATGGCCTAGGCCAGGGATGGGCAAACTGCTGCTCTCCAGCTGTTGTAAAACTACAACTCCCACCATGCCCTGCTGTAGGCTAATAGCTGTAAGCAGTATTTGCATTCTGGGAGTTGTAGTTTTGCAACAGCTGGAGAGCCGCAGTTTGCCCATCCCTGGCCTAAGCTATAAGAAGATTGCCAACGCCCTGAAACTGAGCTGCAGCACGGTGGCCAAGACCATACAGCGGTTTAACAAGACGGGTTCCACTTGTGTCATATCGAGAGTTTGTCTTTTCAAAAAAGACGTATGAGTGCTGCCAGCATTGCTGCAGAGGTTAAAGGGATGGGGGGGTCATCCTGTTAGTGCTCAGACCATACGCCACACACTGCATTAAATTGGTCTGCACGTCTGCCGTCCCAAAAGGAATCTAAAGATGATGCACAAGAAAGCCTGCAAACTGTTTGCTGAAGACAAGCAGACTAAGGACACAAATTACTGGAACCATGTCCTGTGGTCTGATGAGACCAAGATAAACTTATTTGGTTCAGATGGTGTCAAGCGTGTGTGGCGGCCACCAGGTGAGGCGTACAAAGACAAGTGTGTCTTGCCTATAGTCAAGCATGGTGGGAGTGTCATGGTTTCAGGCTGCATGAGTGCTGTCGGCATGTTCTGTTCAATCCTCAGTTAGGCCTCTTGTACACGAACGTTGTTTGCCCGTGGCAGTATTGCGGCCCGGATATGGCAGGTTCGCAATACAGGGGCACCGGCCCGTGTGCACTCGGCATCACGGATGCGGACCCATTTACTTGAATCGATGCGGAACGGAAGCATGGATCAGAACCCCACGGAAGCACTACGGAGTGCTTCCGTGGTGTTTCTGTCCATGCCTTCTCACCGCAAAAAATAGAACTTGTTCTATTTTTTTTGCGTTGTGGACGGATTACGGACCCATTCAAGTTGAATGGGTCTCGCTCCATCCCGGCCACCGCCGTGCAGGAGGCCTTAATGTGAATGGTTTTTTTACTTGAACCGGAGTGTCACTTTAACTGCGCTAAACACTCCACATGTTTATTCCACTATGAAAAGAAGTGTCTGGTAATTAAGGGGTTATTCATTTAGGTTTTCCTTTAAACAGCACTATTTGGATCTGGAATCAGGCACATAATGATATCACTTGCTATTTTTGGTTGATGTGTATTATGAGAAAACTGAAGTTACTCATTTACCTGACGGAATGGAAATTTCTGCACATTTTCCTTCCTTAAAAGCAACACATGTGTGATTTCAGGAGGAGTCCTTTGTTCCCAGCTAAGGTGACTCTGCAGTCAGAATAGAGTTTTTCAGTGTTGTTCTTGGCTTCTGTGGGAAGAGCAGCTGCCAGCATGCGGGAGACGTGTAGACAACATCCAAGAGAAAGTACAAGGCGTGCAATTACAAGTAACGTGACTGGTATTAATTAATTTAAAGCCGCCCTGCGTCATGTGTGATGGGGCGGCCAGAATGATTTTCAAGTGACTTGTCTATGTTTAGCAACATGCAGACATTTTCTTTAACTATAGACGTATGTTTCCTGCATTGCTGCAGTCCTGTGATACGGATTTACACAAGTAAAAAAGCACACCACTGGACCGCCATTAATGCGTTTCCACATGTATAATATTGACAAGGCTGTAAACTTGTAGATAAGTCTGCGATTTACTATATATTCCATTTCACTCAGTTTATTGCCCATTTCTCTCCTTACCTTATCTGTGTCTGTTTTAACCTACTAATTAGTCCCTTTAAGAACTTTGATCTCTTAATTTGAGTGCCCCTTCAGGCTCCCCCTTAAAAGGCATCATTCACATGACTGTATTTTATTTTGCGTCCGATCCCCGTTTTTTGTGGTTTGAACGCTGACCATTTATTTCAATTGCAAATGTGGACTGCACACATACGTCTGCATGTTCATTCCACAAAAAAGTACAACATGTCCTATTCTTTTCTGTTTTGTAGACAAGAAAAGGCATTTTGAAAATAAGGCCTACGGAAATTGCAGTCAGTATCCGTATTTTGAGGATTTGCAAAATACATACGGTGGTGTGCATGAGGCCTAAGGGCTTGTTCACACAACCGTATGGTTTTGCAGTCCGTTTTTAACGGATCTGTTTTTCCGTTTTTGGTTTCAGTAGTGTTTCCGTTTCCGTTCTGTTTCCATATGGTTTCCGTTTGTGATCCGTTGTTTTTATGCATTGTTTTTAATTAAGTTTTCTTTTATAAACATATCAGCAAATTTAGTTGACACGGACTGGAGAATAGGGAATCTCGCAACAAAGAATATACAACAATAACTGCATGCACTGGAAAATAACTAACAAACAAAAGAAAATTGGAAGTGCAAAGGAGGAGGCTAAGAGATCGAGTAGGCGAGCTAAGCCTACTTTAGTAAGCTATGACAAAGGTGTGATCATTTCAGAGGTGGGGTCAGAAGTTGGTACCTAGAAGAAGACAAGCAGATTGACCAAATCCTCAAGAAGGAGCTTCTATTTTTTTAGTGTGAACTCTGGTCAACCACATACTAATAGTAGGGAGATTCAGAAAATAACTGACAAACAAATAAAAATTGGTATTGCAGAGGAAGAGGCCACGAGATCAAGTAGGCAAGCTAAGCTTGCGTGAGTATGGTCAGTAAGCTATGACAAAGGTGTGAGAATGGCAGAAGAAAGATGAAAAGTTTGTATGCAGAGGACAACCAGAGTGACCAAATCCTTGAAGGAGGCTTTATTTATTGACTTCTCTGCGGTTTAGGCTGCATTCACACGATGAAAAAAACGGGTACACTGACAGATTTTCATGGCCATTTTGGATCAGTGTGTGCATCCATTTTCTGGCGGTATATCTGTTGTTATTGGCTGTTAGTGCTAACAAATCAAAAATAAAACAAAACATACCTCGTCCACTCGCACGCGCAGGGACACTCTCTCCTCACTGACGTCACCACGCTTTGTGCCTCAGGTCTTTGTGCATGCAAGTGGATGAGGTGAGTATGCAGAGGCGTAGCTAACGGCTCATGGGCCCTGGAGCAAGAGTTCAGCTTGGGCCCCTCTTCCCTCAGTGCTTTGTGTGTCTTCCTATGCAGCACAAGGGTCTTTGGGCTCCTTTAGGCTCCTGGGCCCGGTAGCGACTGCTACCTCTGCACCCCCTATAGCTACACCCATGTGAGTATGTTTGTTTAACCCCTGAAAGCCCTTTTTTTTTTACAGTGCACCCAATTTTTAACGCTAGTTAGGCCTCATGCACACAAACGTATTTTCTTTCCGTGTCCGTTCCGTTTTTTTTGCGGACCATATGAGGAACCATTCATTTCAATGGGTCCGCAAAAAAAACTGATGGTACTCCGTGTGCATTCCGTTTCCGTGTGTCCGTTTTTCCGTTCCGCAAAAAAATAGAGCATGTCCTATTTTTTCTAGTTTGCGGACAAGGATAGGCATTATTACAATGGATCCGCAAAAAAAACGGATGCCATACGGAACGTCATCCGTTTTTTTTGCGGATCCGCAATTTGCGGACCGCAAAACACATACGGTTGTGTGCATGAGGCCTTAGACAGGTGTATTCCTGTGTAAACAGCCTTAAAAACAGGTATATTGCTTTTAATAGGGGCCGTCTGGCCATGAAAATGGCTAAAAATAGAACATGTCCAATTTTTGATGGTCATTAACAAATAAGCCATGTAAATAGCCCCCGATTGTACATCTGAGGGGTACAATGACCGAGGCGCCGCAATCGCTGCTTCCAGTCATTGCACCCACTACTTACAAAGAAACGCTCTGAAGCAAATTTTTTAGTAAAATTCAGCGAAGCAGTCGGATTTAATTTTTCAATACTTCACTCATCTCTAGTTAAAACGTTGCTTCTACATGTTGGAAGCTCCAAAAAAAGATGTACGTTTTTTTTACATGCATGGAGGCTGTCAGACACTCCCTTAACCCCTTAAGGACCGGGGGTTTTGGGATTTTTGCGTTTTTGTTTTGCGCTCCCTGCCTTCCAAAAGTCATAACATTTTTATATTTCCGCTCACATAGCCATATGACGGCTTGTTTTTTGCGGGACAAGTTTTACTTTTTAACGCTACCATTTATTTTTGCATGTGATGTAGTGGGAAACGGGAAAAAAATTCCAAATGGGGTGAAATTGCAAAAAAAAAGCAATTTCACCACAGTTTTACGGGTTTTTAAATTACAACGTTCGATTTGCGATAAAACTGACTAGTTAATTTTATTCTTCAGGTCAGTACGAATCCGGCAATACCTAATATGTATAGTTTTTCTTGCGTTTTGATAGTGAAAAAAAAAATTAAAAGTGGGAATTTTTTTATTTCATTTTTTTGTCGCCATGTTTTGACCCCTATAACTTTTTTGTAATTATGCGTACGGAGCAGTGTAGGGGCTCATTTTTTGCGGGGCAATCTGAACTTTTAATTGATACCATTATGGGGTGCGTATGATGTTTTGATCACTTTTTATTCATTTTTTTAGGAAATGAAGCGTCCAAAAATGGCGAATTAGCCATTTGGACGCTTTCTTTCGTTTTTATGTTTACCGTATGGTGAATATTTTTAATATTATTATAGTATGGGCGTTTTCGCACATTGCGACACCCATTACGTGTAATTTTTTTATTTTTTTATTTATTTTATTTTCATTTTGGGGAAAGGGGGTGATTTGAATTTTTATATTTTTTTATTTATTTTTTATTTTTAACTTTTTTTTTTTTTTTTACCACTTTCTTATAGTTCCCATAGGGAACTATAAGATGCAATCATCAGATTGCTATTCTCATATATTCCAATGCAATAGCATTGGAATATATGAGAAAATCACATATTCCTATGGAGCCTATTACAGTCATAGGCTCCATAGGAATACTATGTAGTAACCTAGGTTTCATTCACAGAAACCTAGGGTACTAAATGTATGCTCCGGCTCCCCCTTGTGGCCATCAGGGGAGCCGGAGCAAAAACCGAAAGTGAAACTTTCGCTTTCGGTTTTTTCGCGATCAGATGCCGTGGTCAGGATTGACCACGGCATCTGAGGGGTTAAATGTCCGCGATCGGCATCGCTGCCGGTCGCGGACATGAGCTGCGGGTGTCAGCTTGATAAATCAAGCGTTTACCCGCAGCTCATGCATGTACATGTACGCCCTTCGTCCTTAAGGGGTTAAAGGGGTTTTCTGAGTACAGCAGGTAATGTCCAAGAGCAGGTAATGTGATAAAATAATAAAAGAACCATCACTGTGCTGGCACTGAGCTCCGGCGATCGCTGCCAGCCTTGTGTTTACATTGCTGCAGTAATGATGTGCCCGTATACCCAAGTGACTGCTGCTGCAAGCACTGGCCTCAGCTGTCTCTTGGCCTAACCCGGCACCATAACACTCAGTTCACACTTTCGCGTAAAACGCCGCGTTCGAACGCGCAAAAAAACGCACAACATTACAGGAACCATGCATTCCAATGGGGGTGGTTCACACTTGCGCGTTTTTATGCGCGTTCGAATGCGCCTAAAAACGTCCAACGCATAAGCAAGTATGTTCGCTTAATTGGTGCTTATTATGCTTGATTGCTGCTCCTTGACATGGATGAAGGACCTGCCGTGATGTCACAGGATCACATGGGTCACATGGTCCACTCAAATGCTTCTATGATTGGACCATGTGACCCTGTGACGTCACCACAGGTCCTCAAGCATCCAAACTATCAAGAGAGAAGACGTTCTGGGGCTCTGCGCGTACAATGGGAGAAGGTAAGTTAACTCTTTATTATTTTTAACCCTTTAAAGCCCGGGGAACATTGCATTCTGTAATTAGAATGCGATTATTTTCCCTTATAACTATGTTATAAAGGAAAATAATAACGATCGGGTCCCCATCCCGATCGTATCCTAGCAACCATGCGGGAAAATCGCAACGCATCCGCACATGATTGCGGATGCTTGCGATTTTCCCGCATCCCCATTCACTTCTATGGGGCCTGCGTTGCGTGAAAATCGCAGAATATAGAACATGCTGCGATTTTCACGCAACGCAAAAGTGATGCGTGAAAATCACCGCTCATGTGCACAGCCCCATAGAACTGAATGGGTCAGGATTCAGTGCGGGTGCAATGCGTCCTCCTCACGCATTGCACCCGCGCGGAAAACTCGCCCGTGTGAAAGGGGCCTAAAGCACTCAGATTGGCCAAACTATATCATTGGTCATTGGCCAACTATGCAGTCAATCACATAAACGCGCGTCAAACGCGCCTACACTATTTACCAAAACGCTAGAAAAAAAGCCGCGTTAACGCCCTTCTTGAACGCTCAGAAAACGCTAGGCTTCAAAACGCTCAGGTCTGAACCCAGTGTAAAAGTCTCCCAACAGGGACTCTACATACTGATCTAAGAACACTGTGGTGTTTTTATCTATTATTGGAGGTACAGTTTAAGGGAAATAGGGACAAATTAAGAACAGAATAGTCCACTCTGTATAAACACCAAGTAATATCATGATGACCTATAAATCCCACATGGTGTCCTGAAAATGGATTCCTCTCTCTGACACAGACAGAGGAAAGAAATCATTCGTAAGCAGAGAATCCACAAGAAATCCCCCCCAAAATAACAAAAACCCACACATAAATCTGCACTATTTATCACAGTTTTGGTGCGTTTTTTTAATGCGTTTTTTGTTGTAGATTTTCGTTCTGAGTTTCTTTCAACAACTTCATTGAAGTCTATGGAGATAATCACTCTACAGAAGGTGCGGAATCGTACGAATAACTGACATGCTGCAGATTTTCAAATCCACACAACAGGTCAATTTTCACACGGAAGTAAAAAGCAATTTGTCAAATATCATTCACTTTGCTGATACTGTAAGGCCTCTTTCACACGAGCGTGGCGGATTGGCTCCGGATGCGTTCAGGGAGCGTTCAGTGAAACTCGCACCATTTTGCAAGCAAGTTCAGTCAGTTCTGCCTGCGATTGCGCTCAGTTGTTCAGTCTTTTCCGCGCGAGTGCAATGTGTTTTGATGCGTTTTTCACGCGCGTGATAAAAAACTGAAGGCTTACAAACAACATCTCCTAGCAACCATCAGTGAAATGCGTTTTTGAGGCAATGCGTTTTTCACTGAAGCCCTATTCACTTCTATAGGGCCAGTTCTGCGTGAAAAACGCTGAAAATAGAACATGCTGCGTTTTTCACGCAACGCAGAACTAATGCGTGAAAAACAACGCTCATGTACACAGACCCATTGAAGTGAATGAGTCAGGATTCAGTGCAGGCGCTATGCGTTCACGTCATGCATTGCACCCGCGCGGAAAACTCGCCCGTGTGAAAGGGGCCAATTACTCTGCGATAATTATGCTCAGAATAAACGGGCATAATCCACATCGTGTGCAGGCTCCCTAATGGTACACTCTGTGTGGCGGAATCTTTCACAACTAAATTTGCTGGTGGAAGTTGTGTTTTTTATCGCGGATTATGCTGAAGATTTCTGTGCAGATTACATCTGGCTATAGGAAATTGGCAACAAAACTTTATTTGCAGTTTGTTCTGCCTCGGATTGTTAATTCTAAAGCAGAACATAACGCAGGTAATGACTTTTTTTCTTCCCCATAGTGTAACATGGGGGACATCTTAATGGTGCATATTTTGTTGCAGAAAATACTGCCATATGGGAGTGTAGCCTTACCCTGGGTTCACACCTGAGCGTTTTACAGCGCGTTCCTACGCGCTGTAAAACGCTCAACAGGCGAAAACCCATGTTTCCCTATGGGCATGGTTCTCACCTGAGCGTTTTACAGCGTGTACGAACGCGCTGTAAAACGCCCTACGCCCAAAGAAGTATTGTCGCGCGTATTGTGATTGACGCCAGAGTGGTCAATCACACGAACGCGCGTACGACGCACGTTTCCTATTTCAAAAAACGCGCTGTAATACGCGCGACAAAAACGCACGTAAAACGCACGTATCAAATACGCTCAAGTGTGAACCCAGCGTCAGGGTTTGGGTTGAGATAGTCTATCCATAAAAACTGTATGGGATTACTTGTCATGTGTAAGTTTAGAAGAAATCCCCGAGAGAGAGCCGCTGCACACCTCCGCTGTACTGGGAAGGTGAATGCATCCACCAGCTTAATGCACATACCTCAGGATCCAGTTCTTCTAGCGCGTTCTCCAGCTGTTTCAGCTCTTCCTCAGATAACTTATTCAGAATTTCATCTTCATTTATATTCTTATACTTGTCAAAGTCTTTCCTGAATGGCAGAGACATGACTGAATGATCTGGAAGGGTTCTCCTGCAATAATAAAAGAAATTCATAACAGATTGTAATGTAGTATAACTCTGGACATGCATGGCATGGGCGTAACTATTGCTATTGGGTCCAGAGGTTAACCCTTTCAAGACCGGGTGAAATTCAGTTTTTTAATTTTCACTTTTTACTCCCAGCCCTCCCAATGCCATAACTTTTTTGATTTTTTTCATTCACATAGCCGTATGAGGGTTTGTCTTTTGCGGGACCACAGTTTTATGGGGGGTGGGAGTTTTACACCATTTCCTATGCGGTAAAACTGACCTGTTAATTTTATTCTCCGGGTCACTACGATTACAACGATACCACATATGTATAGTTTTTCTTGTGTTTTAATACAAAAATTTTTTAAACTCTGACCCCCATAACTTTTTTTTTTATGTGCACGCTCTGTGAACATAAAAATAAAAAAGTTATGTGGGTCAGAGTTTTTAATGTATAAGGGCTAATTTTTTGGCGGAACGATCTGTACTTTTCACTGACATCATTCTGGGGTGTGTATGACATTTTGATCACTTGTATGAGATTAATATTTTTTATATTTTCACAGAACTGGCTTTCGATGCCCATGATAATTTTATTTATTTATGTATTTTTATTTTGAGGAAAGGGGGGTGATTTGAATTTTTATATATTTAAAAACGTATATATTTTTTTTTTTTTATAGTTCATCTAGGGAACTCTATAACAAGCAATGATAAGATTACTTTTTTAATAGACTCCAATGCATTAGCGTCTAGAAGCGTGCATTCCCAGTCTTTTACTTCCAAGACGCCGTGTTCACATTTGACCACGCTAACTCAGGGGCTAAATGTACGTGATCAACGTTATTGTCGATCGCAAACATTAGTCCCGGGTGCCTGCTATTTTAAACGAGTGTTGCAGCCGCCATTTTTAAATGCCCGACTGCCTGCGTTAATTTACATGGGACACTCAGGAAAGTGTTAAGCGAGCCCAATCAGGTGCAAGAACATTGGGGGTCATTTATCATGCCTAATTTAGGCGTATTTCAGCCGCAGATTGTATTATTATATTATACATATCTTTAATTATTGCTATTTCTACTGCTGTTTTAATCTTCTTACACTAGGTGGTGGGGACCCCATCTTATTTTGCTATGCGGATCTATAAATTATAGTTACGCCCCTGTGGTGACCATGAATGAGGGTGTAGACTGAATGTGGCCATGTATCCTCTCTGATCTACTGGAGTGGAAGGGACAGAATGGCATTGTAAATGTGAGATCATTATTACTGGCATCTCATTCTGAACACCAGTAATCACACAGCAGACATTACTGGAGATGGAGAACATAGACTGTGACATATTGGAGCAGCCATGGATCATAAGCTTCATTAACCTCTTGTTGTGTAAAAACCAGTATTAGGCCACATGCACACAGGAATATATTTTACGCAGATTTTTCACGTGGATCTGCATTTGAATACCATTGCGCTTCCACAAAGAATCTGTGGCATAGACTGCATGTGTTACATGTGCCCCAGATTTCACCTTTTGCATTGCTATGGGTGAAATCCACAACAATCCTTAGAAAGAACCGACACGCTGTAGAATTCAAAATCCGCAACAAAAATCAATTTACACACGGATAATAATGTGTAGATGAGATTTAAAAAATCTGTAAGATATCTTCACATGGTTGTATTAGCATGCCAAAAATGTAGGTGTATAATGAAAATTCCACACTTTTCCCCTACATTTATTTTTTTATGCTGTTTTCAGTTTTTAGCCGTTAATAGTGCATTTTGATGTGGTTTATAGGCCTCCCATTGATGTTAAAGAGGTTTTCTGATATTCATAACCTGTCTGATCGATTGGTGGGGATCCAGCTCCCAGTGGGGATCCAGCACCCTCAGATCAGCTGTTAAAGGGGCCGCATCAATCGTATGAGCAGTGTAATTGTGTGTACTCGTATGAGCAGTGTAATTGTGTGTACTCGTATGAGCAGTGTAATTGTGTGTACTCGCATGAGAAGTAATTGTGTGTACTCGCATGAGAAGTAATTGTGTGTACTCGCATGAGAAGTAATTGTGTGTACTCGCATTAGCAGTGTAATTGTGTGTACTCGCATGAGCAGTGTAATTGTGCGTACTCGCATGAGCAGTGTAATTGTGCGTACTCGTATGACCAGTGTAATTGTTTGTACTCGTATGAGCAGTGTAATTGTGTGTACTCGCATGAGCAGTGTAATTGTTGAGCATGTAATTGCGTACTGCATGAGCAGTGTAATTGTGTGTACTCGCATGAGCAGTGTAATTGTGCGTACTCGTATGAGCAGTGTAATTATTTGTACTCGTATGAGCAGTGTAATTGTTTGTACTCACATGAGCAGTGTAATTGTGTGTACTCGCATGAGCAGTGTAATTGTGTGTACTCGTATGAGCAGTGTAATTGTGCGTACTCGCATGAGCAGTGTAATTATGTGTACTCGCATGAGCAGTGTAATTGTGTGTACTCGTATGAGCAGTGTAATTGTGTGTACTCGCATGAGCAGTGTAATTGTGCGTACTCGTTTGAGCAGTGTAATTGTGCGTACTCGTATGAGCAGTGTAATTGTGTGTACTCGCATGAGCAGTGTAATTGTGTGTACTCGTATGAGCAGTGTAATTGTGCGTACTCGTTTGAGCAGTGTAATTTTGTGTACTCGCATGAGCAGTGTAATTATGTGTACTCGCATGAGCAGTGTAATTGTTTGTACTCGCATGAGCAGTGTAATTGTGTGTACTCGCATGAGCAGTGTAATTGTGTGTACTCGTATGAGCAGTGTAATTGTTTGTACTCGTATGAGCAGTGTAAGGCCCCTTTCACACGGGCGATTTTTCCGCACGGGTGCAATGCGTGAGGAGGACGCATTGCACCCGCACTGAATCCGGACCCATTCATTTCTATGGGGCTGTGCACATGAGCGGTGATTTTCACGCATCACTTCTGCGTTGCGTGAAAATCGCAGCATGCTCTATATTGTGCGTTTTTCACGCAACGCAGGCCCCATAGAAGTGAATGGGGCTGCGGGAAAATTGCAAGCATCCGCAAGCAAGTGCGGATGCAGTGCGATTTTCCCACATGGTTGCTTAGCAACGGGACCAGATCTTTATTATTTTCCCTTATAACATGGTTATAAGGGAAAATAATAGCATTTTTAATAAAGAATGCTTAGTAAAATGAAGATGAAGGGGTTAAAAATAATAAAAGTTAACTTTCCTTAGCCACTTGATCGCGTAGTTGCGATCTGTCCTCTCTTTCCCAGCATCAGCTAAGAACTAAAGGACCTGTGATGACGTCACATCACATGGTCCAATCACATGGTCCATCTTACCATGGTGATGGAGCATGTGATTGGACCATGTGATGTGACGTCATCACAGGTGATATACTGCTTGGTTTTATTCCACTTAACTATTTCCCCACCTAACATACTATGACCGCTGCACCCATAATCCATATTGTCATTGGGAGAGACTTATATCGTTAGTTTAGGAGGTTCGCACATTGCGCATGTGCTTCCTCCTTTAGAAGTGAGGCTTGACACGCATAATGTGGACCGCACCACTTCCGCCCTCACCCAGAGTAGTGACGCACATTCGGTGACGTCACCTCCGCTTCCTCAACCTTATAGCGGCGTCTGTACCGCTTTACCATGCGCTCCTCTTACAAGCGTGTGGATTCACACTCTTTCTATTCACAGCGCAGCCTTCCTACACCTCATACCCACCAGCGGCAATTGGTAAGTTCATCCGGACACAATACTGCATCTTAATGAGATTCTGTTCAGTGTACCCACTTACATCAGGACATTGGGTTCTCACATATGTACCATGTTCCCTAGATTTACCCTCCTAGTTTCCCTACAGTAACTTGACTCATACCACATACCATATCCACCATACTTTACACTACCATGGAATTGATAGTATTTAATTTACTGAGATCCACCATAAATCATACTGTTTGGTTCCTTAACTGCTCTGACTTAGCTTGATCCGCTCTCCTACCTGTCGCCAGCTCTTCAGCTAGTTTGTATTGATTCTGATGACCTCATACGTGTATAGAGCTCTATCTATTTTGCTACCTTTGTATATGTATGGATGTACATTTATACATGCTATTTATCTAGAATATGTACCAGTTGTTGGTTATTCAAACTGCCTACAATTATTGATTATTGTCTATTCGTTTGTTACACAGTTTGATAAAGGCCATCTAGGCCGAAACGTCACACTATCACGTGCCGCATTTTCAATAAAAGCACCTTGAAACGCATAGAGCTAGAATTATCTTTTCATAAACCAGGCGTAGAAAATAAAGAATGTCCCCTTCCCCTCCCCCTTTTTTAGACCTGAAGTGAGTGAGGAAGAAATCACAGATTCTGACACAACATGGCGTGCGACAGAATCTGTGCCAGATATAAGCCACTCTTTTCGTAAATGACTCCCATAGACTTCTTCCAGCAGCAATCTCTGTCCTGCAGCAGGATATGCAGGGAACATCTACTGCAGTCAGCTGCTCACGTGAGTATATGACTTGGTAGTAATGGTGCAGATGCTATATACCAGCTGGGGGGGGGCACTAAATCATTAGACATCCAGACACCCATTAGACCTCTCAGACCCGACCCCCATTAGACCTCCAGACCCCATATTGGACCTCAGACCACACCTCCAGACACCCATTAGATCTCCAGACCCCAATATAAGACCCCCATTAGACCTCTCAGACCCGACCCCCATTAGACCTCCAGACCCCATATTGGACCTCAGACCACACCTCCAGACACCCATTAGATCTCCAGACCCCAATATAAGACCCCCATTAGACCTCCAGACCCTGATTAGACCTCAGACCAGACCTCCAGAACCCTATTAGGGGACAGCAGCACAAGTTTCCTACCCTATGTATATTACTTCTTCATAATGAGCACAGGGTAGGAGGGGGTCGGTATCCTTCTATAGTCTCTAGGGTGTGTAATTACTTAGTGATTAATTTGACTGAATTAAAAATTCCATCTGGCCTACAAGTACACATCTAAAACCCCCCTAGGGGGATGCATTGCATCTTATAAAGGGAAATATACAGCACCACTGGTAAGAGGGGTCTTCTGGGCCCCACTGGCTTAGGGGCCTGGTCACAGCTGAGACCCCTTTAACTATGCCAGTGTTTATCATCACTTGGCTATTTTTTTGGGCACAGTAGTCGCACTGTAATGGGGGTCCTGTGACTGCCTATCATAGATTTTGGCTTCAGAATCAGATTTCAGAAGAACAGGATAAAAAAGTAAATTTTTTTTAGAGCAGGAGACAGAAAGTAATACATTCCAGGACAAACCCAAACTATATTTAGCTCCCTGTGCTTAAAAGAACTGGAGATTAACTAAAGGATACTCTGATGATTAAGAGCATTAAGCCTATTAGAAGTCTGGAGAATAAATAATTCATAAACATTTGCAAATTTACAAGAGAATAGAAACAGTCACAGTAATAGAAAAAGCAGGAACGGCTTTAATAAAGTGGGACTCATGTAAATATTTTACATTAACACATATGTGTGCAATGGGAGGGTGGTATTTATTAATACTGGCACACCATGCGGGTAAACCCTCCCCATGCCGCAATGGCTGACTGGTAAATTGCCCCACCCCGTGCAAGACTGAGCAAATTGTGAAAATGCTAAAAGAAAATCCTAAAATGCTAGAGTTTGTGCTAAGTGGGAACTAAGCGGGGACTTCATCAGTTGCTGTTGGTTACGTCCTGCAGTGGAGCCCTACATTTAGAAGCGGCGCTGGATACGCCGAAGTTGATTATGTGTAAATAATATATTACTGAAAATAGAAAACAGAAAAATGCTAGACAATAAAATTATAAGAAATACAGCAAGAGCTAACATTCAGAACTGAAATTTCCCACTGAGGCTTTCCAAACAGCAAGGTTTTTAACCTCTTAAGGACGAAGGGCGTACATGTACGCCCTTCGTCCGCACTTTAAAGATGGCGCCTGCTCCCGCACGGAGCGGGCGCCCGAGCTGCGGGTAAAAGCTTGATTCATCAAGCTGACACCCGCAGCTCATGTCCGCGACCGGCAGCGATGCCGATCGCGGACATTTAACCCCTCAGATGCCGTGGTCAATCCTGACCACGGCATCTGATCAGCGCAAAAACCGAAAGTTTCACTTTCGGTTTTGCTCGGCTCCCTGATGGCCACAAGGGGAGCCGGGCATGCATGTAGTACCCTAGGTTTCTGTGAATGAAACCTAGGTTACTACACAGTATTCCTATGGAGCCTATGACTGTAATAGGCTCCATAGGAAATATGCGATTTTCTCATATATTCCAATGCTATTGCATTGGAATATATGAAATAACAATCTGATGATTGCATCTTATAGTTCCCTATGGGAACTATAAGAAAGTAGTAAAAAAAAAAAAAAAAGTTTAAAAAATAAAAATTAAATAAAAAAATATAAAAATTCAATTCACCCCCTTTCCCCAAAATGAAAATAAAATAAATAAAAAAATAAAAAATTACACATAATGGGTGTCGCAATGTGCGAAAACGCCCATACTATAATAATATTAAAAAATATTCACCATACGGTAAACATAAAAACGGAAGAAAGCGTCAAATGGCTAATTCGCCATTTTTGGGCGCTTCATTTCCTAAAAAAATGAATAAAAAGTGATCAAAACATCATACGCACCCCATAATGGTATCAATTAAAAGTTCAGATTGCCCCGCAAAAATGAGCCCCTACACTGCTCCATACGCATAATTACAAAAAAGTTATAGGGGTCAAAACATGGCGACAAAAAATAAAATAAAAAAATTCCCACTTTTAATTTTTTTTCACTATCAAAACGCAAGAAAAACTATACATATTAGGTATTGCCGGTTCGTACTGACCTGAAGAATAAAATTAACCGGTCAGTTTTATCACAAATCGAACGTTGTAATTTAAAAACCCGTAAAACTGTGGTGAAATTGCTTTTTTTTTGCAATTTCACCCCATTTGGAATTTTTTTCCCGTTTCCCACTACATCACATGCAAAAATAAATGGTAGCGTTAAAAAGTACAACTTGTCCCGCAAAAAATAAGCCGTCATATGGCTATGTGAGCGGAAATATAAAAATGTTATGGCTTTTGGAAGGCAGGGAGCGCAAAACAAAAACGCAAAAATCCCAAAACCCCCGGTCCTTAAGGGGTTAAGAATAGTGTAGCAATTGTCTAAGCCCTTCCTCATGCACTGTATCCATGGAGAATGTTCCCTTTTGACAAGGCAGCTAAGATCCCCTCCTTTTATTGCCAATGCCACAATGTTTTGTGAAGTTTCATACAGACAAGTCCTTGAAACAACCGAAGTGGCACAGAAGGCACTTGTCTGAATATCTTCATCTAGATTAAGCAATTACATATGGGAACTGACTGTAAATATACAGCCTAAGGACTCCCAAATAAATTACCAATGAGTTCTTCAGGACTACAAAATTGTTGGCCAATCCTTAGGATAGGCCATCAATCTCAGATCGATGAGGGTCTCATACCTGGCATCTCTGCTGATTGAAGGGTTGTATCCCAGACTCAGCTCCATACTTTTAGTAGCATCAGGGCAAAGTATTACAGCTCACAGCAGCTCAGTTCCATTCCACTGAATGGAGCTGTGCCTGGTAAAAAAGCAGGGGTGCCAAAAGGTGGACACTCACTGATCTGAACACTGATGGCCTAATTTTGTAGGCCCAGAGAATCCATGTAATGGAGGTACAATTGTTTTCCTCTTGAACTTTAACACAGTCCCTCCCTACAACTGCTGAGCCCCAATCATCTCCAAAAACAACCTCCCAAAGTTCTGCTCAATATCTGAATTTACACATCAGTTACTGTGAGCTCTACAATGGTGCCTTAAAGGGGGATGTTGTCGAGATTTCTGGCTGCTGCAGACCTAATCGCTCACTTTTTCCTTTCACTATGACAGCGCCACACTCTACCTTTGCTATAAGGCCTCTTTCTCACGGCAGTAGGTGTCCCGTGCTGCGGACTGCAAATTGCGGTATGCAATTCACGGGCACTGACCGTGGGGCAGCCGCAGTGGATCTCGGACTCATTCACTTGAATGGGTCCATAATCCGCCCGTTCCGCAGAAAGATAGGACATGTTCTGTCTTTTTGCGGAACGGAAGTACGGAACGAAACCCCGCAGAAGCACTCTGTAGTGCTTCCATAGTGTTCCGTTCCGTGATTCCGTTCCGCATATCCAGATTTGCGGACCCATTGAAGTGAATGGGTCCGCATCTGTGATGCAGAATGACAACAAAACGGTGCCAATGTGTTGCGGATCCGCAAATGCGGTCCGCAATACAGGAGAGGGACACCACTGGTTGTGTGAAAGAGGCCTTACAGTGAAACATGAATGTGAAGATACCAGAAGATACCGTGCCACATAATTCATCTATATTACTCGTTTTTGCAGCTTTCACTTTTTAGGGTACTTTCACACTAGCGTTTTTCTTTTTCGGCATAGAGTTCCGTCGTCGGGGCTCTATGCCGGAAAAAAACTGATCAGTATTATCCCCATGCATTCTGAATGGAGAGAAATCCGTTAAGTATGCCTCAGGATGTCTTCAGTTCAGTATGTAAACGTTTTCTAGACGGAGAAAATACTGCAGCATGCTGCGGTGTTATCTCCATCTAAAATTCCGAAACACATGACGCAATGCCGGATCTGGCATTAATTCCCATGGACTTGTATTAGTGCCGGATCCGGCATTACAAATACCGCAACGGCGGACCCGTCCTTCCGGTCTGCGCATGCGCAGACCTTTAACCACATCAGCCCCCCTAGCTTAAACCCCCTTAATGACCAGACCACTTTTTACAATTCTGCACTACACTACTTTCACCCTTTATTGTTCCGTCATACAACTTACCACCCAAATTAATTTTGCCTCCTTTTCTTCTCACTAATAGAGCTTTCATTTGGTGGTATTTCATTGCTGCAGACATTTTTACTTTTTTTGCTATTAATCAAAAATGACCGAAATTTTTGCAAAAAAATGACATTTTTCACTTTCTGTTGTAAATTTTTTTTTTTTAAATGACATTTCTATATAAATTTTTCTCTAAATTTATTGTTCTACATGTCTTTGATAAAAAAAAATCCAATAAGTGTATATTAATTGGTTTGGGTAAAAGTTATAGCGTTTACAAACTATGGTGCAAAAAAGTGAATTTCGGCATTTTGAAGCAGCTCTGACTTTCTGAGCACCTGTCATGTTTCTTCAGGTGCTAGAATGTCAGGATAGTATAAATATCCCCCAAATGACACCATTTTTATAAGAACACACCCCAAAGAATTCGCGTAGGGGCATGGTGAGTTCATGTATCATTTAATTTTTTTTCACAAGTTAGCGGAAAATGACACTTTCTGAGGAAAAAAATAATAATAAAGTTTCCATTTCTGCTAACTTCTGGCAAAAAAAAAAAAAAAATCGCCCATGGACTCACTATGCCCCTCAGTGAAATACCTTGGGGTGTCTACTTTCCAAAATGGGGTCATTTGTGGGGTGTGTTTACTGTTCTGGCATTTTGGGCGGGGCTAAATTGTGAGCAGACATGTAAAAGCTAAAGGTACTCGTTGGAATTTGGGCCCCTTTGCGCACCCAGGCTGCAAAAAAGTGTCACTCATGTGGTATCGCCGTACTCAGGAGAAGTAGGGCAATGTGTTTTGGGGTGTATTTTTACATATACCCATGCTGGAGTGAGAAATATCTCTGTAAATTGACAACTTTGTATAAAAATTTGTAAAAAGTTGTCATTTACAGAGATATTTCTCACACAAAAGTATGGGTATATATAAAATACACCCCAACACACGTTGCCCTACTTCTCCTGAGTACGGCGATACCATATGTGTGACACTTTGCAGCCTAAATGCGCAGAGAGGCCCAAATTCCAATAGTACCTTTAGGATTTCACGAGGCATTTACGAATATCTCTGTAAATGACAACTTTTAAAAAAATTTATACAAAGTTGTCAATTTACAGAGATATTTCTCTCACCCAGCATGGGTATATGTAAAAATACACCCCAAAACACATTGCCCTACTTCTCCTGAGTACGGCGATACCACATGTGTGACACTTTTTTGCAGCCAAGATGCGCAAAGGGGCCCTAATTCCAATGAGTACCTTTTAGGAGGGCATTTTTACGCATTTGGATTCCAGACTTTTTCTCACGCTTTTGGACCCCTAAAATGCCAGCGCAGTACAAATACCCCATATGACCCCATTTTGGAAAAAAGACACCCCAAGGTATTCCGTGAGTAGCATGGCAAGTTCATAGAAGAATTTTTTTTTGGCACAAGTTAGCGGAAATTGATTTTTATTGTTTTTTTTCACAAAGTCTCCCTTTCTGCTAACTTGTGACAAAAAGTTCAATTTTTCATGGACTGAATATGCCCCTCAGCGAATACCTTGGGGTGTCTTCTTTCCTCTTTCCAAAATGGGGTCATTTGTGGGGTGTTTATACTGTTCTGGCATTTTGGGTGGGGCTAAATTGTGAGCAGCCCTGTAAAACCTAAAGGTACTTGTTGGACTTTACGCCGCTTTACGCACCCAGGCTGCAAAAAAGTGTCACACATGTGGTATCGCCGTACTCAGGAGAAGTAGGGCAATGTGTTTTGGGGTGTATTTTTACATATACCCATGTTGGGTGAGAGAAATATCTCTGTAAATTGACAACTTTGTATAAAAAAAATTTAAAAAGTTGTCGTTTACAGAGATATTTCTCACACAAAATATGGGTATATATAAAAATACACCCCAAAACACATTGCCCTACTTCTCCTGAGTACGGCGATACCACATGTGTGACCACTTTTTGCAGCCAAGATGCGCAAAGGGGCCCTAATTCCAATGAGTACCTTTAAGTTTTCACAGGGCATTTTTACGCATTTGGATTCTCACGCTTTAGGACCCCTAAAATGCCAGGACAGTATAAATACCCCACATGTGACCCCATTTTGGAAAGAATACACCCCAAGGTATTCCGTGAGGGGCATGGCGAGTTCACAGAAGAAAAAAATTATGGGCATATATATATATATATATATATATATATATATATATATATATTTATATTTTTTTATTTTTTTTTTTTTACAGTCTCATATTCCACTAACTTGTGACAAAAATAAAATTTTACATGAACTCACCATACCTCTCACGGAATACCTTGGGGTGTCTTCTTTCTAAAATGGGGTCACATGTGAGGTGTTTGTACTGCCCTGGCATTTGAGGGTCTCCGCAATCATTACACGTATGGCCAGCATTAGGAGTTTCTGCGATTCTCCTTATATTGAGCATACGGGTAATGAGATTTTCTTTCCGTTCAGCTTCTGGGCTGAAAAAAAAAAAAAATGAACGGCACAGATTTCTTCATTCGCATCGATCAATGTGGATGAAAATATCTCTGCCAAAATCAGTGACTGCGGTGCGGTGGGCTGGGCGCTAGCTAACTAACAAGTAGCTAACTAACTGACGGTGATAAGGGACCCTTATGCCCCATTCACACGTCTGCAATTCTGTTTGCGGAACGGAATTGCGGACCCATTCATTTCTATGGGGACAGACTTTGTCCCGCTCGGATGCGGAATTGCGGATCAGCACTTCCGGGTCTGCACTTCCGTTCCGCAAAAATATAGAACATGTCCTATTCTTGTCCGCAATTGCGGACAAGAAAAGGCATTTTCTATATAGTTCTGGCAATGTGCGGATCTGCAAAAAGCGGAAAACACATTGCCGGTGTCCGTGATTTGCGGATCTGTAGATCCGCAAAACACATTTGGACGTCTGAATGGAGCCATACAGGGGGGTGATCAATGACAGGGGGGTGATCATTGACAGGGGGGTGATCAGGGAGGGATATACATGTTTGATGCGATTTATTTAACGTCTACAGCCTGCCAGCGATTGATCATCGCTGGCAGGCTGCAGTGTAACTGCCGAGCTGCGAGCTGCTGTGAGCTGCTGCACCTCTCGCGAGATGACGCGCCGACGCGTCAAGGAGGAACATCCCGGCCGCCCGCAGGACGCAGCCCTGCGTTCGGCGGTCGGGATGAGGTTAAAACTGTGAAAAAAAATCAAGACGGATCCGTCTCTCCGTCTGAAAACAGAGAGACGGATCCACACTTGCAATGCATTTGTGAGACGGTCCGCATCCGGATCCGTCTCCAAATGTTTTCAGTTGTCATGCGGTATGACGGATCTGACGGGTAGTTCCGGCGACGGAACTACCTGCCGGATCCTCACACCGCAAGTGTGAAAGTAGCCTTCGGTTTGTTTTTTTTTATCTGCACAGTTTAGAAAATATCCTCTTCCTATTTGGAGAAAATCACCAAGATTCTGTTATGAGATATATTTTCTGTAAAATGTTTTTGTATCAAATAGTTTAAATGCACTAGGGTGTACTACTGTAAGTACGATGTGGATCATTGACACCTTAATGGGGTTGTCTACTACTTTACTGATCTTCAGGACAGGCGATCAAAATCTGATTTGCTGGGGTTTGACATTCAGCACCCCCGCCAATCAGCTATTTCAGGGTATTGTAGCTGCAGTGCTGGTGGTAGGGAGGCTTGGACCTGCAGTGATTTAAAGGTAGCAGCACCGCATTAACCAGCTCCATCCGCTACACAATGGAAGGGGCTGTGTAGTTTCGGTGACTACTTCTGGCTCCTGAGATACTCTGAAACACTTGATCGGTGGTGGTGTGGTTTCAGACTCCTGCTGATCAGATGATGAAAGGGGTGGACAACCACTTTACAGCAGTTGTTTCATGAACACCCTCTATTAGCCAGAGCAAACAGTGGCTAACACACAGTGGCCCCTTCTCTGGTAGACCCATTCATGTATTGCGTGAGGGTGTCTGAAGGTACAACTGCAGTAATCATATTTATAGATTATATACAGTGGTTCCTCAGGTCACCATATTAATTGGTTCTAGGGTGTCCTTTGTATGTTGAAACCATCGTAACCTGAGTCCATCACTCTAGAGAAAACTGGTAATCGGTTCCAAAGCCCAAAAATGTCATGATCCCAAAATAAGAAAAAGTAAAGTTTAAAGAAAATTAAGTAGATAACCAAGACCCGTAAAGCAAGTCCTTACGTAAAACAGACAGAAATGGAAGCTGTACATTTCTATGGTGAGGGCAGGAGCTTCTTCAGGGTCTTGCATAGTTCAAACATATACCAGAAAAATGGTGTCCAAAGGAGCAGAGCACCCTGGCACAGACGGGGGTAATACAGAACATGTTGGCTGGTTGCATCTGAGTCTTGGGCATTTTATTTTGAGTCTAGTTTCAATTTACAATGACTCAGGAAAGACCACTGTATGTTGAAAATGTTGTATCTTGAGGGATCTCATATCCGAATCATGCTGGCCCTGGTATTAACAAAATTCCTGACCACAACCAGGTAGGAACTAAATATATTTCTTTCCATGTTGCACACAGTAAAACCAAACAGTAAAAAGGTTATAAAGATATATATTACAGTGATGCTAAGTTTCACATCTACTGATCACTTAACCAAAGAACTACTTATCATTCTACTTTGAATGGTGCATGATAAGTCATAAGAGTCTATAAAACAACTAAGTAAAACGGTTAGTTGGACTTATTTCTTACTTCTTTCTACAGTAATAGCATTATAATCTGTGAGTACATGACCGCTGGTTGCCCTGAACTGGAAGACAGAAAATGAACAACACATATGTAGTACATGGGACTGTTTGTTTGGGGTCTGTGTAATGTCAGTGTCTTCAACAACAGCTTTGTACTTTCTGGCCCTAGCAAAACAATCATGTTACTGTTGGTAGGGCTGAAAACAAACCTTGAAAAATCACATGCTATAATATAAGTTAAGTATCATACGTCAAAAGACATTTACGAACAAATTATTTAAGAAACGTTCCTTATAAAACGTGTTATCAGGAGAACTGTGTTTGTACTATTTAAAGTACCTTAAAGGGGGCAAATCAGAGTCAAGACCCCTATTCTACAGGGTGGCCCACAAAAAAGTGGCCCGCCTCCAATATCTCCAAATCAAACTGGCTAATAGTAAATCTGCCTTGGTTGTCCATAGCAACCAATCAGAGTTCAGCTTTCATTTTTTTACAGCCCTGAAGGAACTGAAAGCTGAGCTATGATTGGTTGCTATGGGCAACTAGGACAGATTTACTATTAGGCAGTTTGATTTTGGAGATATTGGAGGCGGGCTACTTTTTTGTGGGCCACCCTGTACTTTATTTTCACTGCACCGTTTACAAAGCCAAAATGGGGTTCCTAAAAAACTGTTCTCTCCTTTTTTGGCTGGTATAAACAAAATCTAAAAAGTTACCAACAGTCACGTACCCATGAAAGAGATGGTCCAAAATTAGTATGGCACAAGATTAAAATAAAGGGTCTATTTTTATTTATTTTTTCCAAAAAAAGTGTCACCCAGCCTTATGTACTTGAATGGTTGAGGTACAATACCACATTGTCATGTTATGTCAAATCCACCACTCTCCTCTTGCCCTGCACTATTCTGTCCCTGGGTCACACACATATCTTCCAGCTTCAAGCTTCTTAAAGGACCAGTATGCTCTTAACCTCTGCCAAAGGATTGTGCCAGCCTTTATTAGGATTTTCCTCCCTCCACTATAGTATTGGGTAATAAGGTCCATTAAGTTTCTGCTTTGCTTGAATTCTACATTTACGATCAAGCTTGTTACCTCAATCACCTCTAGTTGTCTGCTGCTCTTCCTAACCTCTGCTTTTTGTCTCTGCTTCCAACCTAAAGCTGCTTTCACACTTGCGTTGTTGTGTTCCGGTATGAAGATCCAGCAGAGGATCTCAATAATGGAAAAAAAGTTTTCCGTTTGGTGCTCATGCATTCTGATCCGTTCAGGATGCCTTCTGCTACATCAGCATTACGTTTTGTGACCGGACACAAAACAGCTTCAAGCTGCAGTTTTGTGTCTGGTCATAAAAATAGAAAAAAATGGATCTGGCACTGAAAACAATTTAAGTCAATGGTGACGCATCCG
Organism: Bufotes viridis; assembly: GCA_033119425.1. Lineage (NCBI taxonomy): Eukaryota > Metazoa > Chordata > Amphibia > Anura > Bufonidae > Bufotes > Bufotes viridis. The sequence continues at coordinate 129,494,871 of CM065590.1, forward strand.
TTTTTTTAGGAGCCTAAAAAACGGATCCGTCACCCATTGACTTTGAATGGGCGACGGATCCATTGACTTTCAATATATTTAGTGACTGATCCATTTTTTTCCCGATTTGATTTACACACAGAACGGATGTATCTTGATGTCCAAAATCAAAACGGATCCGTTTAACTCCGGTATAGAAATCCTCTGCAGCATCTCAATACTGGAATTAACAATGCAAGTGTGAAAGTAGCCTAACTCTGACTGTCTTGACCTTTGCACCATCTTACTACATATGTTGTCTACAGTAGGGTTGCACCGGGTATCGAAATATCGATACCCAATTGATACTCTTGTACTGCTATCGATTCGCCACCTGGGGGTTAACTGCTCCCTGTCATAGAAGCAGGATGCCTGCTATGTGATTCTGGAGCCGGCACCTGCCTCCTGTATGTGTATTAAACGTTAATTATCACTGGTGGCGCAGTGCGTCCTCACCCCACCCCAGGGTCCCCTCCTCCCTCTTCATTGGTGCAGTGGCAGTTGTGATCAGAACCCCAGGAGTGTACTCCTGGGGCTTTGATCGGCTACCAAAGCAGCCAGGACGCTACTGAAGCCCTGGCTGCCATGTTAAGCTCCCTGTTGCTGTGTGCACAAAGCACAGGGCAGCAGGTAGAGTGTAAGATCCTATTCACACTAATAGAGCTCTATTAGGGTGAATAGGACAAGATATCAAAATACCCCTAGGGGGGAAATAGTCATGAAATACAAAAAAAAGTTTAAAAACAACAAAATATTAAGTATAAATCACCCTCTTTTTATAAACAATAAATAAACATATTACATATCACCACGTCCGAAAAGTCCAAAATATAAAAAAAATCTCCTATGTGGTGAATGCTGTAACAGAAAAATAAATATATAAAAACTGCGCGATTCGTGATTTTTTTTAGTCACCTTGTCCCCCAAAAAATAGGATAGGACTGTTTGATTATGGGCTGGATGTTCTATAAAATGCGGAATGCACTCGACTTTTTTGGTATTTTATTTTTCCGAGTGGTATCGAATGGTATCAAGTATCGCAATACTTTTTTAACGTATTGAAATCGAATCAAAATTTTGGTATCGTGACAACCCTAGTCAACAGTTCCTTGAAATCACCTGCCTGACTCAGCTGAAGAAGACTACTCCAGGAGTAGCAACCCAGGATTCCCTGTGGCAAATTGCATACTTCTTTGTGGGTTAAGGGAGAAGATCACACTTTAGACTTAGCTCTAAATCAAATAAAGTACTGACCAAATGGGTCCACAAATCCATTTGGCCACTGTTAGGCCCCTTTTACACGGGCGTGACGGATTCGGTCCGGATGCGTTCAGTTAAAAACGCGCGATTTCGCTTGCAGAATAAGTCAGTTTTGTCTGCAATTGCATTCAGTTGTTCACTTTTTTCCTGCACAGGTGCAATACTAATTGATAAGTTTTTTTCATGCGCGTGATAAAAAACTAAAGGTTTACAAACATCTCCTAGCAACCATCAGTGAAAAACACACCGCATCCGCGCTTGCTTCCCATTCACTTCTTTGCGGCCAGGGCTGCATTAAAATCGCAGAATATAGAACATGATGTGATTTTCACGCAATGCAGAAGTGATGCGTGAAAAACGACGCTCATGTACACAGACCCATTGAAATGAATGGGTCCGGATTCAGTGCGGGTGCTATGCGTTCAAGTCACTCGTGTGAACGGGGCCTAAAGGAGATCTACATATACTAAGGTATTGAAGTTTGTGAACAATTAAAAATCTTAGAACAGTGAAGTATACACATGTTCCTAAGTCCAGCACTGACACTGTAAGATAAGAGTCGACTTGAACTGATTAAACTATTCCCACATAACCAGCCCAGGTGTGGGAATATCCCTGAAGAGGAGACATTTGACCCTTTCATACAACTTCTGGCAAACATTATGGAATCATAATTCTTAGCAAATACACAAATGAAAGATGCAACACAAAAATGTGCTGAACATTCTTGCTCCATGAAATGTACCTCAATGGAAGTAAATTATTTTAATACATTGCATATATTTTGTCCAGATCAAGTAAGAAAAATATATGGAATTATCAAGAAAACAAAAATCTCAATAGTAGTTTGTTGCTCCTCCTCAGGCTTTCATAATGACCTTTACCCTAGGTACACACCTAAGCGTTTTACAGCGCGTTCAAACGCGCTGTAAAACGCACAACATGTGAAAAGCCATGCTTCCTATGGGCATGGTTCACATTTGGGCGTTTACAGCGCGTTTGAGCAGCGCTGAAACGCCTACGCTAGTCAGCTTATACTTGAGCTTTTTTAGGGCGTTTTTGCGCGCGTTTCCGTCCATAGGATTGTATTAGAATGCGCAAAGATGAAGAAATGCGCGTTTTCTGTTCCAAAAACGCGCCTACGAACGCGCGTTTTTTACTAGTCAACCAGCTGAAAAAGCCAGAATCCTAGGCCCAAGCATGGAGGAAGCAGGCTGTGAAGCAACACCTTTCATATAGGTATGCCTGCATTTTTAGTGGATCTAGCACCTGTCAATCACAAAAACGCGCGAAAAACGCGCGTTCATTAATGACAAAAACGCGCATACAATCGCGCGTTTTTCGCGCGTAAAAACGCATGAAAAAACGCACGCCTGCAAAACGCTTAGGTGTGTTCCCAGCCTTAAGGCACAGACTTCACTAATGTTAAACAAGCTACATCAAGCTGGTTACAACTATGTCAAGGAGCGTTTGAGAGATCAGTTTTGCAGGACAAACCATTTTTTTTTTAACTTCAACCAGAAAATTTTCAAACAGATTGACATATGGACTGTTTGCTGACCATGTCATTGAGTTGATATGTCTTTCCTTAAGAAAAGCTTTGACACATCTTTTAAGATACACACCCTCAGAGTCTTTCACCCACTCTTCCTGAGAGTGGTGGTTGTATACCGACCCTGTCTTACCCACCCAATTCTTGATCACTTTGCTGCCTGGCGTCCATATTTCCTGTTCTCAGAATTACCAACTCTTATTATGGACAATTTTACCTTCTCTTTTGGCTTTTCACAACTTTCTAACTCTCAGACACATAATGATGGTAAGACACTTGACCTGGTCATCATTGTCCCCAATTTCTTACCTGTCCTGATCTGGCTGCAAAACACTACAATGACACCCTCAGAAGCACCCTGGATGAAATAGTGTCCCCTACACTCAGAACATGCAAAAAGAGATGAAAGCAACCCTTACACACACCTCAAACCCACTTTCTCCATTGATGCTACATGAGTGCTGAATACCTATGAAACTACTTCAAAGAGAAATTTGAAAACATTGGCATTGATCCCCTTCCCTACCATACCTACTCTGGTTGACTTTCCACATTCGACCCAGCCACAGAAGAAAAATATTCTCCAAGCTCCCTTCTTCTTCCCGCCCTATCACATGCACTACTGACCCTATTTCCTCACACCTCTTCCAGTGTCTCTCCACAGCTGTCACTACCTACCTAACTAAAATTTTTAACTTCTCCTCTTTCAAATATTCTGACATAACCCCATTATTTAAAAAAAAAAAACTTCTCTTGACCTGTCCTGAGCAACTAACTACAGACCTGATCTGTAATCTTCCCTTCATCTCTAAACTACTGGAGCACTTGGTCTATTCTCACCTCATCAGATATCTCTCTGTTAACTCTCCCCTTTGTTCATTAGAATCTGGTTTCCGCAGTCTACATTCTACAGAATCTGCCCTCACCAAAAAGTGACCTCCTGACAGTCAAATGCAACAGTGACTACTCTCTACTAATTCTTCTCGATCTCTCTACAGATTTTGACACTGCTGACCACCATCTCCTACTAAGCATGCCCCAATATTTTGGTCTTATGGACACTGATCTCTCTTCCTAATCTCTGGCCACTCTTTCAGTATATCGTTCCCTGGTTCTACTTCCTCTCCTGTCCCTCTTGCTGTTGCGGTTCCTCAGAGTTCAGTCATAGGTCCTCTTTTCTTTTCACTCTACACAGCCCCTACTGGACAGACTATCAGTAAATTTTTGTTTTCAGTACCATCTCTATGCTGAAGACACCTAACTATACACTTCATCTTGTGACATCACCCCTGCTGTACTTCAGAACTGTGGCTGTCTGTTGTCTCAAACATCATGTCTCTCTGTATCTGAAACTGATTCTTTCAAAACCGGAACTATAGGTGTTCTTACCATCTAATAACCTACCTAATAATGATATCTACCTCTCAGTGTGTGGAACTACCATAACACCTAGGCAGCACACCGCTGTTTTAGTCTTATGTTTCAAAAACATCTCTAGAATTTGCCTCCTTCTTAATGTGGAAACAACATGAACTCTTATTGTTGCCCTGACCATTCTCATCTCAATTACAGTAACTCATTATTATCTAGTAACCTGATCTCTCGGGATATGTACTTTTTCTCTCTCTTTTATTAAAGAATTGAAATTAGGCAGGGTGCTGTCTCTCCTTAAAGAGACCAGCTGGTGCCAGTGACATGACTATCCTGGGAGATACCTATTTGCCTATCAAGGAATCGAGAATAAACGATCAAAGCAAGGGGCATGGGTAATAAAATAACTGGCTGATAAGTGGAGAAAGAGGCAACTTTTTTGTAATAAAATGTAATATAAATTTTCTTATTTTTGTTTGTACTCATGGAAACAATAATTACCCTTTAAATCTTCATTCAGTATACTGTTTTTCTTTGAGAAGACAACCTCCATAAAACACAATATTTGTACAATTTTGTGTGAGGTTTCACTATAGTTTGTTATTTAGGGGTACACAACGTCCTAATCTTTTCTTTTGGAAACAACCAATAAGGGTATATTCAGAGTATGAAGCACTACATCCTTTTTTTCATTATACTAGCAGTAGGATAATTTTTAGTGCAGAATGTTATTTTTCATCCTTTTGTATTAATAATCCTAATTAGTGTTAAAACATCACAGAAAAATATTTCACAAGTCACTGTTAATATGCAGGATACTCGCCTTAAATTTGCAGGCAGCAATGCCACTAGGGTCGGACTGGGATTCCTTGGGCCCACCATAGGAAATAATTCTTGGGGCCCAACCCTATATCATCAGTCAAGTCTAATAGGTTTTGATTAAAAAATAGACCCCAGGGGCAATTTTTTTGTCACCAAAGGCATCTCCAAACATTCTCAATTCTCTGGATCTTTGGCGCCTATTATGGTATCAGGTATGGTATATGGGACCACCAGAGGAACTCAGGTACTTTGGTGGGCCAGTCCAACACTGAATGTCTAATCAGTTCTACTGCAGTTGCTATCATGTATACCTGTATTTTACCAGCACAGTTATGCAGTAGGTTCCATTTGTAATACTGGCAAGGTTGTTCTGACTTTACACCACGCGTACGGACACTTACGAGCGCATGGACAATGGGAATCTTATCATCTTGCATCATGATAATCGTTCTGCACTGCTGCTGACGTTTCGCCGATGCAGGCGCGGTTGTCATCATAGGACGCTGAACTTTAACCACATGGGATTTATGTTGGGAGGTGAGCGCCTCACATCTTTTAATATGCCTATTGAATTTTAATTGATGTACACTTGTGAACCTGTGAGTTATTGGTAAATCACATTTACTTATATATCACTTTACTCAAAGGAAGGATTTCATTTTATTTTTGAATAAACACTTACGTTTAGGTAGACTAGGGGATGGTTACCTTGGGATGTGTAATATGAACTATCACTGTATTGCTTATGTAAAATCATGTTGACTTTTTAATTGAGTCTATTATTGTTTAATCATGACATTCTGTATTGGCCATATATAAACTTGCACTGGGCACTGTTATCACTGCTTGACAAAGGCTCCACTGGGATGAGCTGAAACATTGCATTGGGTGTAATAAAAGATCCACATATTTTTCACCAAAACCGGAGTGCTGCCTTGTTCATCTCTACCTACGTTCAGTGGATTCCTATCCAAAATCCCTTCAAGGATTTTTGCACCCGGCTAACCTTAGGAGTGCTGCTATTTTCTCGTTTGTCATCTAAATTAGTAAATATAATTAAAGGGGTTTTCTGATCCTTAAATTAGGTCATCAACATCAGATCGGCTGGGGTCTGACTCTGGACTCCAGCTGTTTGGAGGAGATGCCATGTAATATAACGTCAGGAGAACTGAAACTTGATGATGTGCCCTCTGATGGTACTGGTTGGGTTTACATCTCCATTCTTTGGAAATGAGATACAGTAGTCCAATAATAATACTATTCTATACTCATCAAGGAACATGATCATTATCCCCTAACCTGTTCAGTGAATGCTTTAGATTTAGTGACAGGGTCACAGTATATATCTTACAGAGGAAAAAAAGCAAGCGCATTATAAATGATTAAGAAAATGTCTCTATGGAGATTACACTTTTTTATCTGCAGACATGGATTATCAGGTTTATGACAATCTCTCTGGCTCCCTCAACTAATCCGTCTACCTACGAACAAATATGCATTTCCATAGGACTGTCTGGTGTGATCTTATAGAAACATTAGTATTAGATATGTATAAATGTACTTTTTATGTCTATAAACACATTAAAGGAGAATAATACATAACAAGGACTTGGGCTACAACACCCGGTTCTTGAACCATTGTTTTTTTTTACATAATCTTCTATATTGCAGCATTTTCTGCCACCATAAAGTTCTGTCAGAGAACGCTTTCCATTTAGGGGTAATTTTGGGATCGGCTGCCACACAGTGGAACATATACAATACAATGTAAAATGTTTGCAATTGGCCATAGAGGCTACTTGTTGAATTTCTAATGAAAATGTTGACTCATGTAATACATAGTTTACACTTAGCAGTTTTTTAAATGGCTCCAACAAGATTATGTCGATACATTATTAATCTCAGTTCTTGTGTGGCATAAAAGCAACAGATTCAGCTACCAAAGCTCTGTGTTTGAGAAGGAGTTAGAAGAAAGTCTGCACTTGTATTTTCTTGGCCAACCATTAAAAGTATCATCTTTTTATTCTCTTTTTCATAAATATATCTAATAGGATACAACATATATATAACACAATAGTCCAAACAACCTTTCATTTATTGTAGCGTTTCTCAAACTCCAAAGCAGGCCTCACTGGTGAGGAACCCCCGGTGGTTGGTGAGTCACAGCTGGGGCAGCCGCCTTGACATATACTGTACCTGCCTTTTCAAATGTACCGTACATAACTGTATGTATACAGTATGTTATGTTCTGCTAAATTCAGGAGTGAAATCTTTAGAAAAAATGTGGCATAACCATGGTACAGCCAGTGAGGCTCCAGCAGAAAAAGACTGAAAATCCATTATCTACTGGACCCATAGTTTTGGTAGAACGCACACAGTCCTCTCCACCGTGTTTACATAGAAAGTATGAGATATTGTGCAGTACTTCATATTTGTTGAGAAACCTTTTTAAGGTTATAACCTGTCCTACCTAAGGGCTGTGAAGTTGGGTACGAGGACTGTTCCCAGGACTCACTAGTGATTCCAGGAGCCAGGATTTAGATATATTGCACAAAGTGGGTCTTTACCTATCGCATAGTATCCTTGCAACAGGACAACATGTGAGCCCCAACAAATCCACTTTAAAGTGTCACTAAGCTTTCACAAAACTTTTGATATGTCATAGTAACATACCAAGGGTTTTGATCAGTGGGGGTCTGAGTGCTGAGAACAAATCAAACTCATCACTAGAACAAATAAGAAGCACTCGTAGTTCATCTCGCCTCCTCTCCTGCAGCTACAGCTAGGTAACGAAACATCTGGACAGTGACACAATCTTCAGGATTTGGGCTCTGCATACCACCACATTGGATTTGAAATGAAACAACTGAGATGCAATTGAAATGTAGACTTTCAGGTTTATTTCAAGGGGCTGAATGACAATATCCTGTGAAATGTTTAGGAATTACAACCATTTTTCTACAAGGCCTCCTCATTTCAGGGGATTAAATTAATTGGACAAATTAACATTACCATACATAAAATGTTCATTTTTAGTACTTTGTCGAGAATCCTTTGCCGGCAATGACTGCCTGAATTCTGGAAACCATGGACTTCACCAAACCCTGGGTTCCCTCCTTGTGATACTTTGCCAGGCCTTTACTGCAGCTGTCTTCAGTTGTTGCTTGTTTGTGGGTCTTTCTGCTTTAAGTTTTGTCTTAAGCAAGTGACAAGCATGCTTGATAGGGATGAGATCTGGTGATTGACTCGGCCATTGCAGAATAGTCCTCTTCTTTGCCTTAAAGGGAATGTGTCACCAGTTTTCTGCTGCCCTCACATTTAAAGGAAGTCTGTCACCAAAGTTGGACATAATAGACCGCTGACATAGCTTTGTAGCATCACTTCAGATGCATAAAATAGTACCTTTGTTGTCTTCTTCAGCGCTTCACCTGCTTCAAAAACTGACTTTTATTTATATGTAAATGAGGGCTCGCAAGTGGCCAGGGGCGGCGTTAAGTTCTTTGGAGCCCAGGCTGCTCGGCCTCTTTAGTTCTTATCCTCGCCCTGTCTCTGTCTCTGCCCGTAGCTACATTGATGCCGTTCCCACAGTGGGCATCGCAGTGCGCATGCCCCGCCGAGGCAAAGCTGAGCGCAGGCGCAGGAGTTCGCTACCAGAGGAGGAGGAAGAAAGGCAATAGAAGGGCGGGCAGAGACAGAGACAGGGGCAGGGATAAGAACTAAAGAGGCCGAGCAGCCTGGGCTCCAAAGAACTTAACGCTGCCCCTGTAACGAGCCCTCATTTACATATAAATAAAAGTCCGTTTTTGAAGCAGGTGAAGCGCTGAAGAAGACAACAAAGGTACTATTTTATTCATCTGAAGTGATGCTACAAAGCTATGTCAGCGGTCTATTATGTCCAACTTTGGTGACAGACTCCCTTTAAATCCTTACTTCCCCAGCACATGCCAATGAGTCCCCATATTCATGAGCTCCAGGCTCTCCCCGTCTGCCTGCCTCTGACAGTTTCCTTTTCATATGAATCAGCAGCAGGTGGGCGGAGACAGCAATGAGCTCATGAATATGCTGACTCTTTCGGTATGTGCTGGGGATGTTTAGCATAAGATTTTGGCAAAATATCAGAGTCAATTAAAGAAAGTGCACTTTGCTAAGGGGACCTATCACTAGTTTACGTTGCCCTTAGTTAAGACACCATAAAACTGGGTTGCTTTTGCAGTATGTAATGGGTCATTTGAGCAGGAAGTTTATCCTTGTACACTTTAGAATTCAACCAGCTGCTTCTGTCTTCAGTCACATCATCAATAAACACTAGTGACCCAGTGCCATTGGTAGCCATGCATTCCCATGCCATCACACTGCCTCCACCATGTTTTACAGAGGATGTTTTGTGCTTTGGATCATAAGCCGTTCCAAGCCTTCTCCATCCTTTCTTCTTCCCATCATTCTGATACAGGTTGGTCTTAGTTTCATCTGTCGAAAGAATACAGAATTGGGTTGGATTCTTTAGACTTTTTTTTGTCAACGTCTAATCTGGCCTTGATATTTCTGAGTCTTATTAATGGTTTGCACCTTGTGGTGAACCCACTGTATTTGCTCTCATAAAGTCTTCTCTTTATGGTAGACTTATATACTGATACACCTACTTCCTGGAGAGTGTTCTTCACTTGGGTCGATGTTGTGAACAGGTTTTTCTTCACCATGAAAAGGATTCTGCAAACGTCCACCATTGTTGTCTTCCGTGGACAACCAGGCCTTTTTGAGTTCCCGAGTTCACCAGTGCACGTTTAGACATTATAGTGGCATTATTAGCAATTCATCATTAAAAATACATTGTTATTAGAAGTACATAAATTCTGATTAAAACATTTTTTGTAACAGTTATTATTGCATTACATTCTTGTATTGTAGGGGGCTTGATAGTCTGGTGGAATAGCAATGTATTTTTAATGATGAATTGCTAATAATGCCACTATAATGTCTATGTGTTATTTCACTTTACAACCATTTTAATACAAATATTTAATGTTCACAAGATTGTCCATATAGCAGTCCATGCAATATGTCCCATGTAGGAGATCTATTGTGAAGGGATCTGATATATGCAAGTATACTCCCAAGGGTTCCAGTCCAGGCTTTGTATGTGAATTATTAACAAGGTTGATTGGCAGGCGACAGCCTATATAAAACCCAATCAATGCTCACTATTGGTATCCACTGAGGAAGGGGGCTGTCCCCGAAACGCGTCTGGTCCCAGTTAGTGAGCTATTCCATTGAGCTATTCCATTTATGCATATACAGAGACAGTGAAGAACAATACTAAACCACAGGCCTGCTCGTGAATATCTGCAGCAAAAGCCGGACACCAGGAGCCTGACCACTACTAGCGCTACCAGCATATAGGTAACTAACTCCCCCTCCAGGTCACGTGGGACGCCACGCTAAGGCTCATAACACCACGTGGGACGCCGCGTGAGTGGTGAGGTTTACAATAGCGGAGAACGCTCCACATCGGGAGACTGGTAAGAGACGCGCTACTTGCTTTACAGGTGGGATCCGGCCTATATATTATACTAGCTGAAGGATCCGGCTTCGCACGGGTATATTTAATCTATTTTATTTAATGTTTGTATGTGTCGTTAAAAGATATCGTCAGTATCCACTATAACAGTGACTTCTACAGCACCCTGTCCCTTAATAGTGACCTCCACAGCCCCCCACCCCTTAACACTGAACCCCCACAGTGCCCCGTCCCTTAAAATGGGATCTCCACAGCAGCTCACCCCCTTAACTTTGACCTTTACAGCAGCCTTCCTCTTTTAACTGTGAGTTTCACAGCACACCACCCCCTTGACTGTGACCTCCACAGGGGCCCTAACTCTTAACAGTGGCCTTTACAGCAATCTGCCCCTTAACACTGACCTCCATAGTGGACCATTCCCTTAACTGTGACCTCCACAGCAGCCTGCCCCTAGGGTGACCAGAAGTCCAGTTTTAGGCCGGATAGTCCAGCTTTCAGACTCCATGTCCTCCGTCTGGCGCAGGGCCTGGACGGACACAGGGATGTCCTTTTGAACAGCTCACTCTCAGACAGCAGCACTGTGCTGTCTGAGTGTGAGCTGCAAGGAGAAAGTCACCCTCACTCCCACCCCTGCAGCAGACAGAAATTGATTTTTAACCTCCGTCGGCTGCGTAGGGTGAGGGGGCATGGCCTAACCAGGTCAGGGTTGTGGCTTAGGGGGACCTAGAAGTTGATTTTGAACTTCATTTTTTCAATCCCTGTCGGCTGAAGAGTGAAAGTGGAGTAGCACGGCAGTGCACGGCCGGAGATCTCCGGACTAAAAGTACTGCAGGTCCGACTTTTTAGTCCGGCGATCACTGCCGTGCTGTGCCGTAGCTCCGCCCCGCCCCATTAAAGTCAATGGGGATGAAGCGGCAGCACACGGGTACTTTCGGCATGGCGGATCTGACGTGCTGTTTACCCACCGGAACAGACTGCCGGATAGCCATGCCGTAAGTGTGAAAGTACCCCAAGGGTGTATTACATGGACAGATATTTTGCCTGATGATCGCTAACGAGCGTTCGCATGAATGCTCGTTAGCGATCATTTTGCAGTGTAATACTGCCGTAGATGGTCCGATGAACACGCAAACTCGTTCATCGGGCAATCTACATCTTTCAGCATGCTGAAAGATCAGGATTTGCTGGCGGCAGATCGTGCTGTCTAATTACGATCTGCTGCTGGCAAACCACTGTACAGCCTGGGAACGAACGATGGCATAGCGATCACTTCTCCCCATGCAGTGGAAGAGATTGCTGCATGTAAGGCTAGAGCTACACGACGACATTTGTCGTGCGACATTTTGTTGCACCAATGTGGCGCGACAATTTTTATAATGATAGTCTATGGTGTCGCACTGCGACATGCTGCGACTGCGACACGACAGTCGCAAAAAAAAATCCATCCAAAACGGATCTTTCTGCGACTGTAGCATCGCAGTCGCGGCATGTCAAAGTGCGACACCATAGACTATCAATATAAAAATTGTCGCGCCACATTGGTGCAAAATCAATGTCACAGTGCAGTTATGCCCTATGTGTTGGGTGACACATGTTGTCGTGTAGACCTAGCCTAATAGCAGCAGTCTCCTTCCCTAGCGAGTAGGCAATTGCCGGGGAGGAACGCATCCCTTCCAACAATCGCCTGCCTGATCGGGGTGTCTAATACACCCTTTAGACTACGTTCACACACTGTGGATTTGTAGTGGATAAAATCCAAACATAAATCCAAGCACACCTTTGTGACAATTTTGTGAACAATCCGTAAGATAATGGGTATGCTCCTGATCTGAAAGTCCAATCCACGTGAAGAAAACCGCATCTGCAGCATTTACATAGGGACTGGAAAATGTTATATATATACTCATATTGTAATGTACTTTGCTGCGGTTTTCATGGGGAGTCTGCACCACAGTGTGTGAACGTAAGGCAGATGTGATGCATAAAGTCCACCATGTCTTGATGAGACCCCAGCCACAGTCAGGTACGTGTACCCCTGCTCCGACTATCTAACGTCAATTACATCATTGTTCCCAGCAGTGGGCAGCTGATTCCCGGAGCCTATTCTGAGCCATTTTCCTTAACAACAGCCTTGTTAGAGATGCCCCTCTCGTCTTCTCCAAAGGAACTGGAAGCTTTTGAAGTTTATAAGGAAATTAGGACAATCACAATGATCTCATTGTCATATGCCCTTTCTCGTCATTATAAATAATAACCTAATAATCACATGTGAGACTGTATAACATGACACACCTTTCCATGAAAATATCTATAATGAAAGTTCTCAATCTAAAGTACTGTATGTCAGGGAGACAAAGTATCTACTGTTGGTGCCTTCCTCTGCACAAATATACAATTGGGGTCCATTCAGATGTCTGCAAGTGTTTTGAGGTCCGCAAATTGCGGATCCGCAAAACTCGGATACCGGCCATGTTACGGACCGCACATGGCCGGCCCTGTGATAGAAATGCCTATTCTTGTCCATGATTGCGGGCAAGAATAAGACATGCTGTATCTTTTTTTGCGGAACGGATGGGGACCCTGAACTACGCCTGAATGGACCCTAAATTAGTCTATGTTCACATTTGTGTTGTTTTTTTCCGTTTTCTGAGCCATTCTAGGAACAGAAACACAAAAAAAGAACAGCAGTTGTCATATGACGTAAACCAACAGTAATAAAGCGACTGTACTGCGGTAATTCCGGCACTACTATGGTTCCAGCAATTGTGTGGTGGACGGAGCTGGTTACTGCAGCGCTACTCCCATTTATTTCAACTGGAGCAGGAAGTCGGCGCCGCAGCGCAGCCGATGGGATAGGCCATACATATAAAAGTACCGGAAACAAAACCTTTTTATTACAGTTGACTATATAATCATGAAATGTAAAACCGGACATTTATACAATCCATCTTCATTATGCTCTTTTCACTTATTTTTCAGGTTTTTTGAGGAAAATCAAACAAAATGTGTGTATTTATGCAGATTTAGATAATTATTAGATAAAACGGATATGTACCAGTAACAACTGGTTTGTGAGGGGTCTACATGTACAGTACCATGTTCAACAGCAGTGGTCTCCAACTTCTAGCTCTCCAACTATTGTGAGACTACATCAGCCATTGGGGGAGAGTTATCAAAACTGGTGTAAAGTAGAACTGGCTTAGTTGCCCAAAGCAACCAATCAGATTCCACCTTTCATTTTCCAAATCAGCTCTGAAAAATGGAATCTGATTGGTTGCTATGGGCAACTAAGCCAGTTTAGCTTTAGACCAGTTTTGATAAATCTCCCCCATTATGTCCTGACAGCAGGCGGGACAGCAACAGGTTGGAGGCCCCTGTTTTCCAGGATGCTGCGTACATTATACTCATCAGACGTGACTGAAATGGCATCAGCATTATTAGCTAAGGAGATGCACGTCTAGCTTGCAAACAGGCATCTTTCCCTTTGTCATATAGCTTTACTTATATCGATTTCCTCCAAATCCACTATCCATTTAATAGCAGTTGAAAGCTCATGCATATGATATGACCTTCCATTACTGCCCCAAACATGTGTTTCCTGCAGTTATTGATTTACTGAGGATGTTCTGGAAATACATCAAATATGGTATGTGCACCATAGAAGGCTACATGAGTGTCCATGATAAAGTCTAAGGCTACTTTCACACTTGCGGCATGGCTATCTGGCAGGCTGTTCTGGCGGGTGAACAGCCTGCCGGATCCGCCATGCCGCAAGTACCCGTGTCCTGCAGTGCTGCCGCTCCGTCCCCATTGACTATAATTGGGCTGGGGGTGGAGCTACGGCACAGCACGGCCGGAGATGGCCGGACTAAAAGTACTGCATGTCCGACGATCGCTGCCATGCTGCGCCGTTGCTCCGCCCCCCGCACGGGTACTTGCGGCATGGCGGATCCAGGAGGCTGTTCACCCGCCGGAACAGCCTGCTGGATAGCCATGCCGCAAGTGTGAAAGTAGCCTAAGTAGGACCTTCTGTTGGTTTTCAAAACCAGTTGCTCTATTAAAATAATGGCAACATTATTTATGCCTTATACATGGTACAGGGCAAAATAGATAGCATAAAAATTTAGCCTGCTCAATTCCTGATGAAAGTGGGACCCAAGTCAGGCTTATCCATCATGATTTGCCATTCCATTTTAAAAACAGGGGCACCATGCATAGAAATTATGAAAGTAGGGTGAGCGCCAACAGCTAAAGGCAGAGGTGTAGCTATAGGGGGTGCAGAGGTAGCAGTCGCTCTGGGCCCAGGAGCCTGAGGAAGCTCAAAGACCCTGGTGCCGCATAAAAAGATACCAGTCCTATAGAAAGTGCATGCTGGTCAAGTTACACCTCTTTCTGGGGGGAAAGGGGTTAGATGGAAAATTTGGCATGGGGGGTTGCCGTTTATACTTTTGCCTCAGGCAGTAGGAAGGCTATGTGCTTCCCTGTCCACAAAGCACTGAGGGAAGGGGGGCCCAAGCTGGACTCTTGCACCAGGGCCCATGAGCCTTTAGCTACGCCCCTGGCGAAAGGTGTAATTCTATTCTAAAGAACATTAAGCAATGCTGCATTACTTTTCTATGTTTTTTGTCTGCTGAGTTCAGTTTTCTTGATATATCCATCCATATGAACTGCTGCTTTTAATACTTTTTTTCCCTAGGGCCTAGGGCAGTAATAGCGAACCTTTTAGAGGCCTAGTGCCCAAACTGCAACCCAAAATCCACTTATTTATCGCAAAGTGCCAACACAGCAATTTAGCCTAGATACTACAGCCAAATATATTATATCTTCCATGTACTTTATCATTTAGCTATAATAGCCGGCCTACATTCAGTGTGCTGCCTGCGCTGTTCATAGTGCCTCTGCAGTGATGAATGGCAGGAAAAGTCTAAGGCATATTGACACACCATAGACTTTTTCCACCCGTGCCATAGGTTCGCCATGACTGGCCTAGGGGAACAGTCAGTGGTTCTGTACTCCATTGTCAAAGATATGGAAGATCTTTTCATTTATATAGAAAGACTGTGACTTCTGAACAGATTTTTACAGCGCATGGATGTGAGTGAAGAACATATCGGTTTCGGTAATCTAATGGAGATTGGTGGGGTACTTAATCATTCAACAAAGCTTTCACCACTGAGACCACATTAGGTTAAAGTTGACTAAACCAGTTACTTTCAACCAAAATGAAGGTTCTTTGGCCAACTGAATACATATCGTTGACTCCTGGAAAGGAGGCATCTGTCTTTTAGACTTTCCCCCAATACTCAGATGAAGGATCTTCTTGTTTTCTAAGATTTTCCATCCACAAACGTTCTCTAAAAGATTGTTCGTCCTTCGCCTAGTGTCACTGATCATGTATGTCCATTCTGAACAACAGTCAGGCATTATTCACATATCAGCGTTTGATCAGTGATTTCCATCAGTGATTGTGAGCCAACCCAGAAGCAGAGGCTCCATAGAGATAAGGTATAATGGAAAGATTTGCTCCTGTTCTGTGTTTTTGAACTGAACTTGGCTTTGGCTCAGACTCGCTGACAGAAATCACTGACCAAACACTGTGTAAAAGCGGCCTAATGTCCAATGTAGACTAAACTGTGTATGGATGCATTGGCGAAATAATTGGTCACTAGATGATTGTTCATTTATCAGCCTACTTTATCTAATGTCTATGGTTGGCATTGTCTGCTCAGATCCCAGAACAGAACATTATCATGGATGACCACCTTGCATATACATACAATTTAGGCTACATTCACACGACCGTGCCGTGTCTTGCGGTCCGTGAATTGCGGATCTGCAAAACACGGATACCAGTCGTGTGCGTTCCGCATTTTGCAGAACGCACAGGGCCAGCGCTATATAGAAAATGCCTTTTCTTGTCCGCAGACAAGAATAGGACATGCTCTATATTTTTTGCGGGGCCATGGAACGGAACTATGGATGCGGACAGCACACTGTGTGCTGTCCACATCTTTAGCAGCCCCATTGAAAAGAATGGGTCTGCAAAATTTCGTAACGGGTGTGGACCCATTCATACGGTCGGGTGAATGAAGCCTTACAGTACATTTCCAGCCCCATAAAATCCATCGAAACAGGGGTGAACAGTCCATATTCCCTACAGGTAGGTTTCCTGGCCAGGTACATACCAATCTGATTAATGTTAGGAGTATCACCGTGGTATTTGCTTCTGCTGGCGGTATTTTGTCCTGCACTACGGTATCGCTGGCCCCGCCTACTTGCGTTGCCACGCCTTCTGTCAATTTGGACTCGCCTACAACTTGGGGCCAATTTAAGGGTTTTTTCCGGTCCACTCCTGCACATAAATACACTGCCTGTCCAAAAAAAAAGTCGCCACCTGGATTTAACTAAGTAAATAAGTATGAGCCTCCTATTGGCTAATTACTGCATGGACGATTATCTTTCAGCTGGCAACAAGTTATTTAACCCCAACTGGTGCAATGAGTTGCCTCTCATTTCTTAAACAACCATGTCGAAAGACCCATCTTGTGGTCGTGGAAAAGATGTGAGTCTGTTTGAGAAGGGTCAAATCATTGGCATGCATCAAGCAGAGAAAACATCTAAGGAGATTGCAGAAACTACTAAAATTGGGTTAAGAACTGCCCAACGTATTATTAAAAACTGGAAGGATAGTGGAGACCCATCGTATTCGAAGAAGAAATGTGGCAGGAAAAAAATCCTGAATGATCGTGATCGGCGATCACTTAAACGTTTGGTGAAATCAAATCGAAGAAAAACAACAGCAGAACTCAGGGCTATGTTTAATAGTGAAAGTAAGAGCATTTCCACACGCACAATGCGAAGGGAACTCAAGGGATTGGGACTGAACAGCTGTGTAGCCGTAAGAAAACCACTAATTAGTGAGGCAAACCAGGAAAAAGGCTTCAATTTGCTAGGGAGCATAAAGATTGGACTCTGAAGCAATAGAAGAAGAGCATGTGGTCTGATGAGTCCAGATTTACCCTGTTCCAGAGTGATGAGCGCATCAGGGTAAGAAGAGAGGCAGACGAAGTGATGCCCCCATCATGCCTAGTGCCTACTGTACAAGCCTGTGGGGGCAGTGCTATGATCTGGGGTTGCTGCAGTTGGTCAGGTTCAGCAACAGTATGTGCTCCAAGAATGAGGTCAGCTGACTACCTGAACATACCGAATGACCAGGTTATTCCATCAATGGATTTTTTCTTCCCTGATGGCACGGGCATATTCCAAGATGACAATGCCAGGATTCATCGGGCTCAAATTGTGAAAGTGGTTCAGGGAGCATGAGACATCATTTTCACACATGGATTGGCCACAGAGTCCAGACCTTAAAGAGGACCTTTCACCAAAAAAAAAAAGTGTAATAGTTATATTACCTTTTAAGGGACCTGCCCCTGAAGTCTTCACCATATTTTTTTTTTTTAAATGACCCCCCGTTCGGCCGCCTTTGTCCCCGATATGTCCTGCGCCTCATATGCAAATGAGGCACAGAAAGTTCTAGTAGGCGTCTCCTCGGATGTTCTGGTGGGCGTGCCTGGGCGTTTCTCCTCTCCCCCTGGCTGCGAGCGCATCCAATAGCAGCGCTCGGCTCTTAGCCAGGGAGAAGGAGCTCAAGTTCTCGCGGTTCTCGCGAGAACTTGAGCTTGCCGAGTCCCGGAACCCGCGCCATCTTGGATTCCCCAGCGCAGAAGAGGAGCATAGCGAGTGTACCAAGAGTGTACTAAGAGTGTACTAAGAGCCGAGCGCTGCTCTTGGATGCGCTCGCAGCCAGGGAGAGGAGAAACGCCCAGGCACGCCCACCAGAACATCCGAGGAGACGCCTACTAGAACTTTCTGTGCCTCATTTGCATATGAGGCGCAGGACATATCAGGGACAAAGGCGGCCGAACGGGGGGTCATTTTAAAAAAAAAAAATATGGTGAAGACTTCAGGGGCAGGTCCCCTAAAAGGTAATATAACTATTACACATTTTTTTTTGGGTGAAAGGTCCTCTTTAACCCCATTGAGAATCTTTGGGATGTGCTGGAGAAGGCTTTGCACAGCGGTCAGACTCTACCATCATCAATGCAAGATCTTGGTGAAAAATGAATGCAACACTGGATGGAAATAAATCTTGTGACATTGCAGAAGCTTATCGAAACAACGCCACAGCGAATGTGTGACGCAATCAACGCTAAAGGCGGTCCAACGAAATATTAGAGTGTGTGACTGTTTTTTTTGGGTGGTGACTTTTTTTTTTGGCAGGCAGTGTATTAGTTGAGCGCTCTGTATGTTCTACTTTATGCTTGATCTATGTTTTTATTCCACTAATAATAGCATTTATTAGACTTGATCAGGATTATTATTCTACCTATCATACTGTGACCACAGATCAGTGTTACACGCAGATAGCCTTTTGTAAGTAATCCTCCTTTATTTCAATCATAACAGCATTACATAATACAGAGGGAGTGCATGACAAGCCAGGAGGAAATCCCGAATCCTGCCCTATAAATAACAGGTAGAGAGGAATCACTGCACTGAACACTAGCATGTGGAAGGGGCTGCGGAATCACTGGGTCATACTGCAGCTTGCACTCATCCTGCCGCATGGAGCTTACTTTCAGCACCACAACCTGCACAGTATATAAATAAATAAATAATATATATATATATATATATATATATATATATAATTTTAATGTATCAAGACAGCAATCACTTATTATTGTGCTATTGTATTTCACTTTCACTGCCTGCGGCAAACCAAGAGACAGATCTTTACATGACAAATCATCCCATCACCTCCCTGCATGGAGTGGGGAATGCTGGAATACACAGTGTCTGCTGCTCATCCAGAGCAGTGTGATGGAGAGCACTACACACACCCAGTTTCCATCACACACAATACAGAGCTGCCACCTGCACCAGTGTGCCACCATACACAGCACCCATGCTGCACACAGAAGGCTAATGCCTCTTTATCCAAACCCATGCATGACTTCACAGCTATTATCACTATTATGCAGCAAGCCCACCCAGCTGCCATCCTTATTACAGGTGCAGCACAGAAGAGAACACAATATGAGTAACCATCTGTGTCCCAATGGCTGGTACCACCCTGTAAGACATGCACATGAACAGCACGACGGGTACAAAGAAGCATCGCTGATCTTACCCTGCAGTCTCCCTGTAATCTCTTGCAGTGAGTGATGTCCAGCAAGGGTACCGCTTCTATCCTCCGACCAATAGGTGGCGGCATTCCAGTATGGTATACAAAGCATTGCTCGGGCAGCCGCCATCTTTACTTAGGTATAGGAAAGATTGGTTTATTCAGCTAGACTGCTTTAGTTTATCACACGTTGGTTTATCACACGTTAGCGAGATTAATAAGGAGCGTCATTAGTAAAGAACGGTCTCTGTAGCCTGGTTAAATTAAATCGCCGCCGTGTTGCCAGTGGTAAAGATGGCCGACACTGGGGGCTGAATGACGTCACCTCACAGGGATCGAGCAGTGCGTCAGTCATACGTCAGCTCTTGTAGAGACGAGCATCATGGGAAACGTAGTTTTGTTCAGATGGATTATGTCACACTGTAGTAGTAAGGGCGGATTTAAGAGGAGCTGATGTATTTATGGTTTTCCAGGAATTCCACGGTGACGTCACTGGTTATGACGACCTAATATTAATGATGTTTCCCACAAAATCCATACTGAAATTAAAGAAAGTATGTATTAGATAAGCAAACTGCACCCATTTGCACTCCAGCTGGGTCTTAGTAAAACCTCTGGGTGCACTGGTGTCAGGTTTTCAGTGCAAATTTCAATTGCAGATCCGCGGCGGTTTACAGTCCAATCAGGGGCAAATCCGCACCATTGTACAGATTTTTAAGAAATCTCATCCACACACTGCGCAAGAAAACCACACCATAAACTGCCCTATGGTGCGGATTTAAAATCTGCAAGTTGTCAATTTATGATCTGCACAGTGGGCTCATTCACACGACCGTATGGCCGTGGTGCCGGTATTACGGATCGCAATACACGGGCACTGGCCGTGTGAACTTGAAGGGGTCTGCGATCCGCAAAGAACGGCAAAACGTAGGACATGTCTTATCCTTTGTGGAGCAGAGGCACGGATCAGAGACTCTCGGAAGCGCTGCCATGGGCTTTCAGGTTCATACAAGTCAGTGTCGTTATACAGGATTGACACGGCCATTACCCATGCATTGTGGACCACTATTTACGGTCCGCAACACGGGCACAGTAACCATATAGTCGTGTGAATGATCCCTAAGGCACTGGGAGTTTTTTTTATGTGGATTTGGAGCATTTTTGAGCCATCAGCATGTTTGCAGTTTTACTCCTGTTACCAGCATTACTGCAGCTCTGAAGTCAGTTGGAGTAGCACCGCAGCGACAAGCTCGGTCCCCTACAAAGCTGATGGGGATATCTGCTTCCAGCGCTGATTGGTGGGGTACAGGGTGTCAAAGCTCCACTGATCAGCTAGTGATAGCCTATCCTGAGAATAGGCCATCACTTAATAAAAGGTGGACAACCCCTTTAAGTCAGAAATCTGGTGCATTTAGCTTAGTAAATCTCCGGAAATGTGTTCTGATATTCTGAGCTTAAAGAGGACCTTTCACCTAAAAAATCATAGTTTAATTATCACACTTCCTTATAGTGTTGCTGCCTGTGATGCCCGGACACCTTTTATTTCTTCAAATGGACCCCCCGTTCGCTCGCTGCG
Organism: Bufotes viridis; assembly: GCA_033119425.1. NCBI lineage: Eukaryota > Metazoa > Chordata > Amphibia > Anura > Bufonidae > Bufotes > Bufotes viridis. The sequence goes on from CM065590.1 coordinate 129,516,172, forward strand.
CTCCCCGTTAGTTTCGGTGCCTTATATGCAAATGAGGCGTCTAAGTTATAGTAGTTGTCGATCTTTTAGTTCTGCTAGGCGGTCTTTACTTCTCCCTGGCTGCGAGGAGAAGTGAAGACCGCCCAGCAGAACTAAAAGATCGACGCCTACTATAACCTAGACGCCTCATTTGCATATAAGGTACCGAAACTAACGGGGAGCGCATCGAGCGAACGGGGGGTCCATTTGAAGAAATAAAAGGTGTCCGGGCATCACAGGCAGCAACACTATAAGGTAGTGTGATAATTGAACTATTGGACCAATTTTTTAGGTGAAAGGTCCTCTTTAAAGGGGTTTTATGACACCAGGGACCCCCGTTGATCAGCTGTTTGAGAATGCATCGGTTCTACTGTGAGCCTTCTCTCAGCTCACCAAGCACATTGTATAGCCCCTGTGCTTGGTAACACAGCTCAGCCCTATTCACTTAGGCTTCATGTACACGACCGTTGTTCTGGTCCGCATCCGAACCGCAGTTTTTGAGGCTCGGGTGTGGACCAATTCACTTCAATGGGGCCGCAAAAGATGCGGACAGTACTCCGTGTGCTGTCCGCATCCTTTCCTCCGTTCCATAGCCACGCAAAAAAAATATAACATGTACTATTCTTGTCCGTTTTGCGGACAAGAATAGGCATCTCTATAATGGTCCGCCCGTGTTTTGCGGACCCGCACTTTGCGGACCGCAAAACACACAACAGGCGTGTGCATGAGGCCTTACTTATATAATGTTATTAGAACAGATGTGCCAAGGTCTGGATTTGTAAAGTGCCTCCGCTTACATTGCTGTGGTGCCAACACGTGGCCTCCACTGGATTACACTGCATATGGTACTGTGGTTCACTCTTGCTGTGTGAAGTATTATTTAGGCCTCATGCACACGAACGTATTTTCTTTCCGTTCGTTTTTTTTGCGGACCGTATGCGGAACCATTCATTTTAATGGGTCCGCAAAAAAACGGAAGGTACTCCGTGTGCATTCCATTACTGTATGTCCGTATTTCCGTTCCACAAAAAAATAGAACATGTCCTATTATTGTCCGCATTACGGACAAGGATAGTACTGTTCCATTAGGGGGCCAGCTGTTTCGTTCTGCAAAATATGTAATGCACATGGACGTCATCCGTATTTCTTGCGGATCCGTTTTTTGTGGACCGCAAAATACATACGGTCGTGTGCATGATGCCTTAATGTAGGCGGCTGATGGATGGATGCCTGCCATCACCGGTCATACAGCCGGATAAATGTTTATTTGGTATGGGCACCTTAAAGGGATTTTCCCACTAATAAGGCTACATGCACACGACCGTAAGTGTTTTTTGCGGATCCATTGTAATATTGCCTATCCTTGTCCGCAAAACGGACAAGAATAAGACATGCTCTATTATTTTTGCGGGGCTACGGAACGGACATACGGATGCGTATAGTACACGATGTGCAGTCAGCATTTTTTGCTGACAGATTGAAATGAATGGGTCCGCATCCTATCCGCAAAAAAAAACGGAACAGACACGGAAACAAAATACTATCGTGTGCATGTAGCCCAACACTTATACTGGACACTTATAAGTCTCTGATCAGATCCACCTACTAGGACCCACAGCGATCATAAAACAGATTGCTGTACTCCTCGGTCCCATAGAAGTCCCATACGCACCACCAGTGCTTTCTCACAGGGAACTCCAGGACCTCTGTTTTTGTGACCACTCGGGTCCTACTACCAGCGATCACAAAAATAGAGGTCCCAGAGTCCACTAAGAGAATGGATCAGACACTTATGCCCTATCCTGTGGGTATGGAATAAGCGTTATTAGTAGGAAAACTGTGATAGGAACTTGCGTTCCCCTTTATTGTATAGTCCATGTAATGACGTCATACATGTTCTGCTGACTTTATGAATGACACAGATTCATCCCCTTTGCTTGAAGAGAAGAAAGCGTGTACAGAAGCCCAGTCAGACAGTTCCTATGCAGTGTGGTTGGATCTCACAGGCCTGAGACTTAGGCCTCTTTCACACTTGCGTTGTGAGGATCCAGCGTGCACTTCCGTCAGACTGATCAGTCTTCAAAATGCTTTCAGTGTTACTATGGCAGCCAGGACGCTACTAAAGTCCTGGTTGCCATAGTAAGTAGTGGGGAGCCAGGGGAGCAGATACTTACAGTCCGTGCGGCTCCCGGGGCGCTCCACAATGACGTCAGAGCACCCCATGCACATGGATCAATCAATCCATGCGATTATGTGATCCATGCTCATGGGGCGATCTGACGTCATTGTGCAGCGCCCCGGGACTCGGGAGCCGCACAGACAGTAAGTATGCTTCTCCCCTGCCTCCCCACTACACTTTACTATGGCAGCCGGGACTTTAGCGTCCTGGCTGCCATGGTAACCATTCACAAAAGCTAAACGTCGGGTCCGGCGACACACAGAAACGACGTTTAGCTTAATGCCGGATCCAGATTAATGCACTTCAATGGGCATTAATTCCGGATCCGGCATTACGGCATGTCTTCCGGGTTTTTGGAAACGTTCACATAAAATTCCAAAAAACGTTCACATACTGAACTGAAGACATCCCCATGCATCCTGAACGGATTTCTCTCCATTCAGAATGCATTAGGATAATCCTGATCAGTATCTTTCCGTCCTAGAGCCCCGAGGACGGAACTCTAGGACGGAAAGCAAAAGCGCAAGTGTGAAAGAGCCCTTACACAAGTAAATCTTTAGTTGGAGTTTCCCTTTAAGTAAACGTTTCTAAAAAAAAACTTGTTTTTAAAACTCATCATGGTCACATTTTTGTTTTGCCTTTTTCGAAATGTTGTCCAGGAATGGCTAAAATGTAATGTGTTCCAAATGTCTGCATTTCCTCTTCAGATTACAGGGTTATTGAGGGGTTTGCCTCTAGGAGAAAGTTTTCCAAGCTGCGTCCAATGTACATGTAAATTCTCATCATTCACAGCTGCACTGTGGTTTCTCCGGCTAGCACCCCCCCCCCACAGGAATTCCAGATGCTATTTCTTGTGTACCAGAGACAGAACAATAATTGTATGTTGCTGTAAAGTAGGTAGAAATATAGAGAAACATCTACATTTTCTAAAATATTACAATATTAGTCTACTTTCACACTCACGTTTTGGCTTTCCGCTCAGGGCTTTCACAACCGGTTCAAAACGGATCAGTTTGCATTCTAATGCATTCTGAACGGAAAAGGATCCGCTCAAAATGCATCAGTTCAGTCTCCATTCCGCTTTGGAGACGGACACCAAAACGCTGCTTGCAGCGTTTTGGTGTCCGTCGAACGAAACTGAGCCAAAAGGATTTCACTGATACAATCTGGCACAATAGAAAACCGATCCGACCTGAAACACAATGCAAGTCAATGGGGACGGATCCGTTTTCACTGATACAATCTAGCACAATAGAAAACGGATCCGTCTCCCATTGACTTTCAATGGTGTTCAAGATGGACCCGTCTTGGCTATGTTAAAGATAATACAAATGGATCCGTTCTGAACAGATGCAGACGGTTGTATTATCTGAACGGATCCGTCTATGATGGATCCGCACAAAACGCCAGTGTGAAAGTAGCCTATATAGTGAGATACCCACAACTTTTATCATACATGCTGTTACAAATGAGGGCCAGCTTGGTATAAAACAGCAAAAATAGTAATGTCTTACCAATCCCCTGCCACTCCTGTGCCGATGCTTCCTTGGTCTCCTGCTTTGTACCAGGTTCCACCGATGATATGACATGTCTGCACCACTGAGGTCACCAGTGACTGGCCATACTGATATTGAAGTGATATATCATCTTGCAGCCAGGTAAACACAGGTTGGCAGGGGACTGGGGATGCTTCGGCATGTGAATAGATGGGAACTGATAAGGTGTTAGGGCTTGTTCACATTTCTGTGACATCCCATGGAAAATCCATTTCTGAAGAATCCGAGTTTGGTCTGTGTTTCCATTTTTGCCTTTTGCATCATTCATATTCCACGGACACTGCTCAGCTGAAAATTAGTTTTCAGAGCATCTCCTACCAATGGTTCATGAAAAACCGCTGACAACATGGATGCCATCTATCATCTGGAAACTGTCTATAAGAAAAAAACAACCCAAAAGGAGCCTTTCCCTCATTCAGTAGTTTCCAGAGACGAGAGACCACCTTCGATCCATTCATTCCGTTTGGGCCAAACCAAACTTCTTTTCTTCCTTAGTTTAGCTTTTAAAAAATTTTAATTTTTTTTTTAATGCACACCTTGTAAAAATATAACTCACACCCATGACCAATACTTTAGGAAACAGGAAAAGGAAGGCAATGGGGGGGAATTAGAAGGGTGCTCTCATGGACTTTGGAAAATCAAATTATTGGTAAGTAATTATCATTTATCCCTACATCCTATGACAGTACCAGGAGATATCCCGGAGAGTAAAAAATTAGGGGGGGACCACAGCCTAAAGGACCTTACGCCCGAAAGAAAGATCAGACACCACTGATAGATTCAATCTATATTGCCTGTAGAATGTCGAAGCAGAAGACCAAGTAGCCGCTTTACATATGTCCTGTATGGAGGCTTCTGCTTTTTCTGCCCATGAGGTAGAAACTGCTCTGGTAGAATGGGTTGACTATCCGGAAGGAACAGGTTTCTGCATAGAAAGATAAGCTAGAGAAATAGCCTGTTTTCTCCATCTAGCTAAAGTTCCCTTACTAGCCGATTTCCCTTTGTTGTGACTGGAATACAAAACAAATAAGGAAGACGATTTTCTCCAGTCCTTAGTAGCCTCCATATATTCTAAAACACATTTCCTAATATCCAGACAGTGAAACCCTGCCTCCCTCTGATTTCTGGGCTCTGCACAGAAAGATGGGAGAATCACCTCCTGGGCTTTATGGAAGTCCAATACTACTTTTGGGAGAAACGCTGGATCGGGTCTGAGACAAATTCTATGTTCCTGAATGATAGTGTATGGAGGACTTATGGAGAGGGCTTGAAGCTCGCCCATCCTTCTAGCCGAGGTAATGGCCACTAGAAAGACACATTTCAAAGTCAGCATTTTGATCGGCAAGGTGTCTATAGGCTCAAAAGGGTGTTTCACCAAAGCCTGTAATACTAGACTGAGATCCCAAGGGGGTGTCCTAAGTATCCTAGAAGGGAGACTCCTGGATACTGACTTGCAGAACCTTATAACCCAGGGATGACAATCTGTAATCTGTAGTCAAACAAAACACTAAGGGCCACCACTTGTACTTTTACCGTACTTAATGCTAAATCCTTCTCTACCCCTCTCTGGAGAAAATCTAGAACTTTAGTGAGCTGGAACTGACAGGATGTAAAAGGAGAGACCCCCAAGAGCTTAAAAAACGCCCTCCAAGTTCTGGCATAAATTTTGGTGGTTACCGGGTTTTATACCTAGCAACATGGTAGAAACAACAGACTCAGATTACCCTTTGTCTAACAACAGGCGCCGCTCAAAAGCCACTCCGTCAAATGGAGTCCCTTCACTGGGGGATGAACAATTGGGCCTTGCATAAGAAGATCCGGGATCTCCGGCAGGACCCAGGGATCTGCTACAGACATAATCCTTAACCAGTAAAACCATACTCGCCGGGGCCAGAAGGGGCTATGAGTATTATATTTGCCTTGTCCTCTCTGACCTCCTTCTAAACCCTCGGGATAATCTGAAGAGGGGGAAAAGCATATAATAGATCCTGGTTCCATGGCTGAAGCGAGGCGTCCACTGCGTTCGGAAGGTATGTTGGAGATAGGGAGAAAAACTTCTCCACCTTCCTGTTTGCTCAGGTGGCAAAAAAATCTATTAGTGGTAATCCCCAGAGTCTGACTATCCTGGAAAAAATTGATTGAGGGACCATTCCCTCTGATCCAGAGACCGATGACTCAAATAATCCGCCTTCCAATTGTCCACACCCCTGAAGGGCCGACAAGGACAAGGCTCTCCCCTCTACTAGGGAAAAAATCTGAACCGCCAGAGCTGTCAGAGACTCGGATCGCGTTCCGCCTTGATGGTTCAGATATGCTACAACGGAGCCATTGTCAGATAATATCTTCACATATGAAGCATGTATTCAAACCAAAAAGGAGCAAGAAAAAAATGGAGCAGACAAGAAGCAGGAAAGTAGGAGGCGAAGAAGAAAAGGGAAAAAGAAGGAGAGAGATGAGGAAGAAAATGTGAAAGGGGGAGGGGCGCCAGAGGATGCCCACTGAAGATGGTCAGTGGATTAGTGTATGGTTAGGCAGCTTCACAATAAACGGCACGTGGATCTGGCCGTACGAATACGGCTGGCTCCTTCCGGTCACGTGGTCAGCACCCCGCGTTCCACCGTGGAGTGCAGAGCAGGACATGCGCACCGCAGTGGATAGGGATATTCAGCTCTCTTTCAGCCCCCTATCCACTGCGGTGCGCATAGTCCTGCTCTGCGCTCCCGGTGGAACGTGAAGCTGACCACGTGACCGAAGGAGCCGGCCGATGTTAATGTGCCCGCCGCCGTCCTCTGTGCGCTCCACATTGGAGCGCACATCCGGTCACGTGATTAGAAGTAACCGGCGGTTATGGGATACACGCCGCCCTTCCCTATGCGCTCCGCGCTGGAACGCACATCGGGTCATATGACCGGATGTGTGTCAGAGGACCGGACATTGCGGCCATGAGGGATTTGTTCGGGGGACCCAAAACTGTAAGATGGAGATCCTATTACAGTTAACGGACTATCTACAACTGAATAATGGATTCATATAAGTTTTCCTTGGGGTGTAGATTAATAGAATATACGTCCCGTATGACTGACAAAAGACACACTTCCGGTTTAGGAATCACGTGACCGGAAGTGTACCTTCCCCACATGCCAGTAAGGTATTTGACATTTGTGTATTTAAAGTGCACATGTATGTGTATGTTTTTATATGCTCCTGAAGAAGGGGTTTGTTTGTGCAACCCCGAAACGCGTCGAGCTTCAAATAAAGAAAATTCCTTGAAAAGTAGAAGGTCCTTTTGGTCATCTTTTTGCGGGACACCAAGGAATACAACCATCTACAGGCGACCTCGGCGAGGGGGTAGTGGGCTCCAAGTGTCTTGAGTTTATCTTGACCCACCCCCCTGGTGAAGTGAGTAATTACTGAAGCCACTTGTGAAATATCCTATGTGTTCTTATGTAACCTTATAGGACCTAGCTGGCTGATAGCTTAAGGAGTCACATCACCCGAGAACCTCTTCTTTCCCTGACTTTCTTGGCGCTTCGATTATTTTTTCTTCTTCACATATGAAGGTCGGTCTTTGATTAGGGAAATAATGGACCGAAGGACGGCCATGAGCTCTTTCAGATTTGAAGAATTGTCCGAAATCGGGCAATCCCATAAACCCTGGAGTAAGGTTTCCCCCACATGCGCCCCCCATCCCTGCGGGCTGGCATCCGTGGTTATCACAAGGGGGTTTACAATTCTCCAAGGAACACCCGGGATTAGATTGTCCAGAGAAAGCCACCAATCTAGGACCTGACATGTCTGAGCTGAGGCTAAAAGTTTCTTCTCTAGGTCTCTTGCCTCGCCTGACCAAGCCCTTAAGATCTCCCACTGAAGACCTCTACAATGTACCTGGGCCCATTGCACAGCCGGGATACAGGCGGTCACGGTTCCCAACACTTACATCCCTTTCCTTATAGAAACTCGAGGGTTGTCTATTAGGGAGTGAACCACTGACCTTACCTTCTGGGTTTTTTGTAGAGTTAAAAAGGATTTCTGAACCACCAAGTTCAGTATTATCCCCAAGAACAGCTGCTTCCTTTCTGGAACTAAACTCGACTTATCCTCATTTACGATCAAACCGAAGGGTGACATGATCTGCTTCACCTGTTGAACAGGATATAAACATTTTTGACTTGATGGGGCTACAATCAGGAAGTCGTCCCGATATGGTACAAACAGGATGTCCTTCTCCCTTATATGGGCTGCCATCTCTAAAACCAGTTACGTAAATATTCTCGGGTCCATTGAAATCCTAAAGGGTAATACCTGAAATTGAAAATGTCTCAATCTCCCCTGACATCTCAGTGCCACTCTGAGGTATTTCTGGTGTTCCGGAAAAATTGGAAGATGATAATAGGCATCCTTGATGTCCAATACCGCCATAAAGCAGTCCTTTTAGAGGAGCTGCACTACTGATTTTATTATCTCCATCTTGAACCGTCTGTATTGTAGATATTTGTTTAGAGACTTTAGGTTTATAATCATTCTGTAGTCTCCATTAGTTTTTTTGCCTAAAAAGAGAGTGGAATAGTATCGCGTACCTTCTTCTCTTTCTGGACATGGAATATGCGCTCCCTTCTGAAGAAGACTTAAAACCTCTTTCTCTAAGGAGGCCTGAACTAAGCATCCTACTTGGGTTACTCTGGAGGTGAACTCTTTAAATCTATCCCGAATCCCTCTTTTATTGATCAAAGGATCCAGGTGCTGCTTGTTATTTTTGTCCAGGCTGGAAGGAAATTTTTAAATCTTCCTCCCACCCTGGCGTCATTGTGGATTGTCTTTTCTGGTAGGATCTAAGGGTTGATTCCTGAACAAAAAAAAACTAGCTCTTGATCTGGAAAATTTCCACTTATCGTTCTTTTTCCCCGGGCTTTTTCTTCTATCTTTAAACCGCCTGACCCTTTGAAATGAAAAATTCTGTCTATGAAAGGCAGCTGGAAAACCCTTTTTTTCTATCTCCCGCTTTCTCTAGGATGTCGTCTAAAGTTGATCCAAAAAGGTATTTACCCTAACATGGGATGTTACAAAGGCGACTTTTAGAGGCCACATCACCCGACCAGTTTTTAAGCCATAATGCTCGACGAGCAGAATTAGCCACAGATGAGGCCCTAGCAGATAGTCTAATTGCATCAGCCAATGCATCAGCCCAAAAATCTGCTGCTTTAGAGATGGCCTGAAGGGATTCTAATAATCTATCTTTGGGGGTTTTATCCCTTCTCTGAGCCTCCAGTTGTTTAATCCACAAAATTTGTGCTCTCGCCGTACAAGTAAAAGCAATATTAGGCTTAAATGCCGCCCCAATGGACTCCCAAGTTCTTCTTAAAAAACTATCTGCCTTCTTATCTGCCTTCTATCTGAATCAGGCAGGGGATGCTAGGATTACATCGTTAACGCCCCCTCTTTTGTACCGGGCGCTTCTGAGCTCGTCACTACCGCTCTGCTGTTTGAAAAAAGAGCGCTCCTTCAGGCTCCACCTCCCTTTTACTTGCATGTCAGCTGGGGAGGCCAGACGCCGAAAGCCACGAGGTGAAGTAGGGATCGCGTTTCCGTGTCTGCTGCGCCTCTGGTGAGTACCACCCCGCCCAGCTAGGCCCTGGCGTCCAGGCGCTCGGCCCTCCCCCTGGTTTGGGCAAGCCAGCATCTGTCTGGCCCCAAGCTCCGCGATCCGACGAGTGCAGGCACAAACCAGGAACTCACAACCAGTCTTGCATCCCCGCTCGCTGATGCAGTGTGCCGTCTTCAAGGTGTATGTAGTGGGGAACTCACCCGGCGCACACCTCTGCCCAGCCAACTTTAAATCCAGGGAGAAACTACCACCCATGTAGCTTCACAAAATAAAAAACCTGCAGGTTGTCCTTCCAGGACAGGAAACCACTGAATGAGGGAGAGGCTCCTTTTAATTTATACCTGTGGGGTTTCCTGTCCTGGGAGGCGGATCCTCTCTCCTGGTGCTGTCATAGGACGTAGGGATAACGGGCGTTTTCTGCTGTGTAATCCACAACATTCAAAGCACCACCAACACCTTCCCATTAATTTCAGTGTAAAAAAGTCGTCCATATGCACACCTTGTTTTTTTTTGGCAGTTGATTTAATACATGACGTTACTGCTTTCAATCAGATTTGATTGTGGATTTCCATAGAAGTCAATGGAGAATCACAAAAACCATATTCAGAAACTCTTCTAAAACACTTATAAAAACAACAACAAATTACAAAACCACAACCAGAAACAAACTGATTTCAGCTACTGATCCGCTACTGATTTTTCTGTTGTGCATTTTGGTGTGTGAGCATAATCACAGGCGGAGGACATGCTCCAGCATTTCGGAAAAAGCATTGAAAGGTTGAAACCAGACAGGCATGTGTAGAAGTTTTCACTAGGCAGCTCCCCTATGATTTCTCTCTGTCCTGCTCAGCTTGATTGACAGGACTCTAGCTATACACATGAATCTACTGACAGGCCCTTTAACCCCTTAGGCCTCATTCACATTTCTGTGTCAGTGTCACGGCCGTTAAAAAAAATGTACGTGTTTCATCCTTGAAGCTGTCCGTGAAGGATCCGTAGTTGGTCCGTATGTCCGTCTTTACCATCTGTATGTCATCCGTAATTCACTGACGTTGCTCAGCTGAAAATTAATTTCCAAAGAATCTCCTATTAGTCTTCAGTGAAAAACAGACACAACACAGATGTGTGTCAGTGATTTTCATGGACCCATAGACTTCAAAGGGTGTGCTCGGTCCGCATCACGGATCAAAGTAGTGCATGTCCCTGTGATTTTTTTACTGACCCACAGTCAGTAAAAAAATACTTAAATGAAAAACAGAAATGTGAACGAGGTCTTAAGGACATCTGTTGTACATGTAAACACAGTAACATGTGGCAGAGCTCACCTGAATCACCATCAGTGGAAGACTCGGAAAAAACGCTAGGAACCAGGCGTGGAGGGAAACAGCCAAGAAAAAATAATCCAGCTTCCAGGATGGTAGTGAAAATTTGTAGTAATCTTTATTGGATAGGTGCAGAATAAAATACAGCATGTAAATCTACGCGTTTCGGATCATCAAGTCCTGATCATTAGGCCTCTTTCACACTTGCGTTCTGAGGATCCGGCGGGCACTTCCGTCCCACTGGATGCGTCAGAACGCAAGTCGCCTGAAAGCAATTGAAGACTGATCAGGATTCTGATCAGTCTTCGAAATGCTTTCAGGTTACCATGGCAGCCAGGATGCTACTCCTGGCTGCCATGGTACTCCGCAGCAGTGTACTTACCTGCGCTGCGGCCGCCGGGCGCTCCTTCATGACGTCACAGGTCCCCGCGGCGCATAGCTCAATGCGCTGCCCGGACCTGTGACGTCATGAAGGAGCGCCCGGAGGCCGCAGCGCAGGTAAGTACACTGCTGCGGAGTACTTACCATGGCAGCCAGGACTTCAGTAGCGTCCTGGCTGCCATGGTAACCGATCGGAGCCCTGGCTTACACTGGGGCCCCAATCGGAACTGCTCCTGCGCATGCGCAGAGCTAAACGTCGGATCCGGCGATGAGCCGAAATGACGTTTGGCTTAATTCCGGATCTGGATTAATGCACTTCAATGGGCATTAATTTCCAGATCCGGCATTACGGCATGCTGCGGTTTTGTCAACGTACAAAAAACGTTCACATACTGAACGGAAGACATCCTGATGCATCCTGAACGGATTGCTCTCCATTCAGAATGCATTAGGATAATCCTGATCAGTATCTTTCCGTGCTAGAGCCCCGAGGACAGAACTCTAGGACGGAAAGCAAAAACGCAGATGTGAAAGGGGCCTTACTCATGACAATAGTATATGCCAAGTGCCGGTCTTAAATAGGAAGTGAGCCGGACAACTCAGGTAGAGGTAATTAGCTACAACCTCCCCCACTTACATGGAAATTAAAATACTAAAATGCTAGTAAAAGCCAAAAAGGATCTGTAATGTAAAATTAAATTCTGTCTGCGATTGAGTCTCCTTGGAATACGTGTATCCATAGAGAAAATCCAATAGGATTCTCTATTTAAATGAGCACGTCTGCGGTCGCCACCTTGCTTGGGGCGATTAACCCTCTCAACCGCCTGTACGTTTAAGCCCGTGATATCGCCGGCATGACATGCCGCATAATGTGCACTCACAGCAGACACATTTCTGGATAAAGCAAAAGGTATATCTGATATGTGTCTCCGTATCCTCACCTTAAGATTGTTAGTAGTACAGCCTATGTATTGTAGTTGACACAGTTTACAAGTGATGCAATATACCACAAATGTGGTGTTGCAATTTACATATTGTTTCACAATGAATACTTTATTGTTGGCCGTAGAATGTATGGTTGGACCTGGATATATGAACTCGCAACACGTACAAATGCGATGACCGCATTTGAAAGTGCCTTTAAACTTCAGCCAGCACCGTGATGTCTGAACAGAGTCCAAGAAAAGACTAGGACTGATTTTCTGTGCTATAGTGGGTGCCCTGCGAGCAACACAAGTTATACCTGGGCGCACTATATCTGACCATTGTGGATCATGACATAACGTAGATAGGTGTTTCCGGATGATGAGGCAGATTTTGGAATATTCTAGACTAAAACTAGTCGCAAATGTGGGAGTCTTAGGATATGTGTGTTTATTTTTATTTTTTAATGCTCTGCCTGCACCATCAGGGAAGACCAGATCTGTGCGTTTTTTGGATGAAATGTAAGACCTAGCAGCCTCAAGAGAATCATTTGAATAGCCACGCGCCCTAAGGCGATCAGAGTCTAGAGTTCCCTGGAGAACGCTTCATCCTTGGAGCAATTTCTCCTGAGACGTGTGAATTCACCCCTAGGAATATTACATGTGACATGGGCTAGATGACAGGAGGAGGCTAGCAATGTAGTATTGCCCGCAGTTTCTTTACGGTAACTGTGAGTAATAACTTTGTGGGTTATGTCATCCCCTACCAATTTCAAGTCCAAAAAGGAAATCAAAACCTTATCAGAGTGGATGGTAAATTTGAGGTTTAAGGAATTTTCATTCCAAAACTGTTCAAACAGTGGAACGGCATCAAGGTCCCCGACCCCTGACCACACAAAAAGTCATCAATGAAACGCCCGTACCACTGTGTGAAGGTTGCCCATGGATTATTCACTGAAAACAGATATGTATTTTCCCACCATGCCATGTATATGTTAGCTAATGAGGGCAAAAATTTCGCCCCCCGTTGTACATGTACCATGGATATCCAGGCTTTAAAGATCGCGCCTGCTCCAGAGCAGAGCAGGCGATGTGGCCGCTGGGTTTCTGCGCCGCTGGGTTTCCCACAGAGACACTCGGGGTTAATGTCTACCTATTGGCGAAACAAAACAACAACTACATCAGCGTAAGGCACAGCATAGAAGAGCCAAAACCACTGGTCAAGATTCAGCCGTGTACTTACATCTAAAAGAAACAGGTCACACCTTTGAAGACAGTCAAGTACGTGTTTTGGATAAGGAGGCCGATTGGTACAAACGTGGTGTGAAGGAGGCCATCTACGTAAAAATGGAGAAGCCAAGCTTGAATAGTCTGCCACTTACAATGCTGTCTTGACACCTTTTTCTGGGAGGTCATTATCACCTACTGACTCCAATTAGGACTATGGAATCAACACCTTTGACCCCATGCTGGGTACAATGACCTAATTACCAGATGTTGATTCAGTTGCATATTTATTGCCAGAGAATTCTTGTACAAGTCATTCAGAATTGAGAAAGCTTGTTGGAAGAACGAGTGAAACGTTTTCAAGAAATCTACAGCAAGTCCAGTTGCCTTGATTTATTTTTTACAAACATTTGAAACATTTTTAAAAACAGAAATAAATAAATAAATAAAATAGACATATTTGGTATCACTGCATCCGTAAGTATCGGCTCTATAAAAATATCACATGATCTACCCCATCCAGTGAACGCCATAAAAACATAAATAAATAAACATTACGTAAAAACAGATTTTTTCTAGTTACCTCACGAAAAACATAATGTTAATCGATCAAAAAGTCTTATGTATCCCAAAATGGTAGCAATAAAAAATATAACCCTACCCTGCAAAAAAATGAGCCCCCACACAAGACCATAGCCAGAAAATTTTTAAAAAGATGGCTCTAAGAAAATGGCAACACAAAAACATGATTTTTTTTTCCTAAAAATGTTCTTATTGTGTAAAACGTAAAAAAAAAAATAGACAGAGGGAGCATGGAGGTGTTGATACACAACCAGACTCTCCATGCTGCATCGGATGGGGGAACCCAGCCCGGGATCACAAAAAGCCAAATACCTCAAATTCTGCGTTCAGACCTTTGGGCAAAAGAGATTCAAAGTCAAAGATTCGTTTGGATTCTAATCTAGACATGGCAGCAATATGATCCCCTCCACGCCATGGTTTTTTAACTTTTTTGATCGCACAAAAGGTCAAACCTGAGAGGTCCTGTTTATGGATCTCTTTAAAATGGCGGGATAGGGAGTGTTGTTCATACCCCTTCTTTATATTTCTCTCATGCTTAGAGACTCTTTTTTTGAGATTGTGTTTAGTGCGCCCAATGTATTGTTTAGGACAGCTACATTGTAATAAATATATCACATCGGGCGAGTTGCAGGACATATGATCTTTAATATCAATATAAAAAGTGTCAGCTGTGGATTGTACTCTCATAGTTTTCTTAGGAAATTTCATAATTCTACAGTTAGTGCATGAACCAAATCTATAGAAACCCTTTAACTCTGACCAGAATGTGTTGTGTCCAGTTTTTGTTTTAGTACATGTGGGTGCAATTCTTTGTCCTAAGGAAGACGCCTTTGTATAAATTATTTTAGGAACTGAATTTAGGCCCCTTTCACACCTGCGTTCTTCTTTTCCGGCATAGAGATCCGTCGTCGGGTCTCTATGCCGGAAAAATCCTGATCAGGATCATCCCCATGCATTCTGAATGGAGAGAAATCCGTTCAGGATGCATCAGGATGACTTCAGTTCAGGACCGGAACGTTTTTTGGACGCAGCAAATACCGCAGCATGCTGCGCTTTTTGTTCCGTCCAAAAATCCGGAACACTTGCCGCAAGGCCGGATCCGGAATTAATGCCCATTGAAAGGCATTAATCCGGATCCGACCTTAAGCTAAACGTCGTTTCGGCGCATTGCCGGATCCGACATTTAGCTTTTTCTGACTGGTTACCATGGCAGCCAGGACGCTAAAGTCCTGGTTACCATGGTAAAATGTAGCAGGGAGCGGGGGAGCGGCATACTTACATTCCGTGCGGCTCCGGGACGCTCCAGGATGACGTCAGGGCGCCCCAGTGCATGGATCACGTGATCGCATGGATCACGTGATCCATGCGCATGGGGCGCTCTGACGTCATTCAGGAGCGCCCCGGGAGCCGCACGGAATGTAAGTATGCCGCTCCCCCGCTCCCCGCTCCTACTATGGCAACCAGGACGCTAGTAGCGTCCTGGCTGCCATAGTAACCTGAAAGCAATTCGAAGACTGATCCGGATCCTGATCAGTCTTCTAATGCTTCAGGTGACCTGCGTTCTGACGGATCCTCAGAGCGCAAGTGTGAAAGGACCCTTAATGATGGTTCTATTATTTTGTCTGCCAAAAGGTAATGCCAATGTCTTTTGATAATCTTTTCGACTTTCTTATAATGACTATTAAAAGGTAATATCAGTTGTAGCGATTCTTCATTTTGTTTCTCTTTGGTTCTAGGTTGGAAGAACTTCCTACGGTCCATCTCCACAACTTTACGGAGCGATTTATCCACTATCTCAGGTGGGTACTGCTTAGCCAGGAAATGTTCTTATAATTTATGTGCTTCCTCCATGAATTGTTCGTCCAGTGTACAGTTTCTCTTCAAACGTCTGAACTGGCTGGTAGGAATACTCACCAGCCAGTTTGGAAGATGACAACTGGAGAACAGTATATAATTATTTCTCCAGGTGGGTTTCTGATATGTTTTACATAGTATTGTTTAACCCTGTTTTTGAACAGTGATGTCCAAAAAATCAATTGCTTCCCTACTGATATGTGATGTGAACTTCAAATTTCTGTCATTTTCATTAATCATGTTAAGAAATTCATTTAAAGAGGACTTTTCACCTGAAAATGCAAGTTAAAATAAAGATATACCCTTACTTGCCGGCCTCCGGTGGTGCTTATTCAGTTGTTCTTTTTTCACTATGTGCCCCCATTTGTCCGCGGTCCCCCCGGCAATATTTCCCACCTTCCATGCTAATGAGCCATTCGGCTCAACTGGGCGGGCCTGCAAAAGTTCTCCCGGGCGTGTCTTTCAGGGGCGTAGCTATAGGGGGTGCAGAGGTAGCAGTCGCTACCGGGCCCAGGAGCCTAAGGGGGCCCAAAGACACTTATGGCGCATAAGAAGACACACAAAGCACTGAGGGAAGGGGGGCCCAAGCTGAACTCTTGCACCAGGGCCCATGAGCCTTTAGCTACGCCCCTGGTGTCTTTCTTCTCCCTGGCACGGAGCGCAATCCAATTAGCGCGCTCCGCTCTTAGCCAGGGAGAAGAAGCTCCAGTTCATCCATCCTGAGCCGGCGCCATCTTGGATTCCCGCGGCTAGCATTAACGCTGCTCCGATGCTCGCCGCGGGAATCCAAGATGGCGCCGGCTCAGGATGGATGAAAGCGCTCAAGTTCTCGCGAATCTCGCGAGAACTGGAGCTTCTTCTCCCTGGCTAAGAGCGGAGCGCGCTGATTGGATGCGCTCCGTGCCAGGGAGAAGAAAGACACGCCGGGAGAACTTTTGCAGGCTCGCCCAGCTAAGCCGAATGGCTCATTAGCATGGAAGGTGGGAAATATTGAGGGGGGCACCGCGGACAAACGGGGGCACATAGTGAAAAAAGAACAACTGAATAAGCACCACCGGGGGCCAGCAAGTAAGGTTTATCTTTATTTTAACTTGCATTTTCAGGTGAAAGGTCCTCTTTAATGTATTTTCTATTTTCCAAACACAGATACGATTATATATAGCAAGCAGTTATAAAACAAAACATAGCTATTGAGGAAGGGATTTGTTATCCCGAAACGCGTATGACAAGTTTGAAGTATTATCCGAACAAGCAAACGATTTTTCAACGAAAATAATATAGCGCACTTTATTTTGAAAAAGAGTGAGCTGGATTACGTCTTGAATCACGTGGGACACCACGTGTGCAGACATACCCAGAAACCCGCCAAGGACAGCAATTTCCAGCGCACATCCAACTTCCATCTGGGAGACAAAACAACAGCTTCGAACATTCGGCCACATACATGTGGTGAAAACACGGTAACATTAATATGTTCGCATAACATTTATGGTTTGCTAGCTGATCGATCTTCTTACAGGAATCATTTATGCGGTAAAATACCGCTAGGCAATTTTCTCATACGAATTTTCCTATGTGATTTTTTTATATAATTCTTTTACACTTGATTTGTGGCAATAATTGTCGATATCTATGATGAATATTGAAGGATGAACTAACCACATATTTGAATGAACAAATCCCTTATCTAAATCGGGGAATATAAAAGTGTGGATCATGATTATCTACTTTGCATCAACTAACCTGTGACTATACTCAAGTGTGAACAAGTGACTTTTCGATCCTTACTACTTTAAAATAGGACTCATTTTTTTATATGAATGGCGATGCCTTTCCTCGTTATTGATTGGTGATCACTAATCTCTGTTTTTTTGCTCATCAGTGTAATAGATATCGCTGCATCTGTAACACCCTGAACTATATAATTATCATGTTATTTACTGTATCCAGCATGATGAATGTTTATGTGCCTTCCAAAAATATTGGATAAAAAGTTCTCAATAATCGTATGTGCCCAAAAAAGCATACCAATAAACACAACACAGTAGAAAGTAAGAGCTGGCATCTGCCAGTGTGCACTAAACAAACACTGGCGTGCCCCCCAAGACGTGTGTTAGCAGGTGGTACTCAGCTGTGGGTATCCATGCAGTCCATATAAAAAGAAAAACGCAAACTGGTAACTGCCGCTGCTTTATATGGGGTACCAATAAACACAACTCGTCCTGCAAAAAACAAGCAGTAAGAAAGATAAACTTAGGGGTGTTGCACATAAGCGAGTCCATTGTGGACTGTGCTCCTCCGTGCTGGACTTGCAGGAGCACATGGCATTATCAGGATTTATAATTGTTAGCAGTGGTGAATCCCCATCAGATCGGGACGAAAACCGCAGCTGCAAGCGCTACCCAAAATGGGTCAGTTTTCACAACGGCATCAATGTTGCAATGGGAGGCGGTCCTCTGCTGATTTGAATCTTTGCATTGTAAAGGTTGAAAACCACAGGTAAAACTTATAGCATAAATTGACATGTTGCGAATTGAAAACCCGCAGGGCAAGTCAGATTACACTGCAGGTTTTCTCCGAGCGCATGGATGCATTTTCTTAAAATCTCATCCACTTTGCCGGTACTGTACTGTACAACACTGTGGATTTGCCACATGAAAAACTGCAGTGGCACATCCACAGTGTTTAAAAGACTTAGGGCCCTTTCACACTGGCGTTTTTGTTTTCTGGCATAGAGATCCGTCGTCGGGTCTCTATGCCGGAAGAATCCTGATCAGGATCATCCCCATGCATTCTGAATGGAGAGAAATCCGTTCAGGATTAGAGATGAGCGAACTTTAAAAAAAAGTCCGGTGTTCGGGTTGTGGTAAGTCGCGCATCCCGTTATGGATTCCACTATAGCGGCATATGGAATCCATAAGGGGCAGCTGCCACCAACCCGAACTGTTGAACAGCCGAAGGACCTGGGGTGACGTCACCGTCATGTGATCAGTGCAGGGGGCGTGGCTCAGCACTGGATTTGATCCCCCACTGAGCCACGCCCCCTGTACTGATCACATGAGGGTGACATCACCCCAGGTCCTTCGGCTGTTCAACAGTTTGGGTTGGTGGCAGCCGCCCCTTATGGATTCCATATGCCGCTATAGTGGAATCCATAACGGGATGCGCGACTTACCACAACCCGAACGCCGAACACCGGACTTTTTTTTAAAGTTCGCTCATCTCTATTCAGGATACATCAGGATGTCTTCAGTTCAGGACTGGAACGTTTTTTGGACGCAGCAAATACCGCAGCATGCTGCGCTTTTTGTTCCGTCCAAAAATCCGGAACACTTGCCGCAAGGCCGGATCCGGAATTAATGCCCATTGAAAGGCATTAATCCGGATCCGGCCTTAAGCTAAACGTAGTTTCGGCGCATCGCCGAATCCGCCGTTTAGCTTTTTCTCAATGGTTACCATGGCAGCCAGGACGCTAAAGTCCTGGTTGCCGTGGTAAAATGTAGTGGGGAGCGGGGGAGCAGTATACTTACCATCCGTGCGGCTCCCGATCAGTCTTCTAATGCTTCAGGCGACTTGCGTTCTGACGGATCCGGCGGGACGGAAGTGCCTGCCGGATCCTCAGAACGCAAGTGTGAAAGGACCCTTAAAGGGGTTATCCTATGACTAATGTAAAAAATGAAAATCTGACATCATACAGTACACGATAATCTCTTTCTAACAAAGCTAGAACCAGCCCTGCACCTCACATGGATCCAGAGATCTCCCCATTCATTGCTCTGCTAGATTTATATCAAGCTGACAGCTCAAGGGGAGTGTCTTTTCTGCTGCAGCTCAGGGGGTGGGTCCATTGTGCTGCAGCTCTCTCCCTATCACAGCTCAGGAGGCAGTTGAAGGATGAAACTGAGCATGTGCGGCCATATCAGTGACCCGGACAAAGACATAAGAAAAAAACAAACATCAGGTGGTGCTATATAGATACATTTTATTGAATAACTCAGTGGCTATGCAGAATTTTTAATTGCATTCAATTACAAAAGAATTCTTTTTTTTTTTTTTTTTTTTAGATACTTTGTTTTTTCCATACTTATAAAAATACACAATTCAGTTCATAATTCCAGTCCATATTATATACAAAAACAGAATTAGAATAGCATAGTATTCATTTACATGACATATCCCCTTTATAACCACTGATCATTTATAATCCAATTACTTCTTCTAAACTTCCCCCCAAAGCCCTTATCCCCCCACCCCCTTAGGACTGTGTGCCACGGCGAAACCTTACATCACCCCAACTCATCAGGAGGAACAAATACTATCTGTTAAGCAGTTATTTTTCCCCATACCAGCTGGTCCAGATTTTAGCTACATTGCCACGCTGTTTAGCGCTCCGAGCACTTTTTTGTTCATAGATTGCCACCTTATCCATTAGCGCTATCCATTCGTTAATTTCAGGACTAATCTGTGACCCCCATTTTCTAACAATTATTACTCTTGCTACAACCAGAGCTTTCAACCATAACCTGACCAACTCACATTTTACCTTCTTAAATTGTGATGCTGCCCCTAACAATATAAATGGCAAGTCCCATTCTAACCTGTATCGGGTTCTGCAGTTCAACTCATCTATTACCTTCAACCAAAAGTTTCTCACCGCTGGGCATTCCCAAACTACATGAAGGAAGTGTGCTTTCTTTTGACCACATCTTTTACAAGCCAGATCATCTCTACGATAAAATCTTGACAAATCTTTAGGTGTATAGTACAGACGGTAAATCCAAAAGATATGAATCATCCTGAAATTATTAGACGGAGTGGACATTTTCACATTCTTAAAAATTTCATACCAATTGAATCCGCTCGTAAGACCAAGATCTCGCTCCCACTCCCGCACCTTTATAATTTTCATCTTGTGTTCAAGATTGCTCACTAACCTTTTATATATCAAAGACATCCTAATAACTTTCTTACTTACTTGCATACAATATTCTATAAACTCTTGTGATCTCACCTCTAAACAGTGGTCTCTCTTTGTTTTACTAACAGCGTGCCTTAATTGTGCATATTTGAAACTCTCTAAATAGCCCGTATTTAATCCCATTATATATTCGATTCCTCTTATCTCACCTCCCTGCACTATTTGACTAACCCAACATATATTTCGGTTAATCCAAAATTCTACATTCTCCATCTTAACAAATTCCATTAGATTAGGATTGTGCCATAGTGGTGTGCAATTTAATGTATATGTGATCCCCAATATTTCTTTAATTTTACCCCATCCCTTTAACATAGTATAACCAATCGAATTTTTATCCCTAATTCTGCCTATATCACCCATCTCAAGTCTAGAGAAGATTTTTGTATAGGTCCTATTGACTGTACCTAAATGATAATCTAATTCCTCTTCCTCCATGCTCATCCACCAAGCCAGCTGTGCTGCCAAGTAATAGCCCTGAACATAAGGTAATGAAAATCCACCTTCCTCCATTCTAAACCATAGCCATTTTTGTTTTAGGCGGACTTTTTTCCTTCCCCAAATCAAATCATTAATAATACTTTCTAATCTCTTAAAAAACATATCTCCTATCCAATTTACACACGGTGTGATCTTATATAAAATTTGGGGAAGTATTATCATCTTTAGCAACGCCACTCTATCTGCGCGTGAGATTGGTAATTTTTGCCATATCCGGACCTTATTTTTCACTGTTTCAAGTAGAGGGGTAACATTGTGTACGATATAATCCCCTTCCGCTGCTCCGATCTTAACACCAAGATAATCTATTTTATCTGTACATGATAATATTTTCACTTGCGTGGGATTACTTTTAGGGGGTCTCCTGAGGGGAAGCAAAACTGTTTTCTCCCAATTTATTTTATATCCTGAGTGAAATCCAAATTCGTTAATAGATGTGATTACATGCTGCAAGATCTTATATCCATCCCTCAGGAAGAGCAATACGTCGTCCGCATACAGATTTATTTTATCGAGAACCCCTCTCCGTCCAAAACCTGCTATAGTTGCATCTTCCCTTATAATGCAGGCTAATGGCTCCAAAAACATAGCGAACAGCAAGGGGGAGAGAGGGCATCCCTGCCTAGTCCCCCTTAATAGTGGTACTGGCTGAGTTTTATTTCCATTAATGGAGATCCGGGCGGTCGGGGCGCCATATAATAACCTCGTCCAACCAATAAAATTCTCGCCCAAGTTCATCCTTTGCATCGTCTGCCACAGAAACTCCCGCTCCACTCTGTCAAATGCCTGCGACGCGTCCAATGACAGAATGGAGCGGTCGTCCCCCTCTCCCGCCCGCACACCCATCAATGCTCTCCGAATGCTCATCTGAGCCGATCTCCCTGGTATAAAACCAGTTTGGTCTGTATGTACTAATTTGCTAATTAATGGTTTAAGCCAATTAGCCAATACCTTAGCATATATTTTGTAATCTGCGTTTAGCAGAGATATTGGACGGTATGCCCGAATGTCCGTTTCTTCCTTATCTTTTTTCAAAATTAAAGTAATAATTGCTTCAGACATTGAGGGGGGGAGGACCCCTCCACCCCAGGCTGAATTTAGAACCTGCATCAATAGTGGCAGCATAGTTCCACCAAACTGTCTATAGAGTTCAAATGGCAATCCATCCGAACCCGCTGCTGTGTTACCCTGTATTGATTTAAGTGCCAGTTCCAGCTCCGGTAATAATATCGGTTGGTTTAATTTCTCTCTATCTTCCTCATTAAGGAAGGGGATTTCAACTTTCTGCAAAAAAGCATTAATAGCCGGCTCCTTTCCTTCTCCTTCAGAACTATATAACTGTGTGTAATGAGTGACAAATTCTTGAGCTATCTCATTTTTATCTGATAGGAGTACCCCTCCTGGAGATCTTATAGTGGAGATTCTTGTACATCCCTTCTGGTTTTGAACAATTTTAGCTAAGAAGCGCCCCGATCTTCCTCCCTCCAAGAACCTATTCTGACCTTGGAAAAATAGTTTTTGTTGAGCTTTCTCCTGTAGGAACAACTTATACCTATTTACCGCTTTTTCTAATAGATTTTCCCTCCTACCTCCTATTTCCTTTTCGCCATTTTGCCACCTTCTCACCTCTTGCTCAAGTAGCCTTTCCTTTCTCCCATATTCCTTCTTTGCCTCAGCTATATGCTTATATAATAAGCCCCGAATAAACGCCTTAAGCGAGTCCCACACCATATTCAAATGGGCCGTACCTATATTCAGTTCCCAGAACTCTACTATAGCAGCCTCGATTTTCTGCATGTCCTGAATTACATTAAACCAATGTGCATTTATCCTCATCGTTCTACCCCCACTTACACCCAGGTTGTCCCGTATATGTACCAGAACCGGGGTATGATCTGATATGGTGACAGTTTCATATTTCATGGCCACAACTTTATCCAGCATCTCCTCATTTATCAATACCAAATCAATTCTGGATCTACTGGCATATGACCTCGAATAACAAGAAAAGGCCACTTTGTCCCCGTATAGATATCTTACAAAAGAATTCTGATCCTCGCGCTGGTTTGAAAACTGTAGAATATTTTTCATGAGATAACCTCTTTAGTAAACACTACACAGTGGACAGAGTTGTGTAGTTCCAGTGTCTGGTTCCAGCATAGCAGCAGTGATTGACTCCCACCGATTTGATATTGATAACCTGTCTTAAAGGAAACCTCTCATCAATACTATGTTACCCTCACTTACAGCAGCATAAAGTAGTGACAGACGCACTGATTTCATAAGCTCTTGCTCTCCCACCCGTCTGCTGATGATTAGCAGTTCTCTTCTAGGGAGAAAAGTAAGCAGAAGACTGCCAACCATCACCAGACTGGCGGGGGGAGCAGGAGCTTATGAATAACTCTGACTCTTCTCAGGTAGACTGGACTCTTTCCAAGGCCTATTCTGCAATGCTTATGATGCTGGTTCTCAGCAGCCACTTACTTTTAGCTGATGAGTGAAATCAGCGCGTCTGTCACTACTTTATGCTGTCCTCGGTGAGTTCAGCATAAAATTGATGACAGGTTCCCTTTAAGGATGGTCATCGGTGGGTAGGTCCTGGAAAACTGCTTTTACCCCCCAACAGTCATATTAAAATTGGAAAAACCCTTATAAATATGTAACTTTTTGTAGATTTCATATACTTTCCCCAAGTAAATATAGTTTGTGTACAACTGAAGTGTATTTTAACCCCTTAGTGACATAACTCATTTTTAGCCTTAGGGACCAGTAACATCCCCCCCCCCCCCTCCCTCTGTGTTCCAACGGTCATAACATTTAAAAATTTCTTTCTTCAATTTAGCTATATAAGACCTTGAATTTTGCAGGATGGTTTGTAGTTTTTTTTATGAACAATTTTGGGGTACATACAGTGTATTAAATAACTTTTTTTATTTGGGGGGGGGGGGGGTTCTTTAATCCTTCATATCTCGGACTCTGTAGAAGATACCCCTTTAACCCTGGGCAGTAGATTGAGGGAAATGGGCTGCTTTAAGCTTTCATATCTCGTGTTCTATAGAAGACTGAGATATGGGCCTGGTCATGGACAGGTGTATGGACTACAGATGAGTGAATCGAAGCTAACGAAGTGTACTTTGATCAGAATTTCAGGAATTATTCAATTCGCGTTGAATCTGAAATAAACTCACACTTCGTGGTAACGAATCACATTTTTTCCTAAAATGGCTGCTGCACATGTGAGGACATGGAGCAAGGAACTCTGGGAAGGCGGGATCACCCATACTGACATGTATGCAGCCAATCAGCAGCCAGCCCTGTGATGTCATAAATAGCCACACCCATCTTGGATTCTGCCATTTTCCACTGTACTTAGTGAAGGGAGAGACGTCAGCAGGCGCTAGGGACAGTGGTAGAAAAAAGTTCATTGTGCTAAAAAAACGATTTACAAGTGCAGAGAAAGATTATTCAAGGTGTAGGGAAAGGATAGGGAGAAATCATTCCACAGCATTTATGTTGAACAGGGTTCAGTAGGGGAGGTAACAGCCTGGGTAATAGGAACAATCTTATTACACCTTGCTGCACTGACTGGGGACCCAAATTGCCATTATACAGCTCTGTAATTCCAGCAAACCGTTCTTGTCATTGGGGTGCAAGTGCTGTTTGATACAGCCATTAACAGGGTTTATTACAAGGAAATATTTCTATGTCGTACTTGCCCTTGTGCTCTGCAGTTATATGCTCTAAAGCATTTTTTGGCTTGTATTAGTGAGAAAAAAGGGCTTATTAGCCGTTGTGTGGTAAAGTGCGAAAATTACAGCCCTTTTTGTCGTGTATTAGAAAAGTATATTTGTCGTTAAGAAAAATATATTTGTCGTTCAGCGGTGCAGTTATATGTTATAAAGCCTTTTGTGGCATTTATTAGTGGCAAAAGAAAAATATACTTGCAGTTCAGCAGTGCAGTTTTATGTTCTAAAGCTTTTGGTGGGTGTATTAGTGGCAAAAGAAAGATATATTTGCCATTCAGTGATGCAGTTATATGTTATAAAGCCCTTTTTTGTGTGTATTAGTGGGGGGGAAAAAGAGCTTGTTAGCCGTTGTGTGGTGAAGTGAGAAAATTACAGACTTTTTTAGGGTGTGTTAATTTCCTTTTTATTTATTTACTTGATCTAACAGTATGTCAGACAGAGAAGTGCCACGCACTGCACAAGGGAGTGGCAAATGTTTCTGGCGCAGGCAGAGGTCGCAGCAGAGAAAGGGGTCGTGGCAGCAGGGGTCACTTCGAGAGGCCTGAGCTCCCAGTGTCATCTAGCAGTCGTGTCTTGACCAGCAACCCAGCGGTTCTTGAATGGTTGACTCGATCTTCGACTTCGTCGCAAGTGACATCAGACACCCCCAGCCAAGAGTCGGTGGGTTCGTTGACACAACCCTTATTTGGCATGGCCTGGGAGCAGGCCCTGTGCCCTCACCTGTCCTCAACCTGCCTCTGTCCTTTTCTGTTCCCTTAGCCAGAGAAGTATTGTATGCTGTGGGCTCAGCTCCAGTGAGGACGAGCTACTAGAAGACAGTCAGCAGCTACTGGCAAGACAAGATGTGGAAGAGACATCCGCAGCTTCCTCCACTAGGCAGCAAGTAGTGATGAGGAGAGTGGCGTGGGAGCTGGTGTTGCGAGTGGTCAGGCTCCTGACCCAGAGACCGTTGAGGAGGACATCAGTGACGTACAGACAGTACTTGATTATGTAGCTGATCGCACTTGGGAGCTGGGTGATGAAGGGGCTTCATCATCATCGGGAGAAGAGGGTGGCAGCTTGCTCGTGAGGCAGCAGCGGAGCCAACAAGTCGCTAGTGTGGTCGGGAGTCAGCAGGGTGGCAGTAGTGGGAGGACGGGAGCCAAACGTGCCCGGGGTAGACCACCCACTTCGCAGGAGCCTACCTGCCCAGGAAGCAGTGATACACAGGTTCACAGAGGCAGCAGCGGTAGCAGTCAGTCAGTGCGTAGTATTGGGGGGAAAATCACCTACTTGGCGGCGAGACAGTTGTTTATTAAGCCGCCGGAGGAGGTGAACATGGCCATATGTAGAATCTGGGGGCAGAAGGTGAAGCGTGGCCATGGTGCCAATGTTGGCACCACCGCCCTGCGTCAACATATGCAGCGTCACCATAAAGTGGCCTGAGAGAACCGTGGCTCCGATGTGGTGGTCCAGCATAGTGAAGAAACTACTCACCAGCAGCTAAACATAGAGCAGGACCAGCAGGTGGTGGCATACTTAGACAGCACCCTGCCACCCCACATTGAAGATCCGCTGGACTACTGGGCAGCCAAACTGGATTTGTGGTCGCAACTGGCAGAGTTTGCCCTGGAAAAGCTGTCCTGCCCAGCCAGTAGTGTAGCATCAGAGCGGGTGTTTAGTGCGGCGGGGGCCATAGTTACCCCAAGAAGAACTCGCCTGTCCACCCAAAATGTGGAGAGACTGACCTTTGTGAAGTTCAATCAGGCATGGATCAGCTAGGATTTCCACCCACCAATGCCTGATGCATCAGACTAGATCATCCATGGTGCCACACCAACACTTTGACAAACACTTTGACAAAAGAGACCGGTTTCTTCTGGCTACCTGCCTCAGCTACTATTCTGATGCTGCCACACATCTGATGCCAAGTGCTCCTTCTTACACCCACCATCGTCAGTAGGTACTGTTATTGCCACCCACCTCCCCACTCTCTCACCGGGTCACTCTGTGGCCTCCTGATGCTGCTGCCACCTCCACACTATGTTATCTTGCCACGCTGTGGTCTTCTCATGCTGCTGCCATCTCCACCCTATGTCACTATGCCACTCTGTGGCCTCCTAATACTTCTGCCACCTCCACACTATGTCACCTTGCCACTCTGTGGTCTCCTCATGCTGCTGCCACCTCCACACTATGTCGCCTTGCCACTCTGTGGTCTTCTCATGCTGCTGACACCTCCACACTATGTTATCTTGCCACTCTGTGGTATCCTCATGCTGCTGCCTCCTCCACACTATGTCACCTTGCAACTCTGTGGTCTCCTCATGCTGCTGCCACCTCTACACTGTCATTGTGCCACTCTGTGGTCTCCTCATGCTGCTTCCACCTCACAATTATGTCATAGGGCCACTCTGTGGACTACTCATGCTGTTCTTACCCTCCCCACTTCATGACTGGCCCACTATTTTGTTATTTGACCCTTCTGATCTGTCAGAAGGAAAAATGAGACGCACAATGGATCCTGTCTGTGTAGCAGCTGTAAGGCCTGTATGGTCCCATCAGAATTGGCTTGTGTTTTGGTAGCCAAAAGCAGGAGGGGGCACAAAACACAGAAGACATGCAAATATTCCATTTACGTGTCATCTCTGTTTTGGATCCACTTCTGTTTTTTTTGCATTAGCAATACTGATGGATTACTGACCAAATGCTGACCGAGTGAAGGCGAATGCTCAATAGACAGGATCCGTTTTTTGGGGGTTATCGTTCTGAAGGATCAGAGGAAAGGCAAAATAATCAGTGACGTCAACACAAACTTACTGCTGACACCCTCTCCACTCTGTCGGGGGACTCACTTGTATAAGCGTTTAATAGAACAGGTTCTGTAGACATCTATGTGGAATCAGCTGATGACGGTGTAAAAGGAGTGTGCTTCTTCTTAGTGCTAACATAGACCTGTAAGGCTGAGTTGATACTTGAGTTATTTGGTCAGTTTTGGTCCTGTGACTGCCCAAATAAGTGAAGTGCAGTGATTCTAAGAGCTACGCCTGTCATCTGCATGTCATACTCACTCACAGTATTATTTCACTACCACAGCAGACTCCCTATGCGTGTTACTGCAAAGCACAGTGTTCGACACCACTAGCCATTTTTTTTATGCGATTCACCGCGAATAAATTCGTATTGAACCGAATTTTTTCAGAAAATCTGGCGAACCGGCTGAATCGAATTTATGAAAAATTAGCTCATGTCTACTACGGACAATGGTTTTGGAACCACTGTGCCAACTAACCAGTTTGGCTTTGGGCTAGACCTGAGGACGTTATCCTGGCAGTTCCCTGGTATTCACCCGTTAACAAAGTAAAAGTGGAACTTACACCAGCACTATCTGAATTGTTCTCCATGTGTGGACCCATTCCAGCTCGTAGGATACAACTTGCCATGCCATGACTAAGATTGTTCCCATTGAAACACGTTGGCTGCAAATTATCCTTGTACTGTATAGATGAAACTTAAATTAATCCTACAAAAAAAGCTCAAGGAATTTTTCCAATGCTGGACATTCTCTTCTTCAAAGATTTACTCTTTAAACCATAGCGCATACTGGACGACAGTGGTCAAGACGTTTAGGTGGAAGGAAGCACCAGACGCTCATTGTCGCTAGGACACTGTTCAGACACTACAGGTAATGACAGACAAAGCTCCAACACGGGACAGAATCTAATTAGATTCAAGCAAAGGATATTGCACAACCAGGGCAGTTCACAGAACTCAAGACACATATACCGGAGGACAAAAAACACAGAAAATATCATAGCAGACTTAAGGGATTCTGTCAGCTAGTTTGAGCCTATAGAGCTGTGTACATGTGCTGCTCGATCGCCATTAGCACGTCCACAATATAAATTTTCCATAGCTGTGAGTGTTTTTATTCAGTCAATTTTTTTATATATATATGCAAATGAGGCTAATAAGGAGCGCAAGGGGCTGTTACCAACATTTCAGGAGCCCAGCCACCCCCACTGTGAAGGAGCCCAGCTCCACTCCGCATCCCCTGAATCTCCTCCTTACTCCCCTGATGTCACATAATCCTTAATCTCGCACATGCCAGCTAGCGCATGCGCAGTTCGTTCCCTGAGGCTGATGCCAGCACAGGGAAAAAACACCATGCGGCATACCACTCACATGCAGCATACTTGCGCATGCGCATAATTACGTTGCTTCAACTGTGTGACGTCGGGGGAGCACTCAGAACAAGTGAGCACAGACTGGCTTGGCCCACTCTCTATGCACTTAACTGTTCATCCGTATATGGTTTAAATGTACTTTTCTCCAGAATAAGGCTGGGGCTACACAGTGATCTTAGCCGCAACACTAAACTTGTGAGTCGTGCTGGGACCCCATTCAGTTCAATGGCTGTACTGCTACACCACTATCTTTGGTCGTGCGACAGTTGTCGCTGCCAACATTGCTTTGTAGCCTCCATCTTAAAGGGGTTTTCCAAAATTTTAATACCGATGACCCTATGATAGGTGGGGGGTCTGACACCCCAGACCCCTACCGATCTACTGTTTGAGAAGCCATCTGCGCATCAAGCACAGCCACTATACAATATATGGAGCTGTGCTTGAGAAGCACGGCGAAGGCCACAGTGCCTTCTCAAACAGTTGATCGGCAGGGGTCCCAGTTTTCAGACTCCCACCCATGAGATACTGATGGGGTGATCAGTAGTAAAATCTCTGAAAACCCTTTTAGCCTACTTTCACATTAGGGTTTTGGCTTTCCGTTTCTGAGATCCGTCATGGGCTCTCAAAAGAGGTCCAAAAGGGATCAGTTTTGCCCTAATGAATTCTGAATTGAAAAGGATCCACTCAGAATGCATCAGTTTGCCTCCGAGCAGTCTCCATTCCTTCTGGAGGCGGACACCAAAACGCTGCCTGCAGCGTTTTTCTGTCCTCCATGTGGTGTAGAGCAAGACGGATCTGTTTTCTCTGACACAATAGAAAACGGATCCGTCCCCCATTGATTGTCAATGGTGGTCATGACGGATCTGTCATGGCTATGGAAGACATAATACAACCGGATCCGTTCATGAAGGATGCATGTGGTGGTATTATTGTAACGGAAGCGTTTTTGCAAATCCATGACGAATCCGCAAAAAACGCTAATGTTAATGTAGCCTTAAGCGGATGATCTGATCACTATGCCTGGTTTATCAGTGAATTTCCTGGTGGCAGACTCCATTTAATCTCATCTAATGTTGGCTTTGTTACTGGCAGGCTATCAGTCCTTCACATGGAGCACTCTTCAGAAATACATTTTCCTGAGTTCCAGAGGAAAATACTATGCACAATAAAGGACAATGCTATGCAGTCATTGAGGAGAAGGAATCCAGTGAAGTATTAACAGTTAATATTTGCATACCTCCCTTCCCTCTTGGAGATCCACACTTACAAAACCAGTGCTGTGGCGGACTGGGAACTTAATGTGGCCCTGAAAAAAAAGGAAAAGTGTCCCCCATGTTGTGGGCAGGTCCAAATTGACAGAAGGTGAGCCACACAAGTAGATGGGGCAAACGCAAGTAGGCAGGGTCAGCAATACCAGCACAAAATACTACCCTAGCAGAACCAAATACCACAGTACAGCAGAATATACTGCCCCAGAAGCTGCCCTTCTGTATTTGTCTGCACCAATTTCCCCTCCAGTTGTCTCTCATTTAGATATGGAGCAGGGGGCCGGGAGGTGAGATGTGGGCCACAGCAACAACCCAACTCTACCTTCTTCATTCTGCCTGGACATCCCCTAATAATGACCCCTATATTGCCCCCCCTAAGGAAGGAGAAAAAAAAAATCTGTCCCACATCCGATCTGCATTTTGGGGATGCAAAAGATGCAGGCTGTCTGCATCCGTATGTCCATTCCGCTGCACCCGCAAAAAAAAAAAACATGTCCTATTTTTGTCAAGGATATGACTGTTCTATAGAGGGCAGTACGTTCCGTTCCGCAAAATGTGCAATGTACACAATGTTCGTGGTTTGCAAAACATTCTACAGTCATGTGCATGAGCCCTTATAGGAATGGTTATTATAGAGGAAACCTAAGGACGTGTTCGTGGGGCCAAAATACACATTGAAAAAATGTGACATGTATTTTTGCGGTGGAACTGCGGCAGAAATTTGTGGCTCACCCTAGATATCAGCCGTAGTAGATTAGCCACTTTCACTGGGGCTAATCCGCATGTGGCTATTTGGCGCAGTTTCCATGTGGGACCTCTGCCATGGTTTGACACGTCAGTTTTTTTCATTTTCAGAATTCAGTTCCGCGCATGGAGAAAAAAATGCAGTTGAACATAACGCAACATGTTTTATAAGCATTTGTACATGGATTTCAGAATGAAGAAAGATCCAAAATCTGCGTCAATAAAAAGCTGCGTAAAAATATCCTTAAGAATCCCCCTTAAAAAAAAAAAACACCAAGAAATAATGCATATGTTGTAGACATTTTTATTTAAAAAACATCCAATGAATAAAAATCACTGGACACTTGAAGGTATGATAAATAGGGTAATTTTGGTACAAAGCCGAAGAACCTATCAGTGTATTTTTGGAGTGTTGGCGGAAACCAGAGTACCCGGAGGAAACCCACGCACGAACCGAAGTGCTGTAAGGCAACAGCGCTAATCACTGCCCGCAATATTGAGGATGAGACACTCCAGAGGACGCTACTTGATTTTCTGTTTTGGTCAGTAGAATCCAGCAGAGAATGAATGTGAAGTATCCAAGGTGAAGGTCCCAGGCAGGAACTTGGCGTCATGGGGACTTTTGACTATACTGGTCTCAGTGCTGATATTTTTGGTGAAGGAGAAGGTGATTAATGCATGGCACTGAAGACAAAACAACACATAATCAGACTTTATTCTCTCACATTACTTGAAATTGAACTTAGGCTACTTTCACACTAGCGTTTAGGGGACAAAACTGAACTGAACAGATCGGAATGCTCCAAAATGCCTTTTCCGATTTGTTGCGTTCCCATATCGGAGTGCAAACCGCAACATGTTGTAGTTTGCTTTCCGTCCTGGGATGCGAAGCAAGACGGATCCGGCATGACCCCCAATGCAAGTCAATGGGTCGGATCCGTTTTCTCTGCCACAATAGAAAACAAATCCGTCCTCCATTGACTTTCAATGGAGTTCATGACGGATCCGTCTTGGGTATGTTAAAGATAATACAACCGGATCCATTCATAACGTTTTCTTTTTGCGGATCCATTGTAACAATGCCTATCCTTGTCCGCAAAAGGGACAAGAATAGGACATGTTCTGTTTTTTTTGAGGGGCTGCGGAACGAACATATGGAAGCGGATAGCACACGGTGTGCTGTCCGTATTTTTTGGGAACCCATTGAAATAAATGGGTCCTCATCCAATCCGAAAAAAACGAAATGGACTCAGAAACAAAATACATTCATGTGAATGTAGCCTGAGCTGCAGAAGTTCCCGGTGGTTTATTATTACTTGTAGTAATACTTGCATTGTATTTTAAAAGCAATCAAAAGATTGCCTGTTATAGTCCCCTTGTGGGACTATTAAGTAATAAAAAAAAGTTAAAAAATAAAATTAAAAAAACATAAAAAAGTGCAATAAAAAATACACTTTCTTTCAATTGAAAATACGCTTTTCAATGAAAAAATAATGCAAAAATAAAATCTTACCCACGTTTGGTATCGCCACGTCTGCAACGACCTGCATTACGCAAATATCATGTAAATGATCCCCTACGGTGAATGCCATAAAAACAAATAAAACAAAAAAAAATGGCAGAATTGCTCATTTATTCTTAGCCGCCACCAAAAAAAACTTAATAACAAGCGATCAAAAAGAGTAATTTACCCCAAAATGACATCCCGAAAATCAAGACCTCACACAACTCCATAGAAAGAAAAATAAAAAAGTTATCGGTCTTGGAAAGCGGCGGTGCAAAAAGATTTTCTTCTTTTAAAAAAAAGGGGTTTTATTGCACAAATGTAGTAAAACATAAAAAACTAACTATAAGTATTTGGTATCGCTGTAATCGTACTGACCCAGAGAATAAAGATATCATGTTATTTATACTGAAAAATGAAAGGAAGAAAAATGCTTGGTCAGTAAGGCCCAAAACAGGCTGGTCACTAAGAGGTTAAAGGTCTATTTTCTACCCTTTGGAAGAGAACCCGTTTAATTTACATTTTACATTTCATACACACAACCATATGTATTTTGAATCTGCCAAATTCGTATTATGTCCGTCTTGCATCCGTTTTTTTTTTTTTTTGCAGACCCATTGACTTCAATAGGCCCATGGTCTGCATTTTGGGGCCAAGTATAGGACATGTTCTATCTTTTAGTGGAACAGAGATATGGATACGGAAAGCACACAGATGATGAATATGTCCTATATGTGGCCCCAAATTGCGGTACGAAGACCCAACTGAAGTCAACAGGTCTGCAAAAAAATGGATGCAACACGGACATCATCCAGACTGCAAAATACATACGGCTGTGTGCATGAAACCTTATTCAAGCCCTCAAAGGCACAGCCCTAAATCCACACCCTTTTTTTACCCTGTAAGGGCGCCATTACACGCTGCGGATTCTGTTACAGAATTTTCCGCAACTTATATCAGTTTCATTAGTTTGACTGCGGCGGCGAGAACATGGATTTCTGCAAGCCTCATTCAGGTAAATGGAACTGATTTTCAGACATGCAAAATTCTGCAAAAACAAAAATCTATAGCGTGTGAAGGCGTCCTAAACCTGTCCGGTATTTTTGCTGGTAAAGGTGACGACATATGGTTTCAGCACATCATGCACTACATAGTAATAACATGAGAGTCTATGATTAGAGAAGAGCAAAGTATTCATAATTTCTACTTCGTCACAAAGCGCATTTCTTTGTAAGGCTACTTTCACATCTGCGCTTTCCTTTTCCACTATTGAGATCCGTCATAGGCAGTGGTGTACTGCCAATATAGGCAGACCATGCAGCTGCTATGTGGCACAGAGCGCAAGGAAGGCCACGCCCACTTTTCTTCTTGCTTCACCTATGCTCAGTCAGATGT
Source organism: Bufotes viridis (assembly GCA_033119425.1). Lineage (NCBI taxonomy): Eukaryota > Metazoa > Chordata > Amphibia > Anura > Bufonidae > Bufotes > Bufotes viridis. The sequence continues at coordinate 129,550,118 of CM065590.1, forward strand.
AAAAGGGATATTCCCAAGCATGGTCACTAGGCTTGGGGGACACCCTGTGTATACAAGTCTAATTTAGACTCAGGATTCAAACTCACAACCATCTACATTAAAGACAAGAACCTTAACCACTGGGCTATAGAGCTTAATGCTAAGTCATTGCTGAAAAACCCAATAGAATTTCCTCTTGTGTCATACAATAGAAAATTATGAAGTTTTTAATACAAGAGAAACTTCTGTGAGGTTTTTCAGCAATGACCTAGCATTAAAGGGACACTGACAGGGCCAAAATGCGTTTTTAACCCTAAATATGTGGGCATAGATGGTCTAATGAGTATTTAAACCATATAAGGATAACCCCTGTCGACCTTATAAACAGCATAAAATCAAGTTTTATTACCTCTCCAAAGCCATCTTGTTTGTGCCCAAGGGGCGGTGTTTAATCTCCTGTTGTGCCCAGCCGCACCCTAACTGCCGGATTGTAGCACCGCCCAGCTCATCAATATTCACTTCGCTGGGCGGCTTCTGCTCTCCCCCGACGCGCCTAGATCCCGCGCATGCCCATTACAAAGCTATGGGCATCTGCCTCAGTAGCAGTTTCTGGGCATGCGCGGGATACGATGCCGGCACTTACAGAGGCAGCAGCGATACTGCGCCTGCGTCCACAAATCTTCAGAGGCATCTTCAGACTGAATATTGATGAGCTGGGCGATGCTACAATCCGGCAGTTAGGGTGCGGCTGGGCACAACAGGAGATTAAACACAGCTCCTTGGGCACAAACAAGATCACTTTGGAGGGGTAATAAAACTTGATTTTATGCTGTTTATAAGGTCGACAGAGGTTATCCTTATATGGTTTAAATACTCATTAGACCATCTATGCCCACATATTTAGGGTTAAAAACGCATTTTGGCCCTGTCAGTGTCCCTTTAGGCTCTATAGCCCAGTGGTTAAGGTTCTTCCCTTTAATGTAGATAGTTGTGAGTTCAAATCCCCACAGAAACATTTAAAAAATAGAGTCTAAATAAAACTTAAATACACAGGACTCACTTCATAAAAAATTATTTTTTTCTTTTCATTGCGATATTCTGACCCTCATAACTTTTTTATAGTTATGTCTACGAAGATGTATGAGGGCTCATTTTTTGTGGGACGATCTGTCATTTTTTACAATACCATATTGGGGTGTGTATGACTTGATCATTTTTTATTCAATTTTCTTGGGCGATAAAGTAATGAAAAAAAAGCGAATCGTCCTTTTTTAACCACTTCAGCCCCCCTAGCTTAAACACCCTTAAAGACCAGGCCACTTTTTACAATTCCGCACTACACTACTTTACCCGTTTATTGCTCCGTCATGCAACTTACCACCCAAATGAATTTTACCTCCTTTTCTTCTCACTAATAGAGCTTTCATTTGGTGGTATTTCATTGCTGCTGACATTTTTACTTTTTTGCTATTAATCAAAAATTACCGAAATTTTTACAAAAAATGACATTTTTCACTTTCTGTTGTAAAATTTTTTAAAAAACTACATTTCTATATAAATTTTTCTCTAAATTTATTGTTCTACATGTCTTTGATAAAAAAAGTCCAATAAGTGTATATTTATTGGTTTGGGTAAAAGTTATAGCGTTTACAAACTATGGTGCAAAAAAGTGAATTTCGGCATTTTGAAGCAGCTCTGACTTTCTGAGCGCCTGTCATGTTTCTTCAGGTGCTAGAATGTCAGGATGGTATAAATACCCCCAAATCACACCATTTTAGAAAGAAGACACCCCAAAGTATTCGCGGGGGCATGGTGAGTTCATGTATCATTTCATTTTTTTCACAAGTTAGCGGAAAATGACACTTTCTGAGAAAAATAAATAAATAAAAAGTTTCAATTTCTGCTAACTTCTGGCAAAAAAAAGAAATCTCAGACGGACTCACTATGCCCCTCAGTGAATACCTCAGGGTGTCTACTTTCCGAAAAGGGGTCATTTGTGGGGTGTGTTTACTGTTCTGGCATTTTGGGCGGGGCTAATTGTGAGTCGCCATGTAAAATCTAAAGGTACTCGTTGAATTTGGGCTCTTTGCCACTCAGGCTTCAAAGTGTCACACATGTGGTATCGCCGTACTCAGAGAAGTAGGGCAATGTGTTTGGGGTGTATTTTTACATATACCCATGTTGGGTGAGAGAAATATCTCTGTAAACTGACAACTTTGTATAAAATTTTTTAAAAGTTGTCGTTTACAGAGATATTTTTCACACACAGTATAGGTATATATAAAAATACACCCCAAAACACATTGCCCTACTTCTCCTGAGTACGGCGATACCACATGTGTGACACTTTTTGCAGCCTGGGTGCGCAAGGGCCCTAAAACCAATGAGTACCTTTAGGATTTCACAGGGCATTTTTACGCATTTGGATTCCAGACTTCTTCTCACGCTTTAGGGGTCTCTAAAATGCCAGGACAGTATAAATACCCCACATGTGACCCCATTTTGGAAAGAAGACACCCCAAGGTATTCTGTGAGGGTATGGTGAGTTCATGTAAAATTTTATTTTTGTCACAAGTTAGTGGAATATGAGACTTTGTAAAAACAAAATAAAAAAATAAAAAAATATTTCCGCTGACTTGTGGCAAAAATAAAAATTCTGTGGACTCACCATGCCCTCACGGAATACCTTGGGGTGTCTTCTTTCCAAAATGGGGTCACATGTGGGGTATTTATACTCACCTGGCATTTTAGGGCTCTAAGCGTGAGAATCAAATGCGTAAATGGCTCAGAAATCTTAAAGGTACTCATTGGTTTAGGTCCCTTTGCATCTTGGCTGCAAAAGTGTCACTCATGGTATCGCCGCACTCCAGAGAGTAGGGCAATGTGCTTAGGGTGTATTTACATATACCATGATGCGTGTGAGAAATATCGCTGTAAACGACAACTTTTTACATTTTTTATTCAAAGTTGTCAGTTTACAGAGATATTTCTCTCACCCAGCATGGGTATATGTAAAAATACACCCTAAAACACATTGCCCTACTTCTCCTGAGTACGGCGATACCACATGTGTGACACTTTTTGCAGCCAAGATGCGCAAAGGGGCCCAAATTCCAATGAGTACCTTTAGGAGGGCATTTTTACGCATTTTCTTCTCACGCTTTAGGGCCTCTAAAATGCCAGGGCAGTATAAATACCCCACATGTGACCTCATTTGGAAAGAAGACACCCCAAGGTATTCCATGAGGGGCATGGCGAGTTCATAGAATATTTTTTTTTGGCACAAGTTAGTGGAAATTGATTTTTATTGTTTTTCTCACAAAGTCTCCCTTTCCGCTAACTTTTGACAAAAAGTTTAATTTTTCATGAACTCATTATGCCCCTCAGCGAATACCTTGGGGTGTCTTCTTTCCAAAATGGGGTGACATGTGGGGTATTTATACTGCCCTGGCATTTTAGGGGCCCTAAAGCGTGAGAAGAAAATGCGTAAAAATACCTTCCTAAAAGGTACTCGTTGAATTTGGCTCTTTGCATTTGGCTGCAAAGTGTCACTATAGATCGCTGTATCAGGAGAAGTAGGCGATGTGTTTGGGGTGTATTTTACATATACCCATGCTGGTGAGAGAAATATCTCTGTATATTGACAACTTTGAATAAAAAATGTAAAAAGTTGTCGCTTACAGCGATATTTCTCACACCCAGTATGGGTATATGTAAAAATACACCCCAAAACACATTGCCCTACTTCTCCTGAGTACGGCGATACCACATGAGTGACACTTTTTGCAGCCAAGATGCGCAAAGGGCCCTAAAACCAATGAGTACCTTTAGGATTTCACAGGCCATTTTTACGCATTTGGATTCTCACGCTTTAGCACTCCTAAAATGCCAGGGCAGTATAATACTCACATGTGACCCCATTGTGGAAAGAAGACACCCCAGGTATTCCGTGAGGGCATGGCGAGTTCACAGAAAAAAAAATTTGGCACAAGTTAGCGGAAATTGTTTTTTTTTTTTTTTTTTTACAGTCTCATATTCCACTAACTTGTGACAAAAATAAAATTTTGCATGAACTCACCATACCCCTCACGGAATACCTTGGGGTGTCTTCTTTCTAAAATGGGGTCACATGTGGGGTTTTTGTACTGCTCTGGCATTTGAGGGTCTCCGCAATCATTACACGTATGGCCAGCATTAGGAGTTTCTGCGATTCTCCGTATATTGAGCATACGGGTAATGAGATTTTTTTCCGCTCAGCCTCTGCGCTGAAAAAAAAAAAAACGGCACAGATTTCTTCATTCGCATCGATCAATGTGGATGAATAAATCTCTGCCAAAATCAGTGACTGCGGTGCGGTGGGCTGGGCGCTAACTACCTAACAAGTAGCTAACTAACTGGTGGTGATAGGGGACCCTTATGCCCCATTCACACGTCCGCAATTCTGTTTGCGGAACGGAATTGCGGACCCATTCATTTCTATGGTCGCAGCTCGGATCCGGAATTACGGATCCGCGCTTCCGGGTCTGCACTTCCGTTCCGCAAAAATATAGAACATGTCCTATTCTTGTCCGCAATTGCGGACAAGAAAAAGCATTTTCTATATAGTTCTGGCAATGTGCGGATCTGGAAAATGCGGAAAGCACATTGCCGGTGTCCGTGTTTTGAGGATCTGCGGATCGGATCCGCGGATCCGTGAATCCACGGATCTGTGAATCCACGGACCCGCAAAACACATATGGACGTCTGAATGGAGCCTTACAAGGGGTGTGATCAATGACAGGGGGGTGATCAGGGGTCTAGATGGGGTGATCAAGGGGTTAATAGGTGAGGGGGTGGGGGGTTAGTGTAGTGTTTGGTGCAACTTTACTGTGTTACCTGGTCCTCTGGTGGTCGATCCCAGAAAATGGGAGCACCAGAGGACCAGGTAGCAGGTATATCAGACGCTGTTCATAAAACAGCGTCTGATATAGCTGTTTGATGCGATTTATATCGCATCTACAGCCTGCCAGCGATTGATCATCGCTGGCAGGCTGTAGTACAACTCTTCAGGCGCCAGACGCTGTGAACGCGCGCGCGCCCGCGCGCGCGTTCACAGGAAGTCTCGCGTCTCGCGAGATGACGCCCCGGCGCGTCCGATCAGAAGAACAGGACCGCCCGCAGGACGCAATCCTGCGTACGGCGGTCCTGAAGCGGTTAAAATATTTTTCTGTTACACTATTCACCATATGGGCTACCTTTTTTAAGTATTTTAATGGTATGGGCGTTTTCGCATGTGGCGCTGCCCATAATGCTATTTTTTCTGTTTCTTTTTATTTTGGGGAATGAGGGTGATTTTAATTTTTACGTTTTTTTTATATTTTCAAAACTTCTTTTTACACTTTTGTTTACTTTTTGTTAGGTCCCCCAAGTGGACCACAAGTTACAATCATCAGATGTAAATAGCTCCATTGAGCTACATGCACACGACCGTATGTGACCGTATGCCATTGTTTTTTTTTTTGCGGATCCATTGTAACAATGCCTAAAACAGACAAGAAACGGACATGTTCTATTATTTATGCGGGGCTACGGAACGGACATACTGATGCGGATAGTACACGGTGTGCTGTCCGCATTTTTTGCAGACCTATTGAAATGAATGGGTCCGCATCCTATCCGCAAAAAAAACAGAATGGGCACTGAAACAAACAACGTTAGTGTGCATGTAGCCTTTTTTTTGTATCCGCAATTTGCGGATCACAAAACACATACAGTCGTGTTCATGAGGCCTTAGTCTCTATAGAAATCACTATATCACAGTTCAGTGCTGCCACCTAGTGGCCTAAACTGGGATATGCTAACAATGAGCCTGGAAGCTCAGGGTGCTTTTCCCGATCTCTTTTCATGATTTTCCCGCGCTTTCCCCCGCTGGGGGAAAGCGCGCCTGAAGAGGAATCCCACGCTTCCGGTTTTTATCACTCTCAAATGTCGTGAGTGAGGGGAACTCATTGCTGTGAGGGTAGGGGGCATGTGGCGTATTCTGGGGCCATAAGGGTCAAGAACTGTTGCATTTTGGAGGGCATAATAGTGGTTGGATATCCCTTTTAACCATTGAGATACCGGAGGTTATTTCAGTTCTTCTTTTTCCTTAAGCCATAACTTTTTTATTTTTCTGTTCATCCATATGAGGGCTTATTTTTTGCGGTACAAGTTGTACATTAATATGTCATGCAATGTAGTGGGAAGCAGGCAAAAAATTCCAAATGAGGTGGAATTGAAAAAACAACAACAATTCCTCCACCATTTTACGGGTTTTGTTCCTACGGCGTTCCCTTTGCGGCAAAACTGACCCGTGCCCTTCATTCTCTGGGTCAGTGGAAATACAACGGGCGTGTGGCAGGGGAGGAGCCAGGGCAGGTGGTGGGCTGGGCCAGGGCGGGCAGAGTTAGGGGGGCCCAATTCAGATTCTTGCTATGGGGCCCAATGAGTTCTATGTATGCACCTGGTCATAGGACCTCAATAGCGGGGGGAAAACGCTTCCGTTTTGTCCCCATTCATTGTCAATAGGGACAAAACTGAACTGAACAAAACAGAATTCTCCGAAATGTATTCCGTTCTGTTTGATTGCATCCCTATCGCGGACAGAATAATGCTGCAAGCAGAGCAAGATGGATCCTGACACATAATGTAAGTCATTGGGGACGGATCCGTTTTCTCTGACACAATCTGGCACAATAGAAAACGGATCCATCCCCCATTGACTTTCAATGGAGTTCATGACGGATCCGTCTTGGCTATAGAAGACATAATACAACCGGATCTGTTCATGACGGATGCATGCGGTTGTATTATTAGTAACGGAAGTGTTTTTGCTGATCTATGACGGCTCCAGCAAAAACTCTGGTGTGAAAGTAGTCTAAGTAGTAGATGTAATGACAGGGAGCTGCGATCACACCTCCCTCCCGTCATTGTACCCCTTAGATGCCGCGTTCATAGCTGATCGCAGCATATGACAGTAATAACAGTGTAAAATAAAAAAAATTATTTCAGTCATACTTGCCTAATCCATTTGCTCGTGACGGGCCAGCCGCCATCCTGATTAAAGATCCAGCGAGAACTCTGGCACAGCCCGTGATGACGAAAGCACCTCAGCCGCTGTGGCGATGTCATACGTCACCACGAACGGGATTTCGTGCAAGATCTTCAATCAAGATGGTGGCGGCCGACCCGTCGCGAGCAAATGGGATTATTTTTTGTTTTTTACACTATTTAAGGGAAAATCAATTCACTACCACGAAGCACGAGGAAATTCAATTTTGCAGCAAATCGAATTTTTCCTAAAATTTGTATCAGTCCTCTTCATGGCCTTTGATTCGCTGAACACTCTCTATGATGATCCCTTCTGACACCTACCATGAAGGGGGTCACAGTCCCCTATAGCTTTTTAATGAAACATTGCCAATTGTGACCTGGATCTACTCTGAGGACTGCCACAACTTCTAGGCAAGAGCAGCTTCCCTCCTCAGACCAGAAACTCATTGCATACAGACATGTGACAGCCACAATGACGGAGCAGCTTGGTCCACGAGAGAACCGCCCGGTGCACGGACACAATGCACACCCCCTCTACTTCTGTATAAACATTCCAAACCGGTGACTCCTCCACACTACAACTCCCAGCGTCCTTTGCGCGCTGGTTTCAGGGCGTGTGTGCGCCTGCGCTGTGCTGCCGCCGGAGCAGCTAGAGCTCGGCTTGTGTGAGTCTGTCGGTGGGTGCTGGCGGCTTCCTGGCGGGTGCTGGGCGCATACACTGGGGTAAGGCTGATGTGGGCACTTTACTGCGGTTACCAGAGGGCAGAGAGCACTGGGGAGCGGGTGAGGGGCGGCGGAGGCAACTTGTCACCAACTCCTGGAGTTATCAGGAAGTCTGCGGAGAGGACACAGCCCCTACCTGTGCTGGTGGTGGCACTGCAGATGTCAGCATAGGGGAGAAGTGCTGCAGATTGGGGCGGTGTGCTCTAGTCACACCACAGTCTGCAGAGGAAGTAAATGTGGGTGACAGCTGGGTATAGTGTGCCCTGCCCCAGGCTCTCTCTATTTCCATCAGTGTGCCCATAGAGGTCCCTGCATGGGGTGACACTGGTATTTTTCTCGCTCAGTAATATATGACATTTGCACTGGTGAAGCTGAAGTGACAGCAGCCTAATTCATCCGCAGGAGGTGCAGATCAGGGACTAGAGACCCTGTCGCCACCAATTACAGCCGAGCAGACTGATGTATAGTGTTATGGGGAAAGATTCGGTATAAGTTGGATCTGTTAGGCTACTGTCGCATCTGCTTTTTTTGCTGGATCCGTCAACGATCAGTAAAAACGCTTCCATTAGTATAATACAACAGCCTGCATCCGTTATGAATGGATCCACTTACATTATCTCTAAAACGGCACCGTTGATTTACATTGTGTTTCATGCCGGATCCGTCTTGCTCCGCAATCTAGGACGCACTCAAAAACGTGTCCGGCATTGGAACGCAACCAAGCAGAACAGAAGGCATTCTTGCGCGCTCCGTTCTGTTGACAGCGAAGGGTGGTAAAACGAAAGCGTTATCCTCTAGTATTGAGAAAGGAAAGGTGTAGATGTAAAAGTAGCCTTATTTCTGGGAATGATCTCATCAGTGATTGGTGGCATTGGGTGTATGTAGATGGCGGTCAGTCACTGATAGCTCCTCCTGTACTGAGAGCTGTCCACAGGGGTGGTCTGAAGTATGGAAAAAGCAGAGATATAAATGTGTAAATTACAAGTTTTACTGAGTCTGTTCCCATAAACTATATATCAATCTGCTCAGCTCCTCCTGCTCTATAACATTCCGCCTGCTGGGTAGTGTATACTGCATTTTGTGTTGACAGCTCCTCCTTATAGGGGTATTCCCATCCCATACCTAGCGATATGCCCCCATTGTCTGATAGGTGCTGGTCCCACCTCTGGAACCCGCACCTACAAGGAGAATGGAGCGGGGAGAGCTGTGGTCACCAAGCGCCGCTCTCATACAAGTGAGTGGGAGCGCACTGCCCACGAGCGGCCCCCGCTCCCATTCATTTCTATGGGACAGACGGAAATAGCCGAGCCAGCGCTCGCGTTAAAATGAATGGAGGGTGGCTGCGCATTCGCAGTGCGCCTTCCATTCAATACCCCGCTCCGTTCTGGTTGTAGGTGCGGGTCCCAGAGGTGGGACCCGCACCTATCGGACAATGGGGGCATATCCTAGTGATAGGGCCCATTGTATGTAATGGCAAAACCCCTTTAAATTGCCTTGTGCACAGTACTGAGAGGTGCGCCTTATTGTCAGCTGGATATTGGGCTCCGTCTGGCACAGATATGTGGTGATTATATACCGCACTTGTATACCGGTATGGTAACAGGGATTACAGATGTGCCGTGCTGCAGTTCTCTATGTGACAGGCGGCAGCGTGCTTTAGGAGCAGTAGGACCCCCTTGTGCCTGTAAATGTTAGACTGTCGGTGTCTTGTGTCAATATAGGTAATAGCATGAAAGCACAAGACGCTATATACGGTAAAGCAAGACGTCAGGTTCATATCAGGGAATTGCCATATTAGCAGTTTTCTAATGCGTCTTATAGACAGAAGGTTTATGTGTCCTTCTTACTGTAGCGTTTCACATTCTAGATAATGAGCAAATTCCAGGTACAACCAGCGGAACGAGTGCTAGAAGATATAGGGGATCTTCTCACAAGCTGGGCCCGTGAAAACAGTAATGTTCCAGGGAAGATACGGATGCGGAGAGCACACGTTGTGCTGTCCGCATATTTTGCGGACCCGTTGAAATGAATGGGTCTGCATCCTATCCGCAAAAAAAGCGGAACGGAAACAAAATACGTTCGTGTGCATGAGGCCTAAGGCCTCTTTCACACGAGCGTGACGGACTAGGTCTGGATGCGTTCAGGGTGCGTTCAGTGAAACTCACACCATTTTGCAAGCAACTTCAGTCAGTTTTGTCTGCGATTGCGTTCAGTTGTTCAGTTTTTTCCGTGCAGGTGCAATGCGTTTTGTTGCGTTTTTCATGCGCGTGATAAAAAACTGAAAGTTTACAAACATCTCCTAGCAACCATCAGTGGAAAACGCATTGCATCCTCACTTGCTTCCGGATGCAATGCGTTTTTCACCGAAGCCTTATTCACTTCTTTGCGGCCAGGACTGCGTGAAAAACACAGAATATAGGACATGCTGCGTTTTTCACGCAACGCAGAAAGTGATGAAAAAACCGCTCATGTACACAGACCCATTGAAATGAATGGGTCAGGATTCGGTGTGGGTGCTATGAGTTCCCGTCACGCATTGCACCTGCGCGGAAAACTCGCTCGTGTGAATGGGGCCTAAGGCTGCTTTCACACAGTGTTTTATTCAGTAATTTCCATCAGTGATGATGGCCCAAAACAGAAGCAAATCTCTCCGTTACACCTTATAGGATCCACTTTGCTTTTGGTTCACAGCCACTGATGGAAATCACTGACTGTGTGAATTCATGCACACGGCCGTATGTGTTTTGCGGTCTGCATACCGCGGATCCGCAAAAAAAACGGATGACGTCCGTATGGCATCCGTTATTTTGGCGGATCCATTGTAATAATGCCTATCCTTGTTCGCAAACTAGAAAAAAATATGACATTCTCTATTTCTTTATTTTTTTTTGCGGAGCTACGGAACAGACGTACTGATGCGGACAGCACATGGTGTGCTGTCCGCATTTTTTTGCAGACCCATTGAAATGAATTGGTCTGCGTCCTATCAGCAAAAAGAACGGACAAGGAAACAAGATACGGTTGTGTGCATGAGGCCTAATGCTATAACCTGTTATATAACCTCTTGTGGCAACTATGGATATTTCCATCTGACATAAACATGTTGTCTCTCATACACATTGCAGTAAATTGATGGCTGGATGATCCTTGGCTGATTATTCGCATTCATGACCCTCTTTATAACAGTAGGTGGGCAGTGGGCGACTGCCAATAACGCTTATCCACACAAACATATCCCACTAGGTGTACTGCCTCCCATAGGTTACTCACTACTGCTTGTAGAAAGTGTATTCCAGGATTTTATGATTATGTATAACTCATGACTGGAGACTTAAAAGGATGACTAGTCCTCGTAATTCCTCTGATTTCTCTTTTAAAATGGCTTGTACGAGAGTGCAGGCAAGGAGCGTCCAGACTAGACGCGCAGGCGATCCGTGAATCCGCTTTTACTGCTTATCTGTCAACCATGAGGTGTACACTTTAAAGGGTCACTGACTTTTGATCTGTCATAGCGATATTTTAAAGGCTTTGATTGGTGGGAGTCTGAGTGCTGAGACCCCTGCCCATCGCTAGAATGAGGAGAGAGAAGGTTGCATAGCGTGCAGGAGGCCAGATCGAGACAGAATCCTAGGGGGTCAGTGATTCAGTCTCTCTGGTGTAAAAATGGTCACAACAGATGGGGGTGGGGAAGCAAATGTGCTACTTTTTCTCCTGGAAACGGGCAAAAAAGGAAAATTAGTCTCGTACTACAGCAGTGCAGGAGGGGCAACTTGGTGAATGTCCCCCATAGACGTTCTATACCAGATAGAACAAGCCCTCTAAATCTCATCAGCACATGAGCATATGCCCTTTGAAACTACAACTCCCAGCGTGCACACATACCTAGCTGTTCTTGTAACGCCCATAGAAGTGAATGGAGCATTCTGGGAATTGTAGTTTGGGAACAGCTGGCATGCCAGAGGTTGCCGATCCCTCTCGATTAGACTTGGGACATAGGTCCCACTATACAGCTGCCAAAACCCGAGTTTAGCGGGCTGTACACTGTGCTAGCATCAAAGCAGAAAGCCCATTTCGGTTATAAAGAGCACCCTAAACTCCTCTAGCAATGCCAATTGCTCCCAAACAGGATTTTTCTCTGATTGTCCCTCCAACATGTCCTTTTTAGCTGGATGCCAGGCAGTCTGCTAAAATGGTGTTGGAAGCATTGAGCACTTGGCAGCCTGTGAGAGAGGGACCCGTATAACAGTACTGTAGGCTATTTTACAGTTCCCTGTTACTATTATTTACTTGCTGCTTATATGGCTTCACCTTACATATACGGTATGTGCCCGGACTGTAGCATTGTCCGCTAGACCAGTCACTGGGCTCCTAATTTTCCGGTGACCTCGCCCTACTGTTGTGGAATGTTTCCATCTCTTTGATGAAAGCTTTTCCCAGTGCTGTTTGCTGATCTTGCTCTGTGCCATAGGGGCACGCAGCTGCGGGCTTCGCTACACAACCATCTTCCGGTATTCCTGTCTCGGGATATAATTCTGTATATCGGGGAAGTTGGTACAAGTCCCAGGAGCCAGGTAGGCACCTAGGTATTTTCTGTCGACGAGTTAGTTTTAGGGTTGTTTCTTATGTATATTTTATCATATGAGAAATACAAAGTTTACCTCACTAGATGACTGGCGCTCACGGATTCCATCATCCTGTCTGGAGGAACTGGTTTACCTCGGTGGACTGCTTTCCTGTATTTACTATGTGCATGTGACACTTTTGTATCTCTTCTCCCTTTGACCAGAGACAGAAGTGTTTAGGATGTTGTCAGTCGTGGCCATTGTGTGCTCCTATTATTTTCCAGAAGTGCATTGTCTCATGTTATACGCATACAATCTGTGACCTAGAAAGACTAATGACTTGTAAAGAGCTTCAAGGAAGTAAATACTCAGGCGCTGCATGCAAAGTGCACCCTTTCGGGCACGGCTAGACTGGTCGCGCCCAGGATGGCTGGGGCATGGCAGTGTAGTGGTGATCCAATAGAAATGAATAGGATCGCAGCTCCACTTGCATGTTTGCTGCGACCTCAACACCCGAGTTGCAAAAAAAAAAGTTTTTTTGTTCTTTTTTCATATTTCACCCTATTCTATGCAAAGGTGAGATCTGCAGCAAAACAACATCAAATGTGCACCAAAAAAAACGCAAGTGTGGGTGTGTAAACACATAGAAATCTGCATGGAGACTTGTGTCGAACTTCTGCAAGACAACCTAAAGGTACCTGCACAAGGTGTGGATTTTTATGACAGTAAGGCCTCTTGCACACAAACGTGTGCGCCCTGTGCCCGTATTGCGGATCCGCAATACATGGGCGCCATTCCGTAGCCATTCCGCATCACGGATGCGGACCCATTCATTTCAATGGGTCCGCAAATCCGGAGATGCAGAACGGAATAACGGAACACTATGGAGTGCTTCCGTGGTGTTCCGTTCCGTACTTCCGTCCCGCAAAAAGATAGAACATGTCCTATCTTTTCGCGGAACGGGCAGATCACGGACCCATTCAAGTGAATGGGTCCGCGATCCGCTGCGGCTGCCCCACGTTCGGTGCCCGTGCATTGCGGGCCGCAATTTGCGGCTCGCAGCACTGGCACAGGGCACACACGTTCGTGTGCAAGAGGCCTAAGGCTACATTCACACGACCGTTGCCTGCCTCCGCATCCGCTCCGTCCGCAAATTTTGCGTCCGTCAAAAACGGATGACGGACCGTTTTTTTGACGGATCCATTGTAATAATGCCTATCCTTGTCCGCAAACGGGAAAAAAATAGGACATGCTCTAATTTTTTTGACGGAATGTAAACGCGGACCACGAATGCAGAACAAAAACAGTTGACCATCCGCATTTTTTAACGGACTCATTGAAATGAATGGGGAAGCATCCTATCTTTGAAAAAAAAACGGAACGGACGCGGAAACAAACAACGGCCGTGTTCATGAGGCCTAATATGCAGTAAAACCACCTACAAATCCATACTATTTATTGCTGTTTTGGTGTATTTTTACGTGTGTTTTTTTGTTTTGTGGATTTTCTGTTTCTGTTGACAACCCCTTTGAAGTCTGAGTTAAACCACTTTACATAAGGTGCATAATCGCACAAAGAATCGACATGCTGCAGATTTCAAAATCCACACGGCAGGTCAATTTCCGAACGGAAATAAAAAGCAAACTGTAAGTGAGCGCTGTCAAATTTCATACACTTTGCTGGTACAGTATTTGGCTATATTCACATTACCGTATGTGTTTTGCAGTCCGCAAATTGCAGATCCGCTAAAAAGAAGGATGACGTCCGTATGGCATCAGTGTTTTTTGTTTTTTCCCCCAATGAATTGTAATAATGCCTATCCTTGTCCGCAAAATGGACAAGAATAGGACATGTTCTATTTTTTTTTTGCGGGGCTACGGAACAGACATACTGATGCCGACAGCACGTGGCGTGCTGTCCGCATTTTTTGCGGACCCATTGAAATGAATGGGTCTGCATTCAATCCACAAGAAAAACGGAATGGACATGAAAACAAAATACGTATTCAGCTAACCTAAAGGTGCACTAGAGTTATCACAATGGTGGAAGATAAATCTGGCGCACTTTTAGACTGTCTAGTCTAGGTCCGTACCACCTATTAGTTGGCTTACGTTACACTAGAATTGTGTGCCAAAATTTAGGTGCACTCGCCCCGTTGTGGGGCACTGTGAGAAAGTCTTTAACACTCTAAATGTGGTGTGAGCCCGAATTCTGACACGTTTCCAATATGAAGGGTACCTGCGCACTGGTGCCGGTAAATGCGCAGAAGGTCTACATGAATGCAGATTATTCCTCGTTTCTGCACCAAAACCCACGATTTCAAACAGGTTTTTAATGTAGATTTGATGCAGTTTTTTGCCTGCAGATCTCGCCCTTCATTACAAAATTGTAAATCGACACACCAGGTAAATTTCTGCATGGAAACCATCCACAAAGTATACATGAGATTTGTGTAATGTCATACACTGTTGGTACTGTGTTAAGGCTCATGCCGTTCCGTGCATTGGGGACCGCACTTTGTGTACCCCAATGCACAGGCACTATCCGCGCGGCTGCCGCAGACGGATGCAGACCCATTTCGTAATAGAACATGTTCTATTATTTTGCTGTGCGGAGGCATGGAGAGAAACCACACGGAAGCACTCCGTTCTGCACCTTCCGAATTGTGGACCCGTTCAAGCAATACGGGCACGGGCAGGTATCTGCATGGAAAAACAGCGTGTATTCTGCAACGTGTGCAGGCAGCCTAAATCCGCCCCACTGTGTTCCTTTTGTTTCTTGTCTTAGAATAAAAGGCATTATGCTTTTCTTTCTGGTTCGGAGAAGAATTAAAAAAGGAGGTGGATGTGCAAGAATATACATGTCCGATAAAGTAAATGGTTTCCCATTTTCAGAAAGCGGAGGTCCTGGAGCCCCTTACTCAGTATACGTGTGGTGATTATCCAAAAGATCTCATTCTGTCCCCACTCCATCATTCCATCCTTGCCGTAATGGAAATCCTCTCCACACGCACTGACTTCCTGGCAGGCTGATGCTGGGCTTGTGTTTATTCACATCAGCCAATCTGAGCAAAATGAGCTGCAGCATAAAGCATGGGGGCAGGTACAATTCACAGGTCTTGGCAGAGGACAAAGAAATGTTTTATCTGGGATCCAGTCCTTTTTGTTTCCCTAATTATAAAAAAACACAATGTGACTGTAATGTGAACGAGTCCTCAGAGATGCAGCGCGGCTTTGAGAGAAGTTGATTTCTAGTGTGTAAGTGGTTATCGGAGCCGTACCGCCACATTACTAATCTCGGACAGAACCTTGCCTGTCACTTTGTACAGCGCAGGGAAGGCTGTCTGTAAATGCGCGCAGAAACGACAAACTCCTTACAGCCGGGTGACACAACGGATCACGTCTCTCGCTTGTATAGGGCTCTTCATCACGGATGAGCCGTCATTTGCCTTGCTCCATGTTGTCAGCAGATGCGTCAGCCCCACTTTTTGCATCCTGAGGTCACAGGGCTCCAGCGCTTGTTCCTGGAATCCATTGAGAACACTTTCCATAGAACAGCTGGAAATATTCCGGAACAGACGGAGGGAAGCTGGAATGTGATTAATATCGCTTTGTGGGCTCCCCTCCTGTTTCCAACTTCTATCCCACTGGTGATTTACAGGATTGGAAACAGATTATGGGTGATGAATGGCCGAAACACAAACTACTGGGGGCTGCGAGCCCCCTGCTAATCAGCCATTTCATGTACTTTCATGCACTCATGTATGTGTCATGTATTCAACACTAGCACCTTTAACCCCACTACATATGCAGCTTTGAGATTTTTTTTTTTTTTTTTTTGCCCACCTTTATTTTTTAATGCAGTGAATGTTGTTGTTTTTTTTTTAATAGTATCCCCTTTCTGTTATGTTCTGTTGTATACAGGTATTTAGTTTACTGTCACTGGTGGTAGGGTTGCAATCTGCGGTTTGGGGTAATGTGTGTTTTTTTTTTTTTTTTTTTGTATGATGTATAATTTTAGTTTTATTTATTTTACACATTGTCTTGCACCCTACAAGACCTTTTGGGGTAATTTTGACATTACGTTTTTATTGCGGACCCATTAGTTTCAATGGGGACAGACGATGTCCCGGCCGGGTCCGCAATTGCGGATCCGCACTTCCGGGTCCGCAATTGCGTTCCCGAAAAAAATAGAACATGTCCTATTCTTGTCCGCAATTGCGGACAAGAAAAGGCATTTTCTATGAGAGTGCCGGCGATGTGCAGTCCGCAAATTGCGGAACGCACATCGCCGATGTCTGTGTTTTGCGGATCCGTGGATCCGCAAAACACGACGGACGTGTGAATAAGGCCTTACAGGGGTGGGTCACTGCATAGCTGTTCTGGGACTGGTGCGACCCAGAAGCTCCTGCAGTTACCTAGTAATCTCGACATGCTCCAAAATTTTGCAGAAAGTAAGCCAACCTATAGTTGGCGTGAAGTTGCACTGTACCTGCAAATCTATTTTTTGATATGTTAGACATTACATCAAGAGCCGCTCTAGTAAAATTGGCGGATCCTGAGGTTGCCCAGTGTTTTTATTGGCAACTACTTCAAGCTTGTGCCTAAGGGCTGTATTACGCCAACAGATTTTCTGACCAATCATTGCTCAGATGGCCTGTTACACACACCAACTATTGGTCTGATTGGACAGATATTGGTCAGATAATCTGTTGGTATAATACTGCCCTAAGAGAAATATATTATAATATATTATATTTCTTTACTGTTTTGTAACAGTAAGGCCCCTTTCACACGGGCGAGTTTTCCGCGCGGGTGCAATGCGTGAGGAGGACGCATTGCACCCGCACTGAATCCGAACCCATTCATTTCTATGGGGCTGTGCACATGAGCGGTGATTTTCACGCATCACTTCTGCGTTGCGTGAAAATCGCAGCATGTTCTAGGTCATTCCAGACCTTGGTCATTCCAAAATGCACCATCTTCCAAGTGCAACATTCTAAGTGCTGAGACCGAATTATACCAGAATTGAACCAGAAGGGACCCAAAGGTAACTACAAAAAAGTACATGTAAACAATGTTTCAATTTTTCATCTTACTCTTCCCACTTTTCCTAAACCTATTAAAATACCCCCACATCCATCCTCCCAGCAAGGAACTATTCATATCTCCCTCCATCTTACCTTCTCATCTGACTGATTGCACAAACTTGTTTGGCAATGTAAAAAACTTCCTTCCCAAACACACACGGATACCCCCTGCCCTTTCTTTTTCTCACCTACTGACACTTTCTCTGCTTCTCCTTATTGCTGGTGATATCTCTCCAAATCCAGGCCCCTCAGCAAATCCCCACTATCACCTCTACCTCCTACTACAAATCTTATTCCACAAATGTCTGCAACCCCTTAAACCTAATAACCATTCCTCTGACCCTGCTCCTTTGGTTCCTCTTTCTGAGCATTATGGAACGCTCGCTCTGTCTGTAACAAACTCTCCTACATTCATGATCTCTTTATCTCTCAAAACTTTCCTTTCTGGGTCTCACAGAAACATGGCTGACACCCTCCGACACCTCCTCCCCTGCTGCACTCTCGTATAGTGGATTTCATTTCACTCACACCCCGCCCTGGCAGCAAACATGGTGGAGGAGTTGGTCTTCTCCTATCAGATACCTGCTCCTACAGCCCAACTCCACTGCCGCCTCCATTGCACCCACTTCATTTGAAGTACACTCTGTTCGCATCTACTCTCCCTCCAACCTCCAAGTAGCTGTTATTTACCGCCCCCAGGCCCAGCCACCATCTTTTTTGACCACTTTAACACCTGGCTTCTACACTTTCTTTCTGCTGACATCCCCACTATCATCATGGGTGACTTCAACATCCCCATTGACACCTGCCACTCAGCCGCCTCTAAACTCCTATCGCTCTCTTCCTCCTTCGGCCTCTCACAGTGGTCTTCCGCTCCCACACACAGAGATGGTCACACTCTGGATCTTATCTTTACCCGCCTCTGCTCCTCTCTAACCTTTCGACTCGCCTCCCCTATCCGACCACAACCTACTCACCTTCTCTTCACTGGTCTCTTCTGCTGCTCCTCGGTCCACACACTAACACATCCCCGCAGGAACCTTAAACATCTTGACTTTCGCTTGCTCTCCGACTCTCTTCTGCCGCTCTCTTCAATTTTTTTCCTCCAAGACCCAGATACTGCCACCACCCTATATAACAACACAATAAGTGCAACTCTGGACACTATTGCCCCACTTACACACAACAAAACCAGAAAATCAACAGACAACCCTGGCATACCGACCTGACCAAAAATCTCAGACAAGCTTCCAGGGCTGCAGAGCGGCGATGGAAGAAATCCCATTCTAAAGATGAATTCACCGCATACAAGCAATCCCTCCTCATTTTCAAATCCTCACTTGCTGATGCAAAACAGGCCTACTTCTCATCTCTCATATCTTCCCTATCCCACAACCCAAAACAACTTTTTAACACCTTTAATTCTCTTCTCCGTCCACCAGCGCCCCACCCTCTCTCCTCTCATCTCAGCTGAGGATTTCGCCACATTCTTCAAACAAAAGATAGTCAACATCAGAGAAAGCTTCAACACACAGTCTCCACAGACCCTCCACACAGCTGCTCTGTCCTCTTCTCCCAAAACCATCTTCTCCGCTATTACAGAAGAAAAACTCTCCACTCTACTCTCCAAATCCCATCTCACCACCTGTGCTCTTGACCCAATCCCATCCCACCTCATCCCTAACCTCACCACAGTGTTTATCCCAGCCCTAACTCATCTCTTCAACCTATCACTAACCTCTGGTCTCTTCCCTCTGCTTTTAAACATGCTACAATTACACCCATCCTCAAAAAGCCATCACTTGACCCATCTTCTTTGTCCAGTTATCGCCCAATATTCACTTCTTCCATATGCCTCAAAGCTACTTGAGCAACATGTCCATTCTGAACTGTCCTCTCACCTCTCCTCCTGCTCCTCTTTGACCGGCTACAATCTGGCTTCCGACCCCATCACTCAACCGAGACTGCTCTCACCAAAGTCACCAATGACCTACTACTTGCCAAAACCAAAAACATTACTCTGTCCTCCTTCTCCTTGACTTGTCCTCTGCCTTTGACACTGTCGACCACTCCCTTCTGTTACAAACTCTCTCATCTCTTGGCATCACTGGACCTGGCCCTCTCTTGGATCACATCATACCTCACAGACCGGACATTTAGCGCCTCCCACTCTCACGCCACCTCCTCGCCTCACTCCCTCTCTGTTGGTGTCCCGCAAGGCTCCGCCCTAGGACCCCTGCTCTTCTCTATCTACACCTTCGGCCTGGGACAGCTTATAGAGTCCCATGGTTTCCAGTATCACTTTTATGCTGACGACACACAAATCTACCTCTCTGGTCCAGACATCACCACCTTACTATCCAGAATCCCACAATGCCTATCTCGCATATCCTCCTTCTTCTCCTCTCGCTTTCTAAAACTTAATATGGATAAAACAGAATTCATCATCTTTCCCCCATCTTGCTCACTCCCCCCAACAGACCTATCTATCACAATCAATGACTGCACACTCTCCCCGGTCAACCAAGTCCGCTGCCTTGGAGTGACCTTGGATTCTGCCCTCTCCTTCCGACCACACATCCAAGCCCTTTCCACCACCTGCCGTTTCCAACTCAAAACATCTCCCGCATCCGCCTCTTTCCTCAACTTTGAATCGGCAAAAATGCTTATACATTCCCTCATCATCTCCCGCCTAGACTACTGCAACATTCTCCTCTGTGGCCTTCCATCTAGCTCTCTCGCACCCCTACAATCTATCCTCAACTCTGCTGCCCGACTAATCCATCTCTCCCCCGTTACTCCTCTGCCTCTCCCTCTGCCAGTCCCTGCACTGGCTCCCCATTGCCCAGCGAATTCAGTTTAAAATACTAACCCACACATACAAGGCCGTCCACAATCAGTCCCTCCCTACATCTCTGAGCTACTTTCCGATACATCCCCACACGCAATCTTCGATCCTCACAGGACCTCCTTCTCTCCTCTCCTCTTATCACGTCTTCCCACACTCGCCTCCAGGATTTCTCCCGTGCATCCCCAATACTCTGGAACTCGCTACCCCAACATATCAGACTCTCACCTACAGTGGAATCCTTCAAAAGCAACCTGAAAACCCACCTCTTCAGACAAGCCTACGACCAGTGACACTGCTGCCTCTATACCGCCATGACCAGCTTCACCTCGCCTACTGTCTCCATCCCCCATACCATGTAGATTGTAAGCCCTCACGGGCAGGGCCTCTATCCTTCTGTACCAGTCTGTAACTTGTCTCGCTCATGCTTGAGGCAATTGCCTGTATTATGTATGTGCACCGCTTATGATATGTACAGCGCTATGGAATGAATGGCGCTCTAAAAATAAATAATAATAATAATAATATCATAATATTCTGCGTTTTCACGCAACGCAGGCCCCATAGAAGTGAATGGGGATGCGGAAAATCGCAAGCATCCGCAACCAGCGCGGATGCATTGCGATTTTCCCGCATTGTTGCTTAGCAACGGGACTCAATCTCTATTATTTCCCCTTATAACATGGTTATAAGGGAAATAATAGCATTCTTAATAAAGAATGCATTGTTAAATGATGAGGAAGGGGTTAAAAATAATAAAGTTAACTTACCTTAGCCACTTGATCGCTGTAGTCGCGATCTGTCCTCTCTTTCCTGCAGCATCGATGATCTAAAGCGACCTGTGATGACGTCCATCACATGGCTCAATCACTGCTCCATCACTATGGTGATGGAGCATGTGATTGGTCCATGTGACCATGTGACATCATCCAAGGTCCTAATCACTATCCTCAGGCTGTGGATAGTGCTTAGGACCTTGGATGATGTCACGTGGTCACATGGACCATCACATGCTCCATCACCATAGTGATGGAGCAGGTGATTGGGCCATGTGATGCTGTGACATCATCACAGGTCCTTTACATCTTTCAAGCTAACGGAGAGGAGGCCGGGCTTCGCGATCAAATGGACCAGGTAAGTTATGATTCGTTTATTATTTTTAACCCATTCTGCACCGGGTTCAACATTAGGGAGATGGCCAAGGGTATTATTTTACATTATAACTATGTTATAATGTGAAATAATACCAGCGGGACAATTTCTGACCCAAACATGCACTTCTGTGGGTCTGGGTACCAAAAGTGCCGATTTTTCTCCCGCGCGTGCAAAACGCATGACAGCGCTTTGCACTCGCAGGGAAAAATCGCGGCAATTCCCGCAACGCACCCGCACTGTTTGACGGAGTGCACCCGCAACGCCCGTCTGAAAGAGGCCTAAAACCTTTACAAAGAAAAAGAGAATATGAAAAGGAGTAGATTTGGTGTGATACTGGATCTCCCATGCCTTTGCACCGATCGCATCTATTACTACATTTCCTTGTTACAACTGCAGAGGAAATGGACGGCCAAGTGCATCTTGCCTCAGTAGTATCGACCTGTGTCTTATTACACGTGGAGAAGGAAACTCAGATTTGGATATTCTTTTACAAGCTGCGGTGGATATGGCATACCCGCTCTTGGGTGTGCCTTCATATTCACAAGATCCAGTACACAGCAGTCCTTCTGCATTCAGTAAGTGCTATGTAAATCCTGGTTCACATTTGCGTGAAACAGATCCGGCATGCAGCGATATCTGTCCAGCTGCTCTTCGCATATTCGCCAGGTTGCAGCCGGATCTCCACCGGTCCTCAATATAGTGAACGATATCTCGGCAGCGCCTGGTATTCACAGACCTGGCAGGCTGTTGCAGGCCCAAGGGCGATTAGGAAGAGCCAGTGAACCCCTTGGTATCATTCATGGTCTGCTTTTACTATGTAAATCAATGTAGAATTAGTTTCCCTCCTTGCATACGTTCTTACGTCAGGACTACACCTGACTGTAAAGACCCACGATAAAGGGATCTTTGTATGGGCATGGATAATATGGAGGATTCTTTTTTTTTTTTTTTTTCCCCCTTCTGTGGGGCCACAGAACAGAGCACCGGATGCAGACAGCTCACAGAGTGAATGGGTCCACATCGAAGTCTGCAGAACCATACAACGGTCATGTGCCTAAGGCCTTAAATGAGAGAAATACAAGGGTACAGCAAGCATGTGTGCAGAGGCCTAAGTCTATAAGGCAGATTTATCATAGCCTGGCGGCGTAGGTCGGGCTATGGTAACCTGACACTCTGCTGGATGCATACGCTTCGTCATTAATTAGGCACAGCATCCAGCAGTCCATGCGCCTGAACTGGAATCTACCTCAGCCGCTGGCTGGCGTAGAGTTCAGTGTTGTTCTGTGCCCAAAAACTATAGTAGAACATGATAAATGTGCCCGACCCCCTTTTTGGGAAAGTGGCGAGGCCGGTAAAGAAATCGCACAAAACATTTTGCGCAAGTGCCGTTGAAAAAGTCGCAAACATGCAGTGGCATATTCGGATAATAAATGTGGCCCTATAAGTGTATGAGCGTATAATGGCTCTGTACTTCGTGGCAATGACTGAATGGGATCCTGTTCTGTAAAATTAGGATAGTCTCCCCCAAAGTTGGCTAAATCGGATCTCCTCCATGGCTTTACCGTTATAACTTTCAGCATCAGGATACCTGTGAAAAAGGGAAACCAAGGAAAGAGGGATGGGGACGGTGCGCAGCGGTTTTCTTCCGGCTGATTCTCGGCATATTCAAACTCTGCCCGTCCCCTTAAAGTTAAGGGTGCCTTCATGCAGCTTCCGGCAATGTCTGATCCAGACAGCTCCTGCGGCCGGCTCCCTGCCGTAACAGCCTGCCAGAGATGTCAAGGGCCAGCGTGAAACTAGCCTAACCTGGTGTGGTGCAGTCAATAGGGACGGCACTCGTGAAAGCATTGATTACTGTAGACCTCCAGGTCTCTCCTGTTCCTTCCCTGGAGTCAGGGACTCTTTCGGTTATGGGTGCTGCTGGCGCCATCCTTAAGCAACCTGCACACGTTGTGGGTTCTCATGCGGAAAATCCGTAGCCTAAGGGCTCGTTCACACGACCGTGGATTTGGTCCGCATCCGAGCCGCATTTTTTGCGGCTCGGGTGTGGACCCATTCACTTCTATGGTGCCGCAAAAGGGGCGGACGGCACTCCATGTGCTGTCCGCATCCGTTGCTCCATTCCGTGGCCCCACAAAAATTGTGAGTCATGTCCTATTCTTGTCCGTTTTGCGGACAAGAATAGGCATTTCTATAAAGTGTTGTATGTTCCGTTCCGCAAATTGTGAAAGGCACACGGGCGGCATCCGTGTTTTGCGGATCCGCAATTTGCGGACCGCAAAACAAGGCACTGTCGTGTGAAAAAGCCCTAATACAGTACCAGCAAAGTGTATGAGAGTTCACAGATCTCATCTACACTGCTTTTATCCTGTGTGGAAATTGACGTGCAGCGCGGATTTCTTTGTGCAAGGGTGAGATCTGTGGCCAAACTGCATCAAATCCGCACCAAAAACTGCAAGTAACGCATGCAGAGAAATCCACATGGAAATCTGTGTGGCTTTTGGGTTTTCTGGACGGCAACAGTTAAAGATTGATGGAAATTGTAACAATTCTATAAGTCTACTACCTTTTAGTTTTTTTTCTGACAAAAGCCATAGAGTAGCAGGAATCTTTCTTGCCAGAAGGAGATCCCGGTATGGGATCTTAATTTGTAGTTTTCTCAGAAAGTAAAGTATTTTGACATTTCTAGGGAAAAAAAAAAAAAGTGCTCAGAACATCAAAGCAAAAATCAAAACGGTTAATTTATTGTGCTTTCATCTGCGGCACGTAACTAGCATTTAATGAGCGCATGGGTAAATGTGTGGTGAGGGCTCGTGGAGACCTGTGCCGTCTTGATGTAGTCGGGGGACTCTGCCTATGATATAACATGAGGTTGACTGTGTAAACCCCGCAGTGCCATATAGTCCAGCACATACTAATTACTAGTTTATGGAAGATGGAAATATTCTTTGGCGCTGTGATACTTTACCGTATGTTATTCTCAGCAGCTGAGTGTCTTGGCGCTACTATAACCACAGTGACGATACAATGAACATAAGGTTCAAAGTATTGAGAAGGCAGTACAGCATGAAGATACTGCAGAAGATGTGACTGAGGTGCTCAGTCTTCCCTGACATACCCGCCACCTTCTATTAATGGTCTGGGCAGACTTGGCTCCAGTACTTGCTGTAGTTGCAGGAAGGGCTGTACCACTGTTCAGAGGGGGGTGATACACTTACATCGGGCTCCTCAGCCCTCCTCCTCCGTCCATACACTTTGAGGCTTGAGAATAGTGATACAAGTCAGACTGAAGGGAACGAGGAGGAAAGCACCCTTAGAAGCCCACGAGGAAGAGTACTGTAATTCTTTAATATATTATAAAGTTTTTAATATTCAGTTTTATTTATTCCTGAAAACTTTTTTTAATAACTGGAGGTACACTTTAATAAATTATAGGAAGAGTTCAAGTTACTGCAGAATTCATGAACTTTCAGTGAGCCTATGCAGAAAAAACGTGAAAGTTTGTAATACCTGTGGCAAATGCTTAGCTAAACAGCCAGTAACCCTGTTTTTGATTTATACTATATAAATCGTATTTATGTTGGGATTTTTTTTTTTTTATGTAAAATGCAGCTACATTTCTGCTTTTAATATTGGCTTTTAAAATATGTTTATGTAAAATGTCTTCCTGTTGTTAAAATACAAGGTAAATTCCTGGACTGAAATGCGCTGTAAATAATCGCCAGTCTCTGGGTTACTCCGGACTGGAGCAGTCTAATTAAACCTGTCGGTGGTCACCATTTCTTCCTGTCTGCTTCCTACAGATAAGCAGTAACAAGTTTCTTGCACGGATAAAGTCTGCCTTTATTTTCCATATATAATGTCTGTAGTAATATACATAAAGAAAATGATAATGTCTTTACTTTTCACATAGAGAAAGGGTAGGCTATGTTCACGTGTTACGGAAATTCTGCTGTGGCAATACCCGCATCAAATTGTGTGGATTTTTGCAACAGATATTGATCCATAAATGCTGGAGATTTGACGCAGATTTCACCTTTTGCAATGGCGCAGAAATCCGAGAGGGAAATTTGCAGCGTACGTCAACATTCTGCTAATTTAAATTGCACACTGCATCTTAGATTGTGCAGGGATTTTACTGCGGAAGCGTCACGCAGTGTGGATGACATTTTTTTTTTTTAAGTCTCATCCGCTTTGCCACGACTACAGAGGTAGCAGATTTTCTGTAGCATCTGTGCCATGTGGGGCCATATCCTTTCTTCTGCATTGCTCATTCACCTGCTGGGGAAAAAGTCTACTTTATTTTAGACTTAAAGATCTGGGAACAAACATTCCTGCAAACGCTCGATCCCGACAATCTTCCGGTGTAAAGGTGCAGCAGATCACCCAATGAACGAGTGAAACTGTCCTTAGTGCAGACACCTAAATTATTGTTTCTGGGCAGCAGATTTACAGGGATCAATGCAGCTGTATGAGGACATGTGATGGCAATGGCGATCTTGTGTTTTCATACTGTGGAGGTGATCGCTGCATGTAAATACAGAGCTTCACCTCCCCTGAGCAAGCAATCGACTGTCAGGAAGGAAGACTTCCTTCGCGACAATCTGCTGCACCTCGGGGCGTGTAAATGCTCGTTTATATATTGATGGCCAATCCTCAACACAGATATTCAGTATCAGATTGGGGGGGGGGGGGGGTCTGAGACCCGGCACCTCCACCAATCAACAGTTTCAGTCTGACGCTAGAAACTATAGCCAGCACAATGCAGCTCAGTTCCTAGTCACTTGAATGGGACATGAGCTGCCATCACTTTATAATTTGTGGGTGTTTAGCCATTATAATTGGGGAGGTGGGGGTTTAACACTGCATCCCCTACCCAATTTTTCCTAAACGACTATGCTCCTGGCCGCCCTCTGTATAGAAATGCAGCTGGCCCCATTCTCTTGAATGTAGCCTGCTCGGCATATGGCCTGAGCACTACTGTGCGGGGAGAAACGGTGAAGGGGACACAGGGCTAAACTGGCACTAGTGATGGGGGTACTAGAAGTTAGGGTTCCATCAATCATGAAGTGATGGCATATCCTAGCAGTATGCCACTTCTTATAACCCCTTAAAAAGATGCTGTTTTGGTCATCAGCTGACTGCCGTGGATCCAGCTTCTCTAACCTCTGGTGACCAGCTGCTATCACTTGGGAAACCAGGTCCAGACCACTGGAGAGAAAAGTCAGCCATGCAAATGTGGTTCCATATTGTGGCATATTGGGGTGGGGTGGGGGGAGATGAGCGGGGGACTTATGCATCCTATGTATATGGACATGAGACAACCCCTTTAACCAATGGCATTTGCTAGCTGTACTTCCTTTGTAGTCCTATTACATGTCTTTGTCATGTCAGGCAGTTTAGACATATTGTCGGGATCGTGTATTCTAAGAGTAAGTAAACCATATTTTCATGATTGTGTATTTTCTAGAATTACAGCGACAGCATTAAGAAGAAATACGGTAGAAGCCGGGTGTGGCGGACACCCAACAAGTAGCTGAAACAATGACTATGGCCTTTCGGAAAGACTTGGACGAGTGCAGGGATATAGATGCTGATGAACTCCTTGGAAACCTCTCAGAAGCTGATCTAAAACAACTGGAAAATGTCCTGGAGGAGCTTGATCCAGAGGTGAGAGCAGTTGTGATGATTTCTAAAGAGGCTTTTTTTTTTTCATCCAGAATAACAATTGTCTGTCTTACGTCAAACTCTGCTAGTTGAATTGTAGCAGAATGTGCAAGGACAGCAGAAGTTGGTCGCAGAACTGAGTACTGTAATCTATCATCTTCTGAGCCCAAGGTCCCTGATGAAGAGTTATTGTGTATGTGTGTTTCCATTCCGCCACTCAGGGAGGGAGACTTTGAATGTTTTGTGTGGCCCTTGGCTAGCCAAGGTCTTCTTTTGAGCCCCCATAGACG
This sequence comes from Bufotes viridis, assembly GCA_033119425.1. Lineage (NCBI taxonomy): Eukaryota > Metazoa > Chordata > Amphibia > Anura > Bufonidae > Bufotes > Bufotes viridis. The sequence continues at coordinate 129,577,502 of CM065590.1, forward strand.
TAGAGTAGGTTGATCACAAGTGCCCAAGGTTATGTTGTTTTAAGGGATTTTCCCAGAGGGCTTCATGGCTGTTTGACTTTCCTTTTCTAGCCCAATAAAGTTCAGGAGCCTATGCTGATTCAGGGTTAAAATCTACGTTAAAACCATTGAACATTTTGATTTCCAGACCATGTAGTTCTGAACTAAATGATTTTTTACAGAACATGTATTGTAGAGAAGTTTCAAAGCTTGTATCAAGTCAACAAGATGGCAGAGACTTCTATCAGTACTAGATTATCTTTTTTATTTTAAGTGAAACCTTCACAAAATGCCACCTCTTTGTAAAGACCACCTGTGAACTAGACTAGATCTTTCAACTGCCCATGGATAGATCCATGTGAATCCTCTTCTTTGAGAGGACCATACCTCTAAAAGGCTATTTTTCACTGCAATGTTGTGTGGTCATCTCGGAGATTTCACTGTATATCCTTTCCTAATATAAATAATAATAATTATATGATTAGAGGATATCCGAAAAAATGGCTTTCAGACCCAAGTAGTGTCGGAGAGGTCCATCCTCTTTGAAGTGATGATGAGACTGCTTTCTCCGGTATCTCCATTGACATACTCTGCAACCCTTCACTGAACCTAAGAATTTGTTCTCCTCAGATGTTTTTTTTCCGGCTTGTTATGGGTGAACGCGTTCTCTAGACTGAACAAACCCAGTTGTGATAATATTTTATTCTTCCCACCTCTCCCTATTTTCCAGGCTCCTCGTGTTTATACAGGGTTTGAGGTTTGTTACAGTCACAGGTCGCTCATAAAGTTACACGCGGTGCTGGTTAACATTCAGGTTGGGCTCTGGTCTAACAGAAGCAGAATTTAGTATCCATTCTAATGAATCCATCAGTCCCCTTGGCGGGACACACTCGATTAGGTTTGTCTTCTCTGTTTCTATAAGACGTTTGGTCCTGAAAGCTTCTGCATGTGAAACAGTGTCTGTTTGGCTTCTGTTCTGCATTTCCTGTAGAACGTTGTAATCTTTCCCAAGGGTTTGTACTTGAAGCTTTCCTGCCAGAGTTGTGGAGATCCAAGCTGGAAAGTGATGTGAAGAAAACGTTAACAGTTTAAAGAGTAGCTCAACTTCTGAGGTATACATTGCATGGCTTCTTAGGGAATAGCCATGATAAACTTTACACATTTACCCAGTCTGTGAGATCATCACGGGGTTAGCTCCATATGTTAAGTATCCAGGCGGGCATTGTAGCTGTGTGCGACTGTGCAAATCTCATAGCCCCAATAATTCCTGTGGGGGGTACATGAGGAAAGATGAGAACTAGACACTATTTCTGATCACAGAGGCATTTGGGAGAGCTACTAGCTTATTTTCAGCAGAGTTTTGATACTGTATATATTGTTCGTTGCTGCTGTAGCTGTTTTTTTTTGCAGTTTCTATTTCAGTCTTTCTTTAGGATAAATGTATAATGTCTGCGGTACAAGGAACAAACTCCCTGCACTTTCTGAGCATGTTTGCATGTAACAGTTCAGAAACCATTTGGCTTTCTTTCAGAGCTGAGGGAACGTTGTGTATATTTGTGGATTAGGAACATATTATAGTGCTTACCTATTTTGCAGCGCTGTACAGAGATCAGCATCATGTCCTGACCGCAGTGGCACTGCCACTCTAATTTCCTTATCAATCATTTTGGAGCGGAGAACCTGGAAACCGCTCATGCAAACATGGAGAGACTATTCAAACTGTCATGCCAAGCTACAACGCTAGTCACTGTGCTGCCCTTCTTCTTAGTAGATTCCCGAAAATCAATAAACTCGCACCGTGCTGCACATTAGTGGTTAGCACTGGGATCAGTGGTTGAGATTGGCAGCATCTGCATGTAGTTTGCATGGGTGTTCTTCAGGTACTCCGATTTCCTCTTGCACTCCAACCAGAGACTGTGAGCACCGATGGGGCCAATGTGAGTGATAATCCCTTTACAGCACAGCAGAATCTGTTGGCGCTATATAAAAAAAAAATTGTCTGACTACATATACCGTCATAAAGTGGACAATTACTGTAGTGCAGTGGGGACTATTGATGCCCAGTTCTTCATAATGTGATTTTGTGCTCCACATTGTTTATTGGCTGTAAAGGTGCATTTACACCTTGCAATGAGCAGCAGATTGTCGGGAAGGAAGCGTTTCTTTCTGACGGCTTTACGCTCAGTGGAGGTGATGCTCTGTATTTACATGCAGTGATCACCTCCACAGTATGAGGACGAGGGATCACTACTGCGATCGCTCGTCCCTGTCCAGCTGCATTGTTTCTGGGCAGCAGATCCCAGTTTAGACTACACAATCTGCTGCCCAGAAATGCTAATTTACGGTAACTGCCTGCATGAACAACAGGATCACAGTAGGATCAGCGGCACCTTTACACGGGCAGATTGTTGGGAACGAGCGTTCACATTAACGTCTGCATAAATCCACCTTTAGTAGACTCTGGCAATCCTCTCTGCTAATAACTCTGGTCTTTTCCATGTCCCAGAATGCACTGCTGCCAGCTGGATTTCGACAGAAGGACCAAACCCTAAAGAATGCCACAGGTTCTTTTGACAGAGAGCATTTGCTCGACTTCTTGGAAAAGGACGCTCTTTCACAAAAAGACAGGGAAGACTATATACCGTTTACCGGAGAGAGAAAAGGTACCAGATTTTATTTTTCCTTATGACGTATTTAGACTCCAGGAACACAATTATTTGCAATTAGGCCGTTGTCTATCGTGTAGTCGGTACAGGCAATCGGTATACCTAGAAATGTACTGTTGGAATTTAACTTTTGTGGTTATTTTGTTTTTTCATGATGTATATGGAAGCTGCCATTGGTTGGCTCCTTGATTTATTTAATTTCTCCTAAATTTCACACTAAGCCTCCATATTTTTTTAGTCCAGTGCTGCGGTCACATCTCCGATGTGAATTCCAGTAGTCTCTTCTGGCAGAGGAACAGACTACCGGAGCACACAGTATACAGCAAGGCCGGACACTGCTTGATCCCCTTTCATTGTAATGGGATCGATCGGGTTTCCGGCATAACTCCACACAACAGTATTTGTCCGGCTGAATGGCCATCAGATCATATTATAGTTGATGGGTATCCGGCTATGCTGGATGCGGTTACTCCGTTACTCAGTCCCTCTGCTGGCACAGACTACTAGAGTTCACTAACTCATATGTGAACCGATCCTAAGATCACATCAGCGTTGTGTTTTCCATTCTTTGGCTCCAAATTGGAATAGGAAAAAACTGATCAGTTTTTTTTATTTTGAGCATCAGCTGTCCTGTTTGTGTTTAGTTCCGTCAGGTTTCAGTTATTTTTGTGGGAGAAAAAGTTGAAGAGATGTTTTTTTTTTGTCCATCAAATATATCTGAAACCTGACAAAACTGACACAGACTGCGGCAAAGTCAGCAAAACTGATCAAAATAACCCGTTCAACCAAATGGGGATAAGGACTAATCAGCTATTTTCAGTTTTTCTGATGGAATAGAAATCCAGAAAACACAACAATGATGTGAACTTGGCCTCAGGTTATGTTATGCAAATGAAAGTGGGTGTTACTAAGATCTGCAGATAATCAAATTTTCAAGCACCTAGCTCCAATCTGTGGCATATGGGAGGGGCATAAAAGCCAGCTTGACAGCAAATGTTTTTGTCACATGAAACCTCAAAAATATGATCAATTCATGTGGGTAGACTGCGTTGCCTCCTGTACGTTGATATGCTAGTTATTGTTACAAACTAAGAGGGACAGAATCCTTGAACCGTGAGACCTTGGTTTATCACTCCGGCAGATCAACTACACACCTAGGCCCAGATGTTGGCTTTGTTCATTGATGCGTGTCCTGGTGGTTGGATGAAAAATTACAAACTGCAGTTGCAACAAGAGGTGCACAGAGGCAAACCTCTGCATGGACGGATCCTCTGATTAGAAGAATGGGGCATAGTGGTCCATTCTGCACTGCAAGTGAAATTGGATGTCCCATCCGAAGCCTAGGATGGCAAACGTGGTCTACACAAACCATCAGAAGGCATTTGCACAACATTGGGCTACCAACCAGACGCCAAGCTACAGGAGTTCCATTGACTTCACCCACCACTCTGGAAGGCTATCATGTGTACAGGAAGACTGGAATGAAGGTCTATCCTCCTTAGCGATGATTCCCACTTTTGTCTCAGACACAATGACAGCCATAGATTGGCTTGGAGTCCACAGAGTCAACGCTATGAAGAGGCCTTCACAATGGAACGTCTCATCAGGCATATTCCCAGGATTAATATGTGAGGCGGTACAATGTACAATACCTGGACCCCTCTAGTCATTATCTCAGGTACACTAACAGCTCGGCATTACATTGATTTGGTAGTGGAACCGGTGGTACAGCCATTTCTCCGAAGTGTTCCAGTGTCCCCATTTTTCAACAGGAACACCAAGCCATGCGTTGCTTCTGCTATTGTGAGCAGCCTACGTGGCTTAAACCTGATACCATGAACTGCAGCGTCTCTGGACTGGTCTCCCATCGAGCACATCTGGGACGTCGTTGGTTGGCAGTTGCAAAGGGAGCTGCCAGCATCAGACATTGGTAATTTTTGTGCCCAAGTGCATTCGGTGTGGCAGAACATTCCTCAGACAACCAATAATAACCTCACTAATGGCATGCCAAGACGTGTAAGTGCCTGTATTTTTGCATGTGGCACCCTTATAAATTGAGATGTTTTGAATATTATTTTTTTTTTTTCATTTTGTTATCATTTGCACACCATTAACATGTCTATCAATCCTGGGATTTCCATAATTCAACGACTTTTCCTTCTTGGTGTTGCAGGATTGATGTTGAGGAGCGCATATCTTCTCCATTTAGTCAGAGCTGTGCTCCAGCTACTCCAGCATAATAACCATGTCTTGTGGTCTATTGGAGGGACCTTTCTACCTCTTGCCTCATTCCTGATAATATCAGACGCGTGTGTTGTTGCTTCTTCTCTGCCTCTTTCCATTGTATATTGTACACTGTTTGCATTGGTTGCTGTGTATAATAAGCACATGACTTCTGTTCCAGAGGACAGTGCGTGGAAAGCTCATTTCCATCATAGCTGCGACATCCAGACATGTTACACATGGAGACTGTAATGCTTTTCTGGTGTCTTATATGTTCAAGTAAACCTACATATAACTATATAGCTGTAAGTATGCTTCTCATACACCAGGACCTATGCTTCCTAGGAAGTATCATACACACAGCAAATCTTGGAAGCCATAACTAGGCCGGTCTGATGCATTAGTAACTGATTAACCTGTTAGCGCACCTTGCTGATGGCGTAAATCAGGCATGAGTGAATTGGTGGAACCATAAACCTTTCCTTGACAACTCCTTACATGGAATATTTCAGAAGGGATGCCCTTACCAGTACAGATCACCTTTACTACGTCACTAGTAATCCTGCAGCAAGCTATTAAAGGGCAGAAAGTGACCGGGCGCTGGATTACCGGCGTCCGTGTATGGGGATTTTATCTCCCAGACATGAAAAAGGTATCTGCTTACAGATAAGATATGTTGGGTAAAGGGCCCTTTACACAGGCCAGGAATTGAAAAGATCATCGCCAACAAGCGTTTATAGAAACGCTCGTACATCAGGTGATTGGATTGTTAGCGCAGCATAAAAATTCTTGTTGCCCGACAGCAGATTGTGCAGTCTGTATGAGGAAGAGCGATGGCATTAGCGATCGCTCCTTTCCATACTCTGGAGGAGATCAATGCGTCTAGCAATCAGCAGATTTTGGGAAAGGAACGCTTCATTCCCAACAATCTGCTTGTACGTCAGTTCCATGTAAAGGGACCTTAAAGGTTGCCGTACACATTGGATCTACGGCATGTTCAGCTGACCATGTATTGTGTATGGGGAGGTCTCCCAACTTCTCCCTGATGGCTGATGTCAGGGGGGGATAAGGATCATGCTCTTTGGATTTCCTTTAGTTCTGAGGAGATAAGATGCTTCCAGATGGATCTAGCAGTGGCTTTCTCCCCTCTCTCCATTTACTACCTATGTCTGCTCGGCCAAGCTGCGCAAACATATGTATGGGGAGATCTAGTAATTATGATTCCCTTTGTGTAGCCTACTGTATTGTGCAGGCAATGTGAATTCCCACCTAGGTTAATATTTTTCAACTATAATGCAAAGAAATCTCTTGCATACATTTTATAATATTTTACATTAAAGGGTTTCTGTCACCTTAAAAATGGGTATTAAGCTGGCTGACATTAGCGATGTGCTAATGTCAGCTGAACATAACTATATTAGTGCCATCTCTCTGTCTGCTGCCGTTATTGAGAAAAATGAAATTTTATAATGTGCTTATTAGCCTCTAGGACCCCCCGCTCCTAGAGGCTCTGTCCTCCCACCTCTGGCCACGCCCTTCTTCACTAGATTGACAGGGCCAGGCAGCGTTCACCTCCTCCTGCCGGCCCTGTGCCCTGGGGAGATCTCGCGCCGTTCAGTATTCGCCACAGGCGCAGTGAGGACGCTGGCAGCCAGCAAGCGCCCTTCGCTCACTGAGCCTGCGCCGTATACTGAACAGGACAGCGCAGGCGTGAGATTTACACTGCAGACAGGGCTGGAGGTAGGACACCAACGCTGCCTGGCCCTGTTAATCTGGTGAAGCAGGGCGTTGCCAGAGGTGGGAGAAGCATATTATAAAAGTTCGTTTTTCTCAATAACGGCGGCAGACAGTGAGATGGCACGAATATAGTTATGTTCAGCCGACATTAGCACACCGCTAATGTCCGCCAGCTTAATACCAGGTGACAGAAACCCTTTAAAGAGGTTGTCTCAAGAAGATATAATGCATCCTAGAGGGAATCCACTTCTGTATTTTTATGTATAGTCTATTAGTGTGTGGCTTAAAGTCAGTTATGTGTTCTCTAAGAATTTGTTAACATAACGGATCAGACCTTTGGATTTATGCCACGGATATGCTGTTTGCACAGCCACAAATCCACCCAACGATTAGCCACCTTTATCAGTCAATAGGGCTAATGCTCCTATTTTCCGCCTGAAATAAGTGCCCGCTTATCTTCCACTGTGCTCCCTAAAATACATGCAGTCATTTTACCCTGTATGTGATTGGTTTTGCAGAGACCCTATTTACGCGCATGAGATGCAGCTTTCGCTCGGATTTAGGCCAGCAACCTTTGACACGCCGACTGTTGTTAAACTACAACTCCCTTCATGCTCCATTCACTTCTGTGGGAGTTTCTAAAACGGCCAAGCAAGTATCCAGTACATGCTGGGAGTTATAGTTTCTGACATCTAGCTTAGACTCTAAACTATAGTCGGCTGTAGTCTACTGTTTGGTATGTATATGTAATGTTTGTCTTTATGTAAAGCCCGATGGAAATCTTTAGGAGGTGTTGTGTTCCAGTAACCTTTGCTCGGCCTTCTTCCACACTGCTTTATTTTATGAGGAGAAAAGCCTTCAGACTTAGTTTTAAGGACATCAGGCCCTGACTGAAACTTCCAAAGTCATCTAAAGGTCCTACACCCCGCATTGAACTAGTTCTGCTTGTTTCTGTCAAAACGCAGTTGTTTTCCTTGTATTCTGTGCCACGGTGATTCATTTAGCTCTTGCCTGAAATCTTGTCCTCCGTCCTGACTGATCTTGTCCTTACCTGCAGGAATAATGGGTACTGATCATTTTCATGCTTGACGATCTCACTTCTAAGATTCCTGCTTCTACATGTAAAAAGACAGAATGTGTATTGTATCCTATCCCGTCCATTGTCACATTGCAGCGATGACTACATGGGTTCTTTCTGTGTTCAGGCACTGACATCCTTATTTTGTGTCTGCTTTGCATACTTATTGTACTACATCCCAAGTGCGTGGGGCAGCACTGTGGTTTGGTATGGGATATCAGGAAGGGCCAATAGTTTTATTTATCATTCAGTTTAGTTTCTTGCCTTTGATCTTTGCCAAGTTTTACTGCTTGAACCTCATCTACTTTTCTGCCCCAAGTCCTCTCCGGGCTCCTAATAACTAAAATCTAAGGGTAGTATTACATTTAGCAATGCGGCTGTTGTTGGGAGGGAAGCGTTCCTTCTCGACAATTGCTGGAGGAGACTGCTGCTGTGACATGCAGAGATCTCCTCCATAGTATGGGGGGGAAGTGATCGTTAATGCCATCGCTCGTCCCCGTACTAGTTGTTTGCCGGCAGCAGGCTGCTGATTACACGGCACGATCTGCCGCCGGCAGACAATGATTTTTCAAGCATGCTTAAAAATCTGGATTGCCCGATAAACGAGTGTTGTTCATTGGGTAATCAGCGCCAGTATTACTCATTAGCGATGAGTATAATACTGTTGCATTAGGCAGTTATAGAAATTCAGTGGGGGACTACTTGATTGCCCTTCATGGCTGGCGTACACATAAGATAGTCTACTTTCACACTCGCGTTTTGGCTTTCCATTTGTGAGATCCGTTCAGGGCTCTCACAAGCGGTCCAAAACGGATCAGTTTGCATTCTAATGTGTTCTGAATGGAAAAGGATCCACTCAGAATGCATCAGTTGAGTCTCCATTCCTCTTTGGAGATGGACACCAAAACGCTGAGCCAAATGTAAGTCAATGGGGAGGGATCCGTTTTCACTGACACAATATGGCACAATAAAAAACGGATCCGTCTTCCATTGACATTCAATGGTGTTCAAGATGGATCCGTCTTGGCTGTGTTAAAGATAATACAAACGGATCCGTTCTGAACAGATGCAGACGGTTCTATTATCTGAACGGATCCGTCCATGACAGATCCGCACAAAACGCGAGTGAAAGTAGCCATACCTGCTGGCCAGATCTCTCATGACTTGAATGTGATTTATGATAATTTCAGCCACTTTTTTTTTTTTTTTTTTTTCTACTATAATACACTGCTGATTTTCATCCGCAAACTCGCATGGAAAATCTGTGGCCTATGTGCTTTATCTGAACATATTTATTTTACTCACTTATATAGCGCACTTGCTGTCTCCAAGAAAGCTCACAATCTGTATATCTTTGGAATATGTACCCTAAGGGCTCATGCACACGAATGTATTTTCTTTCCGTGTTTTTTTTTTTTTTTTGGAAACCGTATGTGGAACCATTCGATAAGTCCGCAAAAAAAACCAAATTACTCTCTGTGCATTCCATTTCCGTATGTCCGTATTTTCGTTCTGAAAAAAAATATCCTTGTCTGTATTGTGGATAATAGGACAGGACTGTTCTATTAGGGGCCAGCTGTTCCGTTCCGCACAATACAGAATGCACACAGACGTCATGCGTTTTTTTTGTGGACCGCAAAATACATACGGTCGTGTACATGAGCCCTAATTCAGCCTTATGCCGTCATGTAAATGGTAGCCTGACTGAACCTCACAGGATGTATTGTGAGTTTGTTAGTCTGATGCCAGCAGAGGCCTGTTTAGCTTAGGGCGTCTATGTCATATTGTTTAATGCAGATGTTTAGTACAGATTTAAGTCTTCAAGCAAGATAACACAAGCAGTAGAGGCAAACCACAGAGGCAAGTTTTCCCTGCCAGAACGGCATAGCCCCTTCATGTTGTGAAGCTTTCCTGCACTTTGATGTGGTCATAAATACAACAGGTCTATTCTGAAGTCCGGACCACATTCGGATGAGCTATTATTGGAGTTTCTTTCCATTGTTTAATAGAAAAGTTGGCAGATCGGTTTGGCAGGATAAATCTTCACAAAATACTACTTGCGGTGGTAATCAAGTCTTAGGACTAGACGTTTGATCCAACTACTAGAAAAAATTGTCCTAAAGGAACATAAAACCTAGAAATCAAATCAATGTGTAAACAGGAGGTAAAGTTGCCCACAGTGTTTCCCAGTCTGCGGTATTCTCCCTACATTGTTTTACGGAAATCTGGTAGAGAATTTGTGGGTAACGTCCTGGACCATGTCTTGGAGAGGTAAATTCCCAATGGGCAATCCTTTCTGCCCATGGCATATTTCTCTCTCACCAATGAGCATTTGGCCAAAACCTATCCAAGGTGTATGTCCGGCATTAGTTGCTTAGACGATGACCATGGTTTTTATAGCCCCCTATTAGTCGCATATATTTCTTTCAACTACTAGAGACCCACCCCATTTTATATGCAGTTTTATTTAGGATAGATAATGAAGGATATTAATACATTGATTTATTTTATTAGTCCTCATGCGCAGGACTGTATTTTTCTTCCGCGTGCTATCCGTCTCTGACACTGACAACTCACGCACCCATACAAGTCAATGGGGCCATGCAAACATCCTGTATTTCCCAATCAAAGAATCTTATCGTAGATCCTATTCTGGTCATTTTTGGTAGATGAGAACAGACCTGTTTATTCATCGGACTGACAAAAGGGAAAAAAACAATGCACATGTGGACGCTCACTATTTTTCAAGAATCCAAATTTTTATGGACTTAAAATTGGGCTTGAGCATGTACAAGAGGCCTAAGAATGCGGAGTATGCCGTTCCATAATGCATGTATTCGTATAAGTTGTTACTTACCTGACCATTGAGGGGATGTAGGCTAAGTCTGGCTCCCTGCTGTAGCCTAGGCTTCTATAGTGTTTAGTGAGTAATGTGAGGTTTGTGGGAGTGTTTGCATGATTGCGGCATTGTGCACAGCTCAAGCAGCTGAGTACATCTTGATAATATTGTTTCTGCATGATGTCATCTCAGCTACTGCAATAATACTCTTTGGCTTGGTGGAATAAAATCTTCTGCCCTGCAGATTCTTCTTTAGACCTTGGAAGTTTTCCAGCTCCTTATTCCTAAGGTAACCAGTAATATGTCTGAATGGTATTTCAGGGGAGAAATCTGAAGCCTCGGTGCGAAAGGAGCAATCTTGCTGTGAGATTTATGTGGATATTGATTGTCGCTGATGTGTTAAAGGGGGCGGCTCATATTTCATTTTACTTGCAGTAATTAGACAGAAGCCTGTAGAAGAGAACGTAACTTTGTTTTTTTAATGTTTGTAGATATTATTTTTTATGTTAGGGGACACACACTTCCTCCTTGTATTGACAGTGCAGCAGTGTGTGTTTGCTTTATGGCAAGTTGAGGTGACTAAGTCTTAATTGACAGAGTAATACCACACATTATCACAGTTTTTAGTATGGATTGGACCCCCTCCACAAGACTCCAGGGGAGATGCATATACAGATGGGGATGAGCGAACTTTTTTTCAAGTTCGGCGTACAAGGTTCAGGTTATCTAAAAATTCCGTTATGGATTCCGCTACCACGGACTAATGGAAAAATTTAATAAGAAGAGAATTTACAAAAAAGAATCCATAACGGAATTCTTAGATAACCTGAACCTTGAAAACACAAAGTTCAGTCAACACTATATACAGAGTCTTATCTGTGTATAGTATTGCTAACATTGTGGGCCTCCACTACTATATCCCCCACTCTCTTCTGACCTAGTCTACGCAGCAAAGCTGTAAATAAGCTGCAGAGAACAGCCTAGTGACTACTGGAAAGACTGCAATGTTTAAGATTTATGTTGATGACGAAATAGAACAAAAACTTTAAAAAAAATTATCATTAAAAACTTAATCTAAATGACTTGATTTTCTGATGCCATCTCTTCACTGTCTTTGGGCAGAGTGTAGAATTAATATTTACTGCTTTATGCTATATTCTGTCCCCCCCCATAATGAGTGTGTACAGTGGCCAGTTGAGATAACGGCAAGCGTTAATATATTAGTGTCAAATATTGTCACGGTATGGGAAAAATAGCACACATTTGTGAATCTCTCTTGCGTTCTGGACAGTATTTGACTTGGCAAGATCTCCAGCCATATGCCCAATATTACCTGCAATATTCAACCATGGTTTGGGGTCCCTACACAGCTGTTACAATAGGTTTGCTGCCCATACTTTTCTATTTGCCAGGACTGGGGTCTGATCCAAAAGGGAAGAGAGGTATGAAGTAAAGCTCTTCCCTTTTGAATTCAATCCCAGTTTATCAGCGGGGGGGAGGGGGGGCAGCAAACGTTCCATAATTGCATCTTGGGAACGTAGCCGTCCAAGTTTCTATGGGCTTTTTAATATCGGGTGAGCTAGGACCAAGATATTGTAGATGGCTGCAGTTTCCTTTTAAGTGGCATATTATTGTATGTTGGGCAGTTATCTTTTCTGCCCACTATCCCCTAAACCTTGGGTCATGACTTTTGTGTCTAAATTTACAGATTTTAGACGTTTTCCATAGATTTCTTAGGTGCTTTACATTGTGTTGCTCGTATCAACTGCTCTTGACGTAGGTAAACAAACCTGCTCACACTAAGGAACGTGCCGCCCGTTGTTCACTTACTGTAGTTCTCAGGGACGTGCCGCTGACAGACGGGGATAGTCTGATTTTCCCCATGCAAGGCCACATAGTCATTATCTTATGGCAGCAATTGGACATGGATTCTTTTGTTTGTGCCACTTTTTGTGCCCTTAAGATAATTTCATCAATAGAACATGTCTAGTAAGATCTATATACAGGAATTGGTTCTGGTGCTGTGGTCAGCACCGGCTGGAGGGCACAGCTTGGGCTTCGTGTCACTGAGATTAAGGTTTCCATACATATGACGAGATCTTTCCTAAATGGAAAGTCTAGTTATACGGCATCATTAGTAAGGTTTTGCCATTTAGGTGTTTGTTTTTGTGACTCTCTTCCTGGCAGTTTCTGCTTCTTTTTGTCCGACCTGTTTTTCTGCAGTAAAATTCCACTTTCTAGGGGTGAAGAACAATAGGACTAAAGTGTTTGGTGGAAATTCAGGACATTGATCTGTCAGTGGGACCTCTCCCAGAAATGCAGAAGATAAAAGCGGCCTGTGAGGCCGGTGTATATGTGGAACTAGTAAATCGGGCTGATTTACAGAACGAGCACTTAGTAATAATGGCTCATGGTATCTGCATTTGATGGATTGCTTGCTTCCTGTGTGCTGAGAACGGAGCTGCTATGGGACGATTGTCCAGTTTCCTTTCCTATTTGCATATGAGTAACCACATCCAGTTGTGTTTTTTCATGTGTAAACTTGGAACACGTATGCTTTTTTTTTTTTTCTTTTGCATTTTTAGAATAATGAAAATATTACGATCGGTCAAGACAAGCCTACGTGCAGTATTTTATGTATATGATACTCGGCCTACTAGGTGTTGCATAAAATTTATGAAGAATGATGAATTCCCATTTCACCCAGTATGATAGTTTGTATGCCTCATGTATAAACCCAGCCTAATATTAAAGTATATATATATTATACTGTACTGGGAAATAATTGAGATAACATAACATTCTTGTGCCTATATGTTAGAAGTTTCACACTGTATAGGAAATGTGACTAAAGTTCAGTTACTAGGCAGATAATGACATTTATGGGGTCATTTATCAAACTGGTGTAAAGTAGAACTGGACTAGTTGTCCATAGCAACCAATCAGATTCACCCTTTCATTTTCCAAAGGAGCTGTCATAAATGTAAGGTGGCATCTGATTGGTTGCTATGGGCAACTACGCCAGTTCTTCTTTTCATAGGTTTTTACAAGCCAAGAGAAACAAATGATACAAAGGTTTAATTACAAAGTAAACAATAGCAGTCACAGGGAAAAATCTTAACGCCTCTTCGCCAAGACAACTCCTCCAAGTTCAAGTTAGGAGAAACGGAGGAGGTGAATTGGAAGGGGAGGTCTCATTGAACAGATTGCTTCATCAAGATGTGGCGATATCTGATAAAGTTATACTGTGGTTAACATACAATGAACAATTAGAGGAAGGGACGAGTAGATGGCGGGGGCGGGGGGGTTAAGTAGGGCGGGTGGTATCGTGAGCTAAAATGTTAACTGTGGGGACAAGTAGGAGAATTAGTCATAAAGTTTAAGGAAAGAACTCGTTTTCTGCTGGAAATTGAGGTGTGATCCAGCTTCCCAGGCTGACAGTTTCTCCATGTGGTAGATGTGGTCCACCTTTTGTAGCCATTGTGATAATGTGGCGGTAGTTGATTGCGGCAGAGGTCAGATGGAGTATGAGTTTCCGTTTAGAGTAGGGTATATCTTGTAATCTGATGTTCAGTGATGGGAGAAGGAGAATTGTGTAGGAAACATATTTGTTAAATCCGTTCCAAAACCTCAGACCAGAACGTCTGTAGTACTGGGCATGACCACCACATATGAAAGTAGGTGCCTTAGGATTGGGTGCATTTCCAGCAAATGTCTAAGCATTTGCTTGAGACGGACAGGAGTGAGGTACCATCTTGTGAGTATTTTAAATGAATTCTCTTGTAATCGTATGCATCGGGAAATGCCATGTGAGAATCGGTACATATATTTGATATCTAACTCTGTCCACTTCATGTCCATTCATAAATGTAGCCTCTGATCGAGAGGGTATTTCAGCTGTTGGAGGAGGTTGTATATCTGGGATAGCAAGTCTTTGGGGGATGCTTGGTTGCCATTAGTTTTTCAAATGCTGTAAGGTCTCTCCCGAGATCAGAGGTTTTTGATGTAGGTGCATAATGGTGATCGAACATGTGCTTTTTGTAGCGAATGTAGTGATGTGGAGTCTAATGGGTCTTTGCCCTCTTCCATATCTAGACAGGAGGATATTGAGATATGTTTTAGGTTTGCCACCTTTAGAGGTGTATTCGTAAATTTTGGGAGATGTAGTTCTGGGAGATCTGCAACTTACATTAGTCGGGATAGGGCCGGGCTGAGTCGGTCTTTGGATGTGTTCCAGACCTTGAGTGTGGATCTGGTAATGTGAGAAGTGGACCATTGGAAAGGATATTGTGTTTGCAGGATCTTGAAGGACATTGAAGCAGCAGCAAAAAAATGGTTGTGAATGTGCACATAGCCTTTTAGGACTCCACAAGTGCAGTGAGTGATCTCAGACTTTCAAATCATAAGGTGTCTGCTGGTACTTGCACCTTACGCAGAATCGGTTACTGTAAATGTATTGAATTTAGCATCAAATCCAGCATCAAACTGCAATATAGTCTGGACTTTCACAAGGCTGGAGGCAAAAAGCAGCCCCCCAATCAAAAGACAAAGTGACGGTAGCAGATTCTAGGACAGGGGTCAGCAACCTCCGACACTCCAGGTGTTGTGAAACTAAACTCCCACACAAGTGGAAGGAGCATGCTGGGAGTTGTAGTTTCACAACAGCTGGAGTGCAGAAGGTTGCTGATCCCTGGTCTAGGATTTCTCTATCCTTACAGCATACCATTTTATCTGGTACCTGTGTGGTCATGTTAAGAGTAGATGTACACTCCTGGCACAATATAAGGTCTCTGGAGAAACTGGGTGCTTTGGAACGTGCGGCTTATTGGAGGTGTTCTGATTGCGAGAAGCCAGGATTGAAATCATTGATCTTACTATGGTATTCATTGGTACACATGATACTCCTCATGGTGATAGCGCCACCTTCTGGTCAGAGGTAATCCCAAAATGTCATTGCAGTATTGTATTTGCTTCCTGACTTTTTTTTTTTTTTCATTGTAGGGAAAGCATTTGTCCCCAAGCAAAAGCCCAAAGACATACTTGCAGAAGAGAAGCTAAGTCTTGATCCGGAACTGGAAGAGGCTTTGAGTAGTGCCACAGACATTGAGCTGAGTGACCTTGCTGGTAACTATTGAAAGAGAAAACGCCATATCCATAATGACTTGCGCTAATGTTTATTTCAATAGGCATGGGCTAATGATTAACTATCCAACCACATAATGGTCTAATGTCTATGGCACAAACAATTGTTTCCAAGTCACAGAAGAAAATTTTTCCGTCAGTGTAAAGAGGTGTAGAACCAGTTTAAATGCCCCTTACCAATAAAGGACACTGGAATGATTTTTTTGCAAAATTGGGAACAGTTTCCCAGTATAAAGTCATTTCACACATGCATGTCTTGTGCTATGTGTGGATTTTGCAGCGGATTGAGATTTCACCCCTATACCCTGAATCCACTATAAATATCCGCAATAGACTAAGCTACTGATTTAAAAATTCAGGATTAGCTTGTTTTCCACAAGGACATTTTCATTTGCGTGTTTTATGGATGGCATTTTCAAAACCCCATTCACCTGTATTGTAATGTGCTGTGTATTTGTGGATTCAGCACATCTGCCGAAAATCCACTGTATCTGCAGACACTTTGGGCCAGGTTTACTAATGCGAGTGCACCTAGATGTCTGTGTAAATCGCTCCACAATGTAGCACAATTTGACGCATGTAGGTTTAGGGAGAGTCTTCGTGCCTAGTCTGAAAAGGAGATTCAGATCAATGGAAGGGGCATGGCCTAAGTGTTTTGTGCCAAATTGCCCCACGGTATATATGTTTTTTATTAGGTGATCATGTGGATGACACATGCCACTGTATGCCTGTCCAGTGGCATACGTCACAGCATTCTTAGAGGTATACTTTTAGTATCCGTCCTGTCCAGTGTCGGGCTGGAATGCCTAGGGCCCAGCAACCTGCAAATATTACCTGCATACACAGAGGCAGACAGCAACAAGACCCTACAAGATGATTGATTATGGGGGGTCTCTGCAACAACTTCAAAAAGTGGGTCCCAGGGAAGAGCGGATACTGGCTGGCCGGCCTCATTCCTAGGCCATTAACCTCGATGCAATAATGATCTGATAGTCACCAGTTTGTATATATAGGTTATTTCAGATGCTGTGCTGGTGGACTGGGGGCCCACCTTTCTCAGGGGCCCACCGGTGGATTCCCCTGTGGGCCAGTCCGAGCCTCCTGTCTATAGACTTATAGTTGTACTTATCCTGGAGTTAAAGGGCATCTGTCAGCAGATTTGTGCCTACAGGATGTTTACACTGCCTGGTCCTGTCAATCAAAGTGAAGAGGACCTGGGTGTTGCAGAGAGAACTGAGCATTTAGGTGTAACGGCAACACCCCTGTTGCTCCTAGAGGCTCATTTGCATATATTAAAACGTAATTTTTCTCAGTAATGCAGGCACATATGTACATGGGACCCACACAGATGCCTTCAGCTGCGAAGTGCACATGTAACAAGTCAGCCAGTGTCATAGGTACAACTCTGCTGACAGATGGTCTTTAACATTGAATATAGTCCTTAGCTTTAGTAATGTTGTTGGATTTTAGGGTTGTCATGTGAAGCTCTTAATCAATTGGAATGGTTTTATTTCTGTTTTGATATTTAGTATAGAGACCCCAGGATTTACGATTTACATGCAGAGATTGTGTGAAGTCCCAAAACACATAAGTAACCTTTTTTTCCCTTTTTAGCTATCCTTGGCATGCCCAGCCTTCTTCCAAACAGCACTAGCAATGGGTTTGATAGCCAAGGATTCCCCAGTGAGTATTTATTTCCGATGTTATATTATAACTGATGTTATGGCACATAAAAATCAATAGATTTTTGAAACTTTTATTAATGTTACTCTGTATTTTCAGTAGTTTTCCGCATAATCACTCAACACTAAAGGCCTTTTACACGGGCTGACTGTGCAGGCAATTATTGGGATTGAACTGTTCATTCCTGATAATTGCCTGCTTGTCAGAGGAGGTGAGAGCTGCATTTACATGCAGCACTATATTTGCTGTATGGGAATGAACGATTGCCACTGCAGTCACCTGTGTCATACAGGCTCATTGTTTGTGAGAACCAGAATGCTGTTTGCATCTGCTGACGAGAAACTATGATTTTGTAGTCTGTATTAATTATACTTTCTACCCGATGAACAAGCATTTGCTGGTTGACCGGCAGCACCTTACCACTGGCCAGTCATTGGGAACCAGCTTTCCTAGGAACAGTTCTTCCAGATAATTGTCCCTATTGTCAACCAGTGTAAAGTGGCCTTTACTGCCCCAAAATGTCATGTTTAGAACTTACTGCTTAGGGTTGCAACCTGTAGTTCAGCTTGCCGGTTGAGCATGCTCAGTTCCAGTTCTAGAAGGGTGTAACTGGGAGCTAACGTGAGGGCCTACAATATGAGCTCACAAGAAGAGAGGAGACCTGCTGTTCATCCGCCAGGGGAATACAGTGGAAGAACTGCCTTGAATAGATGTCATCAATGCATAATGGGAACTGATGGCCTGCTAACCATATGGGCTTCTGCTGAAGCCAAGCCGACTGTTACTGTACAGAGGGGGCCAACAGAAAAGGTTTCTTGTCCAAATTCTATAATACCCCTATAAGGGTTTTGGTGGGTTTGGTCTGATTAGGAAATCTCTGTCCATATGCTCCATTAGAGTATATGGATCTCGTGTGTCCCCTGCTCAGGATCCCCACCAGTAACCAACAGCTGCCCACGTTCTCCAGTGATTACAGGTAATCTCCAAAATAGGTCATTACTTGTCCCACCGTGATCAACTGAATGCCAGCCAGTCATATGTAGAGGAGGGGCTGTCCAGATAACTACCTACCAGGGGCATAGCTATAGGGGGGAGGGGGGGGGGGTGCAGAGGTAGCAGTCGCTACGTGCCTCATAACACCAGTATTATACAAAGTGCATGCTGGTCAAGTTACACCTCTGGCTGGAGGGAAGGGGTTAGGTCGAAAATTTGGCATGAGGAGGGTGCCACTTCAATTTTTGCCTCAGGCAGCATGAAGGATATGCGCTTCCCTGGCCACGAAACGCTGAGGGAATGGGGGGGGTCCCAAGCTGAACCCTTGCACCAGGGCCTGTGAGCCTTTAGCTGTGCCCCTGGAGATGACCCGTTTTACATGCCCCTTCCATCATGTTTATGCAATGTCGAAGGGAAACGTGACGTTATTTAAAAAAATGCATGTAGAAAATTTGGTATGTTACAGCAACCCAGTTTCCACAGGATCAACTGGAATTTTCCTTATGTTTTGTCATGCTTCCTTTTCCCGTGTGGTAGTGGCGGGAGTCCCATTTGGTGCCTATCCCAGAATCTATATGCATAAATGTGGGGTGCCAATTTGATTGTATATGAATGTGTTGTGTTAATGTAATTGTTTTAGGAGGTTCAATATTTCTGGTTTGTTTCTTAGATGTTGTAAAGGCAGAGCCGATGAGACCGATGGTTGATGAACCACCAAACCCCACCAATGTGGAGGAGAGCTTGAAGAGAATAAAGAACAACGATCCTCGCTTGGTTGAAGTTAACCTTAATAATATAAAGGTAATTTTGCTGGTGCACTGACCAAAATTGTCTTTTCTATTTCAAAGATGCAAAAAAAAAAAAAAAAAAGTTGCAAGAGACCACAGTGCTCCATTTTACCCACCAAATTCTCTTAATATGCCTATCGGGGGATTACAAAATAAGATTTTAAGGACTTGTCATTCTTGTAAGGATATATCTTGGTGTCCCTCTTGACGAGATCAATCATGGCTATGAGGGTTTCCAGAGGAAAGGGCATATTGCCAGTTATGACCAGGCCCTCTGTAGTATGCTACCCCAGTTACAGGTTTTACTAGTTTCTAGTGAATGCGTCAAATTATTTGTAAAGCAGGTGACCCTTGTGAAACGTTACATGTGTTGAGTGTTGACTGGGGTACCCAAGGCCCACCAGTAAAATTCATTGTGGGGACCCACTGTAAAGCTACATGCATAACTACCTACCTGCCCACACTACCCAGTTTTTTTTTATATGGACATAGGCAATGTACTGTATAGCATCTCAGCCAGCCTATCTATATGTCAGTCTACTGTGCCATGTGCCACTTGAGCATGGGCTTGGGGACTAGGGGACCACCAGTCCGAGCCTGCATGTGCTCATTGTGGTTTAGCATGGAGAGATTGCTGTGCTTCTCTTGTGCAGCGGCTCTACATGTTGATGCTGGATACCGAAGCACCCATGGCAGCCATGGTGGCTCTGCGGATATCGCTGCAGCATTAAGGACCTGGATCCAAGTCCAACCAGGGCAACATATTTGCATTCATTCCTTTATAAGGCAATCTCCTTCTCCAAAATGTCACAGATATAGTAAGTAAATTGTCTTTCTATGAAATTAATTCAAGCCTCTTAGGTCGAAAGCCAATGTGAGCGTGTTCTGAGCAGCACTAACGTGCACTATACACACAATGACTTCTAAAAAGCCATGACCAAGTTAGACTGAGTTCACACTTCAGTTATTTGGTTAGTTATTTTCATGCATTATTGTGAAGCATACACTGAGATAAGGTATAATGTCAAGATTTGCACCCGTTTTGTGTTTTTTATTCGAACCGGGTTTTGCTCGTTATAACTAAAGTGTGAACTTGGCCTTAGTGATGAGATGGCCCAGATATCACTGGTTATTACTCATGGAGGACATGCGAAGAGGTATCTCTCAAAGAAAGAGAACCATCCCGCTAGCTCCACCGTGTGGCGCTAGCGAGAATGTCTGCTTTTCTTGGGAGATATCTCTTTGCATATTGTTTTCCCAATGGAGCACCTCCAGTGAATCTCCATACAGTGCTGTTCTCCTTAAGGCGAGCCACTACCCTGCCTAAGACCCACAGAGGACGTAATGGCTGATTTGTCTAAGTAAATACTCACATTTGCCATAAAATAATTGAGGAGCACTTTTTCTTAGACCTCACTGTTGTAGTGTTCCTCTTATTTTCCTCCTAGAAATGACATGAATAAATTGACAAGCAGATGTTACCAGCTGGGTATGTGTACTAACCGTTCCAGGCTGTGTAGGGACATAACCCTTTGACAAGGGAATTGGTAGTACCCAGTTGTCAATTATTTATAAATATTAAGCAGGAATAATAGAGGAATAGCACTATGCCAAGATCCAGGACTGTTAGCTTGTGAGGAATGCCAGTATTTACTAAAACTGATCTATCAGGAGGGGGGACAGAACACATCCTGTACATTCTAGTGTCCGGTATCTATTTCTGTCATGTCTTTTTGATGTGACATATTATAAGGTACTAAATGCTGATCTAGCTTCTCTGGATCCAATACCTGTGATTGAAGAGTTAAGTACTATGCTTAATATATTGTGTTTCTTTTAGAATATCCCAATTCCCACCTTGAAAGAATTTGCAAAAGCTTTGGAATCAAATACATATGTGAAAAAATTCAGCATTGCAGCAACAAGAAGCAATGATCCAGTAGCAGTGGTAAGTATCAGATAAAGTCTGGGTCCTGCAGCGGCCATCTTTGCTTCTCTTTAATCTGGTCAAGCACATTAAAGGGGACGTCTCTCTTCAGCAAATGGCATTTATCATGTAGAGAAAGTTAATGCAAGCCACTTACTAATGTATTGGGAATGTCCATATTGCTTCCTTTGCTGGCTGCATTCATTTTTCTATCACATTATACATGGCTCATTTCCACGGTTATGACCACCCTGCAATCCATCAGTGGTGATTGTGCTTGTACACTACAGGAAAAAGCAGTGGTCAATGTGCACTCCCATGGTTCCGGCTGCCAGAGAGGCCGTTGCTTTTTCCTATAGTGTACAAGCACGGCCACTGCTGATGGATTGCAGGGTGGTCGTAACCGTGGAAACAAGCAGTGTATAAGGTGATGGAAAAATGAATCCAGCCAGCAAAGGAAGCAATATGGATAATAGCAATACATTAGTAAGTGGCTTGTATATACTTTCTGTACACGATAAATGCCGCTTGCTGAAGAGAGACAACCCCTCTAATGTTGTATGAACTTGCTAATTTTGGTGGGACCGGTCAAACATCTAATTTGTATCGGGGTATCCTTGCTTTCTCCCTATAGCAGGCTGTTGGATCTTAATGTGGCCATAAAGTGTATGGCCAGCCTTACTATTGCCTCCATGTGCATTGAAAGTGCATACTGTGCCATTAAGGCAGCAACTGCCGTGTCTATGTACAGTCATTTGGCAGAGGACCTATTTAGTAGATGCCTTCCCTGCTTTAAACATGAGTGTATGATATTGAGCTTTTTGATAAAAATCTATTTTATACACTTTTTCTGTTTCTCCCCATAGGCATTTGCTGACATGCTGAAAGTAAACCAAACTCTAAAGAGTTTTAATATTGAGTCTAATTTTGTCACCGGTGCTGGAATTTTGGCTGTTGTTGAAGCACTTAAAGAGAATGAAACTTTACGAGAAATCAAAATTGACAACCAGGTATTTTTTACTTTCTTTTTTTTTTTTTTTTTTAACGGATTGTTGTAGTCCAGGGGTAGGCAATCTCCAGCGCTCCAGCTGTTGTGAAACTACAACTCCCAGTATGCATACTTGCTGTGTTCTTTTCAGAACTCCCATAGAAATGAATGGAGCATGCTGGGAAGTGTAGTTTTAAAACAGCTGGAGTGCTGAGGGTTGCTGACCCCTATTGTAGTCTAATAATGGATTACTGTCAGCGGGATTATGGCTATAGGGATAAGTAGAGCCAGATTTAGGATATGTGACATCTGTTCCCTAATGTGTTACGGAAGAAAATACATTCAGAAAGATGCATCATTTTGAAATTATAATTACCATATTTTTCTACCTAAAAAAACGCACCGACCCATGAGGCACAACTAGGTTTTAGAGGAGGACAATAAGAAAAAATATTTTTCATTAGACCTCAGGTCAGACTACCAGTTAGCCCCTTATTGTTAATCAGAATTTAGCTGACAGCCCCCAATGTAAAAAAAAAGACCTCAGATCAGACCCCAATGTGAATGACCCCCAATCAGACCTCAGATAAGAGCTTCTAAATAAAGAAGACCCCCCCCCCCCTCCCCCATTCAGACCTCAGATCAGCCCCCATGCCTCATATCTAGAGATGAGCGAACTGGCGTCCAAAGTTCGGGTTCGGGTTATCGTAGCATCCTGTTATGGATTCCGCTACCACGGACCATAACGGCATTTGGAATTCATAAGGGGCTGCTTCATTGAACCCGAACCTTGGACAACACTAAGGACCTTGGGTGACGTCACCGTCATGTGATCAGTGCAGGGGGCATGGCTCAGCACTGGATTGGATAAGAGGTTATCCAGTGCTGAGCCACGCCCCTGCACTGGTCACATGACGGTGATGTCACCGCAGGTCCTTAGGGTTGTCCAAGGTTCGGGTTCAATGAAGCATCCCCTTATGGATTCCAAATGCCGTTATGGAATCCATAACGGGATGCTACGATAACCCGAACCCGAACTTTGGACGCCGAACTAAAAATAGAAGTTCGCTCATCTCTACTCATATCACATAAAATAAAAAAATCCACATGCCTCTCCTGCTCCGGACGCCGCTGCTCCTCACCTCCAGCTCGCTCTCTCATTTTCCTGCCGCAGTTGTGCTGTGACCTGACGCGCACAGCGAGAGGTCACAGAGCGCCCTCACACTGTGCGCAGCCTTAGCACAGCCAAGGGCCACGAAGTGGCGAGTACAGAGTCTTCATCGCTTCCCGGCCCTCCAGTACTAATGAGCACTTCCATAATGGAAGCGTTCATTAGTATTCACCCCATCAGATGCTGGGTCATTTTCCCCCAGTTTTGGGGAAAAACTATGCATATATTACACAATAAAAAACAATGCATATCCAAAATAGGTTAAAGGGGTTGTCCAAGAAATTGATATTGTCTACCTATCCTCAGGATAGGTCATCAGTACCAGATTGGTGGGGTCCAGCTCCTGGGATTCCTGCTGATCAGCTGGTTGAAGAGGCTGCGGTGCTCTAACACTTGGGCCTCTTTCTGGCCAGTGACATCACGTAGCTTAAGTAAGGCTCAGCCCCATTCACTAGATCAGCCTCTATACACTGTACAGCGTTGTGCTTGGTAAGCCGTGAAGAGACTGCAGCAACTGCCCCTTCAAACAGCCGGGGGTGTCGGGAGTCGGACCCTGCCTGTCTTGAAGGTAGACCATCAATATCAAATTTCTGGATAATCCCTTTAATGTCAGGTGATTAAGGGGACATTGTCTTGGTCATAATGATGTTAAATTTACTTAAAACTTGAGCTTTTTTTTTTTCCATCGCAGAGACAGCAATTGGGAACCGGCGTAGAAATGGAGATTGCTCGACTGCTGGAGGAAAACCCCTCAATTCTCAAATTTGGATATCACTTCACACAGCAAGGGCCACGAACAAGGGCGGCTGCTGCTATAACTAAGAATAATGATTTCGGTAAGATTGGGAGTAGTGTAGTCTATTCTAGTACTAGTGATCATGGAGGATTACGTGTTGCCCATAAATACAGGAACCATCTGTTTTGTATAAGAGATTATAAACTAGCGTTTAGTCTGTCCAGTCGTGAGACTTGTAGATTAATAATCCATGCAACAGATTTTGCACATATTTAAGGAAGAATAATGAAAATCCAAATTAAGTTTGTGGCAGAGAGGAAATTCCCAACTATTGCACTTCAGCTCTTTCACCAAAAAGCTGACATGCTTCTAGAAGTTTATAAATGAATTACTAGCAGGCTGCAATAAAGATCCAGATGGGTGTTACCAGTTGAGTGTCCCTGCACAGCCTGATGCTGGTAGCACTGATTGGATAATGGCAGACTGTGCAGGGACACATCCCCAACTGGTAACACCCAGATTTACCTTTATTGCAAACTGCTAGTAATTCGTTCATAACTTGAAGGAATAATAAAGGAATAGTATGTCATAGTCATAAGAATAGATGCTCCAAAATTGGTATTACATGGGTGCTACAAGTAGTTAATAAAACCAGATATGTCGGGAGAAGTTCCCTTTAAGGGGGCAGTAGCATTTTATTTATTGTGCCACACTATGGTTAACAAAGGGATCAGGCAGCATTGATGTCACTGCTCTGTGGCGGACATCCTGTATTATGGAGCTCCATCTTGTCTTCTCAGGGATATCCCATCTTAGGCATTTATGGCATGTCCTCAGAGTTCGCAATAAATGCATAATAGGCACCAGTCCTTCTTCTGGGACCCTCGCCTATTGGGATAACAGAGGTCTGTTGACCATCATGTGCAAATTCAAAGGTCCTCTGTGCTCTTCAGTGGAGCCATGGACACTCTTGCCCATATCCTTCTTCATTGAAGTGTATGGAAGTTACCAAATCATCGAAAAGCGTTGCTTGTTTGCGGTTTTTTTTAGCTGCTATATACTACAATGAACAGAGCCATGCACACGTTTGGCCGCAGACGTATATAATGAGAATGCGGACAGCCGGGAATTGGCGAACTAGAGTCACTAGGGCCTTGCTGTCTTAATAGATGAGGCTCCTATGGCTGTATCATAAATGGCTAAGATGGGAGTACTCCTTTAACTAGTGATTACACAGTTTCTTGGAAATCTTGTATTTTTAAAAAAAAAAGATCATTGTTTGCTAATCATGAAGACTATAAATATGTGTGATGCCTATTTTCCCCAGGTATAGAATGCGTTAGACACTTCCTGTCAGTGAAGGTAGCACTGTGCACAGTCATATAGTTTATCTGCCTCTCTCCCTCGGGCATGTTGCCTTACCATTTTTTTTTTTTATTTTTTTTATTCTCCATTTCCTTTTTTACAAACTAAATGTAGATCTTGGCGCAGACAGAACATATTCCTACATTTCTGCTGACCTCTTTTCTCTCCGCTATGTCAATTTCTCAGTGTGGTGGTTACGGGTACTTATCACTTGACATCTACTGGCATCTCTTCAAACCTACCTTCAGGAATACACAGGTTACAGAGTGCTGGGATTATGCATCATTCCATGCTTGTACTTGGCCTGCCTTGTCCATGCATGTTCAAACAGCCTCTTGCATGCTGGTGTGGTCAAGGGACCTTTTTAAACATCTGGTAGTAGCTGACTTTATATTCAAGCGTGAGTAATGTATGCTACTAATTTGTGCCATGTGCTACTAATAGAAATTACTAAAATACTAAAAAGAGATCTGCCATAAATGGTGCATGGGAGCCCAATTATAGGTTTGCAAGTTTCTCTCATAAATAATAGGTTCTCTCATAAAGCTGACATTCTTTTTCATTTAAAGGGGTAGTTCCATCTGGACAGTCATGACATATCCACAGAATGTGCCATAAATGTCTGATGGGGGCGAGAGTCCCACCTCCTAGAGCCTGCACCTCTCTCAAGATCAGGACAGGGTGCACGCCACCACGAATGAAGAGGAGGCTGCGCGTGTGCAGCTCTTTCCATTCACTGCTGTTGGACTTTCGTAAATACCCGAGCTGACTTGCTTGCCTATTTTCCGAAGTCCCATATCGGTGAATAAGGATAGAGACGCACCTGCGCAGCCATTTCTCTAGACCATGACGGGCTCCGTTACAGAGTTGGGGTGGGTCCCAGAGGTGCGATGGACACCAGTCAGACATAGGGGCTACAGATCAAGCTGTCCGAGAACTCAGGACTGAGCAGCCTGCAATGCATGAGAAGACATGTAGGCAGCTGAAAACAAATGGAAGAATATTTTTCCTAACAAAACGTGCAAATATGATCTGTAGCCTGTATCCATAGGCTTTGGAGGGGTATTCGAGTACAGAGGTGAAACATTAACAGAACCTGTACTCGCCTCGCCCATCCCAAGCTGCTGTGACCGCTAAGCCTGTGATTGGCCGCAGCGGTCATGGGACCAGGCTGCTTCCTGGTCCTGCTGGGGCCAGAAAAGAAGCGGTGTCAAGATCGCGGACAGGTGAGTATGGTTTGTTCAGTGGCGCAGGTTAGGACCCCTTTAACTGGAGTAATACAGTTCACTGCTATAGAACTCTGAGTTGGATCTCAAAGTAATGAATGTCCCATTGCAATATGGTCAGTGTGATGGGACAAATGAAATCTAGTGATACTGCTTGATGTAATCAAATGTTCTTGTGCTCTTATTTCAGTTCGCAAGAGAAGAGTGGAAGGAGACCACGAGTAAGCTTTGCCATGATAACATTACTTGGAGGTTTCAACATCACTGGGGAATAATGAGCTTTGTTCGGGTGTTAGTCTCTGACTTCATCTGGCTGGGAAGAAGGGAAGATACTGGAAAACCACAAACCATTATCTGATCGCTCTTTTTACTGTCTTTTGATACACTTTGCTTCTTTTAGTCTAAATCCTATTAGACCCTATTGTTGAGACCATATTGGATATTTGAGAGTTGAAGATGCCTGCTTCTTGTGGGACAATATGAAGGTTCGTGCTCATCCAACCGATTCATTTCCACCAAGGATTGTCACGAAGATGCTGGATCGGAAGGCTCAGACTTCTTTAATAAAGTCTTAAATACTGGCGTTTACAAGGGAAAGTCAGGACTACAAGCATTGTGGGTTTTCAGCTCTGATCAACTAAGAGGGAAGGCAGAGTGCTCTGCAACATAGAATATAATCGCACTACATATGCTGCAGTTCTTTGGATCTGCTTTAGATTAAATTGGATAGAATTTGCAACTTGAAAGTCAGTATAATTGTCCTGAAACCAACATATTTACACATTGTATTGGTTCTCTTCCTAGGTTTTAGGAAACTTGGCAGCATCACATTCTATTGCCAAGAAATGACTGGATGTATGCCATTTGGCCATCTAAAAGTTATGGCCATGTTAGAAGCTTGGGGTGCTGCACAGAACCAATATTTTGTAGTGTTTGGATGTGGCTTTAGATTTCAGTGAAATCTAAATCGCTTGCATCCTGTAAAAATACTGAATAGGGAGATTCTTGAAATCTCAATTCAGAAATACCAAGCACTCCTTCTCATCGCTGTTTTTTTCTTCTTCTTCCAGTTAGGTTTTCTTAAAGAGGTTGTCCCATCTGAGATACTCAAGGCCAGGATATGCCATCCATGTCAGATAAGTGCAGGTCCTACCTCTGGGACCTGCTCCTATCTCTAGAACAGGGCTCCCAAAGTGCAGTGAGAGTAGCTGCATGTGTGTGTGTCCACCCTCCGTTCTCCACTAGGGGAGTTCTCAAAATATTCTTGGCCATTTCTGGCAGTCCCATAGCAATGAATGGAGAGGTGGTTGCGCTTGCGCCACTTTCTCTCCATTCACCTAAGTGGGACTTCCGAAAACAGCTGAGCGTGCTTACTCAACTGTGTTCGGAATGGAAAGCAAGCCATCTTAGCGCCGTGTGCTCTCCTTCCCTTTGGACATAAGAGTGCACCTATCTAACATAGATTACTAGGATTTGCCATCAAACATCAATGTCCCAGGTGGGAATACCCCTTTAAATAAATAGAAGACACATTCTAGAGGGAAGGACATACATTGTCCGCGCTTCTTATTTTGCTGAAAATTAGTAATTTTGAAATCGTCATATTGCACTTCTGCAGTGTCTTTGTTAATGCAGACCATACAGCAGAGCCATTCACATAGCACTCTTATTTCAGGGAAACAATGTACCAAATATAGAGTCTCAGGAACGTATAGGCCTGGGAGTACTTGGTATAATACTTGTGTCTTAATATGATATGTCTCCAAATATCCCATGCCAGGGAACTATAATATGGGAATATATATGTCTTAACCTCCTATGAATCCAAATATTCCATCCTGGAGAAGTTCCGACCTGGGAATATATATCTGTCTTAACCTCCTATATGTCCAAATATCCCATCCCTTGGAACGTTAGACCCAAAAGTTTTTTAAGTATGTCTTCATCTCATATGCCTCCAAATATGCTATACCAGAGAAATACAGACCAGGGTATTCCTAGTATGTTCACATCCGACGCCTTCAGCTATCCTGGCCCAGGGTACCATAGACCAGGGATGCCACCACCTTCTAGTCTCCAAATATCTCATCCCAGGAAACTATAGATATGGGAGAAAATATTACCACTTTGTACTTGTCTACAATGTTATCATAGAACTTGACGACCCTTGTCAGTAAAAATTAAAAAAAAATCGAGAATGAAAGGATAGCTATAATTAAAGTAGCCTTTTAGCCATGTAGATGAACTTAACAGAACTCAATGTTTATGTTCAAGGCACTTTTTATTTCTTTTACCATGCCTGATTTAGATGCTGAAATGTACATTGGCTGTATTCTATTATTTTTTTTCTTTATTTTTTTGTTTTTGTGTATACATCATTAAAGGGTGCCAAACACTGTATTCTGGCGGTATATATTTGTATGTAATATACATATTGTTAAAGAGAGCTCTTCAAATTTTTGGCATTTATAAATAAAGTTTGTTTTTCAAGTTGTGCTTGTACTATACTAATACATAAAAAAAACATAATATGAAGAAACTAGATTGGTATTTCCCGAAGGAAATAAGGTAAGATTAATCAAAGTGTAGGTCTTGATGTCCCCTGCATTGCCAATGGCATCCATGGCAGTTAAAATTAGAATCGCTGAACATTATGCCATTCATTTCTTTGGGGGATTTTTTATTTTTAAATGTAAATTATTTAAAACGAAATTCAAACGATTAATAAAATACACAGCTCATCTATCAGCACCAACAACTTTGAAATACAGTCTGCGTTTGTATGTTAAGCGGTTCGGGCTGTGTTAATTGCAGCAGAGCAATGCTCTGATGCGCGCCTTACCCTGTGCTGCATTGCACAAGGGCTGTTTTGTTTACATTTTACACTGCTAGGCAGAGGCTTCCGCCTAGCAGTGTTCCCAGTGATGTCACTGGCATTAATGGGCGGTCAGGCTAGGGCAGCACTAAACAACGCCCATTAGTGCTGGTGACATCAGTGGGCTCACTGCTCGGCTGAAGTCTCTGCCTAGCATTCCCATACAGAGACTCTGTTCGTCACCAGATCTAAAGAAAAAGCCCTTTCCCTGCTCAGTACAGTGCAGGGCAAGGGAAGGATTGGAGCATAAAGTGCTCCGATGCTACACTCATTCATGCTGAATGAGGGAAGAGGGGTTTATGTCTGGGTTCAGCTCTGAACCTGGACAACCCATTTAATGGCATAACCAAGTCAGACTCCTCCTTTTCTTCAGTATTTATAGCAGTGCTCGTCTTTAACCCAGTAGTATCCGTGTAGCTCCTAACAGTAATCCTTGTAGTGTCCCCCATCTTACAAAAACTGATACAGCAAGGTCTTCTCCCACTTCCCCCAATAGCCACAGCAGAGCCTCCCCTATTAGTCACAGCAAGGTGACCCTAACTATATTCACCTCGAGCAGCGCGCGATCTCTTGGCCAGAAGTTTAGGCTTTTATTATTTTGCCTTCTATGTGTTTTAACCCTTTCCTGACAGTGATTTTCTCTGCTGGCCTTGCACGGTCCACAATGCACGGGCACCGACCGTGTGACTGCCCTTGAATGGGGTCCGCAATCCACAGCCGACGGTCTGCATTGCAAAAAAGTAGTTCATGCACTACTCTTTGCAGTGCGGAGGCATGAGTAGTGAAACATCTATATTATTTGTCAAACTCATTTTGACAGGTGCCATGCCCTTTGATCACCACCGCCACGCCCCCTCCGCCTCCTTCCTCACCCCTATGTGACCTTAGCCGATGGAAAGATTCATAAGGTAATTAAAGCATTCCCCCACCAGCCCTTAGGTTTAAGGGGGATCCCCATGTAGCCCAATGTTTTGGAGGGGTCACTATATGTAACCCATTGTTTTACTACATTAAGTATGGTGTTGCGTTTGTGGAGAGAGGTCTGTTCTGCTGTGTTGCTGAAAGCAGAATGACACACCAAATGAAATACCGAGCATCTTTCCATGAATCTACTGGAGGAAAATGTATGTATAACTTCTAACATCACACCGAAAAATTGAAATACAGCACCTCCATTATATCAAAATCAGCATAAAGGTACAATACATATATAAGATACACCATAAAAATAGCAGCAATGGATGCCAGCAGAGGGTAAAGACTATAGGAATAATCACACCACCATCTCAAGCAAATGGATATAAAGCCCCTGACACCATGGTCCAGTAAAAGTCAATAGTACTGCAAGAGAGGATGGTGTAGGCAGAACTAAATAATAATACCCAAATACTGAATGCTGATCCTTCAGGTGTCTCCTCCCGACGACGTTTCACCAAGAACTGGCTTCTTCCGGGGATAGCAGAATGAGGTTTAGCCTATGGAGTGAAGCTGCTTACTCAAAAGTATCACGCCCATAGGTGGGACTTTCTTTTGACAACGACATTCAATTATGTGTTAATATATTTAAGAATAAAATATTAAGGTTGTATGAACCTCTTAGAATCTTATAAACCTCTCAGAATCTTAGGAACCTCTTAGAATCGCATGAATCTCTTTTCTAAAAATTGTATGAATCTATTAAAATCTTATGAACCTCTTAGAATCTTTAATAATAAAATCATTAAAAACCAGACTATGACAAAATTTAAAAAGCTTTATTAATCACCATCCGTTTATATTGGGTATACATCACACATTACTATCTATTTATAGCACAAGTTGTTGTTTTTTTTGTTGTTTTTTAACTTTAATTCAGTTTTAGCATATTCACCACAGAGATGAACCTGGCGTCATTAGTTCACTTATCTTCTGACGTAGCAGGATGGAGGGGCAGGTGTGCACCTTGACCATTAGATATGTTTCCTTAGCTTCTGACTAAGGCTACTTTCACACTAGCGGCAAGGAACTCCGGCAGGTGAACAGTCTGTCGGATCCGTGCTGTCGCTAGTGCACGAGTGCCCCCGGACTATCGCTCCGGCCCCATTGGCTATAATGGGGGCAGGCTGGAGTTCCTGTGGCAGCACGGCAAACATGCCGAGAGGCGGCCTGAATATAACTACGACATGTCGGTAGTCCGGGGGCACGCGTGCACTAGCGGCAGGACGGATCCGACAGGCTGTCAGAGTTCCTTGCCCCTAGTGTGAAAGTAGCCTTAGCTCTTAAGTTACATTATGTTAACACAAGCATCTTTTCTACTAACTATGGCAAAATATATGATGTACACATTGACAACTTATGAGCTTATATATTTATTTGTCAAAAGAGCTCTGCATTTTTACGTATAAACAGCACAATTTGCAAGTTTCTTTTACACCATAAAGTATTCTTTTTACAAACTCTGAAACTAAATCATCTAAAATCTTTTTATATGACAGACCCCTTGCTAAATGGTATAGTACAAATAGGCAATAATGGCCACAATATGAAGAGATTGTATCGTGCCATTGATTCCTCTGATAACTGTAAGATTCACAGTTTCTTTTTAAAATATATATAAATTCTTTAGCTGATCTTTGCTGTTGATGCAAATCCGTAGCTATCACAAATATGGCCTTTTTTCAGTACATAACACAATTAATATACAATGGCGACCACTCTGGCTGGAATTGTCTGTATTGACGATGTACGCCGCCGGCCTTTCAACGACCATGTATTGTGGTAAAAAATCACATGGGAACACGCCTGAAAATATATGTCTGGTATAGGGATCTGAAAAGATCTGTAAGCTCAAGAGTATTCATTATTAATTGTAGTCAAATAAAAGTTCACGTCTCCGATCTGTAGCAAATTATCATGTAGTGAATAGACCACCATATTCACAGGTCCAGGAGTGGGCTGCGCAAATCTTATTTCAGCGCGTAGGTGAAAAATGACCTCCAGGCTCCTGATCAGGAGACGGGTCAAAAGCGAATAGTGTATACCTATGACTAAACTCGTTGCGATCTATCGATAGCGCTAGATTAGATTTCGGCTTTCCAGAAATGTGAACTAGAGCAAAATATTCTCATATAACTGATAAAGTATCAAAATTTGTCTGAAAGGGTCTTGCAGGTATCTGCTGACCGTCCAGATACAAAGCTGCATGATTTCTGTTGTAGCGCTGGAAGCATAGTGGGTTTCTATGGTAACTGCCACTAAACGCCTAATTATCCACAAAGCCTAATATCACAGCTTTAGGAATTAGACCCAGGAACAGATTCTCATGATTTGTAATTCTTGTTCCAGAGGATAGACTGTATACTTTCAAACTTGCCCTATCGAGGTTGTACTTAGCCGTGGATGTTAGAAGTGCTTGGCTGTGGCCTATTCCGACGGCTGGTGAGACTTGGACTCTCTTTACATAGAGTGTAGCTTGCGGAATCTGAACTTTATAATGTTCTTGATCACCAGACATTAGACAAAAGGAATCTTTATTTTGCGATAATTTAATCTTCAGATCCAAACCATTTAGTATTAATTTTGGTTGATTGAATATGTCTCCAACGATGGGGCCCAAAAGCTCTACAGCCTTAGATTAGGTGGTTGCCTATGCCCTCTTGTTGAATCCCAAACTCTCACCGTCAATATCGCGTGTCTGATGTCTGGCTGTGTCTTTATAGAACAGGCCAGCTGTAAACTGGGAGGCTAGAGTCAGGGAACTGTAATTTAAAATAGTCTCAATGTACGCTCTATAACTATAGAGGTTATCCGACTGCGAGATAAGGCGATCGTCCAGGGTGATGTCCACCTGGTTGAAGAGTGTTGCTATAGGGTAATTAATAAGACCAACACGTGCTCCAGCTGGAATGCTGGTATTATAACCCTGGGTTCAGACCTGAGCGTTCTAAAAACGCGCGTATTTCAGCGTGTTTTTGCAAATAGGAAACGCGCGTTCTTGTGATTGACTACTGTGGTGTCAATCACAAACGCCGACGAAACGCCCCAAAGCTGCAGCTTGCTTAAGCGCCGATGTAGCGCGCTCAAACGCCGCTGTAACGCGCTCAAGTGAGAACCAGGGCCATAGGAAAGCATTGGTTTTCCCTGTTCATACCTGAGCGCTTTTACAGCCGCTCAAACGCGCTGTAAAACGCTCAACACATGAAAACCAATGCTTTCCTATGGCCCTGGTCTCACTTGAGCGCTTTACAGCGCGCTTGAACGCGCTGTAAAACGCCCGACGCATAAACAAGTACTTGAGATTTTTTTGGGGTGTTTGTCGCGCGTTTTGTGATTGACACCACAGTAGTCAATCACAAGAACGCGCGTACGAACGCACGTTTCCTATTTGCAAAAACGCGCTGAAATACGCGCGTAGAAACACGCGTTTTTAGAACGCTCAGGTCTGAACCCAGGGTTCATGTGTTGAGCGTTTTACAGCGCGTTTGTACGCGCTGTAAAACGCTCAGGTGTGAACTTAGGGTAAAGGTTCAGAATGCGACAGTTTATGTACAAAAGGGTGTTATTCAGATCGTAATAATATTCATCGCTATCTGATCTAAAAAAAATTTGGGCAGCAATAGGCTGGACTTCTACAAAGAGTGATTTTTCAATACTGGTCTGTGTAGGGGGAACGTCGAAAATATCCAATTCTGATTTGGTGCATTCTATAGAGTCGTTGTGTATGAATGCCATGATGTAGTATTAGAAGATGTCCTCTGCAGCACGTCTTACTGATTTCTGAACACGGCGTCTTTTACGCACAACCTCCTTATTCATAAGCATGGGGGGCAACAAAGTGGCAGATTGCCTTTTTCTTTTATGCTGTTGTTTTGCGACATAAACTACTCCAGACCCCTTCTGCTCCTGCACTGGATTGTTGATCTTATCTATAACAGCCGTGGAGACTGAGGTAAGTGTATGTTTCGCAATGTTTTTGACAGCATTCTTCAAATGCAGTTTTACTATCTCTATTCACCTTATAAATAGAGGCATAGCCCTTCCAAAAAGCCCTTTGAATATCCCTGCAAGACCTGCACCATACATCTATTCATCACCATGGAACCCCTCATAATAGCGGACATAAACCGCTGGGTCTCCATAAAACCTATTGCGCCATCATTTAACTGCTTGATTCCTTTCGGGGTCTAAAGTGTAGTCTTAACACACACTTACTGTACTTGAACTTCACCGGTATGGCCTGGTCAGATAATATTGAGATGCTAATGGTGTCAAAGTATTGTTTGCACATGGGTATATAGTGGGGCCTTGTGAAGTGTCGCGTGACAATTTCGTAGCTTTTTCCACTGATTTCAACACGTCTTAAAAGTTGTACAAAGCTATCACCAACACGTTGATGCGGAACTATATCCGTGTACACAAATAATGTATAAAAGCCACCGTGTATATTTGCATAAATCGGTTTTCTCTGTTGAAAAATGTTATGTGCTACATATTGACTCATACGTAGAATATGTGATACAATTTGCTCCTGGCGAAAAGTTATGGTAAGAGATTGGGTGGTATGAACCGTTCTTTTTACCGGATCAAAGTGTAGTTTATAGATTTTGTTTGATATTTTCAAATTAGCAATCCGATCGTTGATGGCTGTTACAACATCCCCAACGCTCAAATAAAATCCTGAGCTGATGTCATATTCTTTCATCTTCTCATCACGATTTAAAAAAAAGCACCTTCTTGGCTACCAAATTTGTACCAAGACCTTGAAATTTCTGTAAGGCTGACCTCATATGCTCCATTAAGATAAACAGGTTTAGCTAATTTAGTGGTGTAGGTTGAAATTGTGTTTTCTGGGTAAATCTTAGAAGATGCATTACTAGGCAGTGTTATATAGAATGAACCCTTCTCCATAACTTATATCTCCATCAGCTGATCTCCTTTAATCCAGCTGTTACATTTTTCAGGATATCCGAGCCACTTTACAAAATAAAAAGTTTCGCCGTCGCTATGTCTCTTTTTCAGTATCTTTTCTACCCTGTAGATACAGTTCTCAACAAGAGGCAGCTTTTGTATCTTCTCGTTATAAAATGATCCCTCTATAGGCTTTCCATCCAGATCAACAATTTTATACATAGGTTTCCTGAATAGTGTATTGACAGCTGAGATCACAAAAATTTCATCTGTGTAAATTTGCTCGTAACCTTTATCGAATGTCCCCTTATACTGGGAGATTCTCACATGGTCGCCGATTTTTAAAGAAGCCTTCATAGGTTTAGACAACACAGATTTACCCTAAGTGATTCGCCATATTCTTCATGAGTTATGTTTTGTTACTTCAGATGGTTTGCACTGAATTGTGGAGTGATATGTATGATTATAGCTATATAATGGACCTAAAAGTGTTATTTTTTGTAAGATAGCGCCACATACATGTTTTTAAAGTCCGAATAAACCTCTCAACTATAGCCGCTTTTACTGTATTTGTAGTAAGGTATTGAAGTATATTGTATGATTTGCAAAGACTCTTCATAGCAGCGTTCATAAATTCTCGCCCACGGTCCATCTGCAATTTTTGTGGAACACGGCCGTCATTTTCAAATATAAGCTCAAAAGCTTTTGCAGTAGATGATCCCTTCTTGTCCCACAAAGCCACACACCATGCGTATTTGGATAATACATCGATTCCATTTTCTTTGGAATACGGTATCATCATAACTAAATCGGCCTGCCATAATGTATCTAGATCTGAAACAATAATCTTATTTTTTATAAACGTTTTTCTTGCAGGCTTAAGTAGGGCATAAGCATCTTGTTGATTCAGCCACTAATGTAAATCTTTTCTTTTTAGAAAAAGGATCCTGGTGCTTTAGAGTTGACATACCGTTTCTGTAATTTACCATAGAAACCCACTATGCTTCCAGCGCTACAACATAAATCATGCAGCTTTGTATCTGGACGGTCAGCAGATACCTGCAAGACCCTTTCAGCCAAATGTTTATACTTTATCAGCTAAAAGAGAATATTTTTCTCTAGTTCACATTTCTGGAAAGCCGAAATCTAATCTAGCGCTATCGATAGATCGCAACGAGTTTAGTCATGGGTATACACTATTAACTTTTGAGCGATCTCCTGATCAGGAGCCTGGAGGTCATTTTTCACCTACGCGCTGAAATAAGATTTGCGCAGCCCACTCCTGGACCTGTGAATATGGTGGTCTATTCACTACATGATAATCTGCTACAGATCGGAGACGTGAACTTTTATTTGACTACAATAAATAATGAATACTCTTGAGCTTACAGATCTTTTCAGATCCCTATACCAGACATATATTTTCAGGCGTGTTCCCATGTGATTTTTTACCACAATACATGGTCGTTGAAAGGCCGGCAGCGTACATCGTCAATACAGACAATTCCAGCCAGAGTGCATTGGATATTAATTGTGTTATGTACTGAAAAAAGGCCATATTTGTGATAGCTACGGATTTGCATCAACATCGAAGATATTCCCTAAAGAATTTATATATATTTTAAAAAGAAACTGTGAATCTTACAGTTATCAGAGCAATCAATGGCAGGATACAATCTCTTCATATTGTGGCCATTATTGCCTATTTGTACTATACCATTTAGCAAGGGGTCTGTCATATAAAAAGATTTTAGATGATTTAGTTTCAGAGTTTGTAAAAAAGAAACTTTATGGTGTAAAAGAAACTTGTAAATTGTGCTGTTTATACGTAAAAATGCAGAGCTCTTTTGACAAATAAATATATAAGCTCATAAGTTGTCAATGTGTACATCATGTATTTTGCTGTAGTTGGTAGAAAAGATGCTTGTGTTAACATAATGTCACATATCTAATGGTCACAGTGCACACCTGCCCCTCCGTCCTGCTACGTCAGAAGATACTGTAAGTGAACCAGTGACCCTAATCTCTGTGGTGAATGTAAGAGATGGAACCGAAAAAATTTTTTTTTACAGTACAAATTAATTTATGAAGTTATTGCTCGGAGCAATAACTTCAGCTCATCGGAGCCAATACATTCTAATACTGTACGGAGCTCCTGCTCGGTACAGTATTAGAACGAAGTTTTATGCAAATCGACTTCGGATGTTTCATCCGAAGTCGATTCGCTCATCCCTAGTGAATCTGCTAAAACGGAATTAAAGTAAAACAAAAAAAGTCTGTTATTGTTTTATTCCTATGCTATAAAGAGATAGTAATGTGTGATGCATACTTAATATAAACTGATAGTGATTAATAAAGCTTTTTAAACTTTTTAATTTTGTCATAGTCTGCTTTTTAATGGTTTTATTATTAAAGATTTTAAGAGGTTCATACAACCTTAATATATAATATTTTATTCTTAAATATATTAACACATAATTGAATGTCGTTGTCAGAAGTAAGTCTCGCCTATGGGTGTGATACTTTTGAGTAATCAGCTTCACTTCATAGACTAAAGCAGCACAGCAGAACAGACCTCTCTCCAGAAACACAACACCATACCTATTTAATGTAATAAAAACAATGGGTTACATATTGTGACCCCTCCAAAACATTGGGCTACATGGGAATCCATTTAAACCTTAGGACTGGTGGGGGAATAATTGAATAACCTTATCAATCATTCCATCGGCTAAGGTCACATAGGGGTGAGGGAGGAGGCGGTGGTGATCAATCAAAGGGGCGCGGCACCTGTCAAATTGAGTTTGACGAGTAATATAGATGTTTCACTACTACTGGCACGGACAGAAAACCCACGGAAGCACTCTGTAGTGCTTCGGTGGGCTTCCGATCTGTGCCTCCATTCCTGACTGTATCTACCGGATTGCGGACCCATTCAAAAGAATCTGTCCGCATCCGTGATACGTTGTGCACGCGGCCAGTGCCTGTTTTTTTGTGGACCCACTCTTGGCGCAGCCAGGCAACAGCTGTGTACATATGAGGCCTAAAGGTGAAAAATGGCTGGGTTCTGAAGGGGTTAATGGCCATTTAATAACTGAAAAGGTCACTGCCTCTTAGGCTAATTTCACACCTAAGGCCTTTCACACGGGCGTCACGTTTGACACCCGGATATGAGGCGGGTGCGTTGCAGGAAAATGCACGATTTTTCCGCGCGAGTGCAAAGCGTTTTAATGCGTTCTGCACTCACGTGGGAAAAATCGGCATGTTTGGTACCCAGACCCGAACCCGGACATCATCACTGAAGTTCGGTTTCGGGTTGAGTATTCTGTAGATTTTATTATTTTCCCTTATAACATGGTTATAAGGGAAAATAATAGCATTCTTAACACAGAATGCTTAGTAAATAGTGGATGGAGGGGTTAAAAATAAAAAACTTAACTCACCTTATCCACTTGATCGCGTAGTTGCGATCTCTTCTGTGTTCTTCAAGCATTAGCTGCCATCTAAAGGACCTGTGATGACGTCACCGAGCTCATCACATGGTCCATCACCATGGGATGGACCATGCGATTGGACCATGTGATGAGCTCAATGACGTCATCACAGGTCCTTTAGATGGCAGCTAATGCTTGAAGAACACAGAAGAGATCGCAACTAAGAGATCAAGTGGATAAGGTGAGTTAATTTTATTATTTTTAACCCCTCCATCCACATTCTACTAAGCATTCTGTATTGAGAATGCTATTATTTTCCCTTATAACCATGTTATAAGGGAAATAATAAAGATCGGGTCCCGTGTCTTAGCAACCTTGCGGGAAAATCGCACTGCATCCGCACTTGCTTGTGGATGCTTGCGATCTTCCCGCAGCCCAATTCACTTCTATGGGGCCTGCGTTGTGTGAAAAACGCACAAAATAGAGCATGCGTGAAAATCACCGCTCATGTACACAGCCCCATAGAAATGAATGGGTCCTCACGCATTGCACCCGCGCGGAAATCACGCCCGTGTGAAAGGGTCCTAAGTTAAAGCTATACAGCAAAGGAGCAGCCCATCAGAGTTTACCATATCCAGCCAGCTGGACACTGTGTTCACTCCCAGACACCATTGACTATGATGAGATTCGCCCAGTTTCCGGCATGAGCTCTGGGTTTTGGGCAAAGAGTTTTTGTCCAGCCGAAATCCAGTGCTTATGCTGGGAACGAGCCAGATTCCATTATAGGCAATGGGGTCTGGGAATGAACGCAGGATCCTGCTAGGCCGGATATAATAAATTCCGTCAGGCTGTTCTGGCATAGCTTTAGTGCAGTTGTAAAAGTAGCCTTGCAAGACCAGTTCCTCTCCTGCTACTATTTCCATTATTACAGGTTACTCCATCCCTCCCCATTTCAAGTGATGGAGTGAGTAATGGTCCTGATTGGTAACTAGAACCCCAGAATGCATCTATCTAGGGATGTATTCACACAGACTGGTAGAGTGCCACGTGGTAAAAAAATCATTAAGAAAAACCAGACATGTTTTTCTGCAAATTTCAGTGGTTTTGAAATGCAGTTAAAACACTTTTTTTTAATGTTTCACATGTAAAAAGTCCTTGGCACACTAACGCCCTGTGTGAACACACCCTTACCGTGATTTACAGTAAACATGTATTTTTTTTTCTTCCGAATATCCAGAATGAAGGTCCGGCAAGACATCATGTTATTTAATGATAAAGATGATAGATAAAAATGTGTCCACACTGCAACTTTGGGTTTGATGCACATGCATCCCAACTAATGCACATGAATAGGGTCTCAATTGTGGCACGACAGTCGCACAAAATCCAAAACTGCTGGATTTCCTGCTAATGTCATGTCAGTGCAACTTGGAGGTTACAGCCCGACCCCATTGATTTCCATTTATTTGCTATGCAGGCAGGACCACACTGCACTCTTTGACCATATGACGTGTGTCGTGCAAAATGTCCCTGGGATAGATTTATCAAAACTGATGTAAAGGAAAACTGGTTTAGTTACCCATAGCAGCCAATCAGATCCCACCTTTCATTTTTCAGAACTCCTCTTTTTTTTTTTTTTTACACTAATTTGATAAATCTCCCCTACTGTGTAGCCTTAGGCCTCTTGCACACGACCGTATGGCTTTTTCTGTATTTTGCGGTCTGTTTATAACGGATCCGTTTTTTAGTTTCCATTGTGTTTCCGTTTGGATCCGTTTTTCCATATGGCATATACAGTATACAGTAATTCCATAATTAAAATTGGGCTGGTCTTAAAATTTTCAATAGATTGTTTAGCAAAAACGGAACGGATACGGAAGACATACGGATGCCTTTACGTATGCTTTCCGTTTTTTTGCGCACCCATTGACTTGAATGGAGCCACTGAACGTGATTTGCGGACAAGAATAGGACATGTTCTATATTTAAACAGAACGGAAAAACGGAAGGCATACGGAGACACCAGTATTTTTTGCAGACCCATTGAAGTGAATGGTTCAGTATACTGTCAGTATACTGAACTGAAAAAACTGCCAGTATACGGTCCACAAAATACTGTCGTGTGCAAGAGGCTTAGCCTTTCGTTTGAAAACAAAATTGGCGACCATTTGGCATACTTTCTTTTTCTACTCACTTTTCTGCTTATCTGGGGACTTTTTTTTCCTTTATGTGGGTGGGCAGCAGCTCATCACTCACATCTCCCACTGATTAACTTTTGTTAACGTCTTTTTCTGCATAGAAAAGTGTCCCTCACGTATAGCCCTGGAGGTACATATGTGACGCCCCCACAATTTCCTTCTCCACTGTATATACTTCTTCTATGGATTTAGAAACATTGAAGGATGAACGAATGCCATGCTGCAGATGTGAACCTGGCCATATTTCATTCCGTCCTTGTGACACTCCAGCTGCATTATTATATATATTTATATATATATAATTATGTGACACTCCAGCTGCATTATTATATATACTTATATATATATAATTATGTGACACTCCAGCTGCATTATACTTTATATATATGGAATTATTATGTCACACCTCAGCTGCATTTTTATATATATTTATATATATATAATTATGTGACACTCCAGCTGCATTATACTTTATATATATGGAATTAATATGTCACACCTCAGCTGCATTTTTATATATATTTATATATATATATATATATATATATATAATTATGTAACACTCCAGCTGCATTAATATATATATATATATATATATATATATAATTATGTGACACTCCAGCTGCATTATACTTTATATATATGGAATTAATATGTCACACCTCAGCTGCACTAATATATATATTTATATATATAATTATGTGACACTCCAGCTGTGATCACAAGCAGACTCGAAACTGCCGCTCCTAAAACAAAAACAACAAAAAACAGCTGCACAAGGGATGCTGCGACATGTACTATACAACGTGCAGTACTGAAGATAATTTGGGGCATAAACTACATTTCCCAGCTTTCCTCGCACAGCGTTTGAGACAAATGCGCATGCGCAGTTTCGGCAGTGATTTCCTGGTATGCTTCACATATGTCATTATGAAAAGTAGTGTTAGAAGAGAAACCGCACACGGTTTACTGTGAATGTGGACTTCACAGTGACCGGCTGCGAATATTTCTGAACCGGGCACGGCGGGCAGGCCGGGGTTAATCCCTCCTTCCCCTTAGTAGTCTAGCCACTTCCGCTCCTGCGCACTTCCTGAGGTTCTCCAGCGAGGCCGGACATGGACGTGTTGGAGGGTCTGTTTGGCAGCGATGCAGAGTCCGAAAATGAGGAAAATGAGCCGAAAAGAGACGGTGAGTATGGTGGGCCGGGCTGTAGAGGTATTATGTACTTCGCCGGCACCCGTACAGGGGCTCATTCTGCTGTGTAGGCTCTCCATGATGAATGTGGCTGTAGAGCTGACCTGTTGTCAGGGGGCAGCACGATTGGCACGAACCAGTGCCCTGGCACATGTGGGGCAATGACAAGTCTAATTGGAAGCCAGTTCTGGCCCTGACGTTTGTTGGGTGGTCTCAGAAGGTGTGCTAGAAAGTGTCACCATGGGGGCAATACTACTATTCAGCAGTAAGGACACCCCAACGCAGTGCCTCTCTGTCACATGACCAGCGGTGCCCGGGGGACCCCCACTGACTTCTGATGGGGTCTGTCATAACTGACAGAAGGACGGACACCTGCAGAACAGACCCCATTACAAGTCGATGAGGTCCATCAGACAATGATTCTGGCCACGCATCATTGGTTGCTTTATAACCACAGGCCACAATACGGTTATCAGCCCAGCCTTAGCTGGGACCCCCAGGGTCGTGAGAATGGGGGCCCCACGTCCCCATCATAGTCCTGAAACTGCCGCTTCATTCATCTCTTTGGGAGTTGGTCCAAAATAATAGCGCTTGGCACCTCAGAGTTAGGTTAAGTATGTGCAAAAAATATATAGTTTGCTGGGGCACGGCTGTCCTGTAGCAGATCCTACATTGTGACACATATGTTTGACAAAGACCCCTTTGAGGCTTGAAACGTCACTGTATGTGTTGGTGACAGCAATGAAGATGTGAGTGGATGCGGTCAGCTGCTCTTATATTAGGCTAAGGCCACACTGTGCGATGCTGGATGTGGCCAAAACATGC
The DNA here is from genome assembly GCA_033119425.1 of Bufotes viridis. NCBI lineage: Eukaryota > Metazoa > Chordata > Amphibia > Anura > Bufonidae > Bufotes > Bufotes viridis. The sequence continues at coordinate 129,620,494 of CM065590.1, forward strand.
CCGTGCTGCGGATTAGTATCGCTCTGCCATGATGTTCATCTCCTGGGACTTCTTCCAATCAGACATTGGTGGCCTATCCTTAGTTGCATGCACTTGTCTTTCCATGCCCAGTATCAGAATTGATGAAATAATAAAAGAGCACATACGCCCCACTTAATCCCCCATAATTTTTTATTTTTCTGCAAAAAATACGGATGATGTCCGTGTGCATTCCGTATTTTGCGGAATGGAACAGCTGGCCCCTGATAGAAAAGTCCTATCCTTGTCCATAATGCGGACAATAATAGGATATTTTCTATGCCCTTAGGAGGTCTGGGGAGATTCTCTAATAAGTTGTACAACCCCCCTAAAGGGGTTCTCCGAGCTCTCCTATATTGATGATCTGTCCTCAGGATAGTTCATCAATATCAGATCGGCAGAGGTATGACAACCGGCACCCCCGCCGACCAGCTGTATGAGGAGACGGTGCGCTCAGGTCTCCCTTCTCTATTCCTGCTCTCTGCTGTATGTCTATGGGAGAGCAGCAGCGGCAGGCAAGAAGAGAGAAGGGTGCTGGGTAGTGTTGAGCGAACTTGTGTTTTAAGTTCCGCGTACAAAGTTTGGGTTATCGAAGCTACCACAAACCATAACGGGATTCTTCGATAACCCGAACTTTGGACGCAGAACTTAGAAAACAAGTTCGCTCAACACTAGTGCCGGGTGCTGATCTGATATTGATGACCTGACCAGAGGATCGGTCGTCACTATTAAAAGCCCAGAGATCCCTTTTAAGGGACAGTTGAACCTTTGCAACCATTTTTAATTGTATTCCCATCTGGGACATTTATGACATATCGATAGGATATACTGTATGTATGTCTGATAGGTGCAGGCTCTACCTCTGGGACCCGCTCCTATCTCCAGAATCGAGCCTGAAGTGAATGGAGAGGACACCGAGCATGTGCAACATGCTCTCCACTGTTAAGGGTTCTTCCAAAAATAGCCAAGGAAGAACTTGGCTATTTTTGAAAGTCTCATAGCCGTAAATGGAGGGCACATTGCTCCAGAGTGGTCACCCCTTTATTCACCACTATGGTACTTTCGAAAATAGTAAAGCCAGCACTTGCCTATTTCTGGAAGTCCTTTAGAGATGAATGGAGAGTGGGCATGTATGAGCAGCTTGCCTTCTGTTAGTTCGGGCCCCGTTCTAGACTTAGGAGTGAGCCCGCATCTATCAGCATCTAAAATGAAGAAAATTTGCAAATTTATATGTATTTAGAAAAATCAAGTTAAGGTTTGGTCCCGTGTAGGTGGTACTGATCCTACTTTTTTAGGAGCTAAGGGGATAATCAGGTCTACTTGTATGATACCAACTTCTGATTTTTGTGTCAGTACAAAATTTTTCCGTGTTTCGTAATCCTGATGGTGAGCTAATCATACATTCTGTTATTTCCACCTTTAGAAGACTCAGACTCTGGATCTGGCTCTGACTCCGAACCAAGAAACGCCGGCTCTGTGAGTAATGCTTCTGCTAGTGACAGTGAACGGGATGATGATGACGAGGGACATTCTGCTGTAAAACCCAGCAACAGGGAACTTTTTGGAGATGACAGTGAGGATGAAGCTGGGTCCCAGCACAGTGGTAGTTACAACCATTCAGAAAGGTCTGATAATCAGTCTGAAGGTAATGCCCACTCTGATCAAGAAGAACGTGATCAATCAGATGCTGAACAGCACAGTGGGTCTGAAAACTTTCAGGATGAAGATGATGATAGAGGCCACCGATCTGACCACAGCAGCCATCACTCTGAGGCAGAAGGGTCAGAAAAAGATGTCCATTCTGAAGATGAAAAATGGGTCAGGGAGGATAGAAGTGACCAGTCTGATGATGAGGAGAAGATTCAGAACTCAGATGATGAAGCACAGCATTCAGATGATGACAGAAATATTAGATCAGATGAAGAGATGCACAGGCAATCTGATGAAGACCATGAAAACCAACAGTCTGATGAGGAAGATCGCAGACATCATTCTGATGACGATGACCAGAGACGTTCTGATGATGAAAGACTGCATTCAGATGGGGAAGATCAGGATCACCATCTAAGATCAGATGAGGATGATGAACCAAAGCTTCAGAATTCAGATGATGAACAGGAACGACAGCAGTCAGATGAAGAGCAGCAGCATTCTGACGATGAAGACCCCGACCAGAGGCGACATTCAGATGACGATCGGAGGCGACATTCAGATGACGATCGGAGGCGACATTCAGATGACGATCGGAGGCGACATTCGGATGACGATCGGAGGCGACATTCGGATGACGATCGGAGGCGACATTCGGATGACGAACTTGACGGCCATCGCTCTGATGACGAGCCACAGCATTCAGATGGTGAAGAGCAGGAGCAAAAATCAGGTCAGTTTTATTTATAGATTTCCACTGCACCAACATTTTGTGTGGAGAACTTTACAATCAACAACGTTTTTTCTTCTTTTAAAGTACATATTCTGTACAGTTATTCTTTTTCAGCATGTTTTCTGGTGTCTTTTATAGTATCAGGAAAAGGCAGTGATAGTGAAGAAGAGATTGTGCGGCAGAGGCCTAAGAAGAAGAAGAGGAGACAGTCAGACTCTGAGTTAGATAGCGATGGAGAAACGCCGAAAGGTATGGAGTCCTTCTATATGCTTCAGGTTTTCTGCATGTACATTTATATTGCTTTTAAATCATGTCATAGTGAGTGAAGAGTCTGAAGCTTTGATCAGCAATAATCCAGGTGCTGAGGCTTCTTCCTCCCAAACACTGAAACGAATGGGCAGAAGCACTAACTTGAGCGATATGCCAATTTGACCATGATTTGCTGTGCTTTGGTAGAGGGCAATTTATGGCCACATAGACGTTTATAGGTCTGTATGCAGCGAGCCATAACTGAGGAGTGGTAGGCACAACGCTCAGCTTAGAGCTTCTGGCCCATCAGTGATCAGTGGGGGTCTGACATGTTGCTATGATGTGTAAAAAATGTAGGAGACATCAGTTCTACTCTAATATGTTGTGTCTTCTTAGCAGATTTTCAATAGCAAATATCTTTCTTGTCAGGTCATCACCAGACTGTAGACTGGTTCTTAATGGCTTGTCAAATTTTTTCAGCTCCTGCCATAAACAGCAGTTTGGATCCCCGGGCAGATGGCAAACTTAAATTTCTCCCATCTGCCCTACGTTGAGATCACTCCAATTACAGCATCTTCAGTAAAACAAGCTTTTATTAAAGGGGTTCTCCGAGAAACTAAACAAAATTTAAAAAATAAATATTATGTCATAGTAAAAACATTCATAGGTACCTTTTATTTATCAAAAGAAGCTCGTTTCCCCTAGGGAGTTATCATTGTGGGACCCTAAAATGGCTGCCATCAAGGAATTGCGTCAGAAACACGTCCTAGAATGCCCAGTACACTCACTAGGACGGGCTGCGTCAATACCAACAGCTCAAGACACTGTTCAGCCTGAGGTAACAGCTACTTCCTGATTGAGCTGACTGCTAGTGAGACGTGAACGTGCATATTAGAGCATGCACACTGTGCTTAGGCAGTTCCCAGTTAAGAGAAGGGGAGAAAACAGTTCCCTGGAGACTGTGTTTGCGATCCGTCTCAGGCACCCGTCAGGGCTCTGAAGCGGCAATTTTAAAAGGAATCTACTCTTATTACAGTTTGTGCTGTGCCCTGTCAGCCTGACAGGAGTGAGGGAGGCCGGCTACATCGTGTGTAAGCTAGTAATTTCAGGCAACTTTCTGAGGTTATTTATGATAAACTGAACTTTCCTTGTCACACAGCTCTAAAACAAATGGTATGTAAATCATTATAATCCAATAAAGAAGAATTATATATAGGTTACTAGACTGTACTGTGTCTGTGCACTTATTTATGTGCTGTATTCACATCAAAAAGTGAAGGACTTTTTCTCCCATCCAAAGTAACGGATCTCTGATGGAACTGACAAAAACGGGGCCAAAATAAGCACAACAGGTGCTCAAATAAGAGGATTATTTTTTTTAATTCTTTTTTGAGGGATCACAAGAACAGAAAGCAAAATATTGATGTGAATACAGCACATAAATAAGTGCACAGAACAGTACAGTCTAGTAACCTATCTATAATTCTTCTTTATTGGATTATAATGATTTACATACTATTTGTTTTAAGAGATTTGTTACAAGGAAAGTTCAGTTTCTGATAACCTCAGAAAGTTGTCTGAAATTACTAGCTTCCACACGATGTAGCCGGCCTCCCTCACTCCTGTCAGGCTGACAGGGCACAGCACAAACTGTGATATGAGTAGATTCCTTTTAATATTGCCGCTTCAGAGCCCTGAGACGGATCAAACACCCTCCTCTTCACTGGGAACTGCCTAAGCACAGTGCGCATGCTCTAATATGTACGTTCACGTCTCACTAGCAGTCATGTCAACCATGAAGCAGCTGTTACCTCAGACTGAACAGTGTCTCGAGCTGCTGGTGTTGACGCAGCCCGTCCTAGTGAGTGTACTGGGCATTCTAGGACGTGTTTCTGACACAATGACTTGATGGCAGCCATTTTAGGGTCCCACAATGATAACTCCCTAGGGAAAATGAGCTTCTTTTGATAAATAAAGGTTCTTATGAATGTTTTTACTATGACATAATATTTCTTTTTTTAATTAAGTTTAGTTTCCCAGAGAACCCCTGTATTAAAATGAATAGAAGGTCCCAATAATGTTGAATAATATGTAATTAATTCCATGTTTTATAATTTCTTTTAACAGAGGGGAAAAAAGGTGCCTCTGATTTGTTTGGAGATGCAGATGATATTTCTTCAGATAGTGATGCTGAAAGGAAGCCTCCAACTCCAGGCCAACCAATGGTACGTACCTGTAGACACTGACTGTCAGGCCACCTAATCCATAGATCTTCTGTTTCTTGCTTACACACATTCTGGATTCTAAGCAAATTATGGGATATGTCTGTGGAATCCTCCCATGTTTGACATGAATGCACATATTCTTCTAATGTGTAGGTCAGCCCATAACTACTTCCCACTTTGTGTAGTAATAGTACATTGCTGCAGGCACTAATCAATTTGACTGTTATGGTGCATGATCAGGAGTCGTGCTTGCACCGTCACTTATTGGTGCCAACTTCATATGCAGCCGCAACCCTGCTTCCATTGCCAGGATCGGAACTAACTCTTGATACTTGCAGTTGATCCCCTCATCGGAACAGTTACAGAGGGGCAGTGTCAGACTGGCCACCAAATTACCAGAGGGCCAAGTCTCTGAAGATATAGTGGGCCCCAAAGATCCAAGAGATTTAGAGCTGCCTTTAGAGTTAATCACTTGCCAGTAGGGTCTTTTTCTTTGATTCAAAACCGATAAGCCTTTATTGATGATATAGTTGGGGGTTGGGCCTTGAGAATAATTTCCTCTGGTGGGCCCAAGTAACCATAGCCCGACTCTTGAGACAGAGGTTCCCTCTACCCTCCCAGGCCCCCCAGTGATGCAGTCATGTCATGGCAGCTGGAGACCTTTTGATGGCCTCTTGTGTTACTGCTACCGTTCCACCCTACCTCTAGCAAGATGTAAAAGTTCCTACAGAAGTATTACAGTGTATAGTACAAGGCAAGTGCTTAAAGGGGTTTAAAAAAGTAAAGAACAGTTAAATAAAGTTTTTAGAAATAAAAGAATTTTCCATGGCACCCGTTTTGCATGTTGTCCAGTTCTGTTGCAGCTGATATATAGACATAAAAAAGAATTGCTCGAATTGTCTATATGGAGATTTCACTTACCTTAGTCAAGGAACTAAACAAAAGGGCAAATAGCCAGGAGACAGGCGCTGGGGGTGGACATAGTATTAATTATACCGTTATGCCCGTACATATTATATCTAGCATCAGGCTGACTGATTTTCTGACCTTGATACTGCAGGACGACGATGTAATGGACCAAGATCATCCTGAGGAGGAGCCCGTACCGGAGACCAGGATAGAAGTAGAGATCCCCAAAGTGAACACAGACCTTGGAAATGACTTATATTTTGTGAAGCTTCCTAACTTTCTCAGTGTTGAGCCCAGGTAAGGTACATTCAGGGCAAACATGAAAGGTAACTCCTGTGATAATTCAGTAGTAGTGTATTCATTGCACCCACCAATCCCTGTGGAAAGTGAAAGTCCCAGTTTACTGCTCCGGTTCTGCTCCTATGATGGACACCACCAATGGACCCCATTGACATAATTCGTTCATCGGGTTGTCTGTCGTAGAAGCAGTGCTATTTTTCCAGTCCGATACGACAGGGGCTCCTAACAGAACCTCAGATGGAAATGTGGGCAGAGCATAACTTTTTGTTTGACACGTACATACATTCTGTGTAGCCAGTTGACTTTTAGAGCTTGTGTTCTCTGAACAGCCGTACCTATATATGATTTAGATAGAAGTGCTTTTCTCACAAAACGTGTCCACAGTGTAGCTGTCAAATATGTGATCACTGGGAGCTCCACTGATGAATAGAATTGAGGTCCAAAATGCAGCACTCGGCAGTTTCCGTCAGTCCTATATAGTCCTTAAATGGAGCGGTTGCACACAAATGACCACTGCTCTATTCAAATTCCACCTGTCCACAAACTTTAGTAATCATTTGGGGTCACAGCATTTGGATGCCATCTTTTTTATATTAAAGGCATTGTCTCACTTCAGCAAATAGCATTTATTATGTAGATAAAGTTAATACAAGGCACTTACTAATGTACTGTGATTGTCCATATTGCTTCCTATGCTGGCTGGATTCATTTTTCCATCACATTATACCCTGCTCGTTTCCATGGTTATCCAGCAGTGGTGACCGTGCTTGCACACTACAGAAAAAAGCACAGGCTTACGCCCACTCCCACGGACCCCACCACCAGAGAGACTGGCACCTTTTCCTATAGTGTGCAAGCACAACCACCTCTGCTGGATTGCAGGGTGGTCGTAGCCTTGGAAACTAGCAGGGTATAATGTGATGGAAAAATAAATCCAGCCAGCAAAGGAGGCAATATGGATGATAATATATTAGTAAGTGGTTTGTATTAATTTTTTCTACAAGATAAATGTTATTTGCTGAAGTGAGACAACCCCTTTAATCACCTATCCTTTGGATAAATGCTAAAAGTATCACCTCTCTGGTTATTACATTTCCGGAAAATGAATGTAACGGTACGTAAGGAGCTGTGCCTGTGCTATTACTTTCAGGTTCCAGCTCTATTGCATAGCTGGTCACCATGATCTGACGGCTGGGATTGTGGAAAACTCGGAACTCAGTCATTTAACCCCTTAGCTACAGTTGTTAATGCAGACTACAGCATCTAAGTGGCTGACGGCCTCTTTAAGCAAGGCACAGAATCCCTATAAAGCAGTGTCCCCCAACTCCGGTCCTCAGGGCCCACCTACCAGCCAGGGTTTGAGAATATCCCACAGAATGAATACCTGTGGTAAGTCCTAATGTATGGACACTAATTATATCACCTACTCAATACTAAGGAAATCCTGAAAACATGACCGGCAGGTGGGCCCTGAGGACTGGAGTTACACGGCTTTCATTTACCAGTATGTATTTGGAGTTTGGGGAAGTGGGATTATACTTGTTTTATATGTATTGATGTGGTATGAGTGGAGGTGTATTATGATTTTAAATAGTGTCAGGTTTTTAACTTTGTGTTTCCTCATGATATTAATATGAGTACATTTAGAATTATTATTCTTTGCTTAATGTACTTGTTTGTCTTTAGACCCTTTGATCCACAATATTACGAGGATGAGTTTGAAGATGAAGAAATGTTGGATGAAGAAGGAAGAACCAGGCTGAAACTAAAGGTATTTTTTTCCATTCATTAGATTTTTCTATTCATTCTTTGTTATTTTTATTTGATCTCAGTTCCATCATTAACGACGGCCCATTGTCTTCTGGCAGCAGTTGATGAGATTTTTTTAAATGGCTGCCGGAGCACTCCGGCGCTAAAAACCTGCTGCTACTAGGAGCCTGTGATCTTAGCGCTGGCTCCTGCTTAACAGCCAAGTTCGGACGAAGCTCTGACCCTAGCTGTTAACACCTTGTACATGCTGTGATCCGTACAGCATCGCGTTTCCCACAATGACCCGATTGTCGCTGGGGGAGCAATACTCTAATCCCTGGGGACCTATGAAGGACCCCAGGGCTGTCTGCATTGTAAGCCTGCTGTTAGGTGCCACATTCTCATGCAGGGGCACATCTGTGTTATGGAGAGTATTATGGTATTTCAAATTCACGAGACAAGGAATCCTTGAACACAACCCCTTGCCTACAAGCAAACTCAAAACCCAAAAAATTAAGCTATGCTCCCAATTTTTGTCTGCCTTTACAGCTCACCTGTGTGTAGATGTAGTATACAAGCATTGTATATGTTTTCCTGTTTTGACATTACACAGTAAATTACTGATAATCCAGTGTCCTCAGGTCTGGTGCAGTTCAACATTCCAGACTATTGAATGTTTTTCTGCACATGATGATTGAATCCTCTGTGGTCATCAGAGCCCTACATCCATATATCTAGGCCCCATGCTGGGCCTTCAGGACTCCTCTAGGCCTCAGGATTCACCTTTTCTAAAATGTGAAATTCTACCTTGTATATGATGCTTTTGGGGCTTAATGTGTACTTAGCAGCTGTCAGACTTCAGCTGTTGATAAACCACTAGCCCCAATGTACCTCATTGGATTGTATTACCCTCTTCATTAGCAGGTCATTTATTATGGCTAGGGCTACACTGTCACTTTGTACCCCTCTCAAACCAAAGACTGCAGTGTAGCTCCATCACGAGTAATCACAACTAATATAAGTAAATTACTACGACACAACATTTGCATACAATCCAACAGAACTACACAGAGCAGGTCCGGATCTACACAAGTCTGACCAATGTGTAGTGAATGGAAGCAGTGCCGAATTTACCAGCTGTGTCCACTAGACAATTGTAGCTCTGGCATCGACTTCTGGCACTGGATCTACCCCAAAGCAGGTGATCGGCAGAGGTGCGGGGTGTCAGAGACCCATCAGTCAGATATTGAGGTTCTAACCTTAGCATAGGCCATCAATGGTAAAATCCTGGACAACCCCTTTAAGGTAGCTTGCCTATGATAATAACTAGTGTGTTTTCTTGTTTCTACTAATAGGTTGAAAATACCATCAGGTGGAGAACACGCAGGGACGAGGAAGGAAATGATATAAAGGAGAGTAATGCACGGATTGTTAAATGGTCAGATGGCAGGTAAGTGTCACCTGGCTGTGCTCATCTGCTTGCACTTTGTAACTTGTCTTTGACGTCATATTTGTCATTTTTCTTGCAGTATGTCCTTGCACTTGGGTAATGAAGTATTTGATGTGTATAAAGCTCCATTACAAGGAGACCACAACCATCTTTTTATCAGACAAGGAACAGGTTTACAAGGTCAGGCTGTATTCAAGACCAAGCTGACGTTCAGGTAAGGCGGTGCTGTTCTCCACATTTTCCATCTTACTTGTTGGATTTTCTCTTTTTACCCTTCTTCAATTCAGTTTTGGCAGGTTTGACTGCGCTGACAGCAGCACTACATGCTTCTCATTGAGACATGGCAGTATTATTTCAGTGCGGTTTTGAGACCTTTTGTTTTGGCATTATATAGTATATGATCGTGGAAATTCTAAGTTATAAAGAATACATCAATATATAAAGCCGTGCATCATTATTGATACAGGACTCATGAAACTAAATGACTTGCATTTTTGTGTATTTGTTAGTGTCGATATGGAAATTTTGTTAGTATACGAATATGCAAGACATTTTGTGATTATATATGTCCGACCTAAATCTGGACTGAATATCCAGGGCCTCATGGATGCGGTCTGTTTTCTACAGATCTTTAAAAAGACACCCATAGTAGTGCAGAAGGCATTTGCTTTATCTCGATTTCAATATGGCGGTGTATATATATGTTTTCTTTGGTTTACATGTCATGCAGAAAAATGTATGACTTATTCCATCACATGTTTTATATACAGAGCTTTTCTCCTCTAGAAGCATTGCTTATAGGCCATAATAGCTCCATAGCACGCCGCACATTGTAAGGCTGTAGTATGAAGACTGATGTTGTACAGTCTTCATGCATGTGTATGAGGCCCAAGGTAGGGCTGTGCAGATTGCAAAAGCCAGGTAGCCACTGCACCTAGAAATTTTCTGCTGGTGAATAGGGCTGCAGCTATCGATTCTTTTAGTAATCAAGTATTCTACCGATTAAACTAGTACTCTAGTAAGAAAAAACTAATTAAAAAAACGTTTTCTATAAAAACTCACCAGTCCCACTGCCATTAGTCTCCCCCCTCCAGTGCCATCAGTACCCCCTCCAATGCAATTAGTTCCTCCAGCAGTGCCACTAGAGCCCCCAGTGCCATCATCTCCTCTCAGTGACACCAGCTGCCCCCACTGCCATCATTTCCCTCACTCCCCCTCCTAGCCATCAGTGCCCAGCCGCAGCGCCAGTGAACCTTTCCTGTAAGGGTGCTGCCGACACTCCAGAGATCTTCCATCCTTTTCTTCACACGCTGCACTGAGACCTGACGTCACACAGCATCAGGTCATAGTGCGTGGTCACGTGCACTATGTCCTGACGACGTGTGTATGTCAGGATCCAGTGCAGTACTGTGCGGGCAGGCGGGTGACCACGGAGCGTGAGTAGTAGCAAGCTCTTCACTCAGACTGCATGGTCACATGGCACAAACGGATCATCGATGCAAAAAATTTGCATCAAGGATTTTTTTGTGTCGAGTTAATCGATTAATTCGAGTAATCGTTTCAGCCCTACTGGTGAATACATATTGTGGGGTGTTTTCTATGGGTATGTATTGGAATTCCTATAATGTGTCTCCAGGGGTGATCTAGACGCTACGGCAAATAGCCCACTCCTGATATGTATTTAGAGACTGCAAAGTCAAATAAGCCTGTCACAAAGTGCTCCTTTACATATAATTTGTATTTGCCCTCAGGCCTCATTCCACCGACAGCGCCACTCACAGGAAGATGACTCTGTCCCTTGCAGACAGATGTTCTAAGACTCAGAAGATCAGGATTCTTCCGATGGCAGGACGTGATCCAGAGTCTCAAAGAACAGAAATGATTAAGGTAAAACATTTGACCTCCTATGCGTTTTGGTTGATAAGTAAATTTATTTTGTGAGATAACAAGTAACTATAAGAACGGACAGGCTGGTTTGGAGTATTCCTTAACCCACATTATGTTTGTATAGTAAACTACCAGTGAGCCAGCTTAGTACATATTACTTTTCTAGAGTGACAACTATGATGCTGTCACTACAAGACTTGACTTTAAAAGCGGGCCATCAGGTTTTTTGTTTGGGTTCCAGCATTCAGACAATGCTTTGTCATCAAAAATACTGGGACCGTTAATGGAAACCACATACTAGAAATGTGAACAGAACCTCAATGCTGTCTATATAATTAAATCCGTTTTTGTAAACTACAGCTCAAAATAGTGATATTTCATTATCTTGTTTCCATGCAGAAAGAAGAAGAGAGACTGAAAGCATCAATCCGCAGAGAGTCACAGCAGCGCAGAATCAAAGAAAAGCAGCACCAGCGTGGTCTAAGCGCTAATTACCTGGAGCCTGACCGCTATGATGATGAAGACGAAGGAGAAGAGTCGATAAGCCTGGCGGCCATCAAGAACAGATATAGAGGAGGGAGAGGTAAAGAAACATTTGGAAGTCCCATCAGTGTTTGTGAGGTTTTAAAGCTGACCTTTCATGGTTTTATATTAATTGAGATAAATACCTTTACTTGCGTGGTACCCTGATGTTGCCATCCTGCCTATTTTTTTCTAAAATATCGCTCCTACTCCCCGCTGTGCCCCCCTATATTTTTCCTGCTCAGTATGCAAATACTGATTATCAGTACAGGGAGGAGGAGACTCCAGGGTTTCTCAATAGGTGTCTCCTTCTCCCTGGCTGTGCCACGATCCAATCACAGCCAGGGAGAAGGTGAGTTTTTTTTTTTTCTCCCTGGTTGTGACGCTCACTGCTGTGATTGGATTGCGGCACAGCCAGGGAGAAGGAGAGGCGTAGGAGCGATATTTTAAAAAATCAGGCAGGGTGGCAGCATCAGGGTACCACGCAAGTAAAGGTATTTATCTCAATTAATATAAAACCATGAAAGGTCATCTTTAAATCTGTATTTCACTCCACATACCCACCAGGGGGCACACTGAAGAGTGTCTGGGTTCTAAAAGACATTCTTTATTGCGCTGTATGCTTGGACTCTAGCTTTCATTTAAAAAGCATGGTGTGGTGTAGTGCTTCTCAGTGGAGTTTTATGTTCTCGCTTTGCTTCTGTCACATTTGATAATCAATTACTGCTGTACGTTCTGCTTGAGAAGTACTTGAATTATATGGAGCGTTGGCATGTTTTACAGAGGAAAGAGCCCGTATCTACTCATCGGACAGTGATGAAGGTTCCGATGATGACAAAGCTCAGAGATTACTCAAAGCAAAGAAACTGAACAGTGATGAGGAGGTGAGTCTAGTACTGTTTTCACAGACAAGCCGGCTTACGTACCTTCTGATGGCCAGGCATACCTACCTATTTATAACTTATGTGGTTTCTACACATTTTATACATTTAATCTTATTTAGTCCTTCCAAATATTGCAGCACTATACAGAAAATATAACTATTCCCAGCCTTATTCGAGCCTATAAATGAGTGTTCCACACTCACTCACTCTTACCCCTCGAGCAAGTTAATTGTGGATTTATTGTTGAGCTTCACGTTGCTTCTGTGCTCCAACCATGGCTTTCCTAAAATGAGCAGCGCCAATCAAAATGTCCTGTGGGCTCCAAGTCAGCTGAATATGTCCTATATTAATGAGCTTTGCGATTTTTACTTCTCATTCCCCTGTCTAGGAGGGAGAGCCGTCAAATAAGAGGAAGGCAGATGATGAAGACAAAGTCAGCAAAAAGCACAAGAAATATGTCATTAGTGATGAGGAGGATGAAGATGAGGATTTGTAACATGCGTATATATGTATTTTATGTTGTACATAGATAGGATTCTGTTCATTAAATAAATTTACAAAATTCAACGGTTCTTAAATGATTTTTGCTCCATAACTAAACATAAAACTGAATCTATTTGCCGTACACACCACTCTATCTATTGAAGAGAATTATGAGCTGTTGTTGGAACTGTAACGGATTATAGGGCTTTTGTGTGACTTCAGAATTGCAGGATAGGACATCAAAATTTGATCGGTAGGGTCCAACTCTTCCATTACATACTAAAGCAGAGAGATATAAATGAAATTATGTATATCAAGGGAAGAAACAGAACTGGATCGCACATCCACAATGCTATGCTTTGATCTAATTAACCTCGCTATCTCAGCGTGATATTAAAGTGTACAGCCCCCTATACTGCATGCTGTACAAGAGGCATTAGTGTACATTAGAAATTAATGAAATTATGATGATGTTTAGTACTGCTGGTCACTGTAGTTCAGTTCATTGAAAGTGAATGTCCGTAAGCTGTAGTGCCAGGCATAGCCGCAACCCTACACTGTGTATGAGTATACTAGGGCAGCACGATATGGGAGTTTTGTGCGATTGCGATTAGGGCCCTAAAAATTGCGATAACGATATGCGATGCGATATTTTAAGGGAATTGTGCTAGAGGTCTATCTGCTTGGATTTTCAAGGTAAAAGCACACACAGATGACTGATAATGTGAGATGTAGTTATGCTGAACTCAAGACCTGAAACGCACAGTGTTTTTCAAAATAAAATACATATTTGCATTAGTGCAAAAGTGCAAAATACTAAACTTGCCATTTTCTTAATAGCGCTGCACAGAAGAGAGAAATAGAATAGATATAAGAACATGTGTTCATTAAAATAACGACTTTCCACCAGCCCCTCCTCCCTCTCCGCAGTGTAACTGATGTATCGCCGGCCGCGCTGTGCAGCAGCGATATATTGTGCAGGCCTAGAGTATACATTAAATGGTGGCGTGGCTGATTGTCAAGAGTGCCTGCATTTGAATCTAAATATTGGTTCATTGTGAATTTGAGGTCCAACATAGTGAAATTGTTTTGTACTTTCTTCAAAAATATTTTCCGATGGTGGCTAAAAAAATTAAGACTTCCAAAACAATAGACCCTACAAGATGGTCAGGGTTTAGAATTCTCATCAGTTATATCCAGAGTGTGCCCTAGAGCAGGAACGGGCAAACTGCGGCTCTCCAGCTGTTGCAAAACTACTCCCAGCATGCAAAGACTGCTTACAGCCATCAGCCTACAGCAGGGCATGGTGGGAATTGTAGTTTTACAACAGCTGGAGAGCCGCAGTTTGCCCATCCCTGCCTTAGAGCAATAAGAACCCAGTTATAATGTACTAATAAAATGTAACCTTTATTCCCCACTTAATAATAAACCTCTAGGATTACCGGTAATTAAAACCACAAGTGTTTACCCACCATGAGGATTATTGTCCAGATACATATGGCTGACTATGGGACCATTACACATTAAGCTATTCACTCTGGGTTTATTATATATAGCTGTCAGTGCCAAAGTTTGACTAGTAGCTGGGTGAACTGATTTTAAGATTAGAATCTACTGTAGCTGAGAGCTGTGGGAATCGACAATATCATTGCAAACGTCTATTTAGGAGCTGGGTGACACAGTACTCCCTGAGTGGACAGCTTTGGTTCTAACCTATGCATCATGGGGAAAGAAAAAAAAAACGCCTGTCCACAGTGCTGCTGTGCCCATGCTGTCACCTCGTGCCTGGCAATGGTGGCTTTGGCTGCAGCCAGTCACAGGCCTCAGAAGTCACATCTGTTTGAATGTCATAGACAGCATGTCATATAATACTTTAAATGCTTTTGTCTAGAAATGCTTCTAAGTGTTTAGCAAACTGTGTGTGACTTGCAAAAATAAAAAAAATTGTGCGCCTCCAGTTTTGGAAAATGGGCATGGTTAGCTATGTTAACCACTTCAGCCCCCCTAGCTTAAACCCCCTTAATGACCAGACCACTTTTTACAATTCTGCACTACACTACTTTCACCGTTTATTGCTCCGTCATGCAACTTACCACCCAAATGAATTTTACCTCCTTTTCTTCTCACTAATAGAGCTTTCATTTGGTGCTATTTCATTCTTGCTGACATTTTAACTTTTTTTGCTATTAATAAAAATGTAACTACATTTTTGCCAAAAAATGAAATTTTTCGCTTTCTGTTGTAAATTAAAAAAAACAAAAAACTACATTTCTATATGCATTTTTCTATAAATGTATTGTTCTACATGTCAATACCTTTCCGAAATGGGGTTATTTGTGGGATGTGTTTACTGTTCTGCCATTTTGGGCGGGGCTAAATTGTGAGCAGCCATGTAAAACCTAAAGGTACTCGTTGGAATTTGGGCCCCTTTGCAAACCCAGGCTGCAAAAAAGTGTACTCATGTGGTATCGCCGTACTCAGGAGAAGTAGGGCAATGTGTTTTGGGGTGTATTTTTACATATACCCATACTGGGTGAGAGAAATATCTCAGTAAATTGTCAACTTTGTATGAAAAACATTTAAAAGTTGTCATTTACAGAGATATTTCTCTCACCCAGCATGGGTATATATAAAAATACACCCCAAAACTTATTGCCCTACTTCTCCTGAGTACGGCGATACCACATGAGTGACACTTTGTTGCAGCCAAGATGCGCAAAGGGCCCCAAATTCCAATGAGTACCTTTTTTACGCATTTGGATTCTCACGCTTTAGGACCCCTAAAATGCCAGGGCAGTATAAATACCCCACAAGTGACCCCATTTTGGAAAGAAGACACCCCAAGGTATTCCGTGAGGGGCATGGCGAGTTCACAGAAATTTTTTTTTTTGGCACGAGTTAGCGGAAATTGATATTCCACTAACTGTGTGACAAAAAAATAAAATTTTACATGAACTCACCATACCCCTCACGGAATACCTTGGGGTGTTTTTTATTACACGTATGGCCACCATTAGGAGTTTCTGCGATTCTCCTTATATTGAGCATACGGGTAATGAGTTTTTTTTTTCCGTTCAGCCTCTGGGCTGAAAGAAAAAATGAACGGCACAGATTTCTTTATTCGCATCGATCAATGTGGATAACAAAATCTCTGCCAAAATCAGTGACTGCGGTGCGGTTCGGTGGGCTGGGCGCTAACTACCTAACAAGTAGCTAACTAATTGCGGACAAGAAAAGGCATTTTCTATATAGTTCTGGCAATGTGCGGATCTGCAAAATGCGGAAAGCACATTGCCGGTGTCCGGGTTTTGCGGATCTGTAAAACACATATGGACGTCTGAATGGAGCCTTACAGGGGGGTGATCAGTGACAGGGGGCTGATCAGGGAGTCTATATGGGGTGATCAGGGGTTAACAAAGGGTTAATAAGTGACAGGGGGGGGGGGTAGTGTGGTGCTGGGTGCTACTTTACATAGCTACCTGGTCCTCTGGTGGTCGATCCCAGCAAATGGGACCACCAGAGGACCAGGTAGCAGGTATATCAGACGCGGTTAACAAAACAGCGTCTGATATACCGCTTTGATGCGATTTAATTCGCATCTACAGCCTGCCAGCGATTGATCATCGGTGGCAGGCTGCAGTGTAAGAGCGTGTGCGTTCACAGAAAGTCTCGCGAGATGACGCACGGATGCGTCCGGGTCAGAACAACACAACCGCCTGCTGGACACATCCGTGCGTTAGGCGGTCGTGTAGCGGTTAATGAGATTTATTGCTAAGACTTTCAAATAAAATAAACTCCGGTACGGGGAGCATAGGAATACTGGAGTAGCATTTCTAGACAAAAGTGTTAGGGTTAAAAATTGCCAAATTTAATTTACTTGGACAGCACCCTGCCACCCCACATGTGTGACATTTGATGGTGCAAAGTGCTTCAGATTCCTCTGACGTCAATTTAAAACACACTTGTATCAGCATAACAACAAAGCACAGTCTATGAACACATGGGGGGAATTTATCAGGTTACATTGGTATACTTTGCACCAAACGTCGCATGTTGAACTTTGTGCATCTTAGGCCAAGTTCACACTTAAGTTATTTGGTCAGATGTTTACATCAATTATTGTGAGCCAAAACCAGGTGCGGGTCT
This sequence comes from Bufotes viridis, assembly GCA_033119425.1. Classification (NCBI taxonomy): domain Eukaryota; kingdom Metazoa; phylum Chordata; class Amphibia; order Anura; family Bufonidae; genus Bufotes; species Bufotes viridis. The sequence continues at coordinate 129,637,699 of CM065590.1, forward strand.
AAAACACAGAACAATTCCAAATCCTTCAATTATGCCCTATCTCTGACTAGGCTTCACTACTGGTTTTGGCTCACAATCACTGATGGAAATAACTGACCAAAAAACTGAAGTGTGAAGCTGGCCTTAGAGTGCATTCACATCACCATTTCGCTTTCCGTTCTTCTGATCTATCAGAAGAAGAGAAGGAAAGAGAAAAAAAAAAAAACAATCCTGTTAAAAACGCATCCTGTTGCATCAGTTATGCATAGTATCCGTTATTTTACAGGATCCAGTTAAAAAAACTGATCCTGTCAGTTTTCATCCGTTTGAGCCATTTCTGTCTGAGATCCGTTTTTTAGACAGAAAAAAAAGTTTTGCATGCTGGATCTCGAATGGAAATGGCTCAAACGGATGACAACTGATGCAACAGGATTATATATATATATATATATATAATATATATTTTTACAGTATCCTGTTTTTCTTGCTCTTATCATTGGGGGACACAGCAGACCATGGGTATAGCAACTGCTGCTGCTGCCACTAGGAGGCGACGCTAGGCAAAAGTGTTAGCTCCTCCTCTCAGCTATACCCCTCCTGCATACACTGAGCTAATCAGTTTCTGCAGTCCTCCCCTCCAGCCTCACTACTACCTCTGTGCTAGTGGCTGAAGAGGTGACTCTGCTGGTACCCCGAGGGAGGGGTGAACAGAAGAGGATGAAGATGGGGTGAGTATTGTGAACACAGGGTGAGTATTACCCCCTCCATCCACCACCTCCCCCAATCTCTCACCCCCACCTCCCCTCTCCATTTCCCTTTCAAATGCTGTTTCCTTCTGGCCCAGGTTTTCTCATTGCGCCCCCCTCTCTTCACCCCATACCTCTGGGGCTGACCAGTACCAGTTCCCAGTGGTCTTATTCCCTCCTGGAGGGACCACTGCATCCAGCTGCCGGGCGTCGTGTCTAGGGTTCAAGAATCCCACAGCTGTTCTTCCCGGCTGGAAGTCCTTCTGGTGGGCCCGCTCCTACGTGAGTCCCCGGCTTTGCAGCCTACTAGGCTGCAACTTCCATCCTGGAGTTTGGTGGGCAGGGACTATCCCCCTTGTGCAAAATCTTTGCGCCCAGATGTCCACCTTCTCCAGGAGCCTGATGAGCTCCACCCCCGGGCTGTCTAAAAAATAAAAAACTTACTTGCCTGCCACCTTACGGAGGCTGGCTTCCCCATTACATGGTTGTATAGTTTCAAATTAACCCCTTCTTGCCTTCAGTTGAGGCTAGGGGTTTCAGTTTTTGAATACACGACTATATTTTTATATTTAAATAAATAATAAGTTACCCTGGCGCTATCAAGTGCTGAGTGTGGTGTCTGTTGCAGAATAAACCCCCTCTAAGGTGGTGCATGTGCGCTCCCCCTCATGTGGTTACTGCCGCACTTCTCTGCAACAAGTCCACTGTTTGTTTTACATGCCATCTCAACCCCCCCCCCCTTCCACGGACACGCACTGGCAGCGTATTTCTATTAGCACTAGAGATCATACCTACTACTGTAGGGCCTCCTTCCCAGGTGGTGTGTCTACCTTGACTTTGGCTTTTGTGGCTACTACGGTATAGCCTCCTTCTCAGGTGGAGTATTTACACTAGTGCTACATACCATGGCTACTTTGTGGTTCCTTTCTCCCTCCTTGCATTTGCACTGGATATGGTTCTGTGGTTTCTACCACATTGCCTTGTGTTCCGTTCCATGTTTCGGCACTGGCTCTGTATGCTGTAGCTTCTGCTGCTTCTCTTCTTCTATAGGTGGAACCCTCACACTGGTCCTAGGTGTAGTGATTGTGTCTAAATTCCCTCTCAGATGGATCTCCGACTCATTTTAAGTGACCTATGGATGCCGCTGCACTAATAGGTGGGGTCTTTATGCTGGCGCTTGCAGTTTGAGCTGAGTCGTCCACTCATTCCTGAATTTCAAGGAGGAGCGGAGGCAGGCAACGGTCGTGTGCATGTAGCCTTAGTGTGCATGCTATAGCTGATGAGCCATTCACTTCTGGTGCACACTATTGCGGGGTTCTCCCTGGTTGGCATAACCTCCTGGTGTTTATGACATTGGTCTACCACAGGGGTAGGCAACCTGCGGCTCTCCAGCTGTTGTGAAACTACAACTTCCAGCATGCATACTTCCTCTGCTCTTCTCAGAACTCTCATAGACCTGAATGTAGCATGCTGGGAATTGTAGTTTCACAACAGCTGGAGAGCCGCAGGTTGCTGACCCCTACCACATGGTTCCCATTTCAAGTGGGACATTAGCGCTAACTGTTGACGCTGTGACACCATCAACACTGCCTCTTTTAAGAGATGAATAATAGCTTTGACATGTACTTATGTAGGGGACACACCTATTCATCAACTACTTTTCCCCCCTCACCAGACGGAGCTATGGTGCTCTCGCATGTTGTCAATGCTAATAGATGTTTTGTCGCTGGAACGCAACACCCTTTCGACGGTATGCCCCTCCGCAAGACTGTTTTTGTCTATCTGGCCAGTATCTATACTCCTGAGGTTGGATTCTTACTGTTCTGGAACCCCTGCACTATTTTTTATTATATGTCCAGATTTTCTCTGGTCTTTTTATGACGTCGTACATAGTCATCACATTCATCACAATCTCGGACCAATTTGTGCATTCCGCTGATGACAGCGCTGTCCCCTGCAGGCAGAGTAGCTACACGGTGACAGTAGATGGTCTCTGATGAATCTACATGCCTCCAATATTTTTGGCGTCAACTTTGCTTCTACCTATCACTACGGTATTTTTGTTCTTCAGCCTACAGTTGGGTCTGCCTGATCCAGGCAGTTTGTGGACTATCAAGCAGCTTGTTTTGTTAGAAGTCTCACGACAAGTCTCTACAGTTCTGGGGGCATCTGTCTTCCACAGTACCTACTCCTTAGGGAGCATTTCCTTTTACAGCACATGTATGCTGTGATCCTTACCTTTTGGATTGGCTTCCATGAGTGTATTCCGCCAAGTAGTAGCCTGCTCTCTTTTAAGAGTGTGGTTGCTCAGTTTCCTCAGGCGGTCTAATGCCATTTATGATATGGTCCTGGATCCAGCATCACTCGCAGTCTTCCTTTTGTCCAGTGGCGGAGGTTGCTTTGGCTGCACTCTTCTGCCGCATTGCTCTCTGCTGCAAGGCTGGGATGCTATTGATCCCCGAGGACACAGTCTTTTCCTTTCAGACTACTCCCCATTTGCCTATGGTTCTTCATTTTCTACCTCTGATTGGTTCCCGTTGTGGCTTTTTGTCCCGCTTGGCCATCCCTTATCTCTGTCTTGATGAGTGATCATATTCCATACTTTTTAGTCTCTTCTAGGGTTGTTTCGGGTATTGAAGTTTCGATACCCAATCGATACTTTTCTCTGGTATCGAGCTCGATACCAGGATTAGTATTTTATAGATACTGGGCTGCGCTACTGCACAGCCCAGTATCAGAGAACGTGGCTGCGCCGCTCTCAGCGTGGCCATGTTCTCCTCGGCAGCACAGGGAGAAGGAGGCAGTCTCTCCCGCCCCCTGTGCTGCCGCTGCAACCAAAAGAGGGAGAGGGGCGGGGCGGAGCGGGAGCACTGGCCAGCAATGACTAGTAACGTTTCATATATAAATGCAGGCAGAAGACACACGCTGCCGGCACCTGCCTGTGACCCAGCACTGCGATCAGAGGCAATTAACCCCTCAGGTGCCGCACCTGAGGGGTTAATTGCCGAGGATCACAGCGATGGGTCACAGGCAGGTGCCGGCAGCGTGTGTCTTCTGCCTGCATTTATATATGAAACGTTACTAGTCATTGCTGGCCAGTGCTCCCACCCCCACCCCCGTCCCCGTCCCCTGTATTAAAACATTGGTGGCCAGTGTGGCCCCCCCTCCCCCCAGTAATAAAAGCATTGGTGGCAGTGGCCACAGGGTCCCCTCACCTCCTTCTCATTGGTGGCAGTGGAAGTGATCGGAGCCCCAGCAGTGTAATGCTGGGGCTCCGATCGGTTACCATGGCAACCAGGACGCTTCTGAAGTCCTGGCTGCCTTGGTCTGCTCCCTGCTGCTGTGTGCACTGTGCACAGGGCAGCAGGGAGAGGGTGAGATCCTATTCACCCTGATAGAGCTGTATTAGGGTGAATAGGATGAGAATATCCCAGGTTCTAGCCCCTAAGGGGGAAAATAGTTAATAAATAAACTGTAAAAAAAAAAAAAAAAGTTAACAAAGTACACCAATTTTACATATTAAATATAAACAATACATAAATAAAATATTACATATCGCCGCGTCTCAAAAGTCCAAACTATTAAAAAATCCACTTTTATGCGGTGAATGCAGTAAAAAAAAAAAATGCACAATTCGCCATTTTCTTTTAGTCGCCGTAAAAAAGTAGGATAGCACTGTTATATTATGAGCTGGCGGTTCCAAAAATGCGGAATGCACGCGGATTTTTTGGGCGTTTTTTATTTTTTTCGCGTGGTATCGAATGGTATCGAGTATCGCAATACTTTTTTATGGTATCGATACCGAATCAAAATTTTGGTACCGAAACAACTCTAGTCTCTTTTTGTGCTGGATTGTTTACAAGGGAGTGGCTACTCGCTGTTTTCTTTTACACTGGGTTCAGACCTGAGCGTTTTGAAGCCTAGCGTTTTTGGTGCGTTCAAGACTGGCGTTTAGGCGCGTTTTTTCAAGCGTTTTGGTAAATAGTGTAGGCGCGTTTGACGCGCGTTTATGTGATTGACTGCATAGTTGGCCAATGATCAATGATATAGTTTGGCCAATCTGAGTGCTTTAGAGGTGTGACATTCCATGGTGGCTGATTCAGCATGTTGCAAACTTTGTAAAACGCGCATCCATAGGCGCGTTTTACGCTGCACAAACGCCCGAACAACACGCCTATCGCGTTTCCCATTGAAGTCTATTGCCACCAAACGCTCGAAAAACGCCCGAATTAACGCGAACATACTTGCTTATGCTTCGGACGTTTTTAGGCGCCTTCGAACGCGCATAAAAACGCGCAAGTGTGAACCACCCCCATAGGAATGCATGGTTCCTGTACTGTTGTGCGTTTTTTTGCGCGTTCGAACGCGGCGTTTTACGCGAAAGTGTGAACTGAGTGTTACAAATTTGCCCACAGCGGTCTCCTCACGTATCTAGGAGATCCCTACAGGACTAGTCCTCTGCCAGTTGCCCAGTAATTCCTTCCAGTTTTTTCTGGGTTGAAGTATCCCATCCCGATACTTACACATTTGGTAAGGTCGTACCTGGGTCTTCCTGTTGCTCATTCGCCAGGTCTCGTGCATACCCAGGTTCTATAGGCTCATTTCTGTTGAGTAAACACCCCTCGGTTTTCCATGACCTATTGTCATGCAAGACATCCTGGGTTTCCAGTCCAGGTCCCCACAGCAATTCTGTGGTCCTTGTTATCTCGAAGTACCTTCCACACATCATCTTCAGTCGTCAGACATGATTATCCTTCTTGTGGGTATCTTCTGAAACCACTTGAGCCCTTGGGCTTTAATTGGGTTTTCCTCTTTTTGCCCAGTGCGTTCTATGCTCTCTGGCTGGCCTTCCTGGTTCATGCTCTTCCTGTGCTATTCAGGGTTCCTGTGCATCCTTTCCCCACATTTCTGTGCGGGATTCCATGGCTAGCCTTAGATTTGTTCTAGTCTTTTATTCCCTCCCCATGGTACTGCTCTGGAACGTCCCATGGTCTCCTGTGTCCCCAATGATATGATTGAGAAAATAGTATTTTTGTGCTTACTTGTAAAATCCTTTTCTCACTGAGTTCATTGGGGGACACAGCACCCACTCAGTAAGTACATTGCTGGTTCTTTTTGATGGGTCCCACCTGTTCTTGGTTCTGACCCATCTCTAGCTCTCTTTCTTACAATTGGTTTCTGTTGGCTTCTTCTGGCTGCTCCTACTGCTTTTGTACAAACTGATTAGCTCAGTATCTGCAGGAGGGGTATAGCTGAGAGGAGGAGCTAGCACTTTTTTTGCCTAGTGTCGCCTCCTAGTGGCAGCAGCAGCTATACCCATGGTCTCCTGTGTCCCCCAATGAACTCAACGAGAAAAGGATTTTACAGGTAAGCAGAAAAAAATCATATATATATTTTTTTCTCTGACGGGTCAGAAGAACGGAAAGCTAAACAGTGATGTGAATGCACCCTAACACTTGTGTAAAAAATTGCTACTGCATTTCTAGACCAACTAGTTTGTGCTTTTTTTTTTTGGCAATGCTAAATCCTGAGTAAAACTAATTAACATATCTAACATGCCCACTTTTCAAATCTGGCGTTAGCGGTATAAAAATGCAAAGAGCTGCAATTTATTTCTGTAGTGAAGCACAGAATGTCACAAAGCCCTATTTAGTGACTTTTTGAAGCCAGAATTCTGGAGTACAGGGTGTGATAAATTCTCCCAATTGACATCATCAAATTAAGATAAAGCTTTATAAACATGCACATCATTGTGAGCACATCACAATGCAAGACATGTCATAAATGAAAGCATGCTGTACTGTGATATCACTACAATGGTGAATAGCCTATAAATGAATACATAGTCTATTGTGACATCATCCATAAAATGGAAACAGAATAGTAATAGAGGCAGGTACTATAGTGGCGTCACCACAAAAAAAAAATTCTGCAAATAAAGACAAGAACACAATTCTCCACTGCAGAATACAGCCTATGAATAAAAAAAACTGTATATTAAAGGATTTTTCCAGAGTAATGGTTGTTTTTTTAATTTGATCACATTGCTTGCTGATAGGCTAGTTTTGCATGAGAGCTACTGAAAGAGCATAGCACAACAAGCTATGTGGTTTCCCTAACTCATGAACATCGTAGCTTGTTGTGCTATGCTCTTCTAGAAGCTCTCATGCACAGCAATAAGAGCTACTGAAACAGCAGAGCGGGGGGGGTTGAGCGCGTTTCCTGGCCAGGAGGTGGCTGGAACTGTCTTATCTCACCTTAATAATGGCTAGATTAGATGCATCAGGATGTCTTCAGTTTAGTACTGACACGTTTTTTGGCCGTTGCTGCAGATTTTCCTCCGGCCAAAAATCCTAAAGACATGCCGCAAGGACAGGTCTCGGATTTAATGCGCATTAAAAGGCATTAATCTGGATCCGAGTTTAAGCTAAAACGTAGTTTCGGCGCATCGCCGTATCCGACGTTTAGCTTTTAAGAATGTTACTAAAGTCCCAGCTGCCATGGAAAAGAAGCGGGGAGCCGGGGGAAAAGCTACTACCTTCCCTGCCGCGGCTGGGGTGCTCCTCGATGACGTCACCGGGTCCCTGCGTCGCATGGTTCACATAGCTATGCTATCTGAGCAATGCGCTGAATGGATCGTACGGCGCATTGCTCACATAGCATAGCTATGTGATCCATGCAACGCAGGGACCCGGTGATGTCATTGAGGAGCGCCCCGGCAACCGCACGGAAGGTAGTAGATTTTCCCCCGGCTCCCCGCTTCTTTTCCATGGCAGCTGGGACTTTAGTAGCATCCTGGCTGCCATGGTAACCTGAAAGCATATTGAAGACTGATCAGTCTTCAAATGCTTTCAGTTGTCTTGCGTTGTGATGGATCCGGCTGGATCCTCACAATGCAGATGTGAAAGGGGCCTAAGAATAGATCTCTCCTTTGCTCTGTTCAGCTTTCCCTCTACCCTGACCAGTCTCCCACCCCAGCCGCTGGAAAACATCCCTACAGCATGATGGTATTGGGCAGGCGATGAGCAATGCCTGGTTTCCTCCAGATATGATGCTTAGAACTGAGGCCACAAGTTCAGTCTTGGTTTCATCAGACCAGAGAATCTTGTTGCTCGCAGTCCGAGAGTTCTTCAGATGCTTTTTTGTAAACTCCAGGTTCATGTGTCTTTTACTGAGGAGAGGCTTCTTTTTGGCTACTCTGCCATAAAGCTTAAATTGGTAGAGTGCTGAAGTGATGATTGACCTTAATGAAGTTTCTCCACACAGGATCTTTGGAGCTAAGCTGGAATGACCATTGGTCACCTCTCTTACCAAGGCCATTATCTCCTAATTCCATAGTTCCTTAGCCAGCTCCATAAAGAGTCCAGCTTGTTCCAAACTTCTTTCATTTAAGCATTATGGAGGCCACTCTCTGTTCTTGGGAACTTTAAGTGCAGCAGGAATTTTTTGCACCATTCTTCAGACTTGCATCCACACAATTCTGTCTCTGACCTTTACAGGCATTTCTTTCTTCCACTTGACTTTTTTGCTCTATGCATTGTCAGCTTTGAGTTCTTATATAGGATTGTCTTTCCAAATTATGTCCAATCAACTGAATTTACCACAGGTGGACTCCAATCAAGGTGTAGACATTTCTCAAAGCTGATCAGAAGAAATAAGAGGCTCCGAGAGCTAAATTTCAGGTGTCATAGCAAATAGTCTGAATACTTACAGTAGGTACATGCGAAATTAAAATTTTTCCTTATCAATGAATTAGCAGATATTTCGACCATTATTTTCACTTTATCATTATAGTGTATTGAGTCCAGCATGACAGTGAAAACTAGATTTTTTTATTTTTATTTTATCACAAGGCCACAACATAGCCAAATGTGAAACTAACTCGGAACACTGATAGGATATCATTAGTGGCATCAACTGTGAACTGTACAATGATAATTACCATGACTGTAACCTGCACAAGCTCCTCCGGCTTCACTAACATACTCCACATTCCACAGTAATCTGACGTTATAGAGACCAAGGATGAATCTGCTCCTTCCATGTGACACGTAATAACGATTCACATCCACAGTGGGGCAGTGCTACACCTAGCTTCTTCAAATGAAATGTGTCCATCACTTTCTTTGTGTTGAGGAGATTGTTACTAATGCTGTATGGTATTCCCATAGGATATGACATAAATGCCTGACAGGGGGGGACACCCTGACCTCTTAGGATGAAAATGACCCCTTTTACATAATGCAAAGTAGCCATCAGAGGGAGCTTTTACTACGAAATTGTACAGCCCTCTCGAAGTCTATGGAAACGCAGCATCAATCTGTATTAGCAAGCAGGAGTAGCAGGTTCTCCCACTAGGTTGCAGAGGTGGGACCCCACATTAGTCATTCTAGCTTGATGTGTGTGTGTTTTGAGGGTGGGGTAATATTAGAGGCAGCATGGTATTCTATACTTCTCGCCCCGCATTATATTCTGCCACAGACTTCTTTAAGGGGTTCTCTGGGCTTTTAATATTGATCACCTTTCCTCAGGATTGGTCATCAATATCATATCGGTGGGGGTCCAACACCCGGCACCCCTGCCGATCAGCTGTATGAAGCAGTATCCACGTGCTGTCTCCCTTCTTTCTTCCTGCTTGCTGCTACTTTGCTATAGACATAGCCAAGGCGAGCTGGAAGAAAGAAGGGAGACAGCACGTGTACACTGCGCGTGCCTTCCCTTCATAAAGCTGATCGCCAATCTGATATTGATGACCAGTCCTGAGAATAGGTCATCAGTATAAAAAGCCTGGAGTACCTCTTTAATTTCAACATCTTTAAATGGGTTGTTCGGTTTCCTAAATTGATGACCTTTCCTCAGGATATCTCATCAATATCAGATCGGCGAGGGTTTGACTCCTGGTACCCCTCCATAGCGCCCCTATGACACTGCATTTACTTCACTGTTTGCATCTCAACGGCGAGCAGATGTAATTACAGCTCTTCCGTCCCATTCACTTCAATGGGACACAGCATGTGTAGTTACTCTCCGTCCTATTCAAGTGAATGGGACGGCGTTGCTGTAATTACACCTGCTCGCCCCTGTGATGTCCACAGCGGGCAGGTAACCAGTGAAGAGAATGCAGCACTCACAGAAGGATGGGTCATCAATATAGGTAACATCTATCATTAAATAATAGATTTTTTCCTCCTGTGTTCTGGGTAGCACCTGAAAAGGTTCCAATGAACACTGTTGTAGCATCAGAACATTTCGATAAATGAATGGGTATTCCAGCCCTTTCTCATGGTTACTATGAATGAAGAGGTGGCTGCCCATGTCTGTATTCACTTTTATGGCAGTTCTAAAAAAAAAATTGACAGTGTTTATAATCACTTGGCTTAGTTAAAGGGGTCTCAGTTGCGACTGTCAGAAGACCCCTCTTGCCAGTGGTGCTGTATATTTCCCTTTATAAGATGCAGTGCATCCCCCTAGGGATACTCGTAGGTCAGACGGAATTTTTAATTCAGTCAAATTAATTACACACCCTAAAGACTATAGAAGGATACCGACCCCCTCCTACTCTGTGCTAATTAGAAAGAAGTAATATACATAGGCAAGGCCAGTGCAAGGATTTTTGCCGCCCTAGGCAAAGATCCATTTTGCCCCCCCCCGCCATGTCACTCACTCACTGACAGACGGCCACGCACACACTGACAGACGGACATTTTTTACATAGGTGACGGATGCATGTGGGGTGACAGTCTATGGCATGATGACATCACATGCTTGCTCTCGCATATTGGTTTCTGAAGTGCTGCGTTCATAAAGAGGTTTTGCATCAGGCCTTATGGACTTAGTAAGGTGTGCAAAAGCCTAATTGCCCATGCCCTGCCCCCATCACAGCAGCTTTGTAATGGGGTAAAGTGAATGCACACGGTCACCTCACTGAGTCCTCCATGAGGCCTGATGCAAAACCGGCGCTTTATGAATGTATGCTTCAGAGACCAATATGCAAAGCAAGCATGTGATGTATCATCAATCATGCCATGTGGACTGTCACTTAGCAGTCCACTGTCCACACAGTCACACACATGCATCCACTCTCTGCCGTCGGCGCCGCATGTGTGTGACTGTGTGGACTGCTAAGTGACAGTCCACATGGCATAATGATACATTCCAGGACGCGAGTGAACCCGGAAAAAGACTGCACGTGAGTTTGAACCGACCTCTGTAATACCTCACGCCAGCCCGATTAAGGATTAGGGCGAGAGGCAAGTGACTAATGTTACTAGTGTCTAAATGGTATATGTAAAGTAAAGATTCATCTTTGGATTGAATATCGCGGTCTATGAGCTCTAACATCTAGCCGGGCATTGGCTATATCATATCAGATGTGGACTCTGTATTAACCATTGCCTACTGCCTATTGCATATTAGTTGTGGACTCTACATTAATTATTGCCCATTGCTTATTGCATATTGGATGTGGAATATATATTGAATACTGACACCAATTATTTAACAACATATTTGGCACCTTAGTTCGGCTAGCGGGTCGGGACACTCTGACCCAGGTGGATTTTTTAAGTATTTTGTGTACTATTGTTTTATGTTACTTCAATAAATGTGAGTATCCACAGGTTCCGAGATTGAGTGCCCCTGATTTTATTATAAGATCTTACATTTTTTATATAGTAAGTAGTGTTGAGCGAACTTATGTTTCCAAGTTCGGCGTACAGGTTCAGGTTATCTAAGGCAGTGTTTCCCAACCAGTGTGCCTCCAGCTGTTGCAAAACTACAACTCCCAGCATGCCCGCACAGCCAAAGGCTGTCCAGGCATGCTGGGAGTTGTAGTTTTGCAACAGCTGGAGGCACACTGGTTGGGAAACACTGATCTAAGGATCCCGTAATGGATTCTGCTACCATGGACCATAACGGAAATCTATGACGGCATGCACCAGGGTAGCCTATAAGAGGCATTCCATCATAATAGAAGTCTATGCTGGCCATAGACTTCTTTAATGACGGAATACAATACGGAATGCCTCTTATAGGCTTTCATGGTGCATGCCGTCATAGAATTCCATTATGGTCCGTGGTAGCAGAATCCATTATGGGATTTTTAGATAACCCGAACCTGTACGCTGAACTTGAAAACACAGTAAGTGTAAACTTAGACTCTGCCTTATGATGGCAATAGCATGAATCGGTACTTTACATCCGTGCAATATTTCATGGGATTGATAATGTGAATACATGAGTGATATGAAATGCTTTCTGGAAAGAGCTTATTTTCTGGGTGATTTATAAGTTGAGTTTGTCCTGTACTTCAACAGCAGCTGAATGTTAACTTGAAGCATGAAGGATTTAGTACATAATGATCCTCTTCATGTGCGGAGTTATGACCTGATAATCCTCTTAGCTGTATGACCCCCAGAACTGATACCAGGAGGTTAATGCTGCGCTCCTTGGACCCTTCTTTCACTAAAAAACAACTGAGGGAGAAAACTAGAGACGTGGATCCAGCCGATCTGAGAAGATCGTTGATCTTGGTATTTTATATGGCTTTATTCAGACTTGTATATAGTTATATAGCTCATTGTACAAACAGCCATCACAGCCAGCTTCAACATCTGCCTGCTTTTATTAGGTTACCGACACATGTTCATAATTATGGGTTTGGCTGTTAAATATTTTAGTGTGTATTAAAAATAATCATGACCTGAGCTTGTCCCTGGGACTATAGCAGCGTGACTAGGAATAAATGCTTTATTACTCAAACAAACCCCTGGCTGTGCTGAGAATTCGTCTTGTTCAATAATTGTTCGCTGTGTTTTTCATCCTGTGTTAGGCGGGGTTCACACAGGATTTTAGTCCACCGCTGGGCTATATGTTTGGGGGGGGGACAAATACGTAGTGTAAGGTAATGAAGAAAAGCGAAATCCGTTCTATACTGTCTCCTCAAGTAGTTTTATACAGGCCTGACTTGACAATATGTTCTCTAGGTGCCCATACACATTAGATGTCAGTTCCTCCAGTTATAGTGGGAAGAGCTGATTACCTAAGGCTGCTATCACATCTGCGTTTTTAAATCCAACAGCCTGCCAAAGTTCACCATATTCGGCATAGCCGGACAGAGCCGTGCTCTGCCGGATCCCCATTGACTACAATGGGTAAACGGCAGTATCTGGCTATGCCGGATACAATGAAATCTGGCAAACTGTTCCTCTGCTGGAACAGACTGCAGGCTTTAAAAATACAGATGTGAAACTAGCCTAACCCAGTATGAGGGAGTCCCAGTGCAGTTAAAGAAGAATCAAGCATGTCGAATTTTACACATGCCCTATTGTTAGTTCTTGCCAGAAATAGGTTGGTGCCAGAAGTGTCTGGCAGGTGCTTATTCCAGTCTCCCCATTGAAATCTCATGTACTCATAACCAAATGTGTATGTCTATGGGTGATGGCTTTAAGGCCTTTTTACGAGGCCGATAACTGGCCTAATGAAAATTCCAACAAACATTTGTCCCCCATCATTGTCCTGTTTAAACATGTCCACCTATCAAACAATAAATGAGCAAACACTCTTTTGTCACTGATTACATCTTTAAGACTGGGGCTACATGGTGACGTGCATGAACGTCATGCGACATTGGATCTAATGGTTGTCAATGGTGTCGCAACAGTCTACAACACAACGACACAACAAAAGCAAAAAATATCCAGATTTTGTGTCACAGGTTGCAAGTTGCATGTGATCTTTACTCCTTTGACTTTAATGCAGAGTATTTTTCATGTTATAAGACACACTTATATGTTATAACACGCGCCTAGGTTTTAGAGGAGGAAAATAAAAAAAATAGATTTTTCATCAGAACTTAGAACAGAATTCACTAGACCACAGATCAGACCCCCAATCTTCATTAGACCTCCAAATTATACCCCCAATCTTCATCAGACCTCAGACCAGTCCCCTAAATCAGACCCCCCCCAATCCTAATGAAACCTCAGATCAGACCCCAATATCAGACCCCCATATAAGACCAAAAGTAACTAAATGTAACTTACCTCTGATGCTCTGGACAGTGCTGCCACTCTGCACATCCAGCCACTTTTCTAGCACTCACCACTTCCAGTTCTTCTCTGGGCCTATGCTGCATTGGGACCTGACGTTACACAGCATCAGATCATAGTGCACCGCACTACGTCCTGATGCTGTATACTGTCAGGACTATGCAGCGCAGCGTCCGGAGAAGAACAGGGAGCAGTGAGCACAGCCAGCACTAGCAGTGCTACACTCACCGCTCCACGTGCCTCCTGCTGTGGCTTGCTGTCGCGCATCACATGTTGCCGTGCAGCTTCAGCCTTAGGCTACATGCACACGACCGTTGCCTGCCTCCGCGTCTGCTCTGCCTGCAAATTTTGCGTCCGTCAAAAAAAACGGATGACGGACCGTTTTTTTTTACGGATCCGTTTTTTTGGAACATCCATTGTAATAATGCCTATCCTTGTCCGCAAACGTGAAAAAAATAGGACATGCTCTATTTTTTTGACGGAAGATAAACACGGACCACGGATGCGTAACAAAAACGGTTAACCATCCGCATTTTTTGACGGACCCATTGAAATGAATGGGGAAGCATCCTATCCGTGAAAAAAAGAAAGGAACGGACGCGGAAACAAACAACGGTCGTGTGCATGAGGCCTTATGCGGCATAAAACTAATTTTTTGTAAACAGCACATCCTCCTGGGTATATTGTGACAACAATATGCAACAAGCAATCATCCCCATAGAGAAGAAATTGAACGTAAGTGGAAATGGTCAGAGGTCATGTAAAAAAAAGTAAAGAATGTGTACAGTTAGTTGTTCCAGAGGTCTTGTGTCACATGGCTTATAACATGGTGATAGACACCAGTCACAGACCCTTAAAGGGGTTATCCCATGATTCATGTAAAAAATGAAAATCAGACTTCATATAGTACCAAAAATGAGAAAAATAAAAAATGGAGACAGCACCTCCAAAAAAATGGAATTTATTCCAGATGCAACGTTTCGGGTTAGTGATAGCCTTTGTCAAGCGATAGCCTTTGTCAAGATGCTTGACAAAGGCCTTTTGCACACGAACGTGTGCACCCCGTGTCCGTGCTGCGGGCCGCAATGCTCGGGCACCGGCCGTGGGGCAGCTGCAGCGGATCGCGGACCCATTCACTTGAATGGGTCCGCAATCTGCCCGTTCCGCAAAAAGATAGGACATGTTCTATCTTTTTGCGGGACGGAAGTACGGAACGGAACCCCGCGGAAGCACTCCGTAGTGCTTTTCTAGTGTTCCGTTCCGTCATTCCGTTCCGCATCTCCGGATTTGCGGACCCATTGAAATGAATGGGTCCGCATCCGTGATGGGGAATGGCCACGGAATGGTGCCCGTGTATTGCGGATCCACAAATGCGGTCCGCAATACGGGCACGGAGCGCACACGTTCGTGTGCAATAGGCCAAAGGCTATCAGTAAGCCGAAATGTTGCTTCTGGAATACATTCTAATTTTTTTGGACATGCTGTCTCCATTTTCTTTTATTTTTCTCACTTTTGATATTTACAAATCAGCCCTGTACCTCACATGGATCTAGAGATCTCCAC
The DNA here is from genome assembly GCA_033119425.1 of Bufotes viridis. Lineage (NCBI taxonomy): Eukaryota > Metazoa > Chordata > Amphibia > Anura > Bufonidae > Bufotes > Bufotes viridis. The sequence continues at coordinate 129,653,036 of CM065590.1, forward strand.
ATTCATTCATTGCTCTGCTAGATGGATATCAAGCTGAGAGCTCAAGGGGCGTGTGTTTTCTGCTGCAGCTAAAACTGTGTGTACATTCTGCTGCTGCTGTTCTCCCTATCACAACTGGAGGCAGTTGAAGGATGAAACTAAGCATGTGCGGCCTTCTCAGTTAGCCGGACAAAGGTATAAGAAAAAAGAACAATGGCTATGCTAAATATTTAATTACATGTAATTACAAAAGTATTCAGATCCAGGTGCTGGTTTGAAAACTGTAGAATATTTTTCATGGGACAACCCCTTTAACTCTTATGGACCCGCAAATATGCAGAGAATCGGCCGGACAGAAACTGCTGAAGCACGCAGTGGTTTTTGTCCAGCCAATTTCTGGCATTCTATGTCGGAGCAGCTTGCTGGAAGGCTGTACCGCATCCGTGAAACTAGCCTAACAGCATGGAGACTCTGCCTTCTGAATTGACCTAATGTGACGGTATCGTTGGTACAATATTTCATATCTGGCTTTCTACACATCTGTTGTCATGGATATCAAATAAAAGGTGACCGTATTTGCAATCAAATAAGGAAGGTTTACTAATTTAGTTAGTCGGTGCGTGTGGATCTTTGGCTAATTATCAATGAGAACGTGAAAAACAACAAATGTCCCCATAGCGCATTCTTGTCATTGTAATTGTCACACATCCTAAACATAACAAACTCCTGTAGCACTGACGTTAATAAAACTGTTACAAAAGCATATGGCGTCCCCAAAGATATAGTTCATGTTTCCCTCAGGGCAGTCTGTAACAGGTGCCGAGAGGCAGGGGAGTGAGACAGTATAACAAAGAGGCTCAACAGGGGCACAAATGGTACATAGGAGAAAAGGAAGAAAGCCGGCCAGGTATAAACATCAGCTATGAGGTCTCCACAGTACACATACACACTGAGGCCATCTCCTATTACTTTTTAGGTTCTTGTGAGCTTACTTAGTAGATATTTATTTCATCTTCCCAAGTAGAAACACTTTTCTATGTGTTCCAAGGCCGTACCAGTGCTATGCATCAGCAGTTTTGTGTCTTTACAAGTTGATTCTAGCACCTTGCATGTGGCCATGTGTCTACCATCTTCTCGTATCACCACGAGACATGTTCATTGGGTTATAAGGACAGGACTATTAACCGCTGGGTCACCAGTTGATAGGAGCCTTGCCACTTGATCCTGCTTTCTGGTTTTCATTATGCTTGCCCAAAGTCACAGCAGAATACTTTTCCACTGGGTTACATGGAAGAACAAAACCTTAGTGGCCGAGATTTACAAATGTGTCTGCACATAGACTGTCTAAAAAGTGGCACAATTATACACAAATTTGGTGCACTCTGGCACGATTCGGGTTTCTTCTGACTATTTTGAAAGGGGACGGAACTTAGCGGGAAGAGGCTCCGAGATAAGCTGTTCCTTGACAAAATTGAGCCACAATTCTGACATGAAATTCTGTCTCAAAGTAAGCCAACCAGTAGTTGGGATAGGAGTAGACAAAAGTGTATATCCCTGCATCCAGTCTGGACCATGGTGATAAATTTAGTGCAGGTCTACACAGCCTGTCTAAGGTTTAATAAACCTAGACCACTACCTGAGTTACTAGGGGCTGCAATTATTAGTCACAGAATGGCCCATCTCTTCTATATGTTATGTGTTTGGTTAATTAAGGTTATGGCAATATCCTTGTGAGACTTTAGAGTCTGGACATGTTCCCGGAAGTTCCCAAGAGATTAGGTTATATTTTTGTGTCATTATCCCATTCCATTACAGTACATTCAACTGGTTAGAGTGGGACAACTATTTAACGAGTTCCTATGTTTAATATATATTTAGATTTACAGCATTTTCTAAGTATTATAGGTCACCGCCGGCCTACTTTCTAAAGGTCCTCCCCATACACATTTGTAGAGAACAGTGGCTGTAGCTGACAGACTCTCTAATGTATATGAGGAGCTCCCCACGAACCTTCCCTTAACATCATCAATGAATGGTTATTCTCCCAGGAGACAGGCAACTACCAGAAGTTTTTAGGAGTGGCGTTTTCCTCTGTTCCCATTGACAACCCATACATGCTAGGTGGACCTGAACGTGTGTATGGGGGAGTTTGACTGACAACTATTGAATATGTATGGCCACCTTAAAGTCAAGTGACCTGCTGGCCAGTCATTTCCTCTTTTCAGAAATGTTTGTTGTGGGCGATTGCCTTCTCTATGTTATACTGGATGAGTGAATCTTCCTTCAGTTTATTTTAGAAGTGACTGAAACTTCACATCCAGGATATCCATCCTCTTTCCCAAGTCCACGGTTTTCTGAATGCAATCAATTGAAATGTAGAGCACGCTAGTGGTGAGAGGTGTTCTCAGCATGGCCTTGCTTCTCTGTATGCCTGACATAATAATCTGCCATCCCTCTGGCACAGAAAAGCATCCAGCCATTTAAAGAAATGCTGATACTGAGAATAATATAGATGGCATGGTTAGAGAGCTGACTGCACATATGGATTGTGTCTTCTAGACTTCTTGATATCACACATTCTGAATCAACTATAATTTATACATGAACGAGCAACAACATTATCTGTGACAATGCGGCTGACAGTCACCAAAAGGTTCCAGCTCAAATTAAAACCACGGATGATGAGAGAATGTAAAGGAAAATCGAGTTTAATCTATCTATCTATCTATCTATCTATCTATCTATCTATCTATCTATCAAGGGTCATTTATCAAATTGGTGTAATGTAGAACTGGCTTAGTTGCCCATAACAACCAATCAGATTCCACCTTTCATTTTCCAAAGGAGCTGTCAAAAATAAAAGGTGGAATCTGATTGGTTGCTATGGGCAACTAAGCCAGTTCTACTTTACACCAGTTTGATAAATAACCCCAATAGTGTCCAAGGGTAGACATTGGGCCTCATTTATCAAAACTGGCTAATAGGAAAACTGTCTTAGTTTCCCATAGCAATCAATCATATTTTTTTTTAGAACACTTTAAAATGAAAGGTGAGCTCTGGTTGTAAGACAGTTTTGATAAATAAGGCTGAATAACTTTAAGCGTGCAGATTGACATTGACATTGATAAACCATGTAGATCTCATACCTGGGACTGAAGGGTCCACACTTATGTATTATATATTGTTACATATTTACTGACTGAGCACACATTTTCATGGGTATTTGACTTATAATGAGGTTCATCAGTTTTCAGTTTGACTTCTGGTGTTTTTGGCAGCAAGAATAGGACTGGATGTAGGGGGTGCCATCAAATCTGTGCAAGGGAGATGTACACAGCAACACAGTACAGTGACCCCTCAAGATACAATGGTCTTTGGATACAATATTTTCAACATAAAATGGTCTTTTCTGAAATACAATATCTCAGACTCAGACCCAACCAATCAAGGCCACTTCTGGTAAAATAGTTGGACTAGTTGCTAGTTAGCAGCTATCCCTGACTGTTATATCTAAGGACTTGTTTTATCTGTCTTAGTTATCTGCTTATTTTTCTTAAATCTTCACTTTCTCTTATCTTGGATGACATTTTAGTGCTTTGGAACAGATTACCCAAGTTACAATGGTTTCAATATACAATGGTCATCCTGGAACCAATTAATATTGTAACTTGAGGGACCTCTGTACAACCAGCAACAAGTCTCTTTTTATTCCTACCCGTACAAGATAACAGTTAGCAGAGGATGCAGCAGGGTGGTGGCTAATACACTTTATTGGGGTATTCCAGGTTTTTCCTATTCGGCCTGACCTCTCCATAAGCTATCACTATCCGATTGTCAGCCTCACGGATCACCTGTTTTGGAGTAGCTCTGGCACAGGAAGTATATAGCTCTGTCCATTGTGCCGTGTTTGGCGCTGGTAACTTCAGCATTGTTACCAGCTCCATTAGCTGCACAATGGATGGAGCACCAGAGATATTCTAAAACAACTGATGAGAGGGGGTGCAGCGCATTGGACACCTGTGATCATATATTTATGGGCCATCCTGAATAAGAACCGCCATCCTGTTTGCAAATTGACATAAATTGTGCAGTTTATAAACCCTTCCCCAACTTAGACTGTCCATCCTAAAAAATGGAGTAATTCCGAATTTACACAGCCTTACATTCAGGCCGATTATCGTGAACAAATATTGCTACGAACATTTGTTCCCGATAATCCGAAGATGATAAATCTTCGAGTGAACCTGTCGTTCGTGCAGACAAGTTTCTGGGCAGCAGATTGTGTGGTCTAAACAGCGATCTGCTGCCCAGAAACAATGCAGCTGTAAGAGGACGAGCAATGGTAATAGTGATCCCTCGTCCTCATACTGTGGAGGAGATTGCTGCCAACAGAGGTGTACCTAGAAATGACTTGGCCCCACAGCAAATTCTTGAACAGCCCCCCCTCCCAGCAACTTCTTCTTCACCCCCTCCTCCTGTGCAACCCGCCATTCCTGTGGCCAGTCAAGATTTCTGTCTCAGACCAGGCCTGGCAATCACTCCATGTTTTCTACACATGCATACTGTATGTCACGTCACTGTATATAATGTGATTGTATTATATACTTGAGGGGTCCCTAACAATAAAATCTTTCAGTCCTCATCCCGAGTGGGCCCTTTATGAGTTCGGGCCCCATAACAGCCACTTTTCCTGCTTCCACTATAGCTATGCCAATGGCTGCATTAAAATAATGCAGCTCTTCACCTCCACTAACAAGCAGCTGATTGTCAGGAAGGAACGCTTCCTTCTCGACAATCATCTGCTCATCTGCACAGTCTAAATGTGCCTTAAATTAGTAAACACTAGCCTCTAGTAGTAATAACCAGTAAGAGGGTATACCAACACCCAGTGCAGACCGCACTAGTTGGCAAAATACCAGCGTGAACAGTGCCTTATACCGGTGTTTGGTGAACTTTATGTTACATAGTTACATGATTGTGAAAAAACGTCCTTCAAGTTCAACCTTTCTCAGATCAATTATAAAACATTACCCTTAGCGCCGTTTGCTAAGCATCTAGCCCATTTTTAAATCCTGATATAGTACTGTATCTGTCAATATTATTTCTTGTGGTAGGCCATTCCATAGTTTGACTACTCTTACCGTAGAGAATCCTTTCCTTGTATTGGTCCTTAAAGGGGTGATACAAGATTGGAAAAACATGGCGGCTTTCTTTCAAAAACTGCACAACACTTCTCCACAGGTTGTGTGTGGTATTGCAGCTCAAGTTCATTCTCTTTAAATGGTGCTGAGCTGCCATACCAGACACAACCCGTGAATGGGTGTTTTGCTGTTTCTGGTAGAAAGCAGGTATGTTTTTGTAATTCTGTACACCCCTCTTAAATTACCTTTACTCCACAAGTAATACATGTCCCCTAGCTCTTTGTAAAGTCATTGGAATAAATAAATCCTGTGTCAGTTTTTTGTACTGACCACACATCTATTCATACATGTAATGAGATCACCTGAAAGGACCCTTTTCTAAACTGAAGAAGCCCAATTTTTTAAGCCTCTCATTATAACCGAGACCTTCCATCCCATTTAATAATCTGATCGCCCGTCTTTGAACCCTTCCTAGCTCTTCTATATCCTTTACGTTATATGGAGTCCAAAATTAAACTCCAAATTTAAATGTGCCCTAATGAGGTATTTATAAAACAGTAATATTACATTGGGATCCAGATTTTTATATCTTTTTTTGCTTTTGCAGCTGCTGCCTGACATTGAGTACTGCTGCTTAGCTTACTTGTAATCAGAATATCCAAGTCTTTTCCTCATTCTGTTATCCCCAGTTTTATTTCATTTCGGCTTCATGCACGACTGTTTCCTCATTGTAAAATAGAGACATCTTCTGTGCGCAATCCACATTTTTCTCACTTCCATCACCAAAAATGATAGATAGGCGGATCAGACATGGATGCAAAATACAGTTGTGTGCATGAGGCTTACTATGCAAATTAAATTACTGAGGCCCAAGTACATAACTTTACATTTATCAACATTCATATTAATCTGCATTGTTCTTGTCCATTCTGCCATGTTATCTGGATCTTTCTGTAATCTTTGACAATCAAGCTGGGTTTTAAGTATTCTACATGGTCACAAGATCATTGATAAGGGGATTAAAGGGCTTCTGTCACCCCCAAAAGTCATTTTTCATTTTTGGGCATACTAAAATCCTATTTGTGCGATTATTAAATATATAGTGCACTTACCTTGTTCTGTGGCTTATTTTCTTTAACAATCTCACTTTTATAATATGTTAATTACTTCGCTACCAGCAAGTAGGGCGGTTACTTGCTGGTAGCCGCTGCATCCTCCTTTCAAAAAAAGCCCCCTCCTCCGGTTGATTGACAGGGCCAGCGAGCGCTCTCCTCCTCTGGCTGGCCCTGTCTGCTTTTAAAATCCCGCGCCTGCGCCGTACCGGTCTTCAGTCGGTGCAGGCGCACTGAGAGGAGGACGCTCACTCTGCAGTGCTTCCGTTCCGGTGTTCCGTTCCGTTCTTCACCACATCTGTGCGGAATGCACACGGCCAGTGCCCCATGTATTGTGGACCCGCGGTATGCAGGCCACAACACGGCCACAGGGGACACACGGTGGTGTGCGTGCAAGAGGTCTTACAATGACTCTTTGTTTTCTGTCCCGTAATCAATTCTTTTCTCATATGCAAGTATTGTCCCCTAGTCCCTGCATTAATAGAAAATGGTCTAAAAAAAACTGGTAAATGCCAAAAGTGTTCATTTATAGCCTACACACTATGGCCTCTTGCACACGAACGTATTTTTTTTTCAGTGTTTTGCTGTCCGTTTATAACGGATCCGTTTTTCCGTTTTTTGCTTCCGTTTTGTTTCCGTTTCGGTTTCGTTGTTCCGTTCCGTTTGGCATATACAGTATACATTAATTCCATAATGAAAATTGGGCTGGTCTTAAAATTTTCAATAGATTGTTCCGTACGGAAGACATACGGATGCACTTCAGTATGCTTTCCGTTTTTTTTGCAGACCCATTGACTTGAATAGAGCCACTGAACGTGATTTGCGGACAAGTATAGGACATGGTCTATATTTAAACGGAACAGAAAAAACGGAAAAACGGAAACGGAAGGCATACGGAGACACTTCAGTATTTTTTGCAGACCCATTGAAGTGAATGGCTCAGTATACTGTCAGTATACTGAACTGAAAAAACTGCCAGTATACGGTCCGTAAAATACTGTCGTGTGCAAGGGGCCTATGTCACATTATTTCTTTACAATGGCATATGCTGAAACCTTCCATCAGAGCTGTGCATCGGAAAACACTCCTTAGTCCCAACAGAAGGCAAATCTAAAATGTGAAAAGAGCCTTCATACAAAGTAAACTCTACTGTTATTGCACACACAAGGCATGTCAGCAATAGCAACTAAGCAAGTTCCAGCATAATACCTGATAGATACTAGATGATGAAATACTCTGGATATTTAGTGGAGCAAAGGAAAGTATATAATACTCACCTGTAAGGCCTCTTTCACACGGGCGTCATGTTTGACGCCCGGATAAGAGGCGGGTGCGTTACTGGAAAATGCACGATTTTTCCGCGCGTGTGCAAAGTTTTGTAAAGCATTTTGCATGCGCGTGTGAAAAATCAACATGTTTGGTACCCAGACCCGAACCCGGACTTCCTCACTGAAGTCCGGTTTCGGGTTGAGTATTCTGTAGATTTTATTATTTTCCCTTATAACATGGTTATGTTATGTTACAGGGAAAATAATAGCATTCTCAATACAGAATGCTTAGTAAAATGAAGAGGAAGGGGTTAAAAATAAAAAACTTAACTCACCTTAGCCACTTGATCGCTTAGTTGCGATCTCTTCTTAATTCATTAGCTGCTGGCTAAAGAACCTGTGATGACGTCACTGAGCTCATCACATGGTCTAATCACATGGTCCATCACCATGGTGATGGACCATGTGATTGGACCACGTGATGTGATGTCACCACAGGTCCTTTAGATGGCAGCTAATGCTTGAAGACAGAAGAGATCGGCAACTACGCGATAAAGTGGCTAAGGTGAGTTAAGTTTTTTTATTTTTAACCCCTTAATCCACATTTTACAAAGCATTCTTTATTGAGAATGCTATTATTTTCCCTTATAACCATGTTATAAGGGAAAATAATAAAGATCGGGTCCCGTCTCCTAGCAACCATGCGGGAAAATCGCACTGCATCCGCACTTGATTGCGGATGCTTGCGATTTTCCCGCAGCCCCATTCATGACCGGGGCCTCTACATAACTGCGGCGGATCCATCGCCAGTGCAGGGCTTTATTAAGACTGGCGTCTAAATCGCCGGTCTTAATAAATGACCCCCATAGTTGTGCTTCCTGAATGTAATAGTGCTATACTACGTGCCCCATGAATATAATAGTGTCATACACTGTGCCTCCTGAATATAATAATGTCACTGGCTTTGCCCCTAAATATACCAGTGCTATATATAAGGCCACCATAAATCAATGAAACAAATAGTGACTGACCCAAAAGGACAGTGACACATAGAGTGCAGCCATAGGGTCAGCTACAAAAATACTGCCTCTATATATAGTAATATATATATATATATATATATATATATATATAATATGAATATACTATATAATTATATAACTAAAAAAAAACATATTCCAAAATTCAGCCCTTTAGGATACTTTCACACTTGCGGCATGGCTATCCAGCAGGCTGTTCCGCCGGGTGAACAACTCGCCGGATCCGCCTTGCCGCAAGTACCCGTGTGCTGCCACTCCGTCCCTATTGACTATAATGGGGGTGGGGGCGGAGCTACGCCGCAGCACGGTAGTGCACGGCCAGTGATCGCCGGACTAAATGCACTTTCACACTTGCGGTATGGCTATCCGGCAGGCTGTTCCGGCGGGTGAACAGCCCGCCAGATCTGCCATGCCGCAAGTACCTGTGTGCTGTTCTGCTGCCACTCCGTCCCTATTGACTATAATAGGGGTGGGGGGCGGAGCTAAGGCGCAGCACGGCAGTGCACGGAAGTGATCACTGGACTAAAAAGTCGGACCTGCAGTACTTTTATGAAGAGATGGACCGGCACTCCAAAATTCGTTGCTTGGTGATTTTATTGGTCACTCATTCCTTCAGTGACGCGCGTTTCGGCACAAAAGGTGCCTTTGTCAAACAATGAGTGTGCAGCAAAGTACAAACAAACTGAAACAAACAAGAATTTAAATAGCGCCGTAGCTCCGCCCCCACCCCTATTATAGTCAATAGGGACAGAGTGGCAGCACACGGGTACTTGCGGCATGGCGGATTCGGCGGGTGAACAGCCCGCTGGATCAGCCATGCCGCAAGTGTGAAAGTACCTTAGCGATGCTTTCCAGATCTGGCCAGATATGGCTTTTGCGAATGAGGTAGGCAGTGCAATTATGTCACCGTGCTGCCTGCAGTAAGTGAAAATGTTCTGAATGTCAGGGCAAGGTGCTCTAGGCTTCCATCAGGTACCCATCACAGACTGTAAAGTCACTATCTGCTCAATTATATCCATGTCCGAAAGAAATAATTGGAGGCGGCAGCGGAGAGATCCAGGAGATCAGTAAGACAGATCCGGAATCAGGGCCCACATGAGTCTTTGGACAGGTAGCAGTCATACTTGGGCTCTGATGCGTGAGGGGGCCCAAAGGTACATCTGCCATATAAGGAGACACAGTATAAATGGTAAATGGGGCCTTTAATTTGCATTTGGGCCCAGGAACAAGTTAGACATCAGATTGGAACCCATGGTGCTGGGGATGTTGCATCTGGGGAGTCATGTCTATTATATCTAGTAAATCTCCTCTGTGTCTGTATTATTTTTTTTTTTATACCAAACATGGTTAAAAGGCAGATGCATTTATAGGCACAAATGAACTTCTGGAGAGAAAGGCTCAAGAATGAAGTGCTCTTTACTTGGTAATTCTCTTAACAATTCACATGGTCGGTGCTTGCCTGGGCATGACAAGCTTATATTAAAGCTGAACATAAACTCTTAGTGTTGTTAACAGTCATTTCTCTACATTTTCACACAGTTCACACAAAAAATCAAATGTATGGTATGACAGTCCGCAGAGGTGTACACGGACAACAGAGGGCCCCTTGTGCAAGAACAGTTCTTGTGCTCCATGTTCTCCAGTAGACCATCATAAAGCCATGCCGCTGAACTGTCCTGGATTTAGGAGATTGTCCCGCAGTCCCTGGAAGTCTCGCTCTCACCCGTCTCTGCATCTTTACAAAGCCAAAACTGTCCGCCCCATGGTTCACCATTCAACTTAACTGCTGGTGCTCTGTAGCAGGCATGATGTGGTCACATATTACACTTGCTGGGCAGTGTAGGAGGAGATACAGGTCGGGGAATTAGCCTCTGTGCTCCTCTTACACAGCTTAGCAGCGTGATGTGTGTGTGACTATATCATGCTTGCTGGGGAGTGCAGGATGTGTTCTGCTCAATGGCCTAGGCGAGAATTTCAATTTTTATTTTATTAACAGTAAGGGGAGGGGGATGAGGCAACTGGCAGGTGGGCATAACTACTGGGAAAGGGGCACTACTATAAGGGGGCATAACTACTGTGAAAGGGGTACTACTGAAAGGTGACATAACTACTGTCAACAGGGCAAAATGTGGGCATAACTACTGTGAAGGGTGCACAATATGGGCAAAACTACAGTGAAAGGGTCACAATTTGGGCATAACTTCTGTGAGGGGGCACAATATGGGCAAAACTACAGTGAAATGAAAGTAGAATCTCTCTATTATACTAAGGCTATTACATATGCATGTATAGGCATAACTACCGTAAGGGTGGCACTACTGTAAGAGGGGCATACCTACTGTGAAACAGGCACAATGGCCATGACTACTGTGAAGGAGCCACAATGTGGGCATACCTACTGTGACAAGGGCACAACTTTAAGGTAATTATAACTACTGTGAAATGGGCACAATGTGGGCATAACTACTGTGAACCTGGCAAAACTGTAAGAGGGGCATAACTACTGTGAAAAGGGCACAATGCGGGCATAACTACTGTGAAGGTTGCATAATGTGGACATAACTACTGTGTGGGGGCACAATGTGCAGGAAAGCATCTAGTTTTTCTGCTACCTGAGGCAAAAACTGAAATGACCCCCCCCCTCCCATGCCAAATTCTCAGCCTAACCCCTTCCCACCAGCCTTTCAGTTAAAGGCATACTTGGAAAACATTACATATAGTGCTACAAAACATACTGGTTAATATAGTGATACTGTTGAATATGCAGAGATGAACGCTTCCTCAACGAAAGAACTTATTGCCCATGGCCCTTCTGCTGCCCCCCACTTGTCCCTACCTAGTGCTGCCTGAGGCAACCGCCACACCTGGCCTCATTGGTGGGGCACCCCTGACAATGTGGGCATTACTACTGTGTGGGGGACTAAGGGGGCATAACTACTGTGTCGGGGCACAAAGGAGGAATAATAACCATGTGGGGACACTAAGCGGACTGGGTGGGATTGGGCGTGTATAGATAGGTATTAGGCAAAGTTAGAAATGTGGCTTAGTATTAAACATTTTTCACAGCACACTATGCGCTCTGCTGGGATTGTCCCTGTTTGTGATTTTTTAAATTTGGCAAGGATGATAAAGCATCCTCTTTATGTATCTCTATTGTAATGTAAATATTAAAGCATAAGAAGACATTTCAGACTATTGTATATTTGCAACTTCTGTTCTACCAGAACTTGAGTAGTCTGTAGACTCTTCAGCTCAACCCTGTCAAACACTTTTAAGATGATTAGGAATGATGATTGTGGGTCTGACGATGTCATCCAGCGTTGATGTCCGACCTCACAAGTGTTCTTTTGGCTGAATAAGCACAAATTCCCACTACCACCCTCCAAAATTTTGTGGAAAGTATGTCGAGGAAAGTGGAGACTGTTATAGCCCAAAAAAGAGAACTCTATATTAATGCTCTTGGTTTTGAAATGAGATGTCTAACAAGTTTGTATACACTTCGGTGTGATATTCAGTATACATACATACATACAGTATAGGGCAGCTTTCCATATTTAACTATTCAATAAAGGTATCAAAGCTCTGAAGGAGTGTGAAAGCCTTATAAGGAAAAGTCAAGCAACTTTGTAATATAATTTATCAACCACTGTTTGAGAGGGTCCTTGTATGAGATGAGTTCATGGTCCTAGTAATAGACCACCTTGTTTATGGCTTTCCAGAAAATTTCCCACCAGTGTGAGACATCAGTGTAACCCTTTATATAAGATCTAATAAACTGTAAGGAGCGGTGGCCCTCTTGCCTGCAGGGACCTTGTGCACTTGCCCATATGGAGGAAGATTTATTAAAACTTACGCAAAAAAAAAAAAAAATGGCCTATTGATCCTTTAATTTTCTAAAGGAGCTCTGGAAAATGAAAGGTGGAACATGATTGGTTGTTTTGGGAAACTAAGCCAGTTTTCCTTTGCGCCAGTCTTGATAAATCTTGACCCTATATAGTGCATCCCTTCTAACATGCAACTATGTGAGCAGCACATGATCTGGACAAATCTTTAACCTCTGAATGTAAGCATTCTTGAAATCAAGAGGAAGGGGCCAAGCAAAGTCATAAATTTGTCAAATTAGCTGAAATTTAACTAGGCTAGAATTTTGCCGTTTTAGATAAATGAGGGCCTTTGTCTTTGTTCTGGTCTGCGAGAAGGAAGTTGAACGGCACACCTCTAAGTTGAAGGCGGTGCTCAGTGGTACATTCAAGCTCATGTAGTTAAGAGACAACAATGGCACTCTGGGTTCTTTTGCGTAAATCACTTATTTTATTCTTATTTTGTTATTTTTAATCTATCCAGATCAAGTGTTATATAATCCACTGGCCAACGTTTTGGTCAACATAGACCTTGATCACGACCTTAGTTATAGTGGTGAGATGCTTCTTGGACAACCATCCAGGACAGTTTCCTGTATGATATCTTGTAATAAGAAGCATTGTGCTCTGTTAATCTAGTGTTAATATTTCATTGACGTTCTTATCATCATAGCAAGAACTTCCATCATGTAAACAAGTAAAGAAAGTAGAATCTCTCCATTTACAGTATGGCTATTACATAAGCATTTTTCATTTTGTAGACCACATGATTTGCTTTCGCAATAAGCTTACGGGCACATGATTAACAAAGCAGTGTAACTAGCCCTGTATCAATAGAACATAAATGCTTTCTGTCAGTGCGTAATATCGACTTGGTGGAGAGCCAGAGCTCTTTCCACTGAATGTCCTTTCTGCATTTTAAGTAGAGAAAAAGTTTGGCACAGGCCCTTCCAGAGCTGTAGAGACAAAACTCTCTAGCTTGCATTTTTATTAAATTATTGAAAAATACCAAAAAGAAGAAAATCAAACTCAGTCCTGTCCGTCTGCCAATACATCCTTTATTTTGTTTTGTTTTTTGTACCATTGATTGAACCAATTAAGCAGAGCAGTAATTGATACATGACCACAAGAGGTGACGTCACCCCAAAAAATCATTACCACATGAGCAGCTGGAGACCGTATAGATACAAGGCATGATGTGGCAGCTGCCTCCTGGCTGGATTCTTGTTTTGTCTTTGCTTTCCCCTTAGAGCTCACTCACACAACAGTGAAAAAAAAACATCTGTTAAAAATTTATAAACTGTCAGTCTTTCTTGCCCATTTTGCATCAAAATGTGCATCCATTTCCTGGCCGTCTATCCGTTTTTAATGGCCATTTCTCATCTTTTTAACATCTATTAAAAATGGATGAATTTCATTGGCTTTTCCTAAACCCCAACCCCTGCAATGTCCTCAGTATATATTATACCCCCCCACAGCACCCTCAGTATATATAAATGCCCAGCACAGTGCCCTCAGGACACATAATGGCCCACATAGTTCCCCCAGTATATATAAAGCCCCCCCCCCACAGTGCCCCCAGTATATATAATGGCCGCGATAATGCCCACAGTATATATAATGGCCCCTACAGTGCACCCAGTATATATAATGGCCCCCATAGTGCCCCAGTATATATAATGGCCCCCATAGTGCCCCCAAGTATATATAATGGCCCCCATAGTGCCCCCAGTATATATAATGGCCCCCATAGTGCCCCCAGTATATATAATGACCCCCCATAGTGCCCCCGGTTTATATAATAGCCCTAATAATGCCCACAGTATATATAATGGCCCCCATAGTGCATCCAGTATATATGATGGCCCACATAGTGCACGCAGTATATATAATGGCTTCCATTGTGCCACCAGTCTAAACAGTGCCCCCATAAAGCGCCCCCAGTAACCCTAGTCAAAATAAAGCTCCCAGTCTAAATAATTCCCCCATTTAATGCCCAGTCTAAATAATTTACCCAATCTTAATAATGTACCCTGCAAAGTTCCACAGGAGCAGACCTGCCAGAAGACGCCGGGTCTGCATCGCCGAATTGTGGGACCACGTCGGGACAGGTGAGTAGAGACTGTCCTCCCTTTTTCTTTCAATGTGATTTAACCCTCATACTGACTCCTAACCTTAATGCTGAGCTAAATACTGGCCTCAACCCTAATACTGACCCTAACCCTAATACTGACTCCTAATCCTAATACTATCCCTAATACTTATATTGGCCCCTAACTCTAATACTACATCTAAATCTAACACTGACCTGTCCCTAACCTAATACTACGCTTAACTCTACTACTGACCTTAATACTGGCCCCTAACCCATATCCCAATACTGGCCCTAACACTAATACTGACCCTTATACTAACCTAAACCCTAATACTAACACTAATCCAAACCTTAATTCTAATACTAACATTAATCCTAACCCAAATAGTAACCCTAATACTAATCCTTATACTGAATCTAACCCTTATATTGACCCTGGTCCTAATACTAACCATTAACTGTAATACCGACTCTTTACCCTAATACTGACCCTAATACTAATCCTAATACTGACCCTATTACTAATTCTAATACTAACCCTAATGTTAATACTGACCCTAACCCTAATACTAAGTCGAACCTTAACCCTATTACTATTTCTAACCTTAATACAAATACTAACTGTAATACTGACTGCTAACTGTAATACTAACCCAAACTCTAATACTAAACCTAAACCTAATAAAGACTCTAACCCTACTGACCCTAGCATGAATCCTAACCATGATAATGACCCTAACCCTAATAATGACCCTAATATTTATCTTAACCCCAATATTGGCCCTACTATACTAACCCTAATACTAATACTAACCCTAACACTGATCATAACCCTATTACCAACCCTTAGACTGACCCAACCCTGATACCCTGATACTGATTCTTACCTTAACTACAACCCCCAATACCTCAAGTACCTCACGCCGTGACCTTAATGTATGAATGTGCACATATATCTGTACCCATTGAATATTTACCTACATAGTATACACACAGGGTGTGTACAGATATATAGTATATACAGCAGTGTACTGATATGTGAGGTACAAGGTATAATAGATGCAGTGTGTACAGATATATTGCATATAAAGCAGTGTATTAATATGTCAGGTATGATGTATACAAGATGTAGTGGGTACAGATATATCAGTACACTTCTGTATATACTATATATCCGTACACACTGCATCTATTATACCTTGTACCTCACATATCAGTACACTGCTGTATTTACTATATATCTGCACCCTCTGCATCTATTATACCTCGTACGACACATATCAGTACACTGCTGTATATATTATATAGCCATACATACTGCATGTATTGTGAGGTATGAGGTATAATAAATGCACTATGTACAGATATATGGTATATACAGCCGTGTACTGATATGTAAGGTACAAGCTGTAATTTATACCTAGCACCTCACATATCAGTACACTGCTGTATATACCATATATACCAACTGCATCTATTATACCTCTTATCATTTTACCATTGGCAACATGTGACCTGAGACATCACACATAAAGGGGACACATATAAGCGGCGCTATACATAAAGGGGGTACATATAAGAAGAGCTATGCAGAAAGGGAGCACATATAAGAGGCACAATACATAAAGAGGGCACATATAAGAGGCACTGTACATAAAGGGAACACATATAAGAGGCACTATACATAAAAGGTGTGCATATAAGTGGCACTATTTATAAGGGGCACCAAGCATGTGGCACCAGCATTAGGAGCACTGTGTGTGGCACTATATACAGAAGCCACAGAGTGTGTGCCACTATATACAGAGGACACAGAGCATGTGGCACTATATACAGATGGCTCATAGCAGAGGACACAGTGTATGTGGCACTGCTATTGGGGGCACTGTGTGCTGTACTTATGTAATGAACTTGGTTCTGGTGCTGAATTTATGTAATGAACTTGGTTCTGGTGCTGTATTTGACATATAGATTTGGTTCAGGTTCTGCAATTATACAGTGGACTTGGCTCTGGTGTACTATACTTCTGTTATGAGCATGGTTCTGATGCTGTAATTATGTAGTGAACTTAGTTCTGGTGGTGTATTTATGTAGTGATTTTGTTTCTGGTGCTGTATTTGACATATAGATTTGGTTCTGGCGCTGTAAATGTGCAGTGAATATGGTTCTGGTGCTGTTTTTGTGTTAATTAGTGTGGTTCTTGTGCTGTATTTATGTAGTGAACTTGGTTCTGGTGCCGTTTTTGTGTTATTAGTGTGGTTCTTGTGCTGTATTTATGTAGTGATTTTGTTTCTGGTGCTGTATTTGACATATAGATTTGGTTCTGGCGCTGTAAATGTGCAGTGAATATGGTTCTGGTGCTGTTTTTGTGTTAATTAGTGTGGTTCTTGTGCTGTATTTATGTAGTGAACTTGGTTCTGGTGCCGTTTTTGTGTTATTAGTGTGGTTCTTGTGCTGTATTTATGTAGTGATTTTGTTTCTGGTGCTGTATTTGACATATAGATTTGGTTCTGGCGCTGTAAATGTGCAGTGAATATGGTTCTGGTGCTGTTTTTGTGTTAATTAGTGTGGTTCTTGTGCTGTATTTATGTAGTGATCTTGTTTTTGGTGCTGTATTTGACATATAGATTTGGTTCTGGTGCTGTATTTATGTAGTGATCTTAGTTCTGGCACCATATATGTGTGCTAAACGTGCATCTGATGCTATACTTTAATCTAATACTATCCATTCACATTTGTGTTTGGGCCACTGTCACAGATTGTGTCAAAAAGACTGGACAAAAAAGTTCTGCATGTCTCTCTAATGATCAAGCTGTTGCTACAAACACTCATGTACTGTATCTGGGATTGCAATCGATTCCAACATGAAAATGTAATGACCCAGAGTGCCATTATTACCTCTTTTGTACCCCCACTATCTGTAATGTGTGAGCCTGTGTCATCATATATATATTTATTACCATATCCTGCAATGTGTGTATGTATTTCCTTATAAACTGCTGTTTACATGTAATGTGCCTGGTTAACCAGCAGGCGACAGCAAGTCTGTGCAGAGCTAGTTTCTCTGGAGAGAAACCTTCTAGTTCCACTCCAGCCCTCTCTAGAGAGGGAGGAGTTAGTTGGTCAAGGTCAGTCTAGTCTACCCCTTCCTAAGGGAAAGGTTGGGTGTCGGCCAGCAGAGCACTGTTCACTCTGCTGGGCTCAGAGGCCCTGCCTCCGAAGTTTCTTATGGTTTCTAGTCCCCTCCAGGGCTTGCATTGCCTTAACCCCAAGCTAAGAGAGCTTGATTCCAGGAAGAGAGATTCCTAGGATTAAAGAAAGAGACAGACTACAGACAGCTAAATTCCAGCAAAAGAGGAAAAGTTCCTATTTTCCCAGCCAGCATAGCAGAGCTGAGATTGTGGCAGAAGTGTTTACCTGCCAGAATCAGCCAATACCTGCTGATGACCAAGATAAAGTTTGGAAACTGTTTGGATTGCCGTTTATGCCAAGTAAATCTGTGTTCAACGTTACTACAGAGTCTGGACTCCATTTATTCTACTTTTTCATTACCCAAGTTCAACAACCCCTTTTTGCGCTTGCTTCGGAATACACCACGTCTGGGATCCAAGGATATCTAGGCAGGAGCACCGTGACATGGGTCTATAACATCTACAGAGAAACTGTAGGCCACTCTACACCACTCTGGCATTCCTAACCTGGGTTCCACCAATACCATCTACAAAGAGGACTTTGAGTTCTCGTTGCTTAACTGCAACTGGCGTCATGACTACTTGCTTTAACAGAGGGACATATAATCGGTAAAACCTCTTAAGAGGCAAGGGATTTCCCAGGTGCTGGCAATAGGCCGCTTCAAAAACAAAATCAGCTGCCGCCTTTTAATGATTTAAAGCCCATTTATCTATACTGCCTCTATATAGTAGGCAGAGTTAAACAGGTTAAGGATGGGCCACAACACATGGGCCAGTGCTGTGTGCTTGCCCACCAGGCTAAAATTTGCCAGCCAGCCCCTGTTCAAACCCATGGGAGCATATACTATGGCTAGCCAATGTTATTCAAATAATCATTGGCCAGCTTAGAAGCCACATATTTGGGTGTTGGATTCCTCCATGAATTTGTATGTTGGGCTCAGATGAGATACTTGAAGGCTCTTCTCATATCTTTGGGCAAACAAATGACAGAGTTCAGTCTGTACAATTGCCTGCCTTTTACACCTTGAGGCTCAGCTATCTCTGCAACTTCTCCTCTTTAATTGACTGGGCCAGGCATAATGATGTTTACACTGCTTGGCCCTGTCAATCAAAGTGCAGAGGGCTCGGCAGTTGCAGAGAGAGCTGAGCATCTAGGTGTAATGACATTGCCCCGTTGCTCCTAGAGGAGAGGTTCATTTACATATATTAAAACATAATTTTTCTCAGCAATGTGGGCACATATGAACATGGGACCAACATAGCTGCCTTCAGCTGCCAAGTGCACATGTAACAAGTCAGACAGTTTCAAAGGTTCAAAAATTTGCTCTAGGGCCCAGTCATTTCTAGTTACACCTCTGATATGGGGGTCATTTACTAAACAGAAATACACCTATATTAGGCGTAGTTCTGGCGCAGATTGCGGCACAAAGATCCTTTGCAGGTCTAAAAAAAGTGAGCGTAGCGTGGACAGGGAAGAGGACGGACCAATAGGCCTATCTCATTGACCATTTTCTACACCTGTTTTAGGCATAGAGAATGGTCTAAATGTAAGACAGCTAGGAAGCTGTATTACATTTAGAAGCAGCGGTGGATGCGCCAAAGTTATGTAGAGGCCGGTGCCTCTACATAATCTGAAAACTTCAGGCCCCTCACCGTAATAATATAAGGACCCTCTGTATGCAGGTTGAGTGCCATGACTAGCAGCCATGTTTGACACTACTTAGCTCACTGCGCAGTACGATGCTGTCAGTACAAATGTGGAGATACCAAATTTATATAGTTTTTGGTGTTTTAATATTTAAAAAAATACTACTTTGCAAAACATAGGTCTTTTAATAATTTTTTGTTTTTTGGGGGAGGCGAGGTGATGAAAAATGAAAATTCTGGAATTTCTTTTTTTTTTTACAGTGTTTACCACGTGTGACCTGTGACAGAGAATTTATTATTTTGGCTTTTAATGAACACCACAACAGCAATTATTAAACATAATTTTTGTTGAATTATTTTTGTAATATATGAGAAATGATAAAAGTGGAATTTAAAATTATTATTTTTTTTTTTTTATTGTTTTCAGCTTTTTTGTTAGTCTCCATAGGAGACATGAATCGGCAATCGTTTCCCTAAAATCCCTCCCAGTGATCTGAATAGGGCTTGCAGAAATCCATGTACATGCTGCAGAAACAACCTCATTGAGATGGATGTATTCCAGGAGAACCCCTCTAAGATTTAACAAATGCATTGTGTGATTTGTGTTCAGGGCTATTGCTGCTATTTTAAGGTGTAACTTTCTAGATGAATTTGCAAATTACAGCCTATTTCTGACATTACTGGTATTTAGGATGACAGCTTTCACGTAGCACTCCCACCGTCGTTGATTGCTCATCTTCTCTGAATAATTAGTATACTTTAAAAAGTAAAGAAGGAACTCAAAAAGTGTAACCATGTCCTGAGCACTACACCGTCATAACTATTAAAGGGGTTCACCTCCTGTCTTTAGCGCCGCAGGCCCAGACTTCTGGTGCTCTAGGGGCACAGTGCCTGCTAAAATGACTGGCAGCATACGCCAGCGACGCTGGGAAGCTGTAATTCCCACTGTGCCTGCATGTGCATGCTCTCGAGGCTGCTAATGACTCAATAGCAGTCTCAGTCAGCTCATCTCAATGATGGCAGCCTTGACGCAGCACTGTGGCAGATCCATAGGACATACAGGGATGGGAACTCACGCGCACTATACAGCCGCTATCCTGGCCACCAGAAACGCCAGCTTTGTTTCTTTTCAGGACGCAAGCCCGACCACCACTGATGTATACCATTGGTGGCAGTAACCTAGAGACGAGCAGTGTATAAAGACAAGGGGGCATTATGGTAGCATAGAGTATAGTGGTAGGTTACTTGTATTAGGTTATTACACTTCATGAGATAAGACAACTCTTTTAAAGTGTCCCTCCAGACATATTCTCCTGTCAGAAGTGACATTGGGTGTAGAGATGTAACTGCAGACTGGGTGTACAGTTAGTAAGACAACCATACAACGTCAAATGAGTATGGAGCTGGGTCCCGTCCTCATTAATAGGACGTGTGCACAATACTGGCTGGGCACTGTATGGTTGTCTCTGCAAATGTATCACCCATGATGCCGGTACATCTCTACGCCTGATGTCAGATCTGACCGTAGATTATGCTTGGAGGGAAACATTAAAGGAAACCTGTCACCAGGATTTTGTATATAGAGCTGGCGACATGGGCTGCTAGATGGCCGCTAGCACATCCGCAATACCCAGTCCGCATAGCTCTGTGTGCTTTTATTGCGTCAAAATAAGGATTTTAGAGATATGCTAATTAACCTGATATGACTCCTGTGTCCGGAGATGAGTCAAATTTTCTGAGCGCAGCACCGCCCTGCGTCCTCCGAATCTCCTCCTTGCTGGCCGACGTCACAGAGCTGGAGCGCCGAAATCTCGCGATGCGTGAGCTAACGCATGCGTAGTTCGTTCCCTGTGCTGGCATCAGCACAGGGAAGTAACATGATGCCGACACTGCGCATGCGCTAGCTCGCGCATCACGAGATTTCGGCGCTCCAGCTCTGTGAGGTCGGCCAGCAAGGAGGAGAATCGAAGGACGCGGGGCGGTGCTGCACTCAGTAAATTTGACTCATCTCCAGACACAGGAGTCATATCAGTTTCATTTGCATATCTCTAAAATCTTTTTTTTACGCAATAAAAGCTCACAGAGCTATGGGGACTGGGTATTGCGGATGTGCTAGCGGCCATCTAGCAACCCATGTCCCCAGCTCTATACACAAAATCCTGGTGACAGGTTCCCTTTAAACTTTTCTTCTCACCTGAAGATACTGTTGTCTAAAGCTGCTGCAGAATAAAAAATGGCAACCTGATATTTTCCTGAAGTGACAATGATCATTGTTAAAACATAATATTGTTTGAGACATTAACTTTGGTTAATGCACACAGTTTACGGTCTAATGCACACTGTCTACACTCCAATGCACACAGTCTATAGTCTAATGCACATAGTCTATGGTCTAATGCACACGGCTGGTTTATAGCTGCGTAGTATATGGAGTCCTCTGTCCTATGTATGTCCCTATGCCTCTTATAACATATGAAGTTTTTTGGGGGGGGGAAATCTCATGGTATGCACCATCGGACTTGTACAGTGGAGCAATGATTCTAGGGGGAATATCTTTGTATCGTTCTGTGATAAAGCAGCAGGACAGGCACCATGCACTTCCATACAGCCTCCCCGCATGAGACCTACAGATGTAGCCGAGCTAAACTTGATTCTGATAACACATGGCACAGTGTTATCTAGGTTATCTTGTGACAAAAGCCATTGAAATCCATTGAAAAGTCAGTTATCTTTTTCTTGCCGTTAATCATCAAGTTTAGCTCTGCTGCATTGGAACATCAGTTAAACTGTGGGAATATCATTGAAAGAAACAGGCTTAAAGGGGTTTTCCAGACTTTTACTATTGATGACCTATCCTCACTGATAATGATATTATGCTTTGAATCAAAGTCTCTTCATATCGTCAAGAAAGTGAGTGCCGGTCCTTCTTCCCTATATTCTAGTGGGACGCCTTCCCTGGATGTGTGCACCACGTACAAACTACAGTGCCGACCTATTATCTTCAATACTATATACACTTTTGAGATCTCCAGGCCTTTGTGATATGTTTTTTTAATAGTTTTTTTTAGATTGTCCAATAAAGCTTTATAATTTTTACTTCACAGTGTGCATCAATTTCTGGCGTGTACTTTCTTTCCGCTCTTGACTTTTTATACATGCCGATAGCACCTGTATGAATTGGATATTGGCGGTGCCCATGCTATGCCTTATGTTAGTTTTAAGGGGCATTTATGATGTATGACATTTTTAAATGTCACACAAAATTCCGTAGCGCACAGTATGACCGGTAACCCGCTGCCAAACTGTCTTTAACTACTACAGGACCGCCTAACGCAGGGATGCGTCCTGCGGGCGGTCCTGTAGCTCTGTGTGGACGCATCGGCGCGTCATCTCGCGAGACGCGCGAGTTCCTGTAAACGCGCGCGTTCACAGGGGCGCGCGTCTCAAGAGTTGAACTACAGCCTGCCAGCGATGATCAATCGCTGGCAGGCTGTAGATGCGATATAAATCGCATCAAACATGTTTACCAGACGCTGTTTTGTGAACAGCGTCTGGTATACCTGCTACCTGGTCCTCTGGTGGTCCCATTTGCTGGGATCGACCACCAGAGGACCAGGTAACTATGTAAAGTTGCACCAAACACTACACTAACCCCCCACCTATTAACCCCTTGTTAACCCCTTGATCACCCCATCTAGACCCCTGATCACCCCCTGTCATTGATCACACCCCTTGTAAGGCTCCATTCAGACGTCCATATGTGTTTTGCGGATCCGTGGATTCACGGATCCGCGGAACTGATCCACGGATCCGCAGATCCTCAAAACACGGACACCGGCAATGTGCTTTCCGCATTTTGCAGATCCGCACATTGCCAGAACTATATAGAAAATGCTTTTTCTTGTCCGCAATTGTGGACAAGAATAGGACATGTTCTATATTTTTGCGGAACGGAAGTGCAGACCCGGAAGCGCGGATCCGTAATTCCGGATCCGAGCGGGACAAAGTCTGTCCCAATAGAAATGAATGGGTCCACAATTCCGTTCCGCAAACAGAATTTCGGACGTGTGAATGGGGCATAAGGGTCCCTTATCATCGCCAGTTAGTTAGCTACTTGTTAGGTAGCTAGCGCCCAGCCCACCGCACCGCAGTCACTGATTTTGGCAGAGATTTTTTCATCCACATTGATTGATGCGAATGAAAAAATCTGTGCCGTTCATTTATTTTATTTTTTTCAGCCCAGAGGCTGAACGAAAAAAAAAAAATCTCATTACCCGTATGCTCAATATAAGGAGAATCGCAGAAACTCCTAATGCTGGCCATACGTGTAATAATTGCGGAGACCCTCAAATGCCAGGGCAGTACAAAAACCTCACATGTGACCCCATTTTAGAAAGAAGACACTCCAAGGTATTCCGTGAGGGGTATGGTGAGTTCATGTAAAATTTTATTTTTTGTCACAAGTTAGTGAAATATGAGACTTTGTAAAAAATAAAAATAAAAATCAATTTCCGCTAACTTGTGCCAAAAAAAAAAAAATTTCTGTGAACTTGCCATGCCCCTCACGAAATACCTTGGGGTGTCTTCTTTCCACAATGGTGTCACATGTGGGGTATTTATACTGCCCTGGCAATTTAGGGGTGCTAAAGCGTGAGAATCCAAATGCGTAAAAATGCCCTGTGAAATCCTAAAGGTACTCATGGGAATTTGGGACCCTTTGCGCATCTTGGCTGCAAAAAAGTGTCACACATGTGGTATCGCCGTACTCAGGAGAAGTAGGGCAATGTGTTTTGGGGTGTATTTTTATATATACCCATACTGTGTGTGAGAAATATCTCTGTAAATGACAACTTTTTTTATTCAAAGTTGTCAATTTACAGAGATATTTCTCTCACCCAGCATGGGTATATGTAAAAATACACCCCAAAACACATTGCCCTACTTCTCCTGAGTACGGCGATACCACATGAGTGACACTTTTGCAGCCAAGATGCGCAAAGGGCCCAAATTCCCATGAGTACCTTTAGAGGGCATTTTTACGCATTTTTCTTCTCACGCTTTAGGGCCCCTAAAATGCCAGGGCAGTATAAATACCCCACATATGACCCCATTTTGGAAAGACACCCCAAGGTATTCGCTGAGGGGCATAGTGAGTCCATGAAAAATTAAACTTTTTGTCAAAAGTTAGCGGAAAGGGAGACTTTGTGAGAAAAAACAATAAAAAATCAATTTCCCCTTCCTCAGCCCCTGAGATTGAACCTGAACTTACCCTACAAGCCTCGCACCAGCAGTTACTAGCGGCGATTACGGGGTGCCAGGCCTCTCTCACCAGGAAAATAGACGAGGTGCGCGTGGACCGAGGCCTCCTGCGCCATGACGTGCAACAACTACGAGAGAAGGTCCGTATTACTGAAACGCGCATATCTGACCTGGAAGACCTGGCTCACCCTTTGCCCGCGAGGATCGCCGCAGTAGAGGCGTCAGTAGAAATGTGGAGACAAAAATGTGACGATTTGGAAAACCGCGCACGGCGCAACAGTGTCCGAATTATCGGCATGCCGGAACGAGCAGGGGGAGTGGACCCTGCGGCCTTCCTGGAAGGTTGGTTCAAAATCATATTTCCCAACGCGCCCTTCTCGTCAGCTTACATAGTGGAGAGGGCCCACCGTGTTCCAGCAAAGATGCTTCCTCCTGGATCACCGCCAAGACCTCTTTTGGCCCGCATGCTGAATTGGAGAGACAGAGATACCATCTTGGCGCAGGCCAGAATTGCACAAACCATTACTCATGGTTCGGCCAACATATCTATATACCCTGATTTCTCGGCCGATCTGCGGAAAAACGAGCCACCTTTGTGTCAGTCAAGCGTCGCCTCAGAGAGCTTAACCTTCAATACTCCATGGCTTACCCGGCGAGATTGCGGATCGTGGACGGCGACAAATCACTCTTTTTCGCCAGCCCTGCAGAAGCAGAAGACTGGATTTCCCGGAGACCCCGCCGGTCGCCTCCAAGATAACTTTTCAGAGGAGATGTCGTGAATATGCTGGAATTGAACTTCATCTGCTGAGACTTTATCGGGCCGCTTTGTTTGTTCGGCATTTTGGGACTGTGATCCGGCCGGTAATGTATAATTCCTGAAGTTATCGTAAGCCCTGGGACACTGTAGATCACCTCTCACTGGGTTCGAGGACCTTGCCTTTATTAATGATAAGACATTTCTTTTATTCTGTATGCGGGAGCCTATCTCTCTACCTGCACTGGGATTCCATCTCTTTACACCGTGCAGGTCCCCCGAGTACATGGTCACCTACTGTTTTGATTATACTAATGTTTTGTTAGCTCACCCATTGTTCAGGGTGCAAATGTTAGCGTTCCTGTTTTATGCTAATACCCTCACCAACTATGTTACCACAATGAGCATCGCACTTACACTGTCCCTCTCTTGCATAACTATACCTAAGTGGTCGATTGTTTCTCCTTATTTTGCTTCCTTCCCTTTGTCATGTCGGACCTCAGAGTGATGTCCTGGAACGTGAGGGGGTTGGGGGGACCCAGGAAAAGAATGGCAGTATTCTCCCAAATACGCAGATTTTCACCGCACATCTTGGGGCTACAGGAGACCCACCTCACTGAGGAAACCGGTGGTAGAGTGTCAAAACCCTGGGCACAATGGGTGGGAAACGCATATGGCAATTCCTACTCTAGGGGAGTGTCCCTTCTGATACACCGATCAGTCCGATGGGAATTACACCATACCAATGTCGACTCAGAGGGAAAATATGTATTTATCCACGCTAACATCAATGGTATTCCCTATGTCGTACTTAATATGTATAATCCGCCTCCCGCCAACCTCTCGTTGCTTCAAACAGCGGCTGGATTTGCAGCACAGTACCCTTCCGCCAGGATTCTTGGCATGGGGGACCTTAATTTGCCGCTGGATGAGGTTAAGGACAGGTTTCGCGGTCCGTCATTTGAATATGCCCGCATAGCACTGCTCTGGCTAGACTGCTGGGTGAGTTAGGTTGGCTGGACATTTGGAGGGAGCGGCACCCGGACCGTATTGAGTATTCATGTTTCACTCCGTCCAGAGGAGCTTTGTCCAGAATTGACTACGTCCTGGGCACCGCAGGCACCTATATGTCAGTGAAAGAGGTGCATTATGGCGCTCAGGGTCCTTCTGACCATGCGCCCATGATGTTCTCGTTAGCAAACCCAGACCTGAAGACCCGTATTCCCAAACAGTGTATACACCCCTTCTGGCTGTCTCTGCTGCCTCTAAATGACCGCATTCCTGACCAATTGCGTACGTTCCTTGCCCTCAATACCGTTGACACAGATTTGAATATATTATGGGAGACTCTTAAGGCTTTCTTGCGGGGCTGCCTCCGCTCCTCTATATCTTATGTCAAAAAATTGGCCCGAGCTAAAGAAGAGGATCTAGGCATGCAATGTAAGAACGCAGAACTTGCCTACACTACTAACCCTACAGAAGGGAATAGGATGTCCTGGATGCTTAAGGGCAGACAATACATGTCTTACCTGAGGGAAAAAAGTGACCGTAAGATGTTATTCCTACAACAGCAGACCTTTGAGCAGGGCAGCAGAGTGGGTAAGGTTTTAGCTCAAGTAGTGCGCAGGAATGCAATGGCCCCCCCGATACTCCGCATAGCGGACCTGGGAGGAGTGGTGGTCTCTGACCCGCCTGGGATCCTTGACCGCTTTGGAGAATTTTACCGTGACCTTTATAGCTCCAATGTCCAGTACTCAAACTCTACACTTGAGAGCTACATGCGAGAAGTCCCTTGTCCGCAGCTGACTTTGGCAGATAGAGAACTACTGGATGGGGTCCTCACATTGGAGGAGGTGACAGTCGCAGTCAAAGGGCTAAACTTGGGCAAGGCCCCCGGTCCGGACGGGATACCGCTGGAAGTATACTCCAGATATATAGACATTCTGGGACCACAACTGCTGCAGATGTTTCAAGCATCTTTTGATAGCGGGGTACTCCCGGAATCGCTATATGAAGCTTCCATAGTGGTCCTGCTGAAACCAGACAAGAACCCCCTGGAATGTGGCTCGTACCGTCCTATATCACTGCTCAATCTAGATTATAAGATATTAGCCAAAATATTAGCAAATAGACTAAATCGGGTAATCTCTTCAAATATACGCGACAACCAAACAGGATTTATTCCGGGTCGATCCACATCCAGCAATATCAGGAAAGCTCAGGTTGTGGCCCAAGTTGGTTATGCAGGACGGAAATACTGGGCCTTGGCTGCACTGCACACAGCTAAGGCTTTTGACTCTGTAGAGTGGCCGTATTTAATTCAGTCTCTTAGATGCTTTGGTTTCGGTCCTGCATTTATCAAATGGATTGATATTTTATACAAATCCCCCACTGCAAACATTTTAATAAATGGCTCACTCTCCACTACTTTTAGCCTGTACAGAGGCACCAGACAAGGGTGCCCTTTGTCTCCCCTTCTCTTTGCGGTAGCCATCGAACACCTAGCCCTCAGGATCAGGCAAGACAACATATATAAGGGGGTGTCCCTGGGAGATAGGGAGGACCGACTAGGACTATACGCCGATGACCTTATCCTTTACTTAGATAATGTGGAAATATCTCTGCCTAGAGCAATAGCTCTTATTGAGCAATTTGGCTCCTTTTCCGGTCTGCACATAAATTGGGGAAAATCAGCCCTTATGCCCCTGTGGTCCCCTGACTGGCCATCAATCTACCATAATTTGATGGTAGTGGATAGGTTCAAATATTTGGGGGTCATTATAACAAAAGATCCCCTCTTATCTCATGACCTTAATATAGTTCCCATTGAACGCTACTTCAGGGATAAATTCCTTTCCTGGAACATCCTCCCTCTCAACACCATGGGTCGAGCGAATCTAATTAAAATGATCCTCCAGCCCAAGGCGCTATATCTGTTGGAACATGCCTGTATGCCAGTTCCTCGTGCTTTTTTGACAGATTACATTCCAGCATAGCAACATTTATTTGGGGAAAGAATAGAAGGAAACTAGCCCTTCACTCTCTGCAGAGGAGCTGGGACAGAGGGGGTGTGGCGCTACCTGACTTACACTTGTACTTTATAGCAGGACAGCTCCGATACTTGGTACCATGGGTGACCCAGAATACTCTCCCCAATTCCGAATACTACCTTCAATCGTATTTGAGACTATCTAACCTTTGGTTGGTTCTGGAGGGCGCATCTTCCGTTTTGGAACAGCCTCTACAGACCCATAAACTCGCACGCCAAGTATGGAGTGCGGCAAAATTACATCAATACACTGACCTGCCTGATGATATCCCGTTATGGGACAACCCTCTGTTTCCTCATTTGTTGGGAGGTGAAGGAGAAAGAGTATGGAAGAAATACGGTATACGCTACTTAAAAGACCTGTATGCTGCGGGCATTCTGTACTCCTTTTCTCAGTTGCAGACGAAGGTTGGGATTATACGCTCCCATTTTTTCAGATACTTGCAATTAAGACATGCCTTGCAGACTCAACTGCGCATCCTCAAACGATCAGTATCTGCCTACCCGCTTATTGGGATCTTCAGGACTCAAGGTCCGAGAGGGCTTATAACCGCACTCTACACACACTTGCTTAATCTCAAAACCTCATCTTCCCCATTGGGTTCTGAAGCCAAATGGAAGGGGAATATTCCCACTCTCACAGAAGAGGAGTGGAGTGAAGCCTTGGAGAGTCCGTTAGTGGTATCCCCCTCCTTGAACAATAGGCTAACTCAGCTCTTCATCGTACATAGGTGTTACATCACCCCAACAAGACTCTACAAGATGGGGAGGCTCTCCCATACGGGTTGTCACAGGTGCGCACAGATTGGCGCTGACTTTTGGCATCTCATCTGGGACTGCAGATATACTCAAACATTCTGGGAGGCAGTGGTCGATGTCTTATCTTCCCTGGTGTCTGGTCACTTGACAGCATGCCCCAAGGTTTGCCTTTTGGGGATTGTAGACAATGGATCTAGGACACATTGGGAGCTCACCTTCCTGAGGGAATCACTTTTTCTTGCCAGAAAGGCGATAGCGCTTCGCTGGATGGCGGATAGACCCCCGACTCTGAGTCAATGGAAAACCTTAGTGAATAATGTTATCCCTTTTATGAGAATTATATATGCACGCAGAGGGTGCCCCACTAAATTTGAAAAGATTTGGGGCTCATGGTCTACCTCCCCACTCACTGTTACTTTGGGACGTTTGCCGTCAATTCCCTAGGGACATATTGTGCCTTCACCTTGACATGTGGAATATATGTAACCACTCTCACACTTGGTTTATTATCTGATGCTATTGTACTAATGTACGTCATGTACCTTGTCTGTCTGATATTGTCATATGAGACCACGCTGTGTAGTCTTTTGTATTACCAAATGGACTATGTACACTAATGTTTTACATATTTGCTCTTTGTGTAACATGCTATGCTTTTGCTCTTTAATAAAACGAGTTTAAAAAAAAAAAAAAACAATTTCCACTAACTTGTGCCAAACATTTTTTTTTCTATGAACTCGCCATGCCTCTCATGGAATACCTTGGGGTGTCTTCTTTCCAAAATGGGGTCACATGTGGGGTATTTATACTGCCCTGGCATTTTAGGGGCCCTAAAGCGTGAGAAGAAAAATGCGTAAAAATGCCCTCCTAAAAGGTACTCATGGGAATTTGGGCCCCTTTGCGCATCTTGGCTGCAAAAAAGTGGCACACATGTGGTATCGCCGTACTCAGGAGAAGTAGGGCAATGTGTTTTGGGGTGTATTTTTATATATACCCATGTTGGGTGAGAGAAATATCTCTGTAAACTGACAACTTTGTATAAAAAAATTTAAAATTTGTCGTTTACAGCGATATTTCTCACACACAGTATGGGTATATATAAAAATACACCCCAAAACACATTGCCCTACTTCTCCTGAGTACGGCGATACCACATGAGTGACACTTTTTGCAGCCAAGATGCAAAGGGCCCTAAACCAATGAGTACCTTTAGGATTTCACAGGGCATTTTTACGCATTTGGATTCTCACGCTTTAGGGCCCCTAAAATGCCAAGGCAGTATAAATACCCCACAAGTGACACCATTTTGGAAAGAAGACACCCCAAGGTATTCCGTGAGGGGCATGGCGAGTTCACAGAATTTTTTTTTTTTGGCACAAGTTAGCGGAAATTGATATATTTTTATTTTTTTTATTTTGTTTTTACAAAGTCTCATATTCCACTAACTTGTGACAAAAATAAAATTTTACATGAACTCACCATACCCCTCACAGAATACCTTGGGGTGTCTTCTTTCTAAAATGGGGTCACATGTGGGGTATTTATACTGTCCTGGCATTTTAGGGGCCCCTAAAGCGTGAGAAGAAGTCTGGAATCCAAATGCGTAAAATGCCCTGTGAAATCCTAAAGGTACTCATTGGAATTAGGGCCTTTATGCATTCAGGCTGCAAAAGTGTCACTCATGTAGTATCGCCGTACTCAGGAGAAGTAGGCAATGTGTTTTGGGGTGTATTTTTATATATACCCATACTTTGTGTGAGAAATATCTCTGTAAACGACAATTTTTAAATTTTTTATACAAAGTTGTCAGCTTACAGAGATATTTCTTTCACTCCAACATGGGTATATGTAAAAATACACCCCAAAACACATTGCCCTACTTCTCCTGAGTACGGCGATACCACATAAGTGACACTTTTTGCAGCCTGGGTGCGCAAAGGTGCCCAAATTCCAACGAGTACCTTTAGCTTTACATGGCTGCTCACAATTTAGCCCCGCCTAAAATGCCAGAACAGTAAACACACCCCACAAATGACCCCATTTCGGAAAGTAGACACCCCAAGGTATTCACTGAGGGGCATAGTGAGTCCG
The DNA here is from genome assembly GCA_033119425.1 of Bufotes viridis. Classification (NCBI taxonomy): domain Eukaryota; kingdom Metazoa; phylum Chordata; class Amphibia; order Anura; family Bufonidae; genus Bufotes; species Bufotes viridis. The sequence goes on from CM065590.1 coordinate 129,684,281, forward strand.
TGGGAGATTTTTTTTTTTTTTGCCAGAAGTTAGCAGAAATGGAAACTTTATTATTATTATTTTTTTCCTCAGAAAGTGTCATTTTCCGCTAACTTGTGAAAAAAAATGAAATGATACATGAACTCACCATGCCCCTCCGCGAATACTTTGGGGTGTCTTCTATCTAAAATCGTGTCATTTGGGGGGTATTTATACTTTCCTGGCATTCTAGCACCTGAAGAAACATGACAGGTGCTCAGAAAGTCAGAGCTGCTTCAAAATGCCGAAATTCACTTTTTTGCACCATAGTTTGTAAACGCTATAACGTTTACCCAAACCAATAAATATACACTTATTGGATTTTGAAAAATTTTACAACAGAAAGTGAAAAATGTCATTTTTTTGCAAAAATGTCGTTAAATGTTTATTAATAGCAAAAAAAGTAAAAATGTCAGCAACAATGAAATAGCACCAAATGAAAGCTCTATTAGTGAGAAGAAAAGGAGGTAAAATTCATTTGGGTGGTAAGTTGCATGACGGAGCAATAAACGGTGAAAGTAGTGTAGTGCGGAATTGTAAAAAGTGGCCTGGTCATTAAGGGTGTTTAAGCTAGGGGGGCTGATGTGGTTAAAAACGGCGCGGCCAGCTTGCATGTGCACTGAATGTATAAAACCTGTGAGCATTCAGAAATATGGCGCAACAAGAGAACCCAAAGCCTGACTTTAAAGTGACACAAACACAGTTTATAAATGTCCCCAGGGATTTTATTTTTTTCCATCACGCACTTCTCATTTCTGCAGTATGATAACTTGTAGTAACAGCAGTATAGAAAAGATTCAAAATTTTGTTATTAGCTTGAAGTATATGTACCTGAGGTATATGGTAGGCAAATTAGCTCTTAGCATTCTCTGCCTCTAAAACCACCAGATGTAAGGTAGCTATCCTATAAGTCAATGGTCAACCTTTTAAACAGGCCTTGAGACATGACTTGGGTTATAAGGCCTGTTTATAAGATTGAACATTGACTTATAGGATATCTACCTTACATCTGGTGGTATTAGAGGTGGAGCTTGTTAAGAGCTCATTTGCATACCATCTTCCTAGAATTCCAGAGAAGTGTTCCCTGGCCTATAGGTCTACTCACACCGATTAGGCGCTCTCCATAAGGAAATAAGGTACCCCCCCCCCCCCAAATCCTGAGGGGTATATGGCACAGGTTAGATAGTCCTGTCATGCTTATATGTAGAAATGAGCGAATCGAAGCTGACAAAGTGGAATTCGATCCGAATTTTCACATGCTTCGTAGTAACGAATCACATGTTTTCTTAAAATGGCTGCCGCACGTGTGAGGACATGGAGAAAGGAACTCTGGGAAGGTGGGATCACCCATAATGCCACACATGCAGCCGATCAGCAGCCAGCCCTGTGATGTCACAGCCCTATAAATAGCATCAGCCATCTTAGATCCTGCCATTTACCAGTGTACTTAGTGCAAGGAGAGATGCCTGCAGGCGCTAGGGACAGCAATAGGAAAGACTTGATTGTGGTGAAAAAACGATTTATAAGTGCAGGGAAAGGATAGGGAGGAATCGTTCCACAGCATTTATGTAGTACAGGCTTCAGTAGGGGAGGTTAAAGACTGGGTAATAGGAACAATCCTAATACACCTTGATGCACTGACTGGGGATCTAAATTGCCATTATACAACTCTGTCATTCCAGCAAACTGTTCTTGTTATTGGGATGCAGGTGCTGTTTGATACAGCCATTAACAGGGTTTATTACAAGGAAATATTTCTACAGTATGTCTTATTTGCCCTTGTGCGGTGCAGTAATATATTCTAAAGCTCTGTTTGCCGTGTATTAGTGGCGGAACAAATATTTATTTGCTGTTCAGCATTGCACTTATCTGTTAAAAAGCCTTTTGTGTTGTGTAAAAGTAGAAAAAAATTAGGGCCTAATTGCCATTCAGCGCTGCAGTGATATATTCTAAAGCCCTGTTTGCCATGTATTAGTGGCGAAAATAAAAATATATTCGCCGTTCAGCGTTGCACTTATCTGTTGAAAAGCCTTTTGTGTTGGGTAAAAGTAGAAAAAAAATTAGGGCCTAAGTGCCGTTCAGCAGTGCAGTTATATATTCTATAGCCCTGTTTGCCGTGTATTAGTTGTGAAATAAAAAAATATTAGCTGTTTAGCGTTGCACTTATCTGTTAAAAAGCCTTTTGTGTTGGGTAAAAGTAGAAAAAAAATTAGGGCCTAAGTGCCGTTCAGCAGTGCAGTGATATATTTTAAAGCCCAGTTTGCTATATATTAGTGGCGAAATAAAAATATATTCGCCGTTCAGCATTGCACTTATCTGTTGAAAAGCCTTTTGTGTTGTGTAAAAGTAGAAAAAAATTAGAGCCTAATTGCCGTTCAGCGGTGCAGTGATATATTCTAAAGCCCAGTTGGCCTTGTATTAGTGGCGAAAGAAAAAATATTTTATCTAACATTTGCTTGCCCGTGAGCCAGTGGCGGAGCTAGCAAGTCACTAGCATGGCCAGGAGTCAGCAGGGTGGCGGCAGTGGAAGGTGGTGAGCCAAATGTGCCTGGGGTAGACCACCTGCTTCGCAGGAGCCTACCTGCCCGGGAAGTAGCGGTGCATGGGATCACGGGGCAGCAGAGGTAGCAGTCAGTCGTAGCAGTCGGTCAGAGCGTAGTGTTGTGAGTAAAATCCCCTACTCAGCGATGTGGCAGTTTTTTGTTAAGCCGCCGGAAGAAGTGAACATGGCCATATGTAGAATCTGTGGGCAGATGGTGAAGCGTGGCCAGGGTGCCAATGTTGGCACCACAGCCCTCCGTCAACATATGCAGCATCACCATAAAGTGGCCTGCCGCAGCAACCGCTGCATCACTCAGTGGCACACACCAGGTTTCAGGCAGTCAAGGCTCCACCACCTCAGGCGAATAGAGCTGTCTGTCCTTCCCATCATCTGCTGGTCCTGATGCTTCTGCTCCTCCTACTCCTCATCAGTCATTCCGTCATCAATCGATCACCGAAGCGATTGCCAAGAGACAACAGTATGTGTGCACTCATCCAACGGCACAGTAGCTGAATGTGCTCCCGTCCAAGTTGTTAGTGCTGCAGTGCCTCCCTTTCCAAGTGGAGGACTCTGCACCTTTCAGAGAACTGATGGCTTGTGCCGAGCCGAGGTGAAGAGTCCCAAGCCGTCAGTTCTTTGCCAAAAAGGCAGTACAAGCTCTGCACACACATGTAAAACAGAAGTTGGGCCGGTCCTTGAGCCTGTCGGTGTCTGCTAAAGTTCACTGCAGAGCCGATGTGTGGAGCTGTAACTACGGTCAGGGACAATACATGTCCTTTATGGCCCACTGGGTGAATGTGGATCCTGCAGATCCACACCAGCAACTTGGCTAGGTAACGCCGCTTCCGCCTCCACGTTCTCATGCCGTTGGTTTCGCGCGCAATGTTCGCCTCTGCGTCCTCATCCTCCACCTTGCCCGGCGGTGTCACGCTGTTCTGTACCTCGTTTGCCTGGGCGAACTGAGTCACACAGGGGAAAAACTACTCCGTGTCCTTCATCAAGAAATCGAATCCTGGCTTTCTCTGCGACAACTGAAAATCGGAACCATGGTGACTGACAACGGGAAGAACATGGTGTCGGCACTGCGTCAAGGAGGGCTGAGCCATGCACCCTGCATGGCACACGTGTTCAATCTGGTTGTCAAGCGGTTCCTGAAGTTTTCCACCCATCTGCAAGACATCCTAAAAATGGCCAGGAAACTTTGCATGTACTTCAGCCACTCGTACACCGCAAATCACAACCTACTTGAGCTGCAGCGGCAGAACGGCATCCCCCAACATAGTCTGATATGCGACGTTTTAACCCGTTGGAATTCCACCCACTATATGTTGGACCGACTATAGGAACAGAGAAAGGCCATAAACGATTTCTTGATGATTCAGCCGAACAGGAGTACTCTGTCCCCTGGGACAGGAGTACTCCCCCTCCCCATGGCAGCTCATGCGTGACACCTGCCGTTTTCTCAGGCTGTTTAAGGAGGCCACGTTATTTGTCAGTCGCCAGGACTACGGCATGAACAACGTCATTCCACTGCTTCATGCCCTGGAACAGATGCTGGTAAATCTGGCTAGTCAGGGGACTGGAGACGTGGCGCCTAGATCTCACGGCCACATGAGCCCTGGGGGGGCTGAACTGGAGAAGGAGGACATTGGGGCACAAGCAATGTGTAGCGAAATGGGTGGTTTTTCTACACAAGTGACAGGAGAGGAGCAGCCAGAGGAGCTACAGGGCGATGAGGAAGAGGAGGCAGAGGACCCAGACACACCGTGGCAGTATGCAGTGGAGATGGAGACAGGGAGTCCCTCCGACTCACTTGCACAAATGGCCCGATGCATGCTCACTTGCTTGCGTAGTGACAGCCGAATTGTCACCATGGGATGACTTCTGGCTCTCCGACTTGTAGAACCCTCGCTACCAGTCCAAAATGGGGGCCTTTTTTACACCCGCTGAGAGGGAGGACAAATTGAGCTACTATAGAGACATCCTATGTAGTCAGTTGGCCGCTGCTTATGTGCGCCATCGTCCATCCTCTCGCATGTCTGACCAGGAAGGCCCTCTGCGCTCACATTCCACTGCCATGGCTGCTGGGGAGGGGTGGACTGGCAGGAGCAGTACCAGCTCTATCAGCAGCAGCCTGAGTCTAGAGTCGATGATGAGCAGCTTTCTTTACCCGCATAGTGAAGAAACTACTCACCAGCAGCTAGAAATAGAGCAGAACCTGAACCATCAGGTGGTGGCATACTTGGACATCACCCTGCTACCCCAAGTTGAAGATCCGCTGGACTACTGGGCAGCCAAACTGAATTTGTGGCCACAACTGGCAGAGTTTGCCCTGGAAAAGCTTTCCTGCCCGTCCAGTAGTGTGGCATCAGAGTGGGTGTTTAGTGCTGCGGGGGCCATAGTTACCCCAAGAAGAACTCGCCTATCCTCCCAAAATGTGGAGATACTGACCTTTGTCAAGATGAATCAGGTGTGGATCAGCCAGGATTTCCACCCACCAATGCCTGATGCATCAGACTACAGTTGAAATTGAGTGTTTTGGCCAGTTTGACATTGATTTTGATCATTTCAGTCATCTTGTTTACAATTAAATCAAAGAGGCACTTGTAAGTCAGACAAATATAACATAACATTTATAATGAAATAACCACAAATGTCTTTTCTGTGCTCACATCATTATCAGTTTTATTCAACCCCCAAGTGACATTCACTCTTAGTACTTAGTACAACATCCTTTTCCAGTTATAACAGCTTTTAAACGTGAAGCATAGCTTGACACAAGTGTCTTGCAGCGATCTACGGATATCTTCGCCCATTCTTTATGGGCAAAAGCCTCCAGTTCAGTCACATTCTTAGCCTTGCGCGCTGCAACTGCTTTCTTTAAGTCCCACCAGAGGTTCTCAATCAGATTTAAGTCTGGTGACTGCGATGGCCATTTCAAAATGTTCCAGCCTTTAATCTGCAACCATGCTCTAGTGGACTTGGAGGTATGCTTGGGATCATTGTCCTGTTGAAAGGTCCAATGTCTCCTAAGCCTCAGGTTTGTGACGGACTGCATCACATTTTAATCCCAAATCTCCTGGTACTGAAGAGAATTCATGGTATCTTGCACATGCTGAAGCTTCCCTGTACCTGCAGAAGCAAAACAGCTCCAAAGCATGATTGACCCCCCCACCATGCTTCACAGTAGGCAAGGTGTTCTTTTCTTCATAGGCCTTGTTCTTCCTCCTCCAAACATAGCGTTGATCCATGGGTCTTAAAGAGTTCTAATTTTGTTTCATCAGTCCACAGAACACTATCCCAAAACTTTTGTGGTTTGTCCACATGACTTTTGGCATACTGCAGTCGACTCTTCTTATTCTTTGGAGACAGCAAGGGGGTGCGCCTTGGAGTTCTGGCATTGAGGCCTTCATTACACAGTGTAATTTCAGTTCCTCAGCAGTCACACGGGGACTTTTCTCCACTTTGCGCTTCAGATAGCGCACAGCAGTAGAAGTCAGCATCTTCTTTCTGCCACGACCAGGTAGCGTTTCAACAGTGCCCTTTGCCTTGAATTTGCGAATGATGCTTCCTATGGTGTCTCTTGGTATGTTTAACATCTTTGCAATCTTCTTATAGCCATTGCCCTTCCTGTGAAGAGAAATCACCTCTTCTCTTGTCTTCCTGGACCATTCTCTTGACTTCACCATGTTTGTAAACACACCAGTAAATGTCTAGAAGGAGCTGAGTATCACAGTCATTTTTAATCTGCCAAATTGGTGCTTATTATGCTTGATTGCTGCTCCTTGACATCCACAGGTCTTTTCAATACCTGATCGAAAACACTTAAATGAACCTCTGTTCTTAAGAGTGGTAGTCTTTAAGGGGTTGAATAATTGTGTCAATGAAGAAATCACAAAAAAAACATTTAATACTGTATTACAAAAACAATTGATGTCATTTTAGTTGCATTTGGTTCTTTAAAAAGTCCTTGTAAGATTTCATTCTGAACACAATTACAAATGTACACTAAATTCCCTAAAACCCTTTACAGCATTGGGGGTTGAATAATTTTGAACACAACTATAGATCATCGATGGTGCCACACCAACACTTTGACAAAAGAGACCGGTTTCTTCTGGCTACCTGCCTCAGCTACTATTCTGATGCTGCCACCCGCCTGATGCCACACATCTGATGCCAAGTGCTCCTTATTTCACCCACCATCTTCAGCGGGTACTGGTATTGCCACCCACCTCCACACTATGTCACCTTGCCACTTTGTGGCCTCCTGATGCTGCTGCTGCTGCCACCTTCACACTGTAATTGTGCCACTCTGTGGCCTCCTCATGCTGCTGCCACCTCCACACTATGTCGCCTTGCCACTCTGTGGCCTCCTGATGCTGCTGCCACCTCCACACTCTGTCACTGGATCACTCTGCGGTCTCCTCATGCTGCTGCCACCTCCACACTATGTCACCTTGCCACTATGTGGTCTCCTTATGCTGCTGCCACCTCCACACTATGTCACCTTGCCATTCTGTGGCTACCTGATGCTGCTGCTGCCACCTTCACACTGTCATTGTGCCACTCTGTGCGCTCCTCATGCTGCTTTTACCGTACCACTATGTTATAGGGCAACTCTGTGGCCTCCTGATGCTGCTGCCACCTCCATACTCTGTCACAGGGTCACTCTGTGGTCTCTTCATGCTGCTGCCACCTCCACAATATGTCACCTTGCCACTCTGTGATCTCCTCATGCTGCTGCCACCTCTACACTGTGTCACCTTGCATTCTGTGGCCTCCTCCTGATGCTGCCGCCACCTCCACACTGTCATTGTGCCATTCTGTGGCCTCCTGATGCTGCCGCCACCTCCACACTCTGTCATTGTGCCACTCTGTGGCCTCCTGATGCTGCTTCCACCTCACCACTATGTCATAGGACAACTCTGTGGTCTCCTCATGCTGCTGCCACCTCCACACTATGTCACCTTGCCACTCTGTGGTCTCCTCATGCTGCTGCCACCTCCACACTATGTCAGCTTGCATTCTGTGGTCTCCTGATGCTGTCACCACCTCCACACTGTTATTGTGCCACTCTGTGGTCTCCTGATGCTGCTGCTGCCACATTTACACTGTCATTGTGCCACTCTGTGGCCTCCTCATGCTGTTTCCACCTCACCACTATGTCATAGGGCCACTCTGTGGACTTCTCCTGCTGTTCCCACCCTCCCAAGTTCATGACTGGGCCACTATTTTGCCTTTCAGCCTGGCTGACATCATCATTTATTTGACCCTTCTTCTGGTCTGCCAGAAGGAATGAAAAATTAAACGCACAAAGGATCCTGTCTGTGTAGCAGCTGTAAGGCCTGTATGGTCCCATCAGAATTGGCTTGTGATTTGGTAGCCAAAAGCAGGAGTGGGTACAAAACACAGAAGACATGCAAATATTCCATTCACTTGTCATCTCTGTTTTGGATCCACTCCTGTTTTTTTTGGCATTAGCAATACTGATGGATTACTGACCAAATTCTGACTCATACTTAAGTTATTTGGTCAGTTTTGGCCACGTGACTGCCCAAATAAGTGAAGTGTGCAGTGATTCTAAGAGTGACGCATGTAATCTGCTTGTCATACTGACTCACAGTATTATTTTACTACCACAGCAGACTCCCTATGCGTGTTACTGCAAAGCACAGTGTTCTACACCACTATAAAGGCTCTCTCTGTAGCCAGGAAATAGCCATTTTTTAACGCTATTCTCCGTGAATAAATTCAGAACGAACCAAATTTTTCCCCAAAAATTCGGTGAACCGGCGAATCTAATTTTCTACTTATATGCTCCACAATTCAAAATACACAAAAAGTACAACCAAATAAATTAAAAAAACCTGATGAGTACTATAGTGAGCAGAAATTTTCTAGTCTCTTACTAGCTTTTCTCATCCTCCATTGCTTACCATTAGATTGTTATCAGTGGAAAGCATTCTGTCTGTGCCTGTCATTTTTATGTACTTTCCATGACTGCCGTCTTCTACTCTTCACTCTCTGAATAGAAAAGGGAGGCAGTACTGGAATGTCTCAGCAGCGAGGAGGTATTTTTAGTTATCTCCCAGTCGCATCCTATATGGGCCTCCATTCTATTTCTGGTTCTTTTACAAATAGACTTTCCAGACTATTGTTTTCCTTTCACTTTTAGGCCATTGAAATGTTTCCCCGTGTAGATCATTCGGAGATGTGACTGGCAGCTTGTGGCCCCCAGAGCAGAATCAGTAACAGCTCTTTACTTACAATCCGCCATGTACAATGGTATAATGGTGTTATACCTTTGCACCTCTTATTACTCTTCTGCTCACCGGTTTAGGTTCAGAGGTTAAAATGGCGAAGAAACAAAACGCATATTCAAATGCTGCATAATTCACAAAATGATTATATCCAGCTTTTAAAAGCTGATGAGCTCCGTAATCTGGCTTTCAATGAAACATCTCTTATGGAATGTATGGGGCATATGGAATCTGCTGGATAGCCCTCTGTATGCCTCTTTATGAAACTGATGAAAAAAGTTTATTCCAGCCGGATAAAACAATGGAATACTTTATTGAAAAATCGTCATAAAATCCAGGTACGCCAAACACATGCACAAAAAAACGCATCTCCTGTGACGTGTTTCAGATCTATATAGCACCCTTAGTCATCAGTTATCATGTGTTGGAGTGCCACGCTCTTCCGTGCTCCGGATCTCTGCATTGGAGCTGGCCGTGATTATCTTTCTGCCTATCATTATTATGCCATTATTTGATTTTCTACGTCAGGTCATAATTACACGTTACTTACTTCTAAAAATAATTGTGAGATTGTCTTAGCCCTTTTCCAAGGCTATAATTATGTGCTGCCCTAGTGCTGCTTTCATGTGGCTCCTACGTTATTATGTCCTTCCCTCCAGTAGGTAAATTATTTTAGCATTAGCAAAAAAAAAAAATGCGCAATTTGGAAATGGAAGCAGTCTGCAAAAATACAGGTAGAATTTTATGGATGTAATCATCAAATAAGTTCTGTGTTGTATTCTTCCGTTCTCCTTTTTGCCTGGTGGTCTGGGCTGGCAAAATTATTTTGGAGCAGACTTCATGGGTCCTATATCAAGTTCTTCATGACTCACTGTCAATTACAATTGCTTTTGTCGTTTGCAGATATGGGGAAATATTAAGAAGAATGAACAGAATATACAGACTATTGAGGGGCAATCACCCCGAAACAGCTGTCTGCAGATATTATTTAATATCCGAGTCGTGTCTCAAGGCCTATTTAAAGGGTCGAACATTGCCTTATAGGATAGCTGCCTTACAAATGGCATTAGAAGCAGAACTCATTCTAATACCGGCTTCCCAGAATGGGGCATGTATGGCCTATAAGTCTCGCCACGCTGATTAAGGCACTCTCCCCAAGGAGAGATAATACCCCACAAATACTAAAGGGGTCATTAAACAAGACTGGCAATGTGGTATTGTTGTCCCTGCCCTCTGTCAATTTGGACCTGGAGACCACTTTAAATTCACAGTGCACCCCTGCTCTCATCTGATGATGTGCACAGTTGCACACCTGGCCAAGGAATAAAGTTATCATGACTGCTGCAAGGGAGGTAATCAGCCAGGAATCTTTGTAATGCCATCATCCCTGGATGCTGAGGCATTTTCATGGGCACTGTCATATTGATTTTTAGTTAGTCCAATTAATTAGCACTGTCATGAAGACAGTAAGGAGACAGCTTAGTCTCATCCATGCACGATTTCTTGCAGCTCTAATGGACTGCAGGGCTGCATCCTACTTTCAAAAAGCCGGACCAGGTTCCGTAGAAAGTATGATATCCCATGAAAGGGAGTGGCATAGACGCTAAACTGTTGTGAACCTGCAGCACAGTGGCCAAGAAACAACAGCAGGAAATGGTTCTGCACTGGCAGTGATCACTTACAGCATCCCTTGAAGCAACCGGTGCACTCCCCAAAGTCCAGAGGGCCCTAGTGTCACAAAAGACTGAGGGGCTTGTGTGTTGTGAACTTGTAAAACTATGTTGCAGCAGTATTCCAATCTTTTTTGACCACAACCCCCCCCCCCCCACCACCACCATGGGAATGCGCCCTTGGCCGATACACACACACGCCCTCACCTGGTGATGTGCACAGCTGCAGGTCTGCCCAGTGAATGAAGCCGTCATGGCTGTCACCAGGGAAGACCCTTTGTGATGTGGTCAACCCTGGATGCTGGCATGTGCAGTGTTCTGTCTAGGCAAATTGTCATGAGGCTGCCATACTGATTTCCTGAAGGCCGCCACTTTGATCCTAACAATGTGCAACCAATATCTGAAGTGAGACAGCTCTGTTAATGACTTGTTAGGACTATCATGATAGGGGGCATTATCAGCAAAGATTCCTGTTACAGTAGCTTGAGATACAATGTATGCTGCTGGGACATAAAGCTAAAGACAGGAGAAGGGAGTGGGTTAAAATTATGGGCATTTTCAGTACACCATGTCACTAAGTCCTCATGCACATAACTGTATCATTTCATACCATTATCTTGTACCTCGGGCCCCATGGCGTGGCTGAGTCAGTGTCTACCTTACACGAACATCAACGTTCATAACGTGACTAATGACTTATAAGGATCAAGAGCACGTCGCTCTATACACTTTCCCATGGTGTTGCTGTATTTGACTGATGAGCTTATTCAGACCAGTATACATTATACATTTGTTACATACAGACTACTATGAGCAATTAATCTACTGGCATGTGATATTAGAACTTAGGCCTCATGCACCCGAACCTATCTGTTTTGCATTTTTGATTTCTAAAATCATATCCCAATGGATTCCATATGTCACTGTAAAACCTGGACCTATGAAGCAGGTGGCACTAAAGGCTGCAGGAATATGGGAGAGATTGGAGGAGGTAGACTGACTGCTCATAGTAGTCTGTATGTAACAGATGTGTAATGTATAATGGTTTCAATATGCTCATCAGTCAAATACAGCAACGCCATGGGAAAGTGGATGGCTTTTGCATAGAGTGATGTGCGCTAGATCTTCATTAGTCATTATACACATTATATTCACTCTAGTTTCTTAGCAACAACATTGAGGTAGACACTGACGATGCACACAGCCACGTCATGGGGCCAGAGGTACAAGAGTACGCTTAAAGAAACAAAAAATGGGACGAATTTGTCTTCTATCCTGAGTCTTAAAGGGGTATTGCCATCTTAAGCATTGCTAAGCTTTCTATAACTAAATAGATTTCTAGATTTCAATGGAGAGGGTGGCATGCATTAAACTGTCTGGAAAAAGCTGGTAATCATTGAATGGTTGCCACTGGAACCCAGTTCTGCTAATAAGTTGGTTCCCCAAAGATTGGATGAGAATATGTTTTAAGTTAGATTAACACAGCACGATATTCAGGCATATTATCGGGAATGAACGTTCCTGCTGCTGAAATACTCGTTCATCGGATGAAACAGTCGTTCGTGCAGACACATAAATTATTGGTTCTGGGCAGCAGATTGTGTGGTCTAAACAGCGATCAACTGCCCAGAAACAATGATTCTGTATGGGGACGAGTGATGGTAATAGGGATCCCTCATCCTCATATTGTGAAGGAGATCGCTGCATGTACATACAGAGCTTCACCTCTACTGTACGAGCTGCCGACTGTCAGCTTCCTTCCCGACAATCAGCTTTGAAAAATAATAACCAAAAACTTTGAAAAAAGGGTCATTATTGTGTCGTATGTGCAGTCATTTCTATGTGTCTAGTTCCTGGATTTTTAGATTTGTTCTCTGTGGACAATGGATGGAAGAACTGATAAATAAGGTGCATCACCAGTGGAGAGGGAATAATTGTTAGATGTTGGGGGTACATCTGCTGGGACCCCCACCAGTCAACAGAATGGGGGTCTCATTTCCCCAATTACACTCAGCTTCAAGGGTGAGGCCAGGAGGATGGAGCCTTGGTCAAGCATGCTATAGCACTGTAGAAGATAGAGAAGCTGTACTCGTCTATCTCCATCAGATAGGAAAGGGGGCACTAGGGGACCAGCACTACTGTAAGGGGGGCACTAAGGGGGCATAACTACTATGAACAGGGCATTAAGGGAGCATTGTACTTTCAGGAGGGAGGCCAATTCAAAAATTTGCCATGTGGCTCATCCTTTTCTAGTTCTGTTCCTGCTAAGTATCTATCTATCTACCTATCTGTGTGTCTTCCTATCTATCTACCTATCTGTGTGTCTTCCTATCTATCTATGACCCACAGGTCATCTATTTATACACACATTGAAAATAGAGCACTTGCCTTTTGGAGCTGTTCACATATCATTACCTCCAGTAAAAGGAATCATTGCTTGCAATTGATCCATTATACTCCCTCTAGGCTAACCTATGCATTACAGCTCAGATTTGCTTATTACCTGACCCTGCAGTATGGAATGAGATGTATTATAATGAATTATGCAGATTCCAGATTAATCAGAAATTCGCAGAAAGCTAAACATTTCGGAATATTCTGATCTGTAATGAATCATGGTGTTGAAACTAGTGAATGGCTTTTTGACCTGTAGGTAAATGAAGATGTGCTATGAATCTCTTGCTATTTCCAGAGAAGAAACAGGATACATGGAGAGACAAGAGTGCGGTCACAAGGCAGACTGCTCTATTAGTACAGCAAAGCTGAAATGCGTGCATTAAAGGCTATGTTCACTGTCTCTCTTCCATTTTGGCTGGTAAATTAAATTCCAGATGTTCCATTGTAGGGAAAAAGATTGTAAAAATTCCTTTCACACAACTTACAAGAGCATGCTCGTGGGATCATGGGCCACTATGCTAGTTTTCTCTAATAAACTGCAGTTGTGTCAAAACTTGTATATATTTAAATGTATATGGTTTTCTGGTGCAGAAATGGAGTGGATTTGTATTGCATCACTTGGGGTACATTTGAGCCTGCAACTCTTTGTAGAACCTCAACAAGCATACACACATGCAGATTGGTTCTATGAGGCTCCTTGACCCCAATACAAAATGTGTTAATTGAACAAATAATCTATTATACTGTCTCTTCATTTTGGACAGAGGGTTCATTTGACTCCCTCAGGGGTCAGGGCCCAGGTGCAGTCACAGTCTTTGTGGCCCTGCATACACATCCAGTTCTTCTATCAGTCTAGTGGGCATTCACCAAATACTTGCTAATATATATAATCGATCCAACTGAGCCAAATCACCTACAACCATTTATATTATTGCTCCAATATATCTAAGATAACAGCAACTGCTGCTTTGGGTCTGTGTGGATAGTAACATAGTATATAAGGCTGGGAAAAGACATCTGTCCATCCAGTTTGGCCTGTTTCCTACAAGTTGATCCAGAGGAAGACAAAAAAAAAAACAGATTTCCCCACTTAAGGAAAAAAATTCCTTCCCGACTCCAATCAGGCAACCAGAATAACTCCCTGGATCAACGACCCATCTCTAGTAGCTATAGCCTGTAATATTATTACACTCCAGAAACACATTCAGGCAGTTATATTAATGGCTGTCCTTGCCATCCGTGTTTTGCTGATCCACAATTTGCGGATCGCAAAACACATAACGGTCGTGTGCATGTAGCCTTAGGTTACATGCACACGACAATGAAAAAAACGTCCGTTAAAAACGGACACAATGTCAGTTATTCATGGCCATTTTGCATCCAGTATGTGCATCCATTTTCTGGCTGTGTGTCCGTTTTTAATGTCCGTTTTGCATCAGTTTTTATGTCCGTTAAAAACTTTAAATGCCCCCTCATGTAGGCCCCCAGTTAAATAAATGTCCCCCACAGTGTGTGCAATTTTTTAATAATGCCCCCCCAAAAAAAATTCCTACTCTATGGGGGACATTATTTAAGATGGGGGTATCTTAAATAATGCCCCCCATAGTGTAGGAAAAATTTTTTTGAACACCCCCAGCTTTATTAATGTCCCCTGATGTCCCCCATTGTTTTAATAATGCCCCTATCGTGTCCCACAGCCATAAAAAAAACCTCACCTTATCCACTTGCTCGCGCTCTTCATCAGTCTCTTCTCTCTTCCCAGAACGGAAGGTGCGCGATGACGTCACTGCGCACTCCCACGTGGTTACGTCACCACGCACAACGCAGGTCCTTCGGCAGGTTCTTCTCAATGAAGAGAGAAGAGACTGCCGCACCGCAAGCATCTGGGTAAGTTGAGTGCTTCAGGAGACCATGGGGGCATTATTTCAACTATGGGGGCATTATTTGAAATATCAGGCACATTTTTTAACCCACAATGTACCAGTTTTTAACGCCCGTTAGACGGGTGCACTCCTGTCAATCGGCTGTTAAAAACGGTCCCATTGATTTCAAAGGGGTTCACACGGCTGTGGAAACGGCCAAAAATATTTTTGGACGGACGCTATTCACTGGCCGTTAAAAGAACGGCCATGTGAATAGCCCCATAGACTTTCACTGGTGCTAAAAATGGCCGTGTGACAGCCGTTACTTAGACGGCCGTCACATGACCATTTTTCACTGTGGTGTGCATGAGACCTTAGGCTACATGCACACGACAGGAAAAAAAAGTCAGTTAAAAACTGACATTTTTAATGGACGTTTATTTCACTGATGCCTTTCTGAGAGACGGACGTTAAAAATGGACCTATTCAATAATATGGGGCAGTCTGTTAGAGAAAAACATGTTCTATTTTTTACGTCCGTTTTTCACTGACAGTCAAAAAAACTGCTGTGTGAATAACCCCATAGACTACCATTGGTCTTAAAACAGACGTTTAATGGCCGTTAAAAAAAATGGACATCACATGTCCGTTTTTCACTGTCATGTGCATGAGGCCTTAGGCTGCATGCACACGAACGTATAATTTTTGCGGTCCGCAAATTGCGGATCCGCCAAAAAAAACGGATGACATCTGTATGCCATCCGTTTTTGTTAGCGGATCAATTGTAACAATGCCTAAAATGGACAAGAATAGGACATTTTTTTGGGGGGGCTATGGAACGTAAATACTGATGCGGCCAGCACACGGTGTGCTGTCCACATTTTTTGGGGACCCATTAAAATGAATGGGTCCGCATCCTATCCTCAAAAAAAAACGGAATGGACACGGAAACAAGCAACGTTCGTGTGCATGTAGCCTTAGTTTGCTGTTCACTAAAATTCCTAAGTCTTTTTCCATGTCATTGTTACCTAGTGTTTTATCATTTAGTATGTACAGATGACTTGCATTATTTCTTCCCATGTGCATAACCTTACATTTGTCAGTGTTAAACCTCATCTGCCACTTCTCTGCCCAAGCCTCCAATCTATCCAGATCCCTCTGTAGCAGTATACTGTCGTCTTCCGTGTTAATTACTTTACACAGTTTGGTGTCATCTGCAAAAATTTATATTTTACTGTGCAAGCCTTCTACAAGATCATTAATAAATATATTGAAAAGAACAGGGCCCAATTCTGACCCCTGTGGTACCCCACTAGTGACAGTGACCCAATCTGAGTGTATACCATTAATAACCACCCTCTGTTTGCTATTACTGACCCAGTTACTTACCCACATACAGACATTTTGTCCCAGTCCAAGCATTCTCATTTTATATACTAACCTTTCATGCAGTACAGTGTAAAATGCTTTGGAGAAGTCCAGATATACGACATCCATTGATTTGCCGCTGTCAAGTCTAGAACTTACCTCCTCATAGAAACTGATTAAATTAGTTTGACATGACCGATCCCTTAATGAAGCCATGCTGATATGGCGTTATTTGCTTATTTTAATTGAGGTACTCCAAGATAGCATGTCTTAGAAAATGTTCAAACAGTTTACCCACAACAGATGTTAAATTTACCGGTCTATAGTTTCCAGGCTCTGTTTTTGGACCATTTTGAATATAGGCACCACATTTGCTATGCGCCAATCCTGTGGAACACTCCCTGTCAGTATAGAGTCCTTAAATATCAGAAATAAGGGTCTGGCTATGACATTACTTAATTCTCTTAGGATACGGGGGTGTATGCCATCTGGTCCTGGCGATTTGTCTATTTTAATCTTTTTAAGACGCCAATGTACTTCTTCCTGGGTCAGACAGAGCACCTTTAATGGGGAATTTACTTTTACATTCTGCATTTCATCTGACAGTTTATTTTACTCAGTGAATACAGTGGAGAAAAAAATATTTAATAGCTTTGCTTTCTCCTCATCGCTCTCTGCAACTTCCCCCTCATTACTCTGTAGAGGGTCAACACTTTCAGATTTATGCTTTTACCATTTATATAATTGAAGAACATTTTAGGATTAGTTTTACTCTCTTTGGTAATTAATCTCTCGGTCTCTAGTTTAGCTGCTTTTATTTGTTTTTTACATATTCAATTTTTTTTCTTATAGGTTTTTAGTGCTTCCTCACTACCCTCCTGTTTTACTGATTTAAATGCTTTCTTTTAGTCATTTATTGCTTTCTTTACAGTTCTATTTATCCACATTGGTTTTTTCTTGTTCCTTAAAATTTTATTCTCATTAGGTATGTACCTCTCACAATTAGATTTTAGGATGCTTTTAAAAATATCCCATTTTGTGGCTGTATTTTTGAGGACTATTAGTTGGCTAAAGTTAGCTTTTTTGAAGTTTGGTATTTTTTTCCTCCCTTAAGAAATGCTCTTTGGAATGATAATTGTAAGGTTATTACTTTATGGTCACTATTTCCTCGGTGTCCCCCAACCTGCACGACTGTTGTTCTATCAGGTCTATTGGTTAATACTAAGTCCAGTATGGCCGTCCCTCTAGTCGGGTCCTGAACCAGTTGGGAAAGGTAATTGTCTTTGGTTATTGCAAAGAACCTGTTTCCTTTATGAGATATACGTGTTTCAGTTTCCCAGTCTATATCTGGGTAGTTGAAGTCCCCAATAATAATGACCTCATTATGATTTGCCGCCTCGTCTATCTCGTTTAGTAGCAGATTTTCTGAGGACTTTGGTATATTAGGTGGTTTATAATAAACTCTTATTAGTAATTTATTATGGTTTTTAGCTCCATGTATTTCTACCCACAGTGACTTCCTTATGTTCATGTCCCTCACTTATATCTTCTCGGACTGTTGGCTTTAGACAGGACTTTACATAAAGGCAGACCCCTCTCACCGGTGTTGATGATCCTTTCTAAACAGACTGTCCCCGTGTACATTAACTGCCCAGTCATAGCTATCATCCAGCCATGTCTCAGTTATTCCCACTATGTCAGAGTCCTACATCACTAATTCCAGTTCACCAATTTTATTAGTCAGGCTTCTGGCATTAGAATACATACAATTAAGAGGTTTATGTATATTTTTACCCTACACCTATAGGTCTCTGGAAGCTTGGGCATAGGTCCCAACCGTCCCGGATCTGGTGGGACCGTCCCGGTTTTTCACTGCTCTCCCAGTGCTTGCCTGCATGTTCCGCTATACTAGCCTCGCCCCGCCTCTGTTCCAACCTGACTTCACTAGACTTACTCTGAACCTGGCTGCACCATCCTGCGCAGACTCAGAGAAGATATGATTTATGTGCAGAAGAAGGTGGGCCAGGATCTCTAAGCGTGATCATCATCACATTTGGCTCTCCAGCCCACCTACTTCTGCAATTTTACACAATCCAGTTCATTACTGTGAGCATCTTCTGCAGAGTAGAAACAGATGTTGTGTAGGGAGACATTTGTTAGTGTCATCAGGAAAAGCATCCAATCACATGTAAGGGATTCTCCAGGCACTCGGAGCAACACTAGGTGGAGATGTTCAGTAATGCAGTTCTGTTGAGTAAAACAGAACCTTCAACGTTTCCCATTCATTCCCTGTTTCTCCTCTTCCTCCCCAATCTGCCAATCCCTTCACTTGCTCCCCATTGCCCAGCAAATTCAGTTTAAGATACTTACAACTACATATGAGGCCGTCCACAACCTGTCCCCTACTTACATCTCTGACCTGCTTTCTCGATAAATCCCCACACATAATCTCAGCTCGTCACAGGACCTCAACCTCAATTCTCCTTTCCTCTGTTCTTCACACAATCGACTACAAGATTTCTCACGTGCCTCTCCCCTACTCTGGAACTCACTACCCCGATACATCAGGCTCTCCCCCAACATCCAAACCTTCAAGAGTAACCTGAAAACCCACCTCTTCAGGAAAGCCTACCATCTGCAATGAGCATGCTGCCACCACACAGCCACATGAGAAGCCTATACCCTCACCTACTATGTTCTCCCCTTCCCTTATAGGTTGTAAGCTCTTGCGGCCAGGGTCCTCTACCCCTATGTACCAGTCTGGTAATAGTTTCTTGTTTATTGTATTTTTATATTTGTGTAACATATCTGGATGTACAGCGCCATGGAATAATGGCGCTTTAAAATAAATAAGTAATAATAATAAAGCTGCAGTAGCCATTTTGCTGACGCCTGTGTGCATGATTATAGTTATTTTGTCAGGACCTGATATAGAATGTGATCTAGTATGACATATTTATTAGAGCCTAAGGGGGCAAAACTACTGTGTGGGGGCACTAATGATGCATAACTACTGTGTGGGGGCACTAAGGGGGCATAACTACTGTGTGGGGGCACTAATGATGCATAACTACTGTGTGGGGGCACTAAGGGGGCACAACTACTGTGTTGGGAACTAAGGGAGCACAGCTACTTCATGGGGGTACTAAAGGGGGAATTCTAATGTATGAAGGAATAAAAGGGATAATCTACTGTAAGGGGGCATTCTACTGTAAGAGGGCACTAAAAAGTGCATTCTACTGTAAGGAGGTACTACAGGGGGCATTCTATTGTGTGGGGGGCACTAAAGGGGGGATTATACTATATGGAAGCACTAAGGCTCATTCTGCTGTAAGGGGGCAATCTATTGTGTGAGGGCATTAAAGAGGGCCTTCTACTGTGTGGAGGCAGGTATTCTACCATGTTAGGGCACTAAGAGGGCATATCTACTGTATGAGGGCACTAAGGCATTGTACTATGTGTGCACAAAGGGGAAACAACTGCTATGTGGGGGTACTAAGAGGTCATTATACCATGTGGGTGTAAAGATCGACATATGGTGGAGTTAGAGGTGTGGCTTAGAATAAAAAAAAATTGCCAGTATTGTTGCTTCTTGCCTTTTTAAAAGTTGAGCGGTATGGCTTCAGCACATGTGAACATAATAATTTGTCCACATCATTTTTTAGAAAAAAGTTTTAGATTATAAACACAGCGTACAATCTGCAATGAAATCTACATGTGTTACATATGAATTTTATTAGCGATTTCATTGTGGATTAAGGTGAGGATTTCACTCATTGCATCACAACAGAAGAAGCTATGAGTAAATGAGGTCTGTTAAAATTCACTAAGATTGTACTGTAGTTTCTTTTAAAATATTGGAATATGCTCAGGGGTGTAGGTAAAGGCTCATGGACCCTGATGCAAGCGTTCAGCCTCGGCCCCCCTTCCATCAGTGCTTTGTGGATCAGGGGCAGGGAAGCAGATAGCCAACATGCTGCCTGAGGCAAAAGTAGAAACGGCACCAGCATGCACTTTCAATAATACTGGTGTCTTCTTATGTGGCATAAGGCTCTTTGGGCCCCCTCAGACTCCTGGGACTCAACGGGACTCAACTCTTCTGGACAGGCCACAGCATCAGAATGTCCAACATCTTCCCAGACAAGTCATATACTCTCAGCTGAGCTGATGCCAGAGAACAGGGGATGGCCAGAAGAAATGCAACTGTTAATTTTGAGACCAACCACCTCATAAATGAAGCAGACAAAAGACAACAATGGAACGAGAGGGAAGAGAACCCACAGAAACAACATCTCCCATATGAAACCTCCTGCTCCACCTGTCTCAAGATCTGTGACTTGAAGATTAGACTCCTTAGTCATCCTAGGATGCACAATCAGTCTTTTTCATTTTGAGTGACCACCAATGACTGTACTTTGTTGTGGAATTCCAGTGTACATCTCGCAACTGAAGTTCAACAGGCAGTATGTGATGTGTGAATCCACCTGCAAAGCTCCAAAAAGATCTTTGCTAACAGTTGTTTTCAGTTTCACACTTCAATACTCCCAGTTGACTTGGGGTGTGGACTTAAATTTGGCTAGTCTAGGACATTGTTTTTAAGTCAGCTGAGTACCAAAGCTTGACTACAAGGAATTAAATACTACAGTGCCTGGAAAAAGTATTAATACATCTTGAACGTTTCCACATTACACCCACAAATATGAATGTATTTTATTGGGATTTTATGTGATAAACCAACAAAGAGTAGCAAGTATGTGTAAATTGAAAAAAATTATGCATTGTCTTCAATATTTGTAATAACTAAAAATCAGGAAAGTATGGCGTGCACTTGTATTCAGCCCCCTGTACTCTTATACCCTTAAATAAAATCAAGTGTGACCAAATGCCTTCAGAAGTCACCTAATTAATAAATAGAGTCCATCCGTGTGTAATTTATTCTTAGTATAACTACAAGAGTTCTGTGAAGGCCTCAGAGGTGCTCTGGTTAGATAAGACCAAAGTTGAACATTTTGGCCTAAATGCAAAACGCTGTGTGTGGCAAAAAACTAACAGTGCACATCACCCTGAACACACCAGACCCACTGTGAAACATGGTGGTGGCAACATCATGCTGTGGGGATGCTTTTCTGCAGCAGGGACAGAGAAGCTGGTCAGAATTGATGGGAAGATGGATGGAGCTAAATACAGGGCAATCTTGGAGGAAAACCTGTTAGAGGCTGCAAAAGACTTGAGACTGAGGCAGAGGTTCACTTTCCAGGACAGGGTTTTGGCTGATACAACACAGGGACCATAGACGTACAGCCAGAGCTACATTGTAATGTTTATAGATCAAAGCATATTAGAATGGTCCAAAGTCCAGACCTAAATCCCACTGAGAATCTGTGGTCAAGACTTTCAAATTGTTGCTCACAGGTGCTCCCCATCCAATCTGACTAAGCTTGAGCTATTTTGCAAAGAAAAAGTTCAACCTCTGGATATGAAAAGCTGGTAGATACATACCCCATACCCTGTAATTGCAGCGAAAGGTGGTCCTGCAAAGTATTGCTGGCTGAAAACCATGTATCATTTTCTTTTCACTTCACACATACTTGCTACTTTGTGTTGGTTTATCACATAAAATACCAATACAATACATTTAGGTTTCTGGGTGTAATGTGAAAAAATGTGGAAATGCTCAATGGGTATCAATACTTTTTTAAGGCACTGTATATTCACTTACATGTACCATTCTGGGCCTTCTGCAAATACACCCCCGCCTACCAAATAACCTTTTTTGTCTCCTTTCACTGGATTTTATAGTTTTATCAATAGTGATGGTAGTTGCGACTGCTGAGGATAACTTGTCCCCTGATATACCTAGTTTTTTGGAAAAAAGTTAGGGTACCATAAAGTTACAGTTCGGAGCTGCCAATGGCTGTTTGTTTTAGGTCCTTACCAAGGTAATATAGTAAGAGCATTGTACAGTCCTTTCTTTTTACCAAGGAGGAAATAAAAGCTCGGCTAGAATGCCAGGAATATATTAGCCTGCTCAATGAGTGAAAATCTAGCGTGAATCAATGCAAAATCATTGTCTTGATGCAACTTCAATTATTTCCTTTTCCCTAGTGTTTAAATTTGTGACTTTTCTTCCCATAGGGAATACCATAAATGGTATAAAGACTGTGATTTTACTATGATCCTTGTGAGACCTTTACTTTTGGCGCAGTCCCAGTCTAAAGCACCTGCTAATATACAGCGTTTCATGTTCTTTAATACTTGGAGCTGCTAAATCTGCTGTGTTATGTAACATTATATTTGCTGTATACTTTAATCAACGGAGCTAATCCTCGGAGTTAAGAGATTTTCAGTAATTCCCATGAGTGCAAGTGTCTTAAATATGTAATTTAATTAGCAGTGTTCTAAGCCAAGGCATAGATTTAGTGTCGATAACTTTTCTAAAGCTGATGACTGCTAAATGTGAATTAAACTGGCTCATCAACTCTTGCATAAGGTAAGGGGATTTATTATCCATGGCATGATGCAAGAAAAGAAGCTTTTTCCCATGCCAGGTTGGAGATCAGAGTACACTAAAAGCCACTTCAAAGCTTTGGACATGACCTTTATAGACATAACATAAAAAAATAAAAATGGTCATATCATCCCAACGTTTTGCCAACATTTTAAGATAGTTTCCAGGTGTAATCATTACCAAAAGCTATTAAAGCTTGGCGCACTTTGAAATGCTGCAACCTCATTCTTGTCAGGTTCATTTGGTTTCAGTAAACATTTTATATACCATTTGCAGGGGAACAAATACATCTTATATAGATCACTGCTTGAAAATTTCTATATTTTTCCATATTTTTGAGCTATGCTGTCCGGGTCCCGATCATATTCACATGACTGCCAAGGTACACGAGATCAGTATTTCTCAACCTTTTCAAGACATTTACCCTCTAGTGACAAAAAGTTTCAACTGAGCACCCCCAAGGGTATAGGGTTATTCTCATGCCGCAGTCAGAAGCTTTACTTCAAGCTTCCTTCAGACAGATTTGAGGAATGAATAATGCAGTATGCAGGACAATGTTCTTCACCAAAATGAAAGAAACCATATGTATGGTTATTACTTTTTAAATTACATCCAGTGCTACCAAACATACAGGAGAATACATCACTATATACCTATTACATCCAGTGACATCTCCTCTGATTGTAGACATTCTTTTTCCTCATCTCCTACTGTACATTTGTTCCAGACCACCATGATATCTTCTTCCAGCCATGTCGTGTTCCTGCATCATTTCTGCAGCCGAATTAAATTTTTCATAACTTTGCTCATCTCTTCTGATCATACATGTAGCTATGCAGCTATTTCTCCCAACTCACCCATATACATGCATGCTCGGTTTGGCCGAGCGCACATGTGTTTTCAGTGAGGAAAGGGCAATCCACTACCAGACACCTTTGAATTATTTCTTGTGAGAACAAAGGATCAGCCATATGAAATAGAACCTTGCTTCCCCCCGCCGACATCATTGTGGATTGTCAATCTAAGTCCTCTTGCACATGACCGTATGGCTTTTTCAGTATTTTGCTGTCCGCAAAAAACGTATCCGCCAAAAATATGCATGACGTCTGTGTGCATTTCATTTTTTGCGGAACAGAACAGCTGGCCCCTGATAGAACAGTACTATTCTTGTCCGTTATACGGACAATAATAGGACATGTTCTATCTTTGAATGAAATAGAAATACGGAAATGGAAGGCATACGAAACTTAAAAAATGGAATGTAAACGGAAAAAACGCTTGTCTGCAAGAGGCCTAAGGCTGGGCTCACATAGCGTTTTATGCCTCCATTTGACGTATATGTTAGAAAAAAAGGATACAAAAATGCAGCACACCATGTTCTCGTATCCTGCAGAGTCTAGTAAAAAAAATATACTCATACTTTACGCATACTTTTTTTTACAATAGAACTCTATGGTGAACGGATGCCACGGTATGGCATCAGTCTGAGGCATCCGTTTAATTTCTTACTTTTTTTTGTATACGTTAAACTGATGACAAAAACGCAATATGAACCCACCGTAATCTTCGATATGTACCCCAGTAGCCTGTTTGGGCTGAGGAACATACTACTGGAGCACACCGTATCCACCATAGCTGGACACCACCGGATCGTCATTAACTATAATGGGATCCAGCAGGTTTCCGGCATTAGTGCCTGCTGATGTTTGGCTGTGTCTGGCTATGCCGGATATGGTGTACCCCGAAACAGACTACCGGAATACACATAACCTTGAACCTCTTGTTATTGGGATGAAAGGTATACACAGTCACATGCTAACATAAAAGCTTCGCAAGATTATTGGATTCTCATTCATCAGTAGTCCATAGGAACTTTCTAAAGAAACCATATTCTAAATGTGCATATTCACAAATTACACTATGATAGAGCTAGCTGACTATATACATAAGATAAATATTAGTTGTGCCCACTGTATTCAGTCTACTGTGTATGGGGGGAGCTCAGAGGCATGCATAAAAAACAAACGCAAATAAAAGATTGTTTTCAGCAATTTTTCATGCAGTAATCCAGATATGGTGGAGCAAATACCATTATTCCCAATTGCTCTAGGCAGCTAAACATACAGCAAGCGATTATACTTCACATGTTATGACATTATATAGTCTGGGTTGAACAGATTATAATCACTAAAAAAGCTGAGCATTTTATTAGTGTTGGTGGTGCTGAATTAAGGATATGTTTCATATGGGTGGGTGCTCTAACTAAATGATAGCTTTCTCTGAAGCTTATTTTCAGGTAAGATCACTGCTCATCAGATAAGTTTAACAGGCATATGACACAGGTCATTGACCTTTCCAAAAACTTTTGATATGTCATAGTGACATATCAAAGGTTTTGATCGATGGGGGTCTGAGTGCTGAGACCCCACCTATCTCTAGAATAAGGAGAGAGAAGAGATCACATAGCGCACTTTCATTGCTCCAGGAGATGAGCTCAGTAGAGATCTATGGGTCTGTCTCAATTCCATCTCTTTCTGTTAGAAGAGAGTGTTTGCTAAGCGAGCTCTTCTCTCTCCTTGTTCTAACCATACATGAGGTCTAAGCACTCAGGCCCACAGATCAAAACTTTTCTATGACATATCAAAAGGTTTTTGAAAACTCAGTTACTCTAAGGGCCCATTCACACGTCCGTAGGTGTTTTGCGGTCTGGATCCGGACCATTCATACAGACATGTGAATAGACCCTAACTCAAAGGAGAAATGCTCCCTGAAGATAACAGGTGCTGTTATGGTGCGTGTGCTCCCAAACAATTTCAGCACAGTACTCCCCATAAACAGTGTCAGAACAGTAATCCCAATAAACTGTACCAGAACAGTGTTACCAATAAAATGTGCAGCACAGTGCTACCAAAAAACAGTACCAGAACAGTGCTCCCAATACACCAAACCCTGTGCAGTGCTCCCAAGAAACAGTGTTGACACAGTGTACCATTAAACAGTGTCTGTGGAGTGCTTTTAAGGATCCATTCACACGTCTGTGTGTGTTTTGTGGATCCGCAAAACGCGGACACCGGCATTTTGCGGACCGCACATAGTCAGCACTATAATAGAAAATGCCTTTTCTTGTCTGCAGTTGCGGACAAGAATAGGACATGTTCTATTTTTTTTGGGGACGCAATTGCGGACCCAGAAGTGCGGATCCGCAATTTGGGACAGGACATAGTGTGTCCTCGTAGAAATGAATGGATCCGCAATTCCGCTCCGCATAATGCGAAACAGAATTGAGGACGTGTGAATGGACCCTTAATAGTGTCAGCTCAGTGCTCCCAATAAACATAGGGGTCCAAATAAAGTGTCAGTACAATGCTCCAAATAAACGGTGTCAGCACAGTGCACCAGATAAACAGTGTCAGCACAGTGCTACTAATACATAATGTCAGCATAGTGCTCCAAATAAAGCGTCAACACAATGCACCAGATAAACAGTGTCAGCACAGCTCTCCAAATAAACAGTACAGTGCTTCAAATAAAGTGTCAGCACAGTGCTCCAAAAAGGCAGTATTAGCTCAAAGCTCCCGATAAACTGTGTTAGCACGGTGCTCCAAATAAACAGTGTAAACACTGCACTACAAATAAGGTGTCAGCACAGTGCTCAAAATAAAATGTTAGCACGGTGCTCCTGATAAATGGTGTCAGAGCAGTGCTCCCAATAAACAGTGTCAGTGCAGTACTGTCAATAAACAGTGTCTGCACAGTGCTCCAGATAAACAATGCCAGCACAGTGCTCCTAATAAATTGTCAGCACAGTGTTCCAGATAAACTGTGTCAGCACAGTGCTCCAAAAAACTGTGTCGGCACAGTGTTCCCAATAAACATTGTCAGAACAGTGCTCCCGATAAACAATGTCAGCACAGTGCTCCTGATAAACTGTGTCAGCACAGTGCTCCAAATAAACAGTGTCAGCACAGTTCTCCAAATAAACAGTGTCAGCACAGTGCTCCAAATAAACAGTGTCAGCACAGTTTTCCCCATAAACGTTGTCAGTACTGTTCTCCCAATAAACAGTGTCAGCACGGTGCTCCTGATAAATGGTGTCAGAGAAGTGCTCCCAATAAATGGTGTCAGTGCAGTGCTGCCAATGAACAGTGTCTGCACAGTGCTCCTGATAAATGGTGTCAGAGCAGTGCTCCCAATAAATGGTGTCAGAGCAGTGCTCCCAATAAATGGTGTCAGAGCAGTGCTCCCAATGAACAGTGTCTGCACAGTGCTCCTAATAAATTGTCAGCACAGTTCTCCAAATAAACAGTGTCAGCACAGTGCTCCAGATAAACAATGTCAGCACAGTGCTCCAGATAAACAATGTCACAGTGATGGGGCACAATCTAAATGCTGATAAACAACTGCTAGTGGTGACTGCTAGCAACACTTGCCTGGTTTGTCTGAAGTGCGGGAGGACTCCCCTATTTTGGGGGAATCAGCAAGAATGCCTAATATTTTCATAATTCATAATGCATACTTATCCCCACGTGAAGCCATTCATATCTCTGTACATTCTGTGCTAATCTTTATTAACGTTCACACTTTAATTAGAAATCATCTTCACTTCACTGAAAAAGTCTGAATCAGCGCAGGCTTTCTCTGCAGTGTCCTTGACTAGACAGTACAATCCCACTGATGTAATAATACAAATTGGAACAAACTGTGAAATTGTGTTTGATCACCTAAAGTGCAAGGGATCTCCACCAGCGTAGAAGAGTCTGGAATGCATGCATATCAGAATGTTTTTCTGTAGGAATTGCATGTGGCAATAATAATTTCCCTGTGGTCTATAACTAATAGATTTAACCTACTTTAACCACTTAAGCCCCCCTAGCTTAAACACCCTTAATGACCAGGCCACTTTTTACAATTCTGCACTACACTACTTTCACCGTTTATTGCTCCGTCATGCAACTTACCACCCAAATGAATTTTACCTCCTTTTCTTCTCACTAATAGAGCTTTCATTTGGTGGTATTTCATTGTTGCTGACATTTTTACTTTTTTTGCCATTAATACAAATTTAACGATATTTTTGCAAAAAATGTCATTTTTCACTTTCTGTTGTAAAATTTTTCAAAAAAAACTACATTTCTATATAAATTTTTCTCTAAATTTATTGTTCTACATGTCTTTGATAAAAAAGTCCAATAAGTGTATATTTATTGGTTTGGGTAAAAGTTATAGCGTTTACAAACTATGGTGCAAAAAGTGAATTTCTGCATTTTGAAGCAGCTCTGACTTTCTGAGCGCCTGTCATGTTTCTTCAGGTGCTAGAATGTCAGGAAAGTATAAATACCCCCCAAATCACACCATTTTAGAAAGAAGACACCCCAAAGTATTCGCGGAGGGGCATGGTGAGTTCATGTATCATTTCATTTTTTTTCACAAGTTAGCGGAAAATGACACTTTCTGAGAAAAAAAAAAAAAAAAAGGTGTCAATTTCTGCTAACTTCTGGCAAAAAAAAAAGAAATCTCAGACGGACTTACTATGCCCCTCAGTGAATACCTTGGGGTGTCTACTTTCCGAAAAGGGGTCATTTGTGGGGTGTGTTTACTGTTCTGGCATTTTGGGTGGGGCTAAATTGTGAGCCGCCATGTAGAACCTAAAGGTACTCGTTGGAATTTGGGCCCCTTTGCGCACCCAGGCTGCAAAAAAGTGTCACTTATGTGGTATCGCCGTACTCAGGAGAAGTAGGGCAATGTGTTTTGGGGTGTATTTTTACATATACCCATGTTGGAGTGAGAAATATCTCTGTAAACTGACAACTTTGTATAAAATTTTTAAAAGTTGTCGTTTACAGAGATATTTTTCACACACAGTATAGGTATATATAAAAATACACCCTAAAGCATTGCCCTACTTCTCTGAGTACGGCGATACACATGTGTGACACTTTTTGCAGCCTGAATGCAAAGGGTCCTAAAACCAATGAGTACCTTTAGAGATTTCACAGGGCATTTTTACGCATTTGGATTCCAGACTTCTTCTCACGCTTTAGGGGCCCCTAAAATGCCAGGACAGTATAAATACCCCACATGTGACCCCATTTTGGAAAGAAGACACCCCAAGGTATTCCGTGAGGGGTATGGTGAGTTCATGTAACATTTTATTTTTGTCACAAGTTAGTGGAATATGAGACTTTGTAAAAACAAAATAAAAAAATATATATCAATTTCTGCTAACTTGTGCCAAAAAATAAAGAATCTCTGATGAACTCGCCATGCCCCTCACGGAATACCTTGGGTGTCTTCTTTCAAAATGGGGTCACATGTGGGGTATGTTATACTGCCCTGGCATTTTAGGCCTAAAGCGTGAGAATCCAAATGCGTAAAATGGCCATGTAGAATCCTAAAGGTACTCATTGGTTTAGGGCCCCTTTGCGCATCTAGGCTGCAAAAGTGTCACTCATGTGGTATCGCCGAACTCAGGAGAAGTAGGGCAATGTGTTTTGGGGTGTATTTTTACATATACCCATGCTGCGTTTGAGAAATATTGCTGTAAATGACAACTTTGTATAAATTTTTATTCAAAGTTGTCAATTTACAGAGATATTTCTCACACAAAGTATGGGTATATGTAAAAATACACCCCAAACACATTGCCCTACTTCTCCTGAGTACGGCGATACCACATGAGTGACACTTTTTTGCAGCCAAGATGCGCAAAGGGGCCCTAAAACCAATGAGTACCTTTTAGGAGGGCATTTTTACGCATTTGATTCGCTTCTTCTCACGCTTTAGGGCCCCTAAAATGCCAGGGCAGTATAAATACCCCACATGTGACCCCATTTTGGAAAGAAGACACCCCAAGGTATTCTGTGAGGGGCATGGCGAGTTCATAGAAGATTTTATTTTTGGCACAAGTTAGTGGAATATTGATTTTGTATTGATTTTCTCATAAAAGTCTACCTTTCTGCTAACTTTTGACAAAAAGTAAAATTTTCATGGACTCACTATGCCCTCAGCGAATACCTTGGAGTGTCTTCTTCCAAAATGGGGTCACATGTGAGGTGTTTGTACTGTCCTGGCATTTTAGGGTGAGGCTAAATTGCATGAGCAGCCATATAAAACCTAAAGGTACTCGTTGGAATTTAGGGCCCTTTGCGCATCTGGGCTGCAAAAAGTGTCACTCATGTGGTATCGCCGTACTCAGGAGAAGTAGAGCAATGTGTTTTGGGGTGTATTTTACATATACCCATGCTGCGTGTGAGAAATATCTCTGTAAACTGACAACTTTGAATAAATTTATTATTCAAAGTTGTCGATTTACAGTGATATTTCTCACACAGTATGGGTATATGTAAAATACACCCCAAAACACATTGCCCTACTTCTCCTGAGTTCGGCGATACCACATGAGTGACACTTTTTGCAGCCAAGATGCGCAAAGAGGCCCTAAAACCAATGAGTACCTTTAGGTTTCACAGGGCATTTTACGCATTTGGCTTCTCACACTTTAGGACCCCTAAAATGCCAGGGCAGTATAAATACCCCACATGTGACCCCATTGTGGAAAGAAGACACCCCAAGGTATTCCGTGAGGGGCATGGCGAGTTCATAGAAGAAATTTTTGGCACAAGTTAGCGGAAATTGATTTTTATTGTTTTTCTCATAAAGTCTACCTTTCTGCTAACTTTTGACAAAAAGTAAAATTTTTCATGGACTCACTATGCCCTCAGCGAATACCTTAGGGTGTCTTCTTTCAAAATAGAGTCATTGTGGGGTGTTTGTACTGTTCTGGCATTTGGGTGGGGCTAAATTGTGAGCAGCCATATAAAACCTAAAGGTATCTCGTTGGAATTTGGGCCCCTTTGCGCACTCGGGCTGCAAAGAAGTGTCACTCATGTGGTATCGCCGTACTCAGGAGAAGTAGAGCAATGTGTTTTGGGGTGTATTTTACATATACCCATGCTGGGTGAGAAATATCTCTGTAAATTGACAACTTTGAATAAAAAAATTTAAAAAGTTGTCGTTTACAGTGATATTTCTCACACACAGTATGGGTATATGTAAAAATACACCCCAAACACATTGCCCTACTTCTCTGAGTTTAGCGATACCACATGAGTGACACTTTTGCAGCCAAGATGCGCAAAGAGGCCCTAAAACCAATGAGTACCTTTAGGATTTCACAGGGCATTTTTACGCATTTGGATTCTCACACTTTAGGACCCCTAAAATGCCAGGGCAGTATAAATACCCCACATGTGACCCCATTGTGGAAAGAAGACACCTCAAGGTAATCCGTGAGGGGTATGGCGAGTTCACAGAAAAAAAAATTTGGCACAAGTTAGCGGAAATTGATGGGTGGGGGGTGGGGTGGATGGGGGTGGGGGGTTGGGGGGTCTGTGTGGTGTTTTGGTGCACTTACAAAAGTTTCTTTGGTGGTCCCAAGCAAAGGGACCACCAAAGAAACGATCAGCAGCATATCAGACGCTGTTAACAAAACAGCGTCTGATATGCCATTTTAACTTCTACAGCCTGCCAGCGCACGATCAGCGCTGGCAGGCTGTAGCTTACCTTCTCCCCGACGTGCTCCTGTGAACGCGCGCACGCGCGCGCGTTCACAGGAAATCTCGCCTCTCGCGAGATGACGCGCGGGCGCGTCAAAGAGGAACAGACCGACCGCCCGCAGGACGCAATCCTGCGTGAGGCGGTCGGCAAGAAGTTAAATCATCCATTGAAAATACTCGACCATGCACCATAACGTGCTACCAAGGAGCCAATTTTCGATGTTTGGTATAGCTTTACATAGCTGGATGAGGGCATTCACTATGCACTAAAATGACACGACCGTATTCTGTTAGTTTTGTATGATTTATATAGTTTTTGTTATGTTTTGCTACTTGAAAAATAAAATAAAAACGCAAAAATTTTTTTTGGGGGCCTATGCTATGTGAAGGCTTGTATTTTGCTGGGCAAACAGTTTTTATTGGTATCATTTTGAGGTACATATGTCTTTTTGATCACTTTTTATTCACTTTTGTTAAAAGGACCAACAAAAATTATCAATTAGTTCACTATTGCACTCTATGGGATTCCTGCTGCCTACATTGACAGGCAGTTTGCTAGGACCGACCTCTGTGTCTTCACAAGTCCTGAAGTTGCCATTGCAACAATTGCCAACCCCCACCCCAAGATTTTGCCACAGGGGTGCCAATCGGAAGCTGGAAGGAACCCCCTCCCTCTGACTATGCGCCATGATTCTGTGGTCGATTAACTGTAGCATCTGAGGGGTTAGATGACCAGGCTCAGAGTTGCTGGTGGGTGTCAGCTGTTTTACACATCCATTACCCGTCGCAAATAGAGAGGGCTTAGTTTGTAAGCCTTCTCCATATACTCCTCCTGCTCTACTAATGTATTTTTTGTGGAACTTTTAGGAAGGGGCTAAAACAGTACATTTTGGTTGTTTAGAATGAATTTCTTCCCTAGGATATTGTTCTCACTCATGGGTTGTTATATATTATATATGCACCATAAATTTATAAATCAGAAAAAAGGTTTCCTATTGCAGTTTTATGTATGGTAAACCTGCACATACACTGCTCCAAAAACTGTAACTACACTTTTTTTTTAACTGATATCCCTGAAGTTTAAAGGGCATGATTTGTACTTATGACACTGGCTGACCTGTTGTATGTGCACTTGGCAGCTAAAGACATCTGTATTGGTCCCATGTTCATATGTGCCGCATTACTGAGAAATATGATGTTTAATATATGCAAATGCTCCTCTAGGAGCAACGGGGGCTCAGGCTCAGCTCTCTGTGCAACTCTTCTGTACTGCAAGCCTCTTCCTGTGCTGCAACTGTGCTGGATAATGAAGCACACTTTGCAGCATTAACTTTAGGAGAAATCAGGGCCAGGCGTGATCACATATGCACTGCCTGGACCTGTCAAAGTGCTGAGAATGTGACAGTTGCAGAGAGAGCAGAGCCTCTAGGAGTATTAGCAACGCCCCTGTTGCTCCTAGAAGCTCATTTGCATTTATTAAAACTTAATTTTTCTCAACAACGCAGGCACATATGAACATGGGACCAACACAGATGTCTTCAGTTGTCAAGTGCACATGGAAATAGCATTTATCATGTAGAGAAAAAGAGAAAGTTAATACAAGGTGTGGTGTTTCGAAATGTCAGCCTTATACAAATCACGCATCTGTGAGGTGACTTGTTGAATCAGACATCCTCCACTTACAGTTTACGCATCAGACACCCAGGAGTTAATCAAGTAGTCTTTAATCCGGAGATTGTATTACAAGATATGCAGGGAATCCAGATGGATACACAGATTCACCTCAGATTTTCCTCAGAATCTCCTCAGAAATTACAGCACACACAAACAGCAATGCATGACAGGGAAAACAGCAAGTCTAGGCTAGACTGAACCAAGTAGAAGCTGAAACAGAGGGGGGAGAAAGAGAGGAGCATACCAATACACAATGCAAGATACTGAAACAGAACACTCCCCGTCTGGTATCGGTAGATATCACTATGTATATGCATACAATGGGATTGTATAAATAACAATGAATAATGTCCATAAACCTGATGAATAGACAGATTAATAATGTCCATAAACCTGAAAAGGAAACATGCAATAAACATTTATTCAAACCAAAAAAGGATATGCCTTCAGTTCAGACCATAGAGCTGGTACTGGAAACAGTCCTAGAAGATGATGAGCATCTCTGGTAGAAGGAATCTCAACATGGAAGTTCTTTCCATCCGAACTGGAAATTACTTTAGTAATAAGTCCAGTAGGCCAGTTGAGACCATTAACTTGTTTGTCTCTTAACAGAACAAAATCTCCTTCCTTTATATTAGGCCTTGGTTCTTGCCACCTTCTGCATTCTTGCTAGATGTAGAGGTACTTTCTTATCTACCTTTTCCAGAACTGACTGGTGAGATGTTTTACCTGCTTCCACGGAAACTTATAAAGGTTGTGCTCTTTGAAAACGCCAGATGGCACAGGAATATTTCCTATATTTTTTTGGTTTATTCTTCAGTGATCTCACCAAAGATTTAGAATGTGACTTCTCTGTCTGTGTCACCGATTTAGAGCGAGAGCGCTTATTTTGTGAGGCTGATTCACATGTAGATTCTTGCTTTCTGTCTATGAATCGTGAATGCAAATGCTCATGTCTGCTTTTCACTTCTGAAATGGGATCTGTCTTTGTATGTACGGACTTGGGTTGGTGACATGCAGTATTTGTCATGGACATTGGCGGTGAACTTTTCCCTGTGGTTTTCAGAAAAGGCTGAGCAATATGAAGGTGGTCATCCGTTGAAGACTGGGAAGAACTGTGATCCTCTTGAGTGCAATCAACAACTGCAGATAGAACTGAAGGTTCTTGCAAAGTATCTGAAATGAACTCTTCCTCTGTTGAAGGAACCTCCTTTATAGAACGTTCAGAAGATACTTCTTTTACAGAATTAAACTCATTGTCAAACAGTAGACTGGAAGGCTCAAGTTTCTGCTGTATCTCATCAGAACTACATGAATCAGAAGGCATGTTATCAGTGATGATATAGGATTCATTATGATAAACTGTGTGAGGACTGCAAAGCTGGGAAGGGCTTGAAGAGGGCTCCAATTGAAATCCTGAAGGCCTTTCTACAAGCCCTTCTGTCCAGGAACATTCTTCTGCAGCTGACTCCTTGGGATTTAAGCTACTTTCTGATGTTTTTAGAATATTTAGACAGGGCATATCTTGCACATAGTAGTGGTTAGGACACTGTGTGAAGTAAGAAGTTCGCCCCCCTATTAATACTTCAGTTCTGAAGGAGTGTACTTGGCAGGGTCTGCGGGTACTGTCCAGACATACATCCCCCACGATGATCCAACCCACTGTAAGTTTCTGGGCATATGGAGCGTTGAAAGGCCATTGCGAAGTTCAAGGACCTTATGAGCCTCAAGAATGTCTCTACCTAGCAAGAGTAAGATCTCAGCACGGTTATCAAGGGGAGGAATCTCTCTGGCTATGTTCCTGAGATGAGGGTAATGCTGTGCGGCTTCAGGTGTGGGAATCTCATCCCTTGTGTCCGGCAATTTGTCACACTCAATAAGGGTTGGAAGAGAGAGTTTCTTATCTCCTTTGATGGGCTTCAAGGTGAAACCATTAGCTCTTCTTCCTGAGGTTGTCACAAGACCAGAGCATGTTCCTAGGGTGTAGGGTGTAGTTTCTCCCTCTATCCTGAACAGATCAAAGAACTTAGGGCTAGCTAGGGAATGATTACTTTGTTCATCTAGAATAGCATACATTCTTATGGTCTTCTCTGGTTGTGCAGTAGGAAACACATCCACGAGGCAAATCTTAGAACAAGACTTACCACACACCAGTCCTTCTCCACATATCTTTGTGCATCTGGGCGTGACAGTTGTGGTTGGTTGGTCGGCACTCTCCCCGCCATGACTCTCCCCGCCTTGATCTGAATGGGGCTTGTGCCAGTTAACTGGTTCTAGGTTCCGCCTGATTGGTCCCGGGTGAACAGCGGACATGTGTAGATCACTATTACATTCAGAACACTTGACTGGAACCTTACAGTCTCTGGCGAAGTGCTCAGTGGATGCACAGCATCTGAAGCAGATATTATGACTCCTTAGGAACTCCTTACGTTCCTCAAAGGGCTTTGCTATGAAGACACGGCATTTCCTTAAAGGATGTGGTTTATCATAGATAGGGCAATGATGATCGGGTTCCTTGGGGCTTTCATTTCCATTGTTAGTAGTGGGCACAACCCCTGTCTTTTTACTGAAATAAGACCTTTAGGGTTTCTCTGTCTGGGACTTAAAGTCTCGTGTCTCTGTTTAGTAGAGCCAAAGATGTTGGTTCCCAAGGTGTTGAAGCTCAGATCGTTTTTAGCTCTAGCTAAGCCCTTGATGAACAGAAGAATGAAAATGGTGGAAAGGAAACACGATGTTGCTCCTTGTATTTTGAACCTGTTGTTGCCCATTGGTCTTGAATATTGAGAGGTAATTTCTCCACAATCAGGCCCACAACATGGGAGGTATCAAGAAAGCTGAGACCTGGTAGCTGCGGGTCTCCCTTGATGATTTCAAACTCAAGAAGAAGATCACTTAATTCCTGGAACCCTTGGCGGTCTGTATTGGATAATCCAGGAAAGTTGTATAGTCGTTTAAATAAGGCACGTTCAACTACTTCCGAGCTGCCGTATGTCTGCTCTAATCTTTCCCATGGGAGATGAAGGCCTTTGACTGGTTCGTAGATATGAACGGTTTTGAGTCTCTTAACACAGTTTGACGACCATGGACCTAGCCATCTAATTAGTAAATCAAGTTCTTGCATAGGCGGTACAGCAAGGGTTTGAACTGTTGTCTTGAAGGTGGCCTTCCAACTTCTATAGTTCTCTGGGCGATCATCAAAGTTCGTAAGGCTAGTACTGATGAGGTCCCTAAGAGTGAAGTACCGTATTTTTCGCCCCATAAGACGCAGTTTCCCCCCCCCCCCCAAAGTGGGGGGAAAATGTTAATGCGTCTTATGGGGCGAATATAGTGCAGGGGGTGGAAAAATAGCCGGCTCATTGCATGTTGCCGGCACATCGCAGACTGTGTAGCATAGGGATAGCAGCCTGCGATGTGCCGGAAGTCTTTTCACTGACTTACTCTGCAGAGTGAGTGCGGCGAGGGCTGGATGAATGTGCTGCTGGAGAGCCGGACGGACGGGGGTGAGGCTGGACGAATGTGCTCCTGAAGGGCAAGACGAGTGGGGAGGCTGGAGGAATGTTCAGCTAGAGAGCCGGGCAGTGGGGGCTGAAGGTAGGACAGCTGGTGTCTGAGCCAGCTGAACAGTAGCAGGGAGACCGGGGCTGGTGCGCTGGAGCATGCAGACGATGGGCGGGAGCAAGCTTTCATGTCACACATGGCTGCTCTGCCCTTACGTCTTCCCACATGGCTGCTCCTGTGTACCTGTGTCCCCTAGTGATGATGGTGCTGTGAAAAAGTCTCTGGAGTACAGCTAAACTAATAAAAGGTAACTAGAGTGTCCCCCTAATAAAGTGTCCCCCCAAAAGCCTATCACTGGACATCCCTGTCCCACAAGTGTGTCAGCGGATTTCCCCAACCCAAAACAGTGCCTCACAGCAGATTCCCCCCCATAACAGTGCACCACAGTAGATCCCTTTATAACAGTGCGTCACAGCAGATTCCCCCCCCCATAACAGTGCGTCACAGCAGATTCCACCCCATAACAGTGCATCACAGCAGGTTCCCCCCATAACAGTGCATCACAGCAGGTTCCCCCCATAACAGTGCACCACAGTAGATCCCCTTATAACAGTGCGTCACATCAGATTCCCACCCCCCCATAACAGTGCGTCACAGCAGATTCCACCCCATAACAGTGCGTCACAGCAGGTTCCCCCCATAACAGTGCGTCACAGCAGATTCCTCCCCATAACAGTGTGTCACAGCAGATTCCCCCCATAACAGTGCGTCACAGCAGGTTACCCCCATAACAGTGCGTCACAGCAGATTCCCCCCATAACAGTGCGTCACAGCAGGTTACCCCCATAACAGTGCGTCACAGCAGGTTACCCCATAACAGTGCGTCACAGCAGATTCCTCCCCATAACAGTGCGTCACAGCAGATTCCACCCCATAACAGTGCGTCACGGTAGATCCCCTTATAACAGTGCGTCACAGCAGATCCCCCCATAATATTGTCAGCAGCAGATCTCCCCCCCTCCCCCATGATGTGTCAACATTATTTTAACACACCTTTGGTTAAAAATATTTTTTTCTTATTTTCCTCCTCTAAACTCTAGGTGCGTCTTATGGGCAGATGCGTCTTATAGGGCGAAAAATACGGTACTTAGCGATTTCTGATGCGTTATTTCTTTCCTGCATCATGGCGATGGGAACTTCTCCCTCGCTGGTGTTGTTGGCACCATCTGATACCCTATGTTTGGGGGTTGGAAGATGGAATGGAGTGGCAGCTGGGTTGAGTGTAAGTGAAGGCTTCACATCTGGTAATGTTGGCGCCAGCGTCTTGGTTGCTATGTAACTAGTCTCAGGAGGTTTTAATGTGATTTGATGAGTTTGAAGCGGCTTGGTCTCTAATGGCGCCTGAAATACTGTGTAAGCTGCCAGTGGTTTTAAAGAAAGAGAAATGTCCACTGGACTGGGGTCAACTGTATGGTTATCAGCTTCCTCTTTTTCTACTCGCATGAGTTCAGCAGGCTGGCGTGCAGAGCCCAAATCTTCTGGTGCAAATGCATTGACTTTGCTTTGGTCTAGGATGAATTGCAGGGTACGGCCTTCTGAGTCATTAGATATCTTGGACATAGGATGATAAGCTTCTTCTCCTTCAGCAGCTTCTTCAAGAACTCTGAGTTCAGCCATGGCTGCTTTTTCTTCCCTTTCCTTCTGAAGGACCTCCAACTCAGCTTCGGCCTTGGCTTTGGTCGCTTGCGCCTGAGCCTGTATAGCTGCTGCTTGAGCCTGTATAGCTGCTTGATTAGCTCGGGATAGCGCTAGTGTCTCTGCGACTTGTGCCTTAATGGCTGCTTCTTTTCTAATGGAGTGAGCTTGTACCTTTGATGCTTCCGCTTTTGCGCGTGCCAACACCAATGAGGTACTCAGCGAAGAGTGCTGTGAGCGAGACCTTAGCGATGAGGACTGAGCAATAGATTTCGAGGAACGGGATGAAGCCTTGGAGTGCCTTGAAAGGTTAGAATGGCGGGACGCAGTTTCATATTGTTGTGATATCTTGTCCTCTAGCATTGACTTGACTGCCATAAATCTGCTATATCTTTCATCATTAAGTGCAGTGTGGGTCTTTAATTCTAGGATGAATTCCTCTGAGTTGAGACTTGATAACAGAGAAGAATATTTTTCAGAGAGTCTATTATAACTATCATAGGTCTTATTCAATTTTGTACACATGGCCTTTAATTGATCTTCCTTATAGCCTGATCCATGTGCTGCATCCATACATTGTTCAGTCTTTTCCCACAAACTGGACAAATTATCACATATCTCAATTTTGTCGGTTAAGAGGGCCTCTTTCATTTTTAATGAGGGTTTAGAAATCCATCTAGCTGTGTCCTGCATTTCCATCTGTAACACAACAGCGACCTCTAGTGGTGATTCAATCTTTTAATAGCCCATAGCAGGCAGATAATATTTTACCTCAGAAAACAGGCTGAATACAGTTCCTAGTCTGTATGAAACTGGAATTGCTAGAAGCTTTTGCGATCCAAGTGAATGCAGTACTGAGCAGTATAAGATATTACCTTACTACTGTAGAATAACGGAGATAAATGATGATGGCTTATTACTTGTATTGTGATTGTCCATATTGCTTCCTTCGCTGTCTGGATTAATTTTTCCATCAAGTTATACCCTGCTCGTTTCCATGGTTATGACCACCCTGCAATCCATTAGTGGTGGTCATGTTTGCACACTATCGGAAAAAATGCTGGCCTCTCTGGTGACTGGGACCATGGGAGCGCATAAAGGCTGGTGCTTCTTTATATAGTGTGCAAGCATGACCACCACTGATGGATTCCAGGGTGGTCATAACCATGGATAGGAGCAGTGTATAATGTGATAGAAAAATAAATCCAGCCAGCAAAGGAGGCAATATGGATAATCACAGTACATTAGGAAGTGGCTTGTATTAACTTTATATACATTTATAAATGCTATTTGCTTACGTGACAAAACCCCTTCAAGGATACCTGCACATGTTGCACATTTGTATGCAGAAAATCTGCATGAAATCCACACAAAAAAACATGATAAAAAATGCATATCAATCCACAGTATTTATTGCGGTTTGGGAGTGTTTTTTGTGCAGTTTTTGTTGTGGATTTTGGTGCAGATGTTCTGTTTATGTTAACAACCCCACTGAAATCTATGTGGAAAAGCAATATACATACCTCCAACTGTCCCGGATCTGGTGGGACAATCCAGATTTGAGTGTCTGTCCCACGGTCATGAAACGGCTGAGGTATGTCCCACTCTCAGCTGTCTCTGTATCCATAGGACGCAGAGACAGCTGATTGGAATGGTGAAGCAGAGAGCTGCCCGCTCCCCACTTCACCATTTATCTCAGCTGCCGGCGCTCCCAGTAGGAACACAATGTACTGTCACAGGCCGGGAATCAGTCTCTGCTCCTCATACCCAGCAAGCGCAATGTGTAACAGTATCCTGCTGCTGGGGAGCGCAGATCATCAGGGGAACCAGTTGAGTATTTACAGTTTGTTTTTTTACTTCCTGTGAAAGGGACACATATCTGGGCACAACTACTGTGATGGGGTACATATCTGGGCATAATTACTGTGAGGA
This sequence comes from Bufotes viridis, assembly GCA_033119425.1. NCBI lineage: Eukaryota > Metazoa > Chordata > Amphibia > Anura > Bufonidae > Bufotes > Bufotes viridis. The sequence continues at coordinate 129,724,263 of CM065590.1, forward strand.
GGTACATATCTGAGCATAACTACTGTGAGGGGGCACAAATCTGGGCATAACTACAGTGAGGAGGCACATATCTGGGCATAACTACTGTGAGGGGGCACATATCTTGGCATAACAACTGTAAGGGGCACAAACCTGAGCATAACTACTATGAGTGGGCACATATCTTGGCATAAATACTGTAAGGGGGCAAGTCTGGGCATACCTACTGTGAGGGGGCATATCTGGGCACAGCAACTGTGAAGGGGGCACATATCTGGGCATAACTACTGTGAAAGGGCACATATATAGGAATAACTACTCTTAGGAGGCACATATCTTGGCATTACTACTGTGAGGGGCACATATCTTGTCATAACTATTGTGAGCGGGCACATATCTGGGCATAACTACTGTGAGGTGGCACATATCTGGGCCTAACTATTGTGAGGTGGCACATATCTGGGCATAGCTACTGTTAAAGGACACATATCTGGGCATAAACTATTGTGAGGGAGCGCATATCTGGGCATAACTACTTTGAAAGGGCACATATCTGGGCATAACTATTGTGAGGGGGTGCATAACTACTGTAAGGGGGCAAATCTGGGCATACCTACTGTGAAGGGGGCACATCTGGGCATAACTTCTGTGAGGGGGCATATCTGGGCATAGCAACTGTGAAGGGGGCACATATCTGGGCATAACTGCTGTAAAAAGGCACATATCTGGGCATAACTACTGTGAGGGGGCACATATTTGCGCATAACTACTGTGAGGGAGCATATCTGGGCATAACTGCAGTGAGGAAGCATATCTGGCCATAACTACTGTGAAGTGGGCATTACTACTGTGAAGGGGTCACAATGTGGGCATTATTACTGTGAGGGGGAACAATGTGGGCACTGCTACTGTCAAAGGGGACATATGGGCACATAAATACTGTGAGGGGCAAAATGTGAGCATTACTACTGTGAAGGGGCGCATTTTGGCATTACTACTGTGAGAGCAGCACAGTGTGGACATTACTACTATGTTGTGGCATAAAGGGGGAATAATTACTGTGTGGGGGCATTAAGGGGACTAAGTGTGTATACTTATGCTTTGGGGGGAGTTAGAGCCGTGGCCTAGTATGAAAAAAATTGCTGCATTGCGCTGCACATGCTGTCCCTCTTTGAAATTTTCTAAAAATGGGAGGTATAAATATATCAAAGGTGTGGAACGGCACAAGTAATTGACAGTCAATTTCTGCACAGAAGAAAAAAAGCAGTGTACGTGAGATTTGTCAGATCTCATTCACTTTGCTGGTATAGTTTTACACTGCATTGTTTTTCAACGATAATGCCAGTAGAAAAATCGCAACGTGTGCAGGTACTTCAGACTGCTATAGAAAGCAGTTTTAGGAGATTTCCTGCAGTCAGGCAAGTCCCTCAATAATCCCTCAGGCTGTCATCAGTTTATGTGCATTAGCTTGACCTGACAGCCACACAGGAAGATTAATTTTCACAATTACTTTGTGGCAGTCCGCTTTTCTGATACTAGGAGTCGGGTTCCCACCCCATTCACAGTAGAAGAAAAACTCTAGCAATGTGGTTGCGAGATTGTTGGTGTTTATTTAAGGATGCGGCTGTACAAATCATGTGACGTTTCACATGTGACAATTTGGCGCACATTCCGGAGTGCTGAGGCACATCCCCATAGCGCACGCTTCCCTCTACTCTCTTGCGGCACCAGTTTGATAAAGGACAGGTGTGGCCGAAACGTCACATGATTTGTACAGCCCCATCCTTAAATAGACACCAACAATCTTGCAACCATATTGCTTGAGTTTTTCTTCTACAGTCACACAGGAAGTTCAGTAAAGGGGGGGGGGGGCTTAATTCAAATGCACTTCAATAGAGACCAAAGTGCTAATCAAGGGGCTAGAAATGGCAAAGGCTAGCAGCTTCTTACAAAACCTCCTCCTGTGTGTGTGCAGGGATACTAGATAGTACCAGTGCACTGACATTGCATAAAGTCTTACCCAGCTTTTCAAGGTGCCTGAATGTCAAGTTTGCCTATATAAGCAGAAAGGATTCCTCAGTATCTGTCTAGGCCAGGTATCCTCGAACTGCGGCCCTCCAGCTGTTGCAAAACTACAACTCCCATCATGCCCGAACAGCCTACAGCTATCAGCCTACCGCAGGGCATTGTGGGAGTTGTAGTTTTACCACAGCTGGAGGGCCGCAGTTTGAGGATGCCTGGTCTAGGCAAATTTAAAAAACTATCAGTGTAGGTAAGTTCGATTACAAGTCTTATGGATCTGTAAAGTCTATCCAGATAATGTTACCCATACATTATGGAAGTGAAAATGAAAGTAGGGTGACCATATTCTGTTTTTCAAAAAGGAGGGCACTTTGGGCAGTATGGTTGCCAGCGCTGCACTAAATCCTGATGCTGTATGCGGCGAGGATATAGGCAGTGCTGGCACCTAAGTAAGAGGTCCAGGGAGAGGTGAAGGGGAAGTCCATATTCAATGCTTCCTGGGGCCTGACTACTAAAGCTCTCCTACTTCAGTCTTAAAGGGAGTCTGTCACCACATTTGGTCATTATAGACCGAGTACACAGTGTTCTGACTTAACTTCAGATGGTAACTTTGTTAGTCACTTGTATGGCTCTCCTGCGGCAAAAACGAACTTTTATATATATGCAAATGCGGCTCGCAAGTGCCCAGGGGCGGAGTTTACATCTTCGTACTCGGTCTATAATGACCAAATGTGGTGACAGACTCCCTTTAAGCTTTATCTGGCCTATAGGTGGTTTAGGTGATGGGTGTCTGTGCTGTAGTCCCTCACGTTTCAGCATTGTCTGTAAAGCAGTATTTTGCTGATCACTCTGCTGTCTTGTTATATATAGATTCTTTCTTGAAGCTGCATCTTTTTGGTCTCTTTGGAAAATCATATCTTGTCCCTAAGAGTGGGAGCTCCAGCACGTGCTTCCTCTCCACTCTGTATCTACACTGGAACTACCCCTCCTGGCAGGAAGCAGAACCAGCGCACTCCTACCAAGAGGGGAGGAACAGTCACACTTCCTCCTTCTGCTACATATGGCTAATACATGATAATACATAACAATAACAATTTACAATTGCAGATACCCCCAGATCTAGGCTACTGCACACGAAAAAAAAAAAAAAAAAACTCACCAAAAATTTAAAAAAATATCTTTAACATAAAAATATGATTTTAACAATAAGGTCCTTTTCTGATGACACATTCCCTTTAACTTTAATTGTATGTTTTTTATGATCCCTTCACAATAATCAAATTTAGGCCTCATGCACACGACCGTTGGTGTTTTGCGGTCCGCAAACCGCAGATCTGCAAAACACGGAAGCTGCTCCGCATTCCATTCCGCAATTTGTGGAACGGAACATGGCCCATTGTAGAAATGCCTATTCTTGTCTGCAAAATGGACAAGAATAGGACATGCTCTATTTTTTTGCGGGAGCACGGAATGAAGCAACTGATGTGGACAGCACACGGAGTGCTGTCTGCATCTTTTGCGGCCCCATTGAAGTGAATGGGTCCGCGCCTGAGGCGCAAAAGGCGGCTTGGACGCGGACCACAACAACGGCCGTGTGCATGAGGCCTAAGGGAGCATTCACACAACTGTATCCGTTTTGTGGTCTGCAAATTGTGGATCTGCAAAATATGGATGCGGTCTTTGTGCATCCTGCACTTCTCGCAAGCCCCACTGAAAAAATGCCTATTGTCCATTTTGTGGACATTTTCTATAATTTGCGGCTCAGCTACATGGATGCAGAGCAAAACAGATGATATCCGTGTGCTATGCGTATTTTTTTGTAGCCCATAGAAATGAATGCAAATCGAAAATGGACTGAAAATACGTTCGTGTGATTGCTCCCTTACATTTGCATAGTCAATAGTGATAGCAAGGACAAAAAACTATGTGTTTTAAAACTGCCCTAAGAAACTGTCACTAACCTAGGTGTAAATATAGCCACTGCATCAGCATAAGAACACTGCTACCCGTACTCCCCTTTAATGGTCTCTGTAGATATTATAAAAATAGAAATGTAAAAGCGCAGTCCTCGGTCACTGCAGGGGAATGTTCTCAAACCGCGTGGAGAGGAAGCTACAGATCTTCCCAGCTGAAGAGAAAGAACGGGCTAATCTAGATGGCATTAACATGGGGCGATAAACTCAAACATATGTGGCCAGAAGAATATGTCGTCTTTTAATTATAGAACATGCATTGGGATTTGGGACAGCAGTTTTTAAATATTTGAAATAGTGCCACTTATGTAACATAAATAGTGTACGAAGTAAAAATATAGTGCCAAATTCTAGTTATATGCCACTACTACAACAATTTTTGGTCACTTTTACATGGCAGTATTTTGGTCAGTACCTTGTCTCAGCATTTGAAAAAAAAAAAAAAAAAACAGGAGTGGGTCCAAAAAAAGAGAAGAGGTGCAAATCTTTCTATTATAGTTGTACTTTGTAGGTTTCACTCCTGGTTTTGGCTTACAAATACTGACCAAAAGACTGCCATGTGAAAGAGCCTTACACGCAGACCCCAAAAACGGCTGTATCATTGTTCCCCTAGCCGCACAGAGCTGCCTTCACTGCAATGTAAAGTTTTTTTTGTTTTTTTTTTATTAAGAGAACCTTTTCTATCTGCATCATTAGAACATCAAGTTAGACAAAAGTGTCTATCGCTGCACCCCATTTATTGTTCAGCCTAAGCCTCTGTGATATAAACGGTGCAGGTCTAGATAGCCTGTCTAAGTTTACACCATCTACAGGATTGGTATCACCTTAAAGGGCATCTGTCAGAAGATTTATACCTGTGACACTGGCTGACCTGTTACATGTGCACTTAGCAGCTGAAGAAGTCTGTAATGGTCCCACGTTCATATGTGCCCACATTACTGAGAAAAATAAAGATTTAACATATGCAAATGAGCCTCTATGAGCAACGGGGGTGTTGTCGTTACACCTAGATGCTCAGCTCTCTCTGCACAGGGCCAAGCAGTTAAAGGGCTTCTGTCACTCTCAAGTGTGCAATTTTCAGTAGCTGACATTAGCTATTTGTTAATGTCAGCTGATTTCAAACATACCTTTCTTACCTTAATCTGAGCTTTATATTTCCTAAAAATCATACTTTTAAAACATGCTAATTCTCTTCGCTACCAGCAAGTTGGGCAGGTACTTGCTGGTAGCCGCCGCATCCTCAGGCTGTAGGACCCCTCTGCTGTTGATAGACAGGGCCAGCGCGCTCTCCTCCTCCTGCTGGCCCTGTCTTCTACTGAATTCCTGCGCCTGCGCCGTACCATTCCACAATCGGCGCAGGAGTACTGAGTGGAGGCCGGGCACTTGCCACTGAGGACGGAGTTGGCAAGCGCCCGTCCTCCACTCAGTACGCCTGCGCATGTTTTAAAAGTATGATTTTTAGGAAATATAAAGCTCAGATTAAGGTAAGAAAGGTATGTTTGAAATCAGCTGACATTAACAAATAGCTAATGTCAGCTACTGAAAATTGCACACTTGGGGGTGACAGAAGCCCTTTAAAACATCATCATGCTTGGTCCTGTCAATCATAGAGCAGTGGGTGCACTATCAATCATAGAGCAGTTGCAGAGAGAGCAGAGCCTCTAGGTGTAATGGGAACTCCTGGTTTGCGCCTAGAGGCTCATCTGCATGTATTAAAACATCATTTTTCTCAGCTATGCGGGAACATATGAACATGGGACCAACACAAATGCCTTCAGCTGCCAAATGCACAGGCAACAGGTCAGCCGCACATGCTGTCCCTCCTATCACAGTAGTTATGCCTACATGTGCCCCCTTACAGTAGTTATGCCCAGATATATGCCTCTTTCACAGGAGTTATACACAGATATGTGCCACCTTCAAAGTAATTTTGACCAGATGTGTCCTCTTCTCAGTAGGTATGCCTACATACAGTAGTTATGCCTACATGTGCCCCCTCACAGTAGTTTTTGCCAACATGTGCCCGATCATAGTATTTATGCCCAGATGTGCTCCCTTAACAGTAGTTATGCCCAGATACAGTATGTTCCCCCTTCACAGTAGTAACGCTTACGTGTGCCACTTTCACAGTAGTTGGGCTCACATGGTACCCCTTCACAGTAGTAATGCCCACATGGGCCACTTTCACAGTAGTTATGGCCAGATATGTGCCCCCTCATAGTAACTATGCCCACGTGTGCATAGGCGTGTGCACGGGGTGTGCCTGGGCACACCCTAATCAAGCCTCAAAGGGTGCTGGCCGCGAATACTAATGAAGCGCTTCCATTTTGGAAGCGGTCATTAGTACCGGAGGAACAGGAAGCGGTGAACTTACCGCTTCCTGGTCTTCGGCTGTCGGTTGTGCAGGGCTGCGCACAGCATGACGTCACGCTGTGCGCGCCAGTTCAGAGCGCCCAGCCGAGAGCCGACATCAGGAGAAAGCGGCAGTGTCCAGGAGCAGGAGAGGTAAGTGTTTTTTTATTTTATAAAAAATGAGGCTGCCGGGGGCACAATGAGGCTGCCGGGGGCATAATGAGGCTGCTGGGGGCACAATGAGGTACATGAGGGTATAATGAGGCACATGAGGACATAATGAGGCTAATGAGAGGTATAATGAGGCTAATGAGAGGCATAATGGGGGGCTAATATGAGGCATATGGGGGCTATTGAGGAATATGGGGACTAATGAGGCATAATGGGGGGCTAATGAGGCATAATGTGGGGATAATGAGGCATAAGGGCTGATGGGGGCTAATGAGGCATAATAGCTGATATGGGGGTGATGAGAGGCATGGGGCTCTTATCTGAGGTCTGATTGGGGGTCATTTATATTGGGGTCTGAGCTGAGGTCTGATTGGAGCTCTGATTTGAGGTATTATTGGGGTCTTATTAACATTGGGGGTCTGATTGGGGCTGTCCGGTGAAGTCTGATTAAATTTGGGGTCTGATTGGTGGTCTGACCTGAGGTAATGAAAAACATTTTTTTTCTTATTGTCCCCCTCTAAAACCTAGGTGCGTCCTATGGGTCGGCGCGTCTTATATGTTTCCTTCCTTCCTGCAGAGCGGTGTCCACTTCCATCCCTGAGCCCAGCTGCCCAGAGCACTGAACCTGAGCCTGCTGGAGTCTTCAGCACTGTAAGTATTTACAGTCATTCACTGTAAGCGCTATATTATATATTACTTGTTTTATGTGAGTAAGGATGCTGGGTGGTTGGAGAAGGGGGAGGGAGGGTACAATGCAGGGGGTAATATAACTAGGGGTATCAGGGTACATTATTATACAGGGGTTATTTGACTTATTTTTGTTTATATTGATAAATATATGAGTGCGGATCTGTATGCATGCAGAGTGTATTTGTGTATATATGTGTGTATGTGTATAATGTATATATATATATATATTGCATACATACACACATACACACGTGCGCGCGGCGTGTGTGTTTGTGCTTTAGGGTGCACACCCTAATGCAATAGGCTGCGCACGCCTATGCACGTGTGCCTGGTCATAGTAGTTATGCCCAGATGTGCCCCCTTCACAGTAGTTATGCCCAGAGATTTGCCCCTTTCACAAGAAGAAAAGAAAAACAGTAAATACCTAGGGGCACATTTATTAAGACTGGCAATGACATTTGTATCTACCCCCAGCTGTGACCTGGTTCTTCGGGTTCCTCTGTGCCTACTGGACAGTTATCATGTGTTGGACATTGTCTGTGCCCGCCCGGTGCTGGATCATCTTGTCAGGCAAGTGACGCAAGTGTGTTCCATCATCTCTGAATTCTTGGACACTCCCTTGCCTATGATCTCCACTGTGTATTTATTAGGAGAAATACCCCTCTGCATGAGATACGCTCTGTTAAATTAGGGCAATATTTTCTACTGGCTGCACGTATTCATATTGCCACTAGTTGGAAGTCCCCTTCACTAGATATCTCAGTTGTTAAGGCCAGAATGGATAAAATGCCAATCTATGAGAAGTTTGTTGCCATTCGTGATGATAGGATGGACATGCGAGTTTGGACCCTCTGGGTTTCCTCCTCCCACTCATCTCCTTTGAGGGCAGATGTGGGGTTCATATCATTATCTGTTATAGGCGGATTATTTCTGCACTCCTTCGCTGCCTGTACTTTGTACTTTGTGTGTACAACATATGAGGCCTCTTTCACACTAGCGTTTTAGCTTTCCGTCCTAGAGATCCGTCCTCGGGTCTCTAGGACGGAAAGCTAATGATCAGGATTATCCTAATGCATCCTGAATGGAGAGAAATCCGTTCAGAATGCATCAGGATGTCTTCTGTTCAGTATGTCAACGTTTTTTGGACGTTGACAAAAGCGCAGCATGCTGCGGATTTGTCTCCGTCCAAAAATCCGGAAGACATGCCGTAACGCCGGATCCGGAATTAATGCCCATTGAAGGGCATTAGTCCGGATCCGGCCTTTAGCTAAACGTCGTTTCCGCGCATCGCCGGATCCGACGCTTAGCTTTTGTCAATAGTTACTATGGCAGCCAGGACGCTAAAGTCCTGGCTGCCATAGTAAAGTAGGGAGCGGGGAGCGGCATACTTACATTCTGTGCGGCTCCGGGACGCTCAGGATGACGTCAGGGCGCCCCAGTGCATAGATCACGTGATCCATGCGCACTGGGCACTCTGACGTCATTCAGGAGCGCCCCGGGAGCCGCACGGAATGTAAGTATGCCGCTCCCCCCTGCTACTATGGCAACCAGGACGCTAGTAGCGTCCTGGCTGCCATAGTAACACTGAAAGCATTTTGAAGACTGATCAGTCTTCAAATGCTTTCAGTTCACTTGCGTTGTGCCGGATCCGGCGTGCATTCCGGCGACGGAAGTGCATGCCGGATCTTCACAACGCAAGTGTGAAAGAGGCCTGAGTCGGGCACTGTTGGTTGTTAACGGATAAGAATAGAACATGTTCTATTTTATTTTTTGTAGGTGCCACAGAACGGACATAAGGATGTGGACAGCACATGGGGAGCTTTCCACATCTTTTGTGGCCCCATTAAAATGAATGGATACGCGCAAGACGACAGCTACGGTGGTGTGCATGGGGCCTTATACTCACCGGAAATATGAAGTGTGTTGCACACATAGCCCAGCACATTTCCCTCAATCTTGGGAAATGAGGGCAGTTCAGGAAATAACCCCATTTAAAATATTATTGTAAAATCTTAGCTGTATGGAGATGTTCTACATAAGTAACCCAAATAGTAGCTACGCTGTTGGTGCAATCAATAAGCAATTATACCGTGATTTTTTATTATTATGTTTCTTTTCAGCAGGAAACTAGTTTATGTGTCGCTGTTAGATGGTCCATTTTCCTCTTAATAGTCACTAGAGAACCTGCTGGCACACAATACAGCGACACTGGGTGCACTGACCTATAAATGCATGGAGAGAATTCAGAAAACGATTAGCTTTCAGGCCATGAGAAGGAGTGCTCACGTTTTCTCTCCAGCATCAAGCATGCTCATGTTACAGCAGGTAGCTCTCAGTCATGTGTTTCGATGAAACCTGATGCAACGTGACAAGTGGAACTAAGCTGACCTGCTAGATTTTATGCTGCGTCTGCTCTCGAAACAATGAGGGTATTCATGCCAGATGCGGAATCATCCCTTTGTGGGCGTGATCATGGCCATTATGTTAATAACACGTGATGTTACACTACATATTAACTTAATATACCGGAAATAATGAAATGAGCTAATGGGAACAATGCACGTGAGACCAAACTGAATTTTAAAGGGAGCAAAGCTTGGCTATGGTATAAATGTGTGACTGGTGGGAGTTCTGGAGCTGCAGTGGAGCACCGTGGCCCCTCTATACAATCTTTACCTACAAAAATCTGCTCGGCTCCTCCTGATCAATAACCTGTTGTTGGCAGAGTAGGCTCCTGAGTCCTGACCACTGCCAACCCTCTGTGGCTCTGTACATTAACCTCACAGTTTTTGTGTGACTCGTTCATCAGATAATCTGTAGCACCTTTAGATGGGCAGACTGTCGGGAACGAGCGTTCGCAGGAATGTTCGTTACTGATAATCTGCATGTGTAAATCGACCATGACACCTCTATATAGATAACCCAGGATCCACCATTCACAGCTTACCTGCTCACTCCACTGCCCAGGTCACACATGCTTAGAAAACTCTCCTGTCCACTATATCTATGGCCCATGGAGCTGTTCTAAAAGGACATGAAGTTTTAACTTATTTTTTTAATATAGTGGTAGATCATGAAAAAATGTTTTAAAAAATCAGCAAAGATTCTTACACTTCCAGACCGGGCCATTTACTCCCTTTCCTGACCAGGCCTAATTTTGCAAATCTGACATGTGTCACTTTATGTGGTAATAACTTTGGAACGCTGTTACTTATCCAAGCCATTCAGAGAATGTTTTCTCGTGACACATTGTACTTCATGTTAATGGTAAGTTTGAGTCAATATGTTTTACCTTTATTTATAAAAAAATCCAAAAGTTAACGAAAATTGGAAAAAATTCACTGTTTTCTAAATTTGAATCTCTCTGCTTTTAAGACAGATGGTGATGCCTCATAAAATATTCATTAGTTAACATTCCCAATATGTCTACTTTATGTTGGCATCATTTTGGTAATGTAATTTTATTCTTTTAGGATGTTAGAAGGTTTAGAATTTTAGAAGCAATTTTTGAAATTTTTGGGAAATTTTCCAAAGTCAACTTTTTTAAGGGCCAGTTCAGTTCTGAAGTCACTTTGTGGGGACTGCTTAATAGAACCAACCCATAAATGACCCCATTTTAGAAACGACACCCAACAAACTATTCAAAACAGGCTTTGAAATGTTGTTAACCCTTTAGGTATTCCTTAGGAATTAAAGCAAAATAGAGGTGAAATTTCAAAATTTCCCTTTTTTTTGCAGATTTTCCATATTAATTAATTTTTTCCTGGAACACAGCAAGGGTTAACAACAAAACAAACCTCAATATTTATTAACCTGATTCTGCAGTTTGCAGAAACACCCCATATGTGGTTGTATACTGCTGTTTTGGCACACGATAGGGCATAGAAGGCAAGGAGCGCCATATGGTTTTTGAAAGGCAGATTTTGCTGGAATGGTCTCTGGGCACCATGTTGCAGTTGAAGAGACCCTGAGGTTCCCTCACAGTCAAAACCCCCAAAAAGTGACCATATTTTATAAACTACACCTCCCAAGGAATTTTTAAGGGGTGTAGCAAGCACTTCACTCAACAGGTGTTTCATAGAATTTTTCATACTTGGGTGTTAAAATGAAAAATATTTTTTTTATTTTACAAGAAAATGGTGCTTTAGGCCCAAACTTTCTTTTTCACAAAAAATAACAGGAGAATATCCCCCCACAATTTGCTACCCACTTTCTCCTGAATACAGTTACACACCCAACTGTGGTCGTAAACTGTTATTTGGGGATACGCCAGGGCTCAGAAGGGAAGGACCGTCATCTGGATTTTCTAACATGGAATTTTGTGTCAGGGTTTTAAAGAGCGATAACTTTTTTAATTTTTTGTTGAATGAGTTGCGTGAGGGCTTATTTTGTGCAGGACAAGCTGTAGTTTTTATTGGCACCATTTTGGGGTACATTTGGTTTTCTGGTTGCCTTTTGTCTAATTTTTGTCGGAGGTAAAGTAATCATTCTATTTTTTTTATACCGTTTACTTGATGGGGTAGATCATGTGATATTTTTATAGATCCGATCATTACGGATGCAACGATACCAAATATGTTTAGTTTTTTTTATTTTTAAATTTAAAACAATAAAAACATTTTTAGAAAAAAAATCATGTTTTTGTGTTGGCATTTTCTTACAGCCATATTTTTTCTTTTTTCTGGCTATAGTCTCGTGTGAGGGCATATGTTGAGGTGACGTTATTATTGCTACCATTTTGGGGTACATACGACTTTTTGATTGATTGATACTATTTTTTTTGTGAAGTGACTAAAAAAAAGCTGTTTTGGCATAATTTTCATGTGATATATATTTGTAGAACCAATTGTTACGGATGCGGCGATAAAAATATGTCTTTTTTTTCCCTTTTAAACAATAAGAGCATTTTTAGAAAAAAAATCATGTTTTTGTGTTTTGCAATCATTGAACGCTGTGTATACAGCGATCTAGAATGCAGGGACATACAGGAACAGTCCCTGCCTTCTCCCTGACCCCCCTGCTCAGCAGCTGCACGCTAAAACGTCCATTCAGAGATGAACTGACCGCCCTTAGGACGTTTATAGTCAATGGGCGGTCGGGAAGTGGTTAAAAAATGTGTATGATATAAAAAACGCGTCATTTTCTAATGACACATTCCCTTGAAGGTAAGGAGTTAATCACTCTACAGATTATGTTCAGTTTATAATGTATGTGTTCATTTGCTTTTATATTAAAAAAAAAAAAAAGCACTCATATGGCTACCTAGACATAACCCCCCCCCCCCCCCCATAAAACTATGGGGGAGATTTATCAAACTGGTATAAAGGAAAACTCCCTTTGTTGCCCATAGCAACCAATCAGATTCCATCTTTCATTTTCCAAAGGAGCTCTGAAGAATGAAAGGTGACTGATTGGTTGCTATGAGCAACTAAGCCAGTTTTCCTTTACACCAGTTTTGATAAATCTACCCCTGTGGCTTTTGGCATGTGGGAAAAAACTGTAAGCAGACCTATCAGGGGATTTATACTGTCCTAGCTAAGTGCAGGATATGATAGACCAGGAGTACTCAACTGGTGGACCACGGTCCGGATCCGGACCGTGGTTGCCAGCTGTCCAGACCCCTGCAGTGGTGTGCTATAGTGGGGGGTGGTCCGCCCTGGGTGCCGCAGTCTAGAAGCAATGAGCGCTTCCATCAATACAGATGGCAGCACTCATTGCTGGAGCACAGGGAACTGGGTCCTGTCACTCACCGCTCAGCTCCCCTCCTTCAGGCCGGCAGCGCAGGAAGACTTCCCCCCGCTCCACCATTCAGCATGCAGGCACAGATCGCACTGCTGGCCTGTGTGGGCGGAGCCTGCAGTCTGGGAATCTGCATAAGCTCCGCCTGCACAGTGCTGCAGAGCAATCTGTGTCTGCAGGGGAGAGAGGACTGTGAGCTTCAGGAACGGGATAAGGTGAGTAATTACTGTTTTGTTTTTTAACACTGGAGGGGGCACAATGAGCATTTATACTCTGGAGGGGGCACAATGGGTATTTGTACTCTGAAGGGGGCACAATGAGCATTGCTAATGTGAAGGGGACACAATGGGCATTTCTAGCAGAGAGGGCATTACTACTCTGAAGGGGGCGCAGTGGGCATTACTAGCACAGAGGGCATTACTACTATTAAGGGGGTACAATAGGGATTTCTACTATGGAGGGGGCACAGAGGGCAGTATTACTGTGAAGGGGGCACAGTGGGCATTACTACTATTAAGGGGGCACAATGGGCATTACTACTATTAAGCGGGCACAATGGGCATTATTACTTTGAAGGGGGTACAATAGGCATTACTACTATTAAGGGGCATTATTACTGGGGATTATTAATATGAAGGGGGCACAATGGGGATTATTACTATGAAGGGGCACAATGGGGATTATTACTGTGAAGGGGGCACAATGGGGATTATTACTGTGAAGGGGGCACATAGAGGGCATTACAACTGTGAAGGGGCACAGATAGGGTATTACTACTATGAAATGGGCACAGATAGGGCATTACTACTGTAAAAGGGGCACAGAGAGGGCATTACTACTGTGAGAGGGCACTTAGGGTATTCATACTCTGTGGGGAGGAACTAAGGAGGCATTGCAATGTGTCAGGGGCACTAAGGAGCATCATAATGTGTGGGGGCACCAAGGGATCACCCTGTTGTGAGAGTGAACTTAGGGGTATCATACTCTGTGGAGCACTAAAGGGATATCATACTGTCTGAGGGGCATCAATATTTTTAGGGGGCACTGAAAGGGCATTTTTACTGTTTGGTCGGCAGAAAGGAGATTAAGTAGGCTTGGAGGTGTGGATTATTGTAAAAAAATAATAACAAGGTAGCGCTACACGCCAATGGTGTCTCTCCTTATATATTTTTTTGTTTTGCAGCTTCATCCTACAGCAGACTCAGGTATGTGGACCTTTACAAAAAGTACTTGCGTACCCCTGTGATAGACAAAGGTGTAAATAGAGGGCTATGGGCCGCTGGGAAAATTTGGACCTGAATACCCCTCCATATTTGCAGTGATATTGTTAAGGTCGACCCCCAATAAAGTTGATTTATTTTACATATAATTCCAAGAAGTGTGCCTTTTTGCTATCAGGGTTATCAGTTTTTTTCTTTTCACCTGCAAGTGTTAGTGTGGGGCCCTATATCTATAGGTTTTGTGTGGTGAAGATGGGAGTAGAAGTACACACGGCAGCAAAACAGCACAGGAACAAGGTATGTTGTGTGTAATCATCCAATAGCAGCATATGGGCAACAGAATGATGATAGCTCTAGTACTCCTCTCTTTCTAAAGACAATTTCCAGTCTCTCAGAACCACTGAGATGCAATAAGTTTCCGTTGTAACTTCATGTGTAGTTTCTGGACTGAGGGGCGCAGAAGTAAGATACAGTTGGCCAATTCGTCTCAAAAAGTGTGTTAGTATGATTTTACAATATTCCCTTCCACAGCATCAAAGTCTTCCTGCCATAGACGTGCACAATACCTTGCTGTCTGAATCCAATGCATGGCCTGGATAAGGTTCTGGACCGTCTTATCTCCTTCTCTCAGGGGTTCTCTCATAGTAGAGATCTGTGAAAGCTGAAGCCTCAGAGACAAACAACAAGCTTTCACACACACTCTCTTGCTCTGCTCAGACTCGACTCACTACCTAACAAGGGAGAAGACCTTGTCCACCTCCTGGTAAACTAGACAGTGCATTGTTAACTGTAAGGCCCCTTTCACAGGGGCGAGTTTTCCACGTGGGTGCAATGCGTGAGGAGGACGCATTGCACCCGCACTGAATCCGGACCCATTCATTTCTATGGGGCTGTGCACATGAGCTGTGATTTTCACGCATCACTTCTGCGTTGCGTGAAAATCGCAGCATGCTCTATATTGTGCATTTTTCACGCAAGACAGGCCCCATAGAAGTGAATGGGGCTGCGGGAAAATCGCAAGCATCCGCACGCAAGTGCGAACGCGTTGCGATTTTCCCACATGGTTGCTTAGCAACGGGACCCGATCTTTATTATTTTCCCTTATAAAATGGTTATAAGGGAAAATAATAGCATTCTTAATAAAGAATGCATAGTAAAATGAAGTGGAAGGGGTTAAAAATAATAAAAGTTAACTTACCTTAGCCACTTGATCACGTAGTTGCGATCTGTCCTCTCTTTCCCAGCATCAGCTAAGAACTAAAGGACCTGTGATGACGTCACATCACATGGTCCAATCACATGGTCCATCTTACCATGGTGATGGACCATGTGATTGGACCATGTGATGTGACGTCATCACAGGTCCTTAGTTCTTAGCTGATGCAGGAAAGAGAGGACAGATCACAACTACGCGATCAAGTGGCTAAGGTAAGTTAACTTTTATTATTTCTAACCCTTCCACTTCATTTTACTATGCATTCTTTATTAAGAATGCTATTATTTCCCCTTATAACCATGTTATAAGGGAAAATAATAAATTCTCCAGAAGACCCGAAACCGGACTTCAGTGATGAAGTCCGGCTTCGGGTCTGGGTACCAAACATGGCAATTTTTCTCACGCGCGTGCAAAACGCATTACAAACGTTTGCACCTGCGCGGGAAAATCGCGCATATTCCCGAAACGCACCTGCCTCTTATCCGGGCGTCAAACATGACGCCCGTGTGAAAGAGGCCTTAGGTTGTCCATACAGTGCTATTAAGTGCATATGCAGAATAAATCACAACAGTTAACGCAATAACATTGCATCAACTCTCATTTTAGCAATTAACCCTGTGCATTAGTCCTTCTGGAGTACTGCACAGGGAGCCACTAACTTTCTGCTACATCCATGTCCTGAGGATGCAGATTCAGTAGTTACTCTACCCACCAGCAGGACCTCTTGAGCTTGGTCACGGTCGCATTCCTGTGACAGTGACTATTATGTCCCTATCCCTCTATCGTATCCTATTCTCAGATCAGACACCAAATATGACCTGACAGATTCACTTTAAGGCCCTATTCACACGTCCGCAATGTTCGTCCGCACCCGTTCTGCAAATCTGTGGAACGGGTGCGGACCCATTAATTTTGAATGGGGACGTGATGGATGCGCAGAGCACACACTGTGCTCTCCGTATCAGCATTTGCGTAGCGCGCCGCCGATCTTCCGGTCGGCGGCTCCGCAATAATATAGAGCATGTCCTATTCTTGCCCGCAATTGCGGACAAGTATAGGCAACTCTATAGGGCTGGTGGCAAGGTGTGTTGCGGATCCGGACGTGTGAATTAGGCCTAAGCCTCAAACTAGGCTGCATCCTTAACCCCTTAAGGACGAAGGGCGTACATGTACGCCCTTCGTCCGCACTTTAAAGATGGCGCCCGCACGGAGCGGGCGCATGAGCTGCGGGTAAACGCTTGATTCATCAAGCTGACACCCGCAGCTCATGTCCGCGACCGACAGCGATGCCGATCGCGGACATTTAACCCCTCAGATGCCGTGGTCAATCCTGACCACGGCATCTGATCGCGCAAAAACCGAAAGTTTCACTTTCGGTTTTGCTCGGCTCCCTGATGGCCACAAGGGGAGCCGGGCATGCATGTAGTAGCCTAGGTTTCTGTGAATGAAACCTAGTTTACTACAGTATTCCTATGGAGCCTATGACTGTAATAGGCTCCATAGAAATATAGTGATTTTCTCATATATTCCAATGCTATTGCATTGGAATATATGAGAATAACAATCTGATGATTGCATCTTATAGTTGCCTATGGGAACTATAAGAAAGTGGTAAAAAAAAAAAAAAGTTTAAAAATTAAAATTAAATAAAAAAATATAAAAATTCAAATCACCCCCTTTCCCCAAAATGAAAATAAAATAAATAAAAAATAAAAAAATTACACATAATGGGTGTCGCAATGTGCGAAAACGCCCATACTATAATAATATTAAAAATATTCACCATACGGTAAACATAAAAACGAAAGAAAGCGTCCAAATGGCTAATTCGCCATTTTTGAGCGCTTCATTTCCTAAAAAAATGAATAAAAAGTGATCAAAACATCATACGCACCCCATAATGGTATCAATTAAAAGTTCAGATTGCCCCGCAAAAAATGAGCCCCTATACTGCTCCGTACGCATAATTACAAAAAAGTTATAGGGGTCAAAACATGGCGACAAAAAAATAAAATAAAAAAATTCCAACTTTTAATTTTTTTTTCTCTATCAAAACGCAAGAAAAACTATACATATTAGGTATTGCCGGATTCGTACTGACCTGAAGAATAAAATTAACCAGTCAGTTTTATCGCAAATCGAACGTTGTAATTTAAAAACCCGTAAAACTGTGGTGAAATTGCTTTTTTTTTGCAATTTCACCCCATTTGGAATTTTTTTCCCGTTTCCCACTACATCACATGCAAAAATAAATGGTAGCGTTAAAAAGTACAACTTGTCCCGCAAAAAATAAGCCATCATATGGCTATGTGAGCGGAAATATAAAAATGTTATGGCTTTTGGAAGGCAGGGAGCGCAAAACAAAAACGCAAAAATCCCAAAACCCCCGGTCCTTAAGGGGTTAAAGCAAGCTGTGCTACACTGTTTCTGTAGCTCCCATTCACAACAAAGACCAGCCCATTTGGCATAACCCTGTCCACACCTGACTGCTGCATAGGACAACTTTTCCAATCTCACTCATGAATGGCTGAGATGGATCTACCTCTTTAATGGGTTAAAGTTTATTTACCAGAACTGGGAAAAACCCTCTAACAGAGTGAGCAGTTGCCTCATAGTGTCCTGAGGAGATCTGCCAGCACACAGTACCCACGTTTGTTATGAATGTTCCTCTACTGCTGGGTGTGAAGTATAGGAAATATGTTTGGAACACTTTATTGAACATCTGATGTGGAGCGAATGAGACAAGATAGGCCATATCCAATAGCAGTAAGTTAAAGGTCAGGCAGACAGGATCTCACCTTTACACTGTTCCGGCTTTGGGCCAACTAAACCATCTGAATATTAATAATAATATCCTGTTTTTGGAAATTTCCAATATATTCCACAGTGATTTGAAAAGTGGTCTATATATCCTTCTGGGTGGATTTCTTAAAAATGGTGTAAGAAATATTTTGAAGTAGATTGCAAGACGGTGCACATATGGTATGTGTGCCACTTTTTTTTCTCTTTTTGCTTGTGGCTCAAAGTTGTCTGTTTCTATGCTGAAGGGTGGTAGATCTGCAACTCATGAGAAGCATAGTGGAATTTGGGAGTGTTAGTGGCTCTGGCTGTAACAGTCAATCTCAGTGGTACTCCTCACACCGACGCTCCTTAAAGCCAAGGCAATGATAGGAAGGTGCACCCTTTCTTCCCTGAGGGCACACCCTGATGCTGGGGCTCCTGCCTGATGTTATAGGTTTGGTGTTGGTGCAAGGCAGGGGGTGTAGGTGCAATGGCTGGCGTACGCTGCAGAGGCCAGTACCCAGACCAGATGCAGAAAACAAACGTCTCTCTTTACTAAAGTGCTGAATGGGAGGACATCCAATGGCATCAAAACACAGTTCCAACAATTCACATTGCACAATGTATGGCTTTGAGTAAGGAAGGGAATTATAGTACTCTTTCCTCTCTATCTCTTCCCAAAGTCTCTCTGCAGAATCTAGTGCTGGCAAAATTACTCTTGCAATGCTGACTGTAATTTCCAGGGATACAGGGTTTAAAGATATGACTGGTCAGGTTGTGAGTGACCAAGTGTGAAGGATGTCTAAACAATGTCCCTCTCACTGCAGTACCATCTATCAGCTTTCAGCAGAAAATACCTCAATGGGCCTGACTCCATGCAGATTCCAGACGTTCTTGGTTCAGCTTCCTCTCTCTTCCTCTGCTAGATTACTGACTAGCTAGACTGAGCTACGGGCAGATCTAAGATCCACACCTTAACATCCTGCAGGGGCTGTGTCAGAGTTGGTAAACTCTATGTGACTATGTCACTTCGATACATAACCATACTGGGAATATACAGTACATGGCATAAAGTGACATAACATTAAATAACAGAACAATTTTGAAAGTACCTTGGTCTGGTGTAGTGCAGATCTACCCATCATTTATAAAAAAAAAAAAGCAAATATAAACATTTTGATAAAAAACAGAGGCATACTTTGAAGGTCCTTGTTCCAATCGAAAATATTTTAGAGCCTCTCCTATGTACTATATGCCACCAGGGCTTGGGTACAACTGCTGCCTCTTCACCCCCTATAGCTAGTCCCTAGCTAAAGAGTGAATTGTACTCCGCAGACTGCTTGGCTGTGCTCCTATGTTTCCAGCACACAGTAGGGCAGATTTACTATTAGTATTTAATAATGGGCAGGTGCTTAAAACAAATATTTGCCAATGTATTTTTAATATAGAAATGAGAAAATTAAAAATATTATTTGAATGGATACATAGATATATAAAACACAATAGGTGAAATTTTATAAAAACCTACCAGTGGCCTACCGGGCCCCGCAGTTATATACTTATGTGGATCCACAGTTAATGAATAAATATAGCATTAGCAAAAAGACTTATTAAAACATATATAAAAATAAAAATAGAAAAAATACAATAGAAAAAGGAATAGAACTCACAGATCAATGGCGTTACTATATCCTTTTCTATGGTGCTTATTAGAATTGTAAAGTATATACAATGTACCTATATTTAAGTGTAAAAAAGCATCCGCAACATAGTTGTGTTTACACACTGCGATATTTATCTCAGATGTGACGTTTTCAAGATGCAACGACAAGGAACAACAGTATGTACACCAAAAATTTGAATGCTGGCAGGACCAAAATTATTGTTATAATAATAGGGAGCACAAAAATGGCTGGTGGCAGTTTTCCCTCTGTTTCGGCTGAAAGATATAGACACAGCTGTAAACTTGGGTTAGTTATAGACTCCCCACATTTTCATCTCACTCGAATATATGCCAGTAACTACTGAATCCGTTACAGTTGTGGCTATATCACTCCAGCTTGTCCCTTCGTCACCAACGTGTACGGTTATATTAAGGAAAATGTTCCAAATGATAACTTGTTACCACAACTTTATAGTTGCTGTTAGACTTTCTGTCTGTCCAACTCGGCAGATCGGCTGCACATGAAAAATCTGCAGTGTACACAGTGTTTGAAATTGTAGCTTACCGCCACCATTTGATAGCCGCTATTGTAATCTCCACCGGTTTACGTGGACATGCTGAGGTTAGTGCCAGTGGCGTAACTAGAAATGACTGGGCCCCACAGCAAATCTTTGAATGGGGCCCCCTCCCCCAGTAATTTTTTCACAACCCCTTCCTTTCATGCCGCCCCCTTTCCTGTGGCTAGTAAAGATGGCTCTCTCAGACCAGGCCCAGCAGCTGTTCCATCCGTTTTCTACACTGTCTATACTGCCACTGTATATAATTTCATTGTGTAATACTGTTGAGGGGCCCTAACAAAATCTTTTAGTACTTCTGCTTCGTCTCTTGGATAGGCCCCTTCTGGGTCAGGGCCCCAAAGCAGCCTCTTTCCCTGCTTCCCCTATAGTTACGCCCCTGGTTAGTGCGCTCAGTTATGGATTCAGGTCGGCAGGCCAGCTGCGCATGGAAGGTTTGGTGGAGTTTGTGATCCTCCAGAACAGTTCCTCAGACAAGTGGGTGAAAGTTTTTGAAATCTCCACCAGTGCACATGGACACGCCGAGCTTAATGAGATCAAATATAGAGTCAGATCAGCTAATCGACTGTGTGTAGAAAGTCTGCTGAAATCTGTAGTGCTCCACCAGCCTTACTTGCGTTACAGTTCCATGTTATCAAGATAAAAGCAAAAAAAAAAATGGTGAATAAAAAAAAAAAAATTGGCACGCTAAACAAAGTGTCTATACGCTACGCATTTCGGAGTTCCTGGCTTCCTCCTCAGTAGCCGTGAATAGGACCTACTATTAAAGTGACATTGTGGGGACACTTTAATGAGGACGCACTTAGATTTAGCATCTAGATAAAAATCGATGGTGGCTCCAAGTACAGATAAAGTACAAACCGGATTCCAAAAAAGTTGGGACACTAAACAAATTGTGAATACAAACTGAATGCAATGATGTGGAGATGGCAAATGTCAATATTTTATTTGTAATAGAACGTAGATGACAGATTAAACGTTTAATCCGAGTAAATGTATCATTTTAAAGGAAAAATATGTTGATTCAAAATTTCACGGTGTCAACAAATCCCCAAAAAGTTGGGACAAGTAGCAATAAGAGGTTGGAAAAAGTAAATTTGAGCATAACGAAGAGCTGGAAGACCAATTAACACTAATTAGGTCAATTGGCAACATGATTGGGTATAAAAAGAGCTTCTCAGAGTGGCAGTGTCTCTCAGAAGCCAAGATGGGTAGAGGATCACCAATTCCCACAATGTTGCGCAGAAAGATAGTGGAGCAATATCAGAAAGGTGTTACCCAGCGAAAAATTGCAAAGACTTTGCATCTATCATCATCAACTGTGCATAACATCATCCGAAGATTCAGAGAATCTGGAACAATCTCTGTGCGTAAGGGTCAAGGCCGTAAAACCATACTGGATGGCCGTGATCTCCGGGCCCTTAAACGACACTGCACCAAAAAAAGGAATGCTACTGTAAAGGAAATCACAGAATGGGCTCAGGAATACTTCCAGAAACCATTGTCAGTGAACACAATCCACCATGCCATCCGCCGTTGCCAGCTGAAACTCTACAGTGCAAAGAAGCAGCCATTTCTAAGCAAGATCCACAAGCTCAGGCGTTTTCACTGGGCCAGGGATCATTTAAAATGGAGTGTGGCAAAATGGAAGACTGTTCTGTGGTTAGACGAGTCACGATTCGAAGTTCTTTTTGGAAATCTGGGACGCCATGTCATCCGGACCAAAGAGGACAAGGACAACCCAAGTTGTTATCAACGCTCAGTTCAGAAGCCTGCATCTCTGATGGTATGGGGTTGCATGAGTGCGTGTGGCATGGGCAGCTTGCATGTCTGGAAAGGCACCATCAATGCAGAAAAATATATTCAGGTTCTAGAACAACATATGCTCCCATCCAGATGTCATCTCTTTCAGGGAAGACCCTGCATTTTTCAACAAGATAATGCCAGACCACATTCTGCATCAATCACAACATCATGGCTGCGTAGGAGAAGGATCCGGGTACTGAAATGGCCAGTCTGCAGTCCAGATCTTTCACCTATAGAGAACATTTGGCGCATCATAAAGAGGAAGGTGCAACAAAGAAGGCCCAAGACGATTGAACAGTTAGAGGCCTGTATAAGACAAGAATGGGAGAGCATTCCTATTTCTAAACTTGAGAAACTGGTCTCCTCGGTCCCCAGACGTCTGTTGAGTGTTGTCAGAAGAAGGGGAGATGCCACACAGTGGTGAAAATTGCCTTGTCCCAACTTTTTTGGGATTTGTTGACACCATGAAATTCTGAATCAACATATTTTTCCCTTAAAATGGTAGATTTTCTCAGTTTAAACTTTTGTTCCGTGATTTATGTTCTATTCTGAATAAAATATTAGAAGTTGGCACCTCCACATCATTGCATTCAGTTTTTATTCACGATTTGTATAGTGTCCCAACTTTTTGGGAATCCGGTTTGTAGTATATATTACCTGCAGTCCCATGTAACACCACATATAACACAGTGATAACTGTATGAGTACAGATAATGTATAGACGCTACCTGCCTGGCTGAAGACTCCTCATTGCAGAGAATGGGCTTCCTGTGAATGGGACTGGAGCTGAATTACAAACTGCATCTTCATAGGTGATGGGTGCCTTAGTCAAGCAAGAAGAGGGCCTTCGGGGTCTGATCTGAATGCTGCTTGTGCAGCCTGGCTTCTGCAATTATCATGCCTCTTTGCTATGCCTTCCCTGTTCGACCATAACCGTATCTGCATCCTTAGGACACAGATACACTTGAAAGTCATGATGCTGTCTGGCCCACCTGTCAGGGGGTCAATGGGGGTCCCAGACAATTGCGTGGTTTGTATGGTGCTAAAGACTACCACTGATTATAAACATCCAAAGTTGATTTGCATAAAACTTCGTTCCAATACTGTACGGAGCAGGAGCTCCGTACAGTATTAGAATGTATTGGCTTTGATGAGTCGAAGTTATTGCTTCGCAAAGTCTTGCGAGACTTCGGTAATAATTAATAAATAAATTTGTACTGTAAAAAACCATTTCCTGAACTTGGGTTCGGTTCCTAGGTACCACTTGGAACTGAACCAGAGTTCGGGAAATGGTGCCAGTTCAGCCTCCACACGGCTCAGGTGGCCGTGACATGTAGGTGCCACGTCTTCTGTCCCCTCACCAGTCAGATTTATCAGCATTCCCTCCTGGACGTGAAGGAGTGGATTTACCTCATTCATCCCGTAGTCCTGGCAACTGATAAATAAAGTGGCCTCCTCAAAGGGCCTGAGCAGATGGCAGGTGTCATGTATGAGCTGCCACTGTCTAACGTCAGTTACACCAGTAACTACACCGTAGTCCTGTCCATCTGCATCATCAAGAAATTATGGGTTTCTTCTGCTCTTACAGTGGGTCCAACATGTGGAGGGTAGAGTTCCAACTTATGGAAACGTGGGAACACCATTCTGCCTTTGAAGCTCAAGGGGGGGTGTTTTGCATGGTAAGAGTGGCTGAAGTGCATACACAGTTTCCTTGACATTTTCATGACTTCTTGCAGTTGGGTGGTAGACTTCAGGAACTGGATGACAACCAAATTGAAGATGTGTGCCATGCAGGGCACATGGGGTCAGCCCTCCCTGTTCCAGCACAGACAGAATGTTCTTCATGTTATCGGTGACCATGGTTCCTATATCCAGTTTGTGAAGAGACAGCCAGGATTTGATTTCTTGGTTGATGATGAGACAGAGCAGTTCCTCCCCCGTCTGACCAAGTGCAGAACTGTGTGACAACGCTGTACTTTGCATAGGTGGTATGCTGGAGGACTCACAACTGTGCCTACAGTGGAGGCTGCGGACAAGGTGCAGGATGAGAAGGCAGAGGAGGACATTAGCACAGAAATCCCACAATTACAACGCGGAGGTGGCATTCCCATCACCTGGGCAACTTGCTAGAGTGTCTGGGCCGGAAAGCCTCAGTGATGAGGAGGAGGAGCATCAGGAGCAATAGACGAAGAGAAAGAACGACAGCTTCCTTTTGCTGAGGTTGAGGAGCCCTGGCTGCTGGAGAAGGTGTGCGGGCTGCTGGGAGTTGCAGCGGTTGCTTGTGGTACACCACTACATTAGTGCCACGGTTTTCCCAGGGCACTTAATGGTGACGTTTCATGTGTTGACACAGGGCTGTGGTGCCAACATTAGCACCCTGACTGCACTTCACCTTATTCCCACACATCCTGCATACCGCCACATTAACTTCCTCCCACACTGCCGAGTATGGCATTTTACCCCCAACACTCTGTGCTGACTGCCTGCCGCTGCTTTTTTGAACCCATGCACCGCTAGTTGTTTCCTGACAGGCAGGCTCCTGAGTAACAGATTGTCTACCCCGGACACATTTGCTCAAGATGTCCCACTGCTTCCACCCTGCTGGCTCATTGGCACGCTGCCACCCTGCTGCTGTCTCATGAGTCTACTACCACCCTCAACCCCTGATGATGATGATTCCCCCCCTTTACCCAGCTCCCACATGCGATCGGCTACATTATCATCGACTAATGTCTGTTTGTCACTTATGTCAACCTCACCAGTATCATGGCCACATCCCTGACCGTTCGCAACACGTGCTGCCACTCAACTGTCATTATTGCTAGTTGCATGCCTAAGGAAGGACGGAGCAGACCTATCCTCCAAATCTGTGCTGGATTTTAGCTGCTGACTGTCCTCACTAAGCTCATCCTTGCTGAAAAGCAGAGCAGAGCAGCATGCATTACTTCCCGAGCAGCAAAAGAAAAAGGCAGTTGCAAAACAGGTGCAGGCACAGAGGTTGTTCTTGGGCCATGCCAACTAAGTGTGGTGTCTGAAGAACCCACCCATTCTTGGCTGTGTGTATCTATTGTCACCCGAGATGATGTTGAAGAGCTAGTCAACCATTGCAGTACAGCTGGATTGTTTCTCAAAACAGGACCGCTGGATGACAGTGGCAGCTCTGGTCTGTTGCTGCAGCTGCTGCTACCACCACCCCTTCTTCTGCTGTTACATGTGCCGGCTCCGGCAACATTTTTGCCACTGCCCATTCCTTTTGAGGGCCCAGGCAACTGTCTGTTGACCATAGTGTACAATAACTGAATAATAATGTAACAGATGAAGTATGAATGGCGCAGCAGATAGACTAGGGAAAACACGCCTATATATTACACCGCCTGTTGACAATCAGTCTGATACACCATACATCTATGTATAACTAAACAGATTAATTATTAATGGTGCAACTAGGTACATGTGCCTATATATCACACTGGCTGTTGAGACTAAGTCTGATGCACAGTCAGTCTATGTATAACAGAACATAATAAAGGGGTTGAACCCAGACATATCCCCATTTTCACCCAGGCAGCCTCTCTGATATGAGCATCAATGCTCTGCTTTGCCTTTCTCTGAATCGTGCAGGGCAAAGGCTTTTTTTGGAGGAGGAGGCGGAGGCTGCAAGAAACTCCCTTAATCGCTTGTACAGGCTGGAGAAATCTACAAAGGGAAAACAGACACAATGCCCTTAATATGCCCTTAAGTAGCATTTCAAATCAAATGAGGGACCTTTTGTCCTGAAGAAGAAAATCCATTCTCTACAGAGCTTTCTGCAGTATTTGCCTAGTTTGAATCCTAGTTTTGACATTCCAAATGTACTGCTTTAAAAAATGTGCTAGGGATTAGCATGACGCCGGATATGTTTAGACTTTTGTGGATAAGAAAGAATATGATAGTACAGGTTCAACAGAAGAACTCCACAAAAAACCTAAACCTAGCCACAGAGATGTGAAAAAACAGGACATAGGCCCAGGGGCTCTGGGTTAAATATTCTGGTTATATCATCGTATGATAATAGAGGATTGTAACAGTATCTGAAGTATTTGTTTCGGATGCAGGAAATCCTCTTCCCGGCGAGTGATCCTGACCTTCCTGCTTGAAACGCTGAGTAACACATCCCATGTGAAGCTTCATGCCAGGCCTTACACCATCCATAATCCCGTATTATTAATACTGGAGGAATATGAATGAATTAGGGTGTGGTGCACATTCACCTCATATAAACTCTCAGGGTAAATTAGTTGTGAGAGCTGAGGTCATGTTTTTATTTTATTCTCCTACATGGATTCCCATACACGTGCTGGTTTTGATCAGGTTCTCTTCTGGTGTTTTTGAAGCCATAACCAGGTGTGGATCATAAAGGGAGGGAAAGTATACAGGAGAGATACTTCTCTGTTTTTAATTCACTCTTGGGTTTAGCTTCAAAAACTGCATTAAAAAACTATAACAAAACTTGATCAAAATCAGCCTGAGAATGGGTTCACACAGATATTGAGCAGTATTTCTTTGCAATTTAGCAGTTTTACTGGTGATTTTTTCATCTTCCGTTTTTGGTGCGTTTTTTTGTGGTTAAAAACACCAGCTTCAGATGTTAGCTGAGAGTCTAATGCTTCGTTGACTCCTCAGTGTTTTGATCAGTGATTTCCATCAGTGATTTTGAGCCAAAAAAGATGGGGCTGTAAACACAGAGCAGGAGCAGATCTTTTCCATATATTTTATGCCTGTGGAGGCTCCAATCCTGGTTTTGGCTCACAATCACTGATGTGTGAATGAGGCTTAAGTCTAAATGCAGGACACACAAATGTTTTTCATTTTGCTACTGTTAATTAGTTGACTTTTTTAAAAATACAGCGTGTTGCAGCTTTTAACTTTTTTCTGTCATTTTGACATCTGCTCCCTACGGGAAGGGCCATCTGCCCTTCAACTATGGGAAAAAACTAATGGTTTTGAAGGGAAAGTTCATATAAAGGCTCATGCACACAACGGTCCGCAAAACACAGTTCTGCGAAAAAAACAAAACAAAATGGATGACATCCATGTGACGTCCATGTTACATCCATTTTTTTTTGCAGATCCATTGTAACAATGCCTGTCCTTGTCTACAAAACAGACAAGAATAGGATTTGTTCTATTTTTTTGAAGAATAGACTTGGAGATATACAGATACGGAATACAGACAGAGTCATTTCCGTTATTTTTTTTTTTGCAGCTGAATGGATCTGCAAAATGAACACAGACAAAAAATAAGTTTGTGTGCATGAGCACTAAGGCTAGGTTCACAATGCATTTTTTGTCTTACAATTAATGTATATAAAAAACGTATACATTAAAGGGGTTATCCCATGAATACTGTAAAAAACTTAATATCAGACATCATATAGTACATGACAACCTCTTTCTAACAAAGCTAGAACCAGCCCTGTACCTCACATGGATCCAGAGACTCCCCATTCATTGCTCTGCTAGGTGGATATCAAGCTGAGAGCTCAAGGGAGTGTTTTCTGCTGCAGCTCAGGGGCGTGTCTCAGCTCTACCTATCACAGCTCAGGGGCGTGTCTCAGCTCTCCCTATCACAGCTCAGGAGGCAGTTGAAGGATGAAACTGAGCATGTGTGACCCTATTAGTGAGGGGGTCAAGTAAATAATAATTAAACAAACTAACAGCAGGTGGCGCTATACAGATACATTTTATTGGATAACTCCAGTGGTTATGCTAACTTTTTAATTACATGCAATTACAAAAGTATTCAGATCCAGGTGCTAGTTTGAAAACTGTGGAATATTTTTCGCGAAACAAACCCTTTAAACGGATGCTTTAGACCAGGAGTGCACAACCTTTTCTGGTTGGGGGCCACATTGTTAGCCTGAACCAATTCCAAGGGCCGAAAATAAAACT
Source organism: Bufotes viridis (assembly GCA_033119425.1). NCBI lineage: Eukaryota > Metazoa > Chordata > Amphibia > Anura > Bufonidae > Bufotes > Bufotes viridis. The sequence goes on from CM065590.1 coordinate 129,752,381, forward strand.
TAAAGGGGTATTACCAACTGAAATACTGTATTTTTGGCATATTGAACATACAGTATATACTATAAATGTCTCGTTACACTTCCAGGACTCCCATCTAATAGGAGAATACATGAAAGATACATGTAAGAAGCCATCAGACATAGAACTACATGTCTTTTATCAGATGTTTGGGGGCCGCACAGAATGGTATCAAGGGCCCCATGTGGCCCACGGGCCGCAGGTTGTGCACCCCTGCTTTAGACTGATGCCATACACTATCATCCATTCACCATAGAGTTTTCTTATTTAAAAAAAGTATACATTAACTGATCTTCACCTTTTTTCTTTGGTGACCATGTCCTGATACGTTGAGGTGTTCAATCAGATGTGAATAATGTAAGTAGAATGTGTAACAGAACACATCTTAAAGGGGTATGAGAGAAACGTAGAGGCAGAGAGACATAGAAAAATGATGGAATAGAAAGACCGAATGGTCCATCTAGTCTGCCCTATTATCTTAACAGAGGTTGACTGCAATGATTTTCATTTTTCAAATACTTGACGCTAAGGTTACATGTTTGACCTCTTAGGTAAGTGGGACTCATGGATAAATTTAGAACTGATTCATCCTTTGGAGTGTTCTTCTGTTGAAACTGAGGTGTATATATTATCAGGAAGTAAAAATTTCCCAGGTTAAAAGATCTGATTGAATGCAGAACCATTGCTTCATTCTCGGGAATTGACTTCCTGTTGTGTTTCCTTTATGCTTTGTATAATTATTTAATTACAATGCCTATATGATAGGTGTATTTTAATTCATAATTATAAGAAACGTTTATATAATGTTACAATTACATGTCTACTAGCTGAAGGACCCGGCTTTGCATGGGTATATTTAATCTATTTCATTTAATGTTTGTGTGTGTCGTTAAAGAGATAGAGTATCCACTATAACAGTGACATCTACAGCACCTGCCCCCTTAACAGTAATCTCCACAGCCCAACACTGACCCCCCCCCACAGTACCCTGTCTCCTTAAAATGGGACCTCCACAACAGCCCACCCCCTTAACTTTGACCTTCACAGCAGCCTGCCCCTTTAACAGTGAGTGCCACAGCACCCCACCCCCTTGACAGTGACCTCCACAGGGGCCCACCCCCTTAACAATGACCTCTACAGCACCCATCCCTTAACACTGACCATAGGTTACAGTCCCCTTAACTGACCTCCACCATTCCTGACCCTCTTAACAGAGACCTCCACAGCAACTGCCCCTTTAACAGTGACTGCCATAGTACCCTGCTGCCTTAACAGTGACCTCCACTGTACCTCGCTCCCTTAACAGTGACCTCACAGTACCCCGCTGCCTTAACAGTGACCTCACAGTACCCCGCTGCCTTAACAGTGACATCCACAGCGGCCTGCCCCCTTAACAGTAACATCCACAGCACCCTCCTCTTTAACAGTGACCTCTACAGCGGCCACCCCTTTATTAGTGACCTCTACAGTACGCCAGTCTAGTTAACATTGATTTCCACAATAACTCGCCCTATTAACAGTGATCTCCACGGAGCTCTGTTCCCTTAAAATGTGACTTCCACAACACCCCACCTTAACAGTGACCTCTACAGCACCCCGCCCCTTAACACTGACCTCCATAGCGGACCATCCCCTTAACTGTGACCTCCACCATTCCCTGCCCCTTAATAGAGACCTCCACAGCGCCCAGCCCTTTACAGTGACCTACAGCAATCTGCCCCTTAACAATGACCTCTATAGCAGACCGTCCCCTTAACTGTGACCTCCATCGTTCCCTGCCCCCTTAACTAACCTCCACAGCAGCCTGCCCCTAGGGTGGTGAGAGGTCCAGTTTTAGGCCGGACAGTCCAGCTTTCAGACTCCCTGTCCTCCGTCTGGCGCAGAGCCTGGATGGACACAGGGAAGTCCTTTTGAACAGCTCACTCTCAGACAGCAGCACTGTGTTGTCTGAGCATGAGCTTCAGGGAGAAAGTCACCCTCCCTCCCACCCCTGCAGCTGACAGAAGTTGATTTTTACCTTCATTTTTTCAATCCCTGTCGGCTGCGGAGTGGAAGGAGGCGTGACTTAGTGGGACCTGGGGGCGGGGTTTTTAAGTCCGTCTTTTGAAGGTGGCCTGAATGGCCATCCTACCTGCCCCTAACTGTAACCTCCACGGCGCCCTGCCTCTTTAAAGCTGACCTACAGCAGTGAAGAAAAATGGCTGGATTGTTATGGAAACCTGGTGTAAAACTGTGTGTATGTGGAGACTAAGGCCTGATAAAGGTCATGTGACCGTGTGTATGGCAGTTGGGATGTAAAGAGAAAGACCTGTAGGCTTCTATTGGCTAATGTACGTCATGTGATGTGCCATATTTGCATTTTTTGGGAATATCTCAGGAACGGTACGTGCTAGAGAGCCGAGACCTGGACTAAAACCTTCCCGGACACATGATGTACCTGTGTGCCAAATTTTGTGATGGTAAATGCGTAAATGCAGATTCCTTTAGCGGACTTACCCACATACACTCAGCTTTATATATTAGATAGGAATAGCAAGGAGGGTTTTGCCATACAGTCAGGGCCACATATGCCATGAGGTGGGATGAGCATCTTGCCTCAGGCAGTGGCTGACCTGCCTCTGAGGGAGTGGCAATTTGCAGCAGGATACATGGGCCTATGGCTCTAATCGCCGCCGTTCAGCCTCATAAGCTGCAGACCACTAGACCTGAAGCCTATAAGGCAGTAAAACAGCGCAGGAGCTCATGATGATGTCATTGCGAACCTCCTGTGCCATGTGTCAGGCATTGTAATGACATTCATGTGGTGATGTCATTGCGACCACCTGCACCGGGATTCAGCAACTTAGGCTGAAGGCCAAAAGAGGCCCGTGGCCTGCATCGCAGATGGGAGCATGGAGCTGGACACAGATAAGTATTATATATATTGCCACTACTGGGAAGCACTACACAGGCAGTGGAAGAGCATTATATGTACTAAAACTAAAGGGGTATTACTGGTGAGGGATTGAGAGCTTTATATATACTATCACCACAGGGAGTGCATTATACTACAGGGGGAGCATTATATATTACCACTATAGGGTGGGGGGAAGCATTATATATACTACCACTACAGGGGGTATTATACTACAGCTGGGTTGAGAGCATTATATATACTAGAACAAACACAGAACCAGAGATAGGTGCACGCTGCCGTCACACTAAACCCTCACACTGATGTTAAAAATTGAGAGTTAGTTCGACATATCCTACTAGGAGGACGTGTCTTAAGCCTCGGGCACCAGCGTCAAGGTCTCTCAAGTAGCCCGTGGGCCCTAACACTCACCTACCTGCGCCATATGGGCGATATCAGGGGCCAGTGGGCAATTACAGGAGCATTAGGACGACTCACAAACATCTCCTCTGTTACCTCCAGCATGTGGCCATGCTTGCAATGGGAGGTGGGAGGTGTCTATGAGCCCTACCCAAGACTGACTGATATAGCCCAAGGCCAAGCAGGTGCACCCAAATGTGACCTGAGGTTGAAAAACAGGCACATTTAAAATGGAGTTTATACACCTCCATACATATATATAAACCATCAAAAATGTGGTGATAAGAAAGCAGGATGCGCTCATACTCATATGCAGTTGTGCATTTCTGTAGGGAGCAATCCTGCACTTGTAGTCCGTTGCTAATGGCAATCACCAGCAAAAATGCATACAATGGATGATGCCAGCAACGGACTACAAGTACACAATGGACATCCTACATAAGATGAAATTTCATCTTATGTAGGATGTCCATTGTGGTACTTGTAGTCCGTTGCTGGCATCATCCATTGTATGCATTTTTTGCTGGTGATTGCCATTAGCAACGGACTACAAGTGCAGGATGTGCTCCCCTACAGAAATGCACAACTGCATATGGGTATGAGCGCATCCTGCTTTCTTATCACCACATTTTTTGATGGTTCATTATATATACTAGCACTAGAAGGAGGCATTATAATATATAGGGCACTACAGCGGGCATGAGAGTAACTATAGCCTTAGCACTTGCTATGGGGACCAAAGGTTGAGGGGCATTGTACTTTTTTGTGGGGAATAACAACATGGTGAATTTCTTGCTATAATATGGGTTATCTGATATATGGTAATATTATTCATATCTTTAAATATTTCTACTTATACTGCTGTTTTAATTTTCTTGCACTAGTTGGTGGGGGCCCCATCTTATTTTGCTGTGGGGAGCTATGAATTATAGTTATATCCCTGACACAGGCACATAATACAGGGGACCCTACAGTGAGCTATTAAACATATGGGCTCTAAAAGGGGTGCATTATACTTACCATATGGGACATTATAACTACTGTGGACAGTATATGGGGGCCATGCTATTACTGTGGGCTCTATAGAGGTGCCTTATAGATCAGCCTTATTACTACTGGGGGCTCTAAAAGAGTGCGTTATAGAGTGGTCTTATTACTGCTGAGGGCTGTATAGGGGGACTTATTCTTACTAGAGGCCCTATGGGGGCTTTATTAATACTGCAGGGGCATTATTGTTATTAGACATAATATGGAGGGAATTACTAATAATAGGGGCACTCTTGATGAGCATTCTTGCTAATGGGGGTATTGTGGGGGCACTATTACTATTGACGGCGGTTTGGGAGCTCTATTACTATGGGGTTGGGCTATCTGTATGGCACTGTTATTTCTGCAGTATAGTATTTGGCGGCATTAGGTATCACAGCAGGCACAGTATTGGGGACAGCTGCAGGATAATCATGTTCGGGCACCAGGAGGGGGAGGATGATGGAAAAGTAAGGAAACCAAAATGTCTGTGTGTCAAACTCTGCAGAGACAAGACACAGCTGAAAGAGTTGTCAAGGTGGTCTGGTCTCAATGGAGAAGATGAGGAGAGAGAATGTCAGAGGAGACATCTGTAAATGTATGAGGTGTGTAGTGCTGTATTACCCTCTGTGTTTCGAACTGCTGTACGTAACGTCAATCCAAATATGTCTTTAACAGTATGGCTGGGAATGAGTGGTTGGATTGAGAATCTGGCACAGGATGGGAGGCAGGAAGGAGGTACAATTTTAATTCTCACCTCAGGCAGCAGAAAGGCTAGGTGCACGTCTGCATACAGTTTTAACAGCACAAACAACTCTGTCTTGATTAAACTTTGCAAAGACTATAAGAAAAAGTAACTAGCAATATAAAGAAATACAGAGTAGTCAATTTTCTTTGTCCCTGCTGCACACCAATAAGTACATGCATGGGACTCCTTAAACCTAGATACAGTAGCAGAAAATGGAAAAAGAACACCTGAAAACTGTAATGCAATTAAGCTGAGAATGACAAAGAATAAACTACTATTAGTACTTTATCAATGATTTCTCAACCGAGGTGGTGCACATCTTATCTTGGGTGGTGACCCAGGGCCCGAATCTTCATGAGGGCCTATGGCCGCCCAAAACAGTCAATGTTCTTGGACCCTGCATTTGAATACTGCGGTGGGGTACAGGAATTGATGGCTCTCATACTTTCCATGAAAACATCCGGTGTCGAGGGGGACAGCCAATGGCAGGCGGGGACGGTGACGAGCCTCCCTAGCATCAAAATGTGCTCTTCAGGCTATCCAGAAGCTCCCCTGACCAGTTTGATCACCAGATCTCTGCCTCATCATCAAAGTGTGGGACTGCATGGGGTGAGGAATCTCCCATGCATAGCAACCAAAAACCACCTTGGCTGAACTCCAGCTCCAAGTTGAAAGAGCTTGGAATGACATACTACAGGAGGATATCCAGCATCTGTATGACCATTACCATGCCACAGTAGAAGCCTGTTTTGCAGCAAAAGGAGATACCACCCAGTATTAATGTAACCATGCCTCAACATATACCCTGCTGCAAAAGCCAAAATAAAGGGTGCACCAGCTTGGTTGTGTGATCATTGACCAAGTACTACTAGCAGCTTATACTTTCTCAATCTCAATTGCATTAAGCTTTCCAGGTATCCTTTTTTATTTTATGCTAATTTACTCTTCACTGAATATCAAAGGGATTATAAAAATATGAACAAAGTGAAGTCCAAAACAACATAGTACTGGGGATGTATATGTACATGGGCAGCATATGCCCAAATAACAGCAACACAGAATGTCCACACTGACCAAGATGTGCCGCAACTATAGTATACTGTACAGTGATGCTGTTGGATGACAATATAATGTATATGTGGAGCTCCTCAATCTCCCCCCACAGAGAGAAGGATTGGGCAAAGTGAAAATTTTTCCCTTTTCCTTTTGTTCTCCCAGGAAATAAGCTGCCACCTAAAAGTGTCAACAGTGGCACTTTCCCCTCTCCACATTGAAAAAACGTATACTTTCAGCCGAAACAAATGAGTATGTGTATGGAGGAGTCGGAAGAGATAGCTATTGACTAAACGATCATTCGACCCACAGTTATTGAATGGGTCTGGGGGCCTTTAGTACTAGTGCCACATAACATGTTATAGAGACATATCAAAAGTATTGATCAGTTAGGGTCACTGAGAACCAAACTGGTCACTAGAGCAAGGAGAGAAAAGTGCTTGCATCTTGTGCCCTCTCTCCTCGCTGTGGGAGACGGAATTGGGAGAAACTCAATAGAAAGTCTATTAGCTCATCTTGATTCCATCTTCTGCAGCGAGGAGAGAGAGAGAGCGCAATGTGTGAGCGATTGGACCCCCACCGATCAAAAGTTTTGATATGTCTCTAGAACATATCAAAAGTTTTCTAAAAACTCAGTGACCCTTTAAGCCTGATGAAGGATGATAGAAATGTTGATGAATTACAAATAAATGGATTAATTGCATAAATTCTGGTGTGATGTTTTGTTTTGTTCTTCAGCGCTGGTATTACCCAGTACTCCTGGAATATAATGCTTCGCAGAGCTGTACACTCACATCAGTCCTTTTCCACATGGTACTACAGTACCATTTAAAAGGTGTGTGCATACATTCTACACACACAATCTAATCTCTAGGGATGATTTTATAGGAAGCCAATTATCCCAAGCATGATTTTGGAGCGTCAAGGGAAACCATTAAACGCCCTGCATGCAGCTGGGCTAACTACTGCACCACTATGTACCTCTACCTGTATGCTTTACTTGTCATCAGAGGAAAGGGCTGACATCACTTGCTATGGCCGCCATCTGCCATAAATTAGAGGTGGTGAGGAAGGAAAACAAAGTAAAGAAGCCTAATACAATTTAATATTTGTTCAGCGTATGCATAAAATCATATAACATGCAACAACATCAATGGGGACGTTAAATAGATCGATGACATTACATGTGCTATACTGTAGTCACAGCGCGTTACTTGTATTCCTTTAGAGGTGAGCAATATATCAGTGGGATATTTTTAGGGCTCCTTGTTCTGTTCTGAGAATGACAGCACTTAGGAAAGAAAGGGAACGAAGTCTGCCGTCCATATTTAGACAGAGCTGTCACTATTCCAGGCAATGAAGAGACTGCTTTATACAACAGCAATTTAGCTAGGAGCTGTTTGCAAGCATGTGCTCCACTTGTGGGGAAGCAAAATACATCTAGCTGTACATACTGTACTCAAGAACTAATATTTACATAAAGCCTTTTCCAAGTCTTCTACACCCCCCATCCCTGATGGACAAGGGCCTGACTTATTGAGAAGGCCATGGCGTAAATGCAACAAAGTATGCCACATTGGATGATGAATTTTAGACTGTCTAGTCTGTGTGCACTTTCTAAATCTTAGACAGTGAATCTGCCCTATTATGTGGACTAGTCAAGAGATTTGAGAGTTTTTCAAGTTGATCCTCTGAGAAACACGCTAAACATTGTCAAGGCCTAGCAAATAGTATAGTTTTCCTTTAGTAAGGGACCTGTAGCCTCTCCTGACATGTCTGTTTTAGTAACTAATTGCATTTCCCACAGTAATAACAATTCTGCAATATCTATTCTCATCTCTTTATGATGTGCCATTCTTTTATTATTCCTCATAGAAGTTATGAATGAATTGCTAGCCGTTTGGAATGATGGTCCAGCTGGTTGTTACCAGTTGGGGGGGTGTCTCTGCACAGTCTGATACTGGCAGCACTGATTGGATAATGTCAGACTGTGCAGGAGCAACCCCCACTGGTAACATCCATCTGGACCTTCACTGCAAACTGCTAATAATTCACTCATAACTTCTAGCAGGAATAATAAAAGAACGGCACAACATAGAATCATAACAATAGATGCTCCAGAATTGGCGTTACATTAGGATGCAGGAGAGACATGTCAGGTCCTCTGACAGGTCCTCTTTATTAAGATATGATAATTACATCATATTGGTCCTTTATGACTCGGCTGCCTGTCCCATATATTACACCTCCACCCCTTGAATCACTACAACGCTACAAGCTTGTTGGAAGAAAATATGGTGTAGTGTACCGTATCCATGCAGAGAATGCTGCCTTTTGCAAGATCAATTCTTCTTGTGAAAATCCGTGTATATGGTAACTCTAGGTGGAAAAACCTCTATGGAATATCATTGGATCCATATTCTTCCCCAACAGAATACTGGGTAACATAAACAGGTGTGAATGAGGTTTTAGTTGCTATTCTAGCCCTGCTCTTAATTGCTGGTGGATATGCAATTAGCTCATACCAGCACAATGTGATGTAATCTAAAGATAATCAAAAAACATATTTGATATGAGAAATTGCTAATCAACAATTTGGCTGAATTCTTCCCGAATCCAGGCATGGCCAACCTGCGGCTCTCCAGCTGTTGTAAAACTACAACTCCCACCATGCCTTGCTGTAGGCTGATAGCTATAGGCAGTCTGGGCATGCTGGGAGTTGTAGTTGTAGGCCATCCCTGTTCTAATCCAACCAAATCAACCCTGTTTTTTCAGTCAACCACAAAACAAATTGTAACACTTAGAAAAAATTCATCTATCAATGTACAGTATAAAGGATTTCAGTACAAAATACCCAAGCAGCAATTATTGTGGTTTTGTAAATGGGGGTCTAAGTAGAGGTGGTACAGGATATTTCATCTTCAAGTGAATGGGATGAGGCTGCAATACCCTGCACCATCTATATGTACATCATGCAGGTAGATGGACTGAGGTAAACAGTGAGAAGGCCCCAGCGTTTGCACAAGCACTTCTGCCCCCTTAAACAGCTGATCGGTGAGGGTGCCGAGTCGGAGTCGGACAACCACTGATCTGATATTGATGGCCTACCCCAAGTTTAAGAAGGTTTTGGATATCTTTTTGAAAACAGAAATATTGCAGGTTATAGTTACTAGATTTCTACAGATAGGATATTGTTCCAGGGATTTATTTCTGTCATCATATTTGGTATGATGTCTTATCAAAGTTAGGTTCTCCGGGATTTTTTTAACTGATGACCTATCCTTCTGGAAAACCTCCTTAACCGCTACAGACCGACTAACGCAGGGATGCGTCCTGCGGGCGGTCCTGTAGCTCTGAGATGACGCGTCGACGCGTCATCTCGTGAGAGCCGAGATTTCCTGTGAAGCGCGGCTCGGCAGTTAGGCTACAGCCTGCCAGCGATGATTCATCGCTGGCAGGCTGTAGATGCGAATAAAATCGCATCAAACAGCTATATCAGACGCTGTTTTGTGAACAGCGTCTGATATAGCTGCTACCTGGTCCTCTGGTGGTCCCATTTTCTGGGATCGACCACCAGAGGACCAGGTAACTATGTAAAGTTGCACCAAACACTACACTAACCCCCCCCCCCCTCACCTATTAACCCCTTGATCACCCCATCTAGACCCCCTGATCACCCCCCTGTAATTGATCACACCCATTCAGACGTCCATATGTGTTTTGCGGATCCGTGGATTCACGGATCCGTGAATTCACGGATCCGATCTGCGGATCCGATCCACAGATCCTCAAAACACGGACCCCGGCAATGTGCTTTCCGCATTTTGCAGATCCGCACATTGCCAGAACTATATAGAAAATGCTTTTTCTTGTCCGCAATTGCGGACAAGAATAGGACATGTTCTATATTTTTGCGGAACGGAAGTGCAGACCCGGAAGCGCGGATCCGCAATTCTGGATCCGAGCGGGACAAAGTCTGTCCCCATAGAAATGAATGGGTCCACAATTCCGTTCCGCAAACAGAATTTCGGACGTGTGAATGGGGCATAAGGGTCCCTTATCACCGCCAGTTAGTTAGCTACTTGTTAGGTAGCTAGCGCCCAGCCCACCGCACCGCAGTCACTGATTTTGGCAGAGATTTTTTCATCCACATTGATCGATGCGAATGAAAAAATCTGTGCCGTTCATTTTTTTCTTTTTCAGCGCAGAGGCTGAACGGAAAAAAATCTCATTACCCGTATGCTCAATATACGGAAAATCGCAGAAACTCCTAATGCTGGCCATACGTGTAATGATTGCGGAGACCCTCAAATGCCAGGACAGTATAAATACCCCACATGTGACCCCATTTTAGAAAGAAGACACCCCAAGGTATTCCGTGAGGGGTATGGCGAGTTCATGTAAAATTTTATTTTTTGTCACAAGTTAGTGGAATATGAGACTGTAAAAAAAAAAAATCAATTTCCGCTAACTTGTGCCCAATTTTTTTTTTTCAGTGAACTCGCCATACCCCTCACAGAATACCTTGGGGTGTCTTCTTTCCACAATGGGGTCACTTGTGGGGTATTTATACTGCCCGGGCATTTTAGGGGTCCTAAAGCGTGAGAATCCAAATGCGTAAAAATGCCCTGTGAAATCCTAAAGGTACTCATTGGTTTTAGGGCCCCTTTGCGCACCCAGGTTGCAAAAAAGTGCCACACATGTGGTATCGCCGTACTCAGGAGAAGTAGGGCAATGTGTTTTGGGGTGTATTTTTTTTTTTTAAACATATCTTTATTATTGTCATGTCAAAATGTGAAAATATAACAATGTTATTAAAATATACAGAAGAACAATGATTGTACAATTCTTGTCTTCCATACATATGTTGAAATCATGACAAAGTTTTACGTATTTTCCTCCCCCTCCCCCCACCCACCCTCCCCTTGCTCACCCCCCTCTACCCTTGCTCACCCCCCTCTATCCTATTAATAAACTAGAAAATGCCTTAGTATTTTCCTCCCTTACCCACACAGATTACCTCCCCCCCCCCATCCTCTCTGAGTGTCTCGGCCGCCTCTATCCTTCGCCTGGTCTATTATACTCGAAGAGATCAAAATAGCAGCTGTGGGGCAGCTGTCACACCTTCAATACCCCCAGTTGGTTCTTTAAATCCTCTAGTAGGTACCATGAGGTTAGCTTGAAAGGAGTCATCAAGGAGTCATATTCAGACCTCTGAATATACGATATAATAAATTTCCTCCAAGTTTTGTAAAGTTTTTTCCCTAACGTTTCTTTCCCGGTAAGGGCCTCGCGCCATTCCAACTGGAATATATGTTTCATACGACCTAATAGCATTTCTGGGGTGGGCAACTCATGCGTAAGCCATAGTGACAATATACAGCGTTTTGCTTCCAATAAAATCTTGTGGGCTAGTATAGATAAATCGTTTCCTCCTCCACCCCCTCCAATATCCACTGATTGCAGTGAATTTGCCTGGAATATTACAACTAAGGGCGATAGATTAATTTCATATCGGTTCGATCTCGTCAGAATGTCTGACACTTGTGCCCAAAAGTCCTTCAATTTGGGGCATTCCCATAGACCATGAAGTAGGTCGGTCCCTGGAGTATTACACTTAGGGCATGAAGTAATCCTATCAGGTCTATCAATTGACGGCGGAAAGTTAAAACCATAGATCGCCCGATGTATAATCTTAAAATGAGTTTCTCTCATTCTTTCATTAGATATTGCTCTATGAACCGCTAAAATCCCTTTATGAGCAACCTTTTCAATCTCCATCACCCCCAGCTGCTTTTCCCACTTCTTATAGAGAGACGCTGCCACTGCATGTTCCCATGTCCCCCTTAGTTCATTATAGATAGTTGATATGGACAGTTTACTCCTATGGCCAAGAAAGGCGTCAAACTTATTTTTGTGGTATTCACTGGATAAGTATTGAGGGAATCCCCTAATATAACTCTGAATCTGCATATATGGGAGGTACACATGCTTATTTAATGTCCATCTCTCCTCCATTTCATTCGGGGTCATCCATCGAGCCTCTTTGTCATGAACTAGGTCTCCCAAACTAACCACTCCTTTGTTCACCCATTCCCGAAAGGATTTTTCAGAGTGACCTGGCAAAAAGTTTGGATTCCCACAGATCGGTAGGTGCTTGGAGAACTGATATGAAAGGCCATATAGTTTCCTTATATTCTTCCAAGCAATGATCGTGTCTCGTAGGATCAAGGCCCGTCTAGCTATGGTAGGCAAATCAGGGAGTTTTGTATGTAGCAAGGCCACTAAGTTCCATGGTGATGCCAACTGACTCTCCACCCTATAATTAGAATAGTAAGATGTGAAATGGGCCCAGTCTAAAATATGTCTGCTGAGACATGCCAAGTTGTAACCTCGTACGTCGGGGAAATTAAGTCCCCCTTGCTCTCTCCTCAGCTTTAGTTTTTTCAGAGAAATTCTCGCTTTTTTGCCCCCCCATATAAAGTGTACAAACCGCTTTTCCAAATCCTTGATGTCAGCATGTCGTAATAATAAAGGAATTGTCTGGAGGGGGTACATCAGTCTCGCCGTTCCCATCATTTTGATAAGGTGACACCGTCCCATCAGATTGAGGGGAAGAGTACTCCACCTATCTAAGTCCTTTTTAATCTTGGAAAGCAGGGGGGGGTAGTTCAATCTATAAACAGAATGGGGCGATTTACCTATTTTAATACCCAAATGAGTAATCTGCGTCGATGCTTTGGATATCCCCAGTCCCATTGATTTAACATACGTTCCCTCATCTCCTTGAGCTAAAGGAAGTAGCTCACATTTGGACCAGTTCACCGAATACCCCGAATATTTGCCAAAGTCCTGTAGCTGGCTCATCACCTCCTTAAGTTGTTGTTTTGGATTTGCCATGAACAAAATGACATCATCTGCGAACAATGCCGCTTTTGTCTGTAAGCCCCCTACCTTAATTCCCTCATAGACTGTTGATTCACATAACACCCTCGCTAGCGGCTCCAGAGAGAGATTGAACAACAGGGGAGACAGAGGGCACCCCTGGCGGGTACCTTTTTGCAGAGTGAAGGGCTTAGACAAATGTCCTTGTGTGTATACTCTAGCTTTGGGAGTGCTATACATTTGAGACAGGTATGTCCTGAATGCGCCCGTGAAACCCATTTTGTCCAGTACCGCTCCCATCCATGCCCACCTGACATTGTCAAATGCCTTCTCAGCGTCCAGGGTGAGCATGGCTGGGAGCTCCCCCCTCACAGGAGAATATTGGGTGCTATCCAGTACTGTCAAGACTGTCCTAATGTTCGTCACTGCTGATCTGCCCTGTACAAATCCTACCTGCTCCGGTCCTATGAGTTGAGGTAAAAATGTAGCTAGGCGATCCGCCATAATTTTGGCAATCAGTTTTGCATCTACGTTAATCAGGGAAATGGGCCTATAGGAACCGGGTAGCAAGGGATCTTTTCCTGGTTTTGGTAATAGTTTTATGTAGGACATATTCTCACCGTCCAATGTCATATTTCCCTGGAGGACTCCATTAAATAACTCCGCCAGTATGGGGGCGATATGGACCGATAACGCCTTGAAGTATTCTCCAGTGAAACCATCTGGGCCTGGAGCCTTGGCATTACCCAGATGCTTAATAGCATCTTGTATTTCCTTCAGGGAAATTTCAGCATTCAACAGCGAAAGTTGTTCCTCATTTAGCCTGGGTAGCTGAATCCTATTCAAAAGAGTGTCAGTTAGGTCACATTGCGTATCATCTTTGTACAGTTTCTCATAAAAAGACCCCACTATAGAGTTTATTTCCGCTGGGTCATGGCATAAGTCACCATTGGCATCTCTCAGACATGAAATATATTGCTGAGCCCTCATTCCTCTTGCCAGGTTTGCCAACAATCTCCCTGACTTGTTACCAAATTTGAATAACCTAGCTTCAGCTTCAGATTGTCTCAAGGACTCCCTATCTTTCACGCAGTTCTCAAACACCTCCTTTTCTGCCGCCCACTTTTGTTTATTAGCTGGCGAGGGATCACCTAGGAATATAGAATAAGCGTCCCTGACCTTCTGACTCGCTAGATTAAAAGCTTGTAAGGCCTTCTTTTGGATACTTTTAACATAACCCATAATTTTTCCCCTCATGACCGCTTTTGAGGCATTCCAGAATAATTGTGGGTCATCCAAATGAGTTTCATTATCTGATTTAAATTCCTCCCACCAAATGGTCAGTTTGTCCTGAAACTCCTCTCTAGAGCACAAGTTTGACGGGAAACGCCATATATAATCCGGGCCTCTAGGGTAAGTATCTGATAGTTCCACCGATACCGGGGCATGGTCAGATATGACGATGTCGCCAATTTCCGCCTCTAGTACTCTATGGGAGAGTGAATGGGTCAGGAGGATGTAATCTATCCTGGACCATGAAGATTGGGGGCTGGAGTAGAACGTGAAACTCCGGTCATCCGGGTGGAGTTGACGCCATGGGTCCATCAGACCTACTCCCTGCATCAGTGGTTGTAATACCTTATCCTGAGGACCTTCCTTACCAAGTCTTTCTCCTAATCTTTTTCTATCCACCGCTCCTCTAGACACTGAGTTGAGATCACCCCCCACTATCTTAAATTGACAGGAATCTCCCAACACCAATCGTTCTAAATCCTTAAAGAACTGCCCATTGTTAGTGTTAGGGCCATAGACATTGTAGACGCTGTACTGGGTATCCTGTACTTGAATGAGCACCTGTATCCACCTGCCTTCATTATCCCGGGATTGATTAATTACAGTACAATTCAGGTTTTTGTTTAGTAGGATCATTACTCCCGCTTTCCTGTCTGTTGCGGGGGATCCCAACACTGTACCCACCCACAGCCTTTTCATTCTATCAAAGTCAGTCGACCCTAAATGAGTCTCCTGGAGGAGAACCACATCCGGTTTCAGTTTTTTAAGATGTCGAAGGATCATCCACCTTTTGTGAGGGGATTTTAAACCCTTTATATTCCACGATAAAATTTTCATTTTAACCCCACTCCACGGTTCCTTTGGCGGCCAATAGAAATCAAGACACCCAGAGAGGACACTATATCTTAGAGACGACCCTTTTTCCCTTTTCTTCTTTTCCTTGGGTTATTTCTCTTTTTTTTTTTTTTATTCGCTTTTTCGTGAATATATATAAGTATATATTTATATTACCTTTTTTTTCTTCCTTATCCTCTGTTATTGTAATTTCCCTGTTCTTACCCCCTCCCTCCCGGACAGTGAAAACAAACTGTTCCCCACCCACCCTCTGAACCCTCCCCAAATTAGTTAGTGCAGCTACCAACTATTTCTCTTGTTAGAACTTCCTTTTTTCTGGGTTGCAGCACCCACCCATCCTCTATGCTCAACTAACTGACCTCCCATCAGCCATACTATTCCCCTTCCGTTGTTAAATCAAACAGTGAAATACATAAAATCCCACTAAGCAAGCGGCGTCAGATATACCAGATCAACATATTGTTAACAAATCCTTAAACCATTCCTACTTTTAACCATTTAACCGCCACCCCCCTCTTTCCATTGGCTATGAGGGCGACTCCATAACATAACAGAACACATATTATAATTGCACATCCCTAAACCCAGTCCTCTGGAATTTTAAAAAGGATATGCGTGACTTGACCAGAGTTCTCCATAGAACAGTCACCTCCTGGGATAGGAGGAGTCTTCTCTCTAGGGAGCGCTTGTGATTCGGGCCGTTTCCCGGTCTCTGCCCCTATATTCCTGGCTGGAATCTCGGTTGACATTTTCACGCCGTCCTTTCTCTATCCTCTCTGAACACGGTGAGCTAGATCCCATGCGGCGTCTCTGTTCTTTCTCACTCCTCCTGTTCTGTAGGGTGTCCATCATCTCTTCCGCCGCAACCGGGTCATGAAATATTATGGTGGAACCGTCAGCATGAGTGACCCGCAGCTTCGCCGGATACATAAGTTGAAACTTGATCTGTCTCTTGTACATCATAGAGCAGACTTGGCTAAACTCCCTCCTCTTTTCGCCACTGCCGCCGAGTAATCAGCAAATATCAGAACACTATGTCCTTGTATTTTGAGAGGACTTTTCTGGCTCTGAATGTCCTGAGAATCGCCTCTTTATCACAATAATCGAGGTACTTCATTATCACCTGACGCGGTCTAGGCGGTATATCCTGTGCCCCAGGGACCCTTTTAGATTGTATATCTCCTGGGGGCCGATCCTATGCGCCCGCTCCACCTTATGGCGTCCCGCCAGGCCAAGCGCCTTTGGCAGGTCGATTTCACAGATTTCCTTCAGAGCCTGCGGTTTAACAGATTCTGGCAGTCCAATCAAGCGTAAATTACTTCTTCTGGACCTATTCTCTAGGTCTTCCACCCTATCCAGCAGTATGGCATTCTGCCTTGATATATCATGTAAAGAACGTGCGTACTTAACTTGTTCAGCTTCCAGAAGTTGCGCCTTCTGCTCCAGCTCCTCCAGCTTTGCATCATGTTGATGGATGGCCTCGTGTATCTGCTGCAGAGAAGCTGATAATGTTTTAGTTAGGGTGTCCCTGATATCTGGGGCTAAATATGTGGCCACTTCAATAGCCAGTGATTTATAGTCAAGTCCGTCTCACCATTGCAGGGATCGAGATGTGTGCAGAACAATCGCCTGCTTCTGACTGCCCCACCTCCGGCTCTGCTGAGGACGAGCGCACGTCCTCCATCTTGTCCTGCATATCTCCCGCGCTGCTTGTGGTCATGACACTCTTCTGGCTCCCGCTTCTCAGCAGGTACCGCTCCATGAACGGATTCCTGGGGTGTTCCTAGGCTGTGGGCACCGGGAATAATCTCTCCCCACACCAGAATTAATGCGGTGGGAGTGCTTTGCAGATGGATGGGTGCCGGAGCTCTTTCACTCCGCTGCTAACATCCCAGCGCCGGAACCGGAACTTGGGGTGTATTTTTATATATACCCATACTTTGTGTGAAAAATATCTCTGTAAACGGCAACTTTTAAAAAATTTTATACAAAGTTGACAATTTACAGAGATATTTCTCTCACCCAACATGGGTATATGTAAAAACACACCCCAAAACACATTGCCCTACTTCTCCTGAGTACAGCGATACCACATGAGTGACACTTTTTTGCAGCCTGGGTGCGCAAAGGGGCCCAAATTCCAACGAGTACCTTTAGGTTTTACATGGCGGCTCACAATTTAGCCCCGCCCAAAATGCCAGAACAGTAAACACACCCACAAATGACCCCATTTCGAAAGTAGACATCCTAAGGTATTCACTGAGGGGCATAGTGAGTCCGTCTGAGATTTTTTTTTTTTTGCCAGAAGTTATCAGAAATTGAAACTTCTTTTTTTCCTCAGAAAGTGTCATTTTCCGCTAACTTGTGAAAAAAATGAAATGATACATGAACTCACCATGCCCCTCCGTGAATACTTTGGGGTGTCTTCTATCTAAAATAGTGTCATTTGGGGGTATTATACTATCCTGACATTCTAGCACCTGAAGAAACATGACAGGCGCTCAGAAAGTCAGAGCTGCTTCAAAATGCCGAAATTCACTTTTTTGCACCATAGTTTGTAAACGCTATAACTTTTACCCAAACCAATAAATATACACTTATTGGACTTTTTTTTTATCAAAGACATGTAGAACAATAAATTTAGAGAAAAATGTATATAGAAATGTAGTTTTTTTTAAAAAAATTTACAACAGAAAGTGAAAAATGTAATTTTTTTGCAAAAATGTCGTTAAATTTGTATTAATGGCTAAAAAAAGTAAAAATGTCAGCAACAATAAAATACCACCAAATGAAAGCTCTATTCGTTAGAAGAAAAGGAGGTAAAATTCATTGGGGTGGTAAGTTGCATGACGGAGCAATAAACGGTGAAAGTAGTGTAGTGCAGAATTGTAAAAAGTGGCCTGGTCATTAAGGGTATTTAAGCTAGGGGGGCTGAAGCGGTTAATATGGGCAATTTGCAACTGCCTCATAGGGAGTTTTGCCTTTCTCTGAATCATCATAGTAGGATTATAGGTTGGATCTATGTCTTTTTCCAACCTTGCCCACTATGTAACTATGCAATATGCTGATTTGCTTTTTTTATATTGATAACATATCAATATCTGTTCAGTAGCTTTCTCTTCAAACAGTTGATCGGTAGTCGGCCCTCCACCAATCTGATATTGATGACATTTCCTAAGGATAGGTCATCAATATAAAAAGCAGGCAAAGCCTTGAACAAAATATGGAACAAATATAGATGAAAAATGCACAACACAGAAGAAAGCAGAAACCAAAATGTAACTAATTATTTAAAAAACTCATCAGCCATATTTGATCTGTGCTTGCATATACAAGTGTAGCTGAGCCCTTAGAATATACAGGGAGTTTATGAGAGCTAAGTGTTATGAATAACACCTCCATAAAATCCCCTAATAAACTACTACTTAGACGTTTTCTGATCAATAAATGTATTGAAAGCATTTCTGCTAGAGCTGAGCAAATTTTCCAAAATTAATTTTAAGGTCCAATTCAGGCGAATAGAATAAATTTGGTCTGAATTGAAAGTGATTACTCTGAAAAATCATGTATGACACTCTGTGGTCTCCTAGAACTGTATCCAACTCAAGCTCTTTAGCACCAAGACAGCATTGGGCCTTTTTCACACATCTGTGATGACATCCATGACAAGATGGTCAGTGGTTTATCCTTGAAGATATGAAGAATCCGCTCTTGGTCCATGTGTCTGCTTTTTGCCTTCTGTGTGTCATGCGTATTTCATGGGTACTGCTAGGCTAAAAATAATTTTGCAGAGCATCTCATTCCAATTGTACATGAAATCCACAGACCCGAATAGCATCCATGTTGTGTTTGTGTGGTTGTCACAGATCCATAGACTATCATGTGAGATATCAGTAGTCACGGCCAAAAATACTTTTGTGCTATTACCACAGACCCACGTTTTGTGGAAAACCACTGACGTGTGAATACACTCAATAAAGTCAGTGGAGTGGTCTGTGGAGAACATCGACAGCTCAAGTTCACCATACCCTGATGTGTGAAAGAGGCCTTAGTAATCTCAAAGTGACAGTGACATATAGGTCTATGGGCAAACACAAGGTAGTTGATAGTAACAAGTAGCGTATTTAAACACAATACACTGTTACATTTTTTGTGAAACCAAAAAGAGGTTCAAAAAGTATCCTTTTTCTGTAAAATGTTGGACGGCATTTTAAGCATCATGAGGGATAAATCCCAAAAGTTTCAGATTTGTCAAAATTATAATCTTTTGGGAAATTTGTAAAATTCAATTCAGGTAATTTGCTCATCTCTAATTTCTGCATTTGACATAGTTCAAAAATATTTCTCTGGCTGTGGCTTGCTTTTGTCTAGGGTTGAAGCACATTTCAGTCACGAAACTGAAAATCAGGACACCTGGATCCTTTGTACTTTACTGGTAGGGTTGTCCTTATTCCACAGCTATACAGGGAATTGTTAATATAAGCATTTGAGAGCAAGGCACAGATTTCCACTATGCTTATTTATTATGCAGATTTCCATTTCTTATCTAGTAACTGGGATTCATTTAAAAGGCCACTTCACAAGACGAGGACTTCCAGGTGTAGAGCTTCTGCTGTGAACAAGAAAGAGAGAGATGGTTTTTTCATGATCTGAAAATGACAAGGTTTTCAGATGCAGCTCAAAAGATAAAATTGAGAATATACCTTGGCACTTATGAAATGATTTGTGCGCAGAGGAATATTTTGTGCTATTGTATTTGACATTGAAATTGATCTAAACTATATAAAGATAGTGGAGAAGAAAAATTGTATTTTTGTTTTCAAATATCAAGTCATAATATCATAAAGCCACTGTGTAAATAAATAGTTCCTACAAATTAATATGTACCCAAATCTGCCTGATTTAACTAAATAAGTACAAATGACTTGTGTCTGGTGTTTTGTCCCATTGTGAATTGTACACTAAAGCAGAACCAAACTGGTGAAGTCAACTAGGAGAACTGATCATGTCCTGCACTCCAGAATTCAGTCTTCAAGAAATTGCAAAATCAGGCTTTTGCAAATTTTTGGGTCTATTTGCTCCGTCTATTTGGAAAAGTGGGTGATAATTTTGCTGTGGTTAGCTATGTTTCACTCTATATTTATAACTGAAACTTTTTAAAAAGTTGAAAAAAGTTGCAAACTCATTTCAGAAGGAGGGCAACACAAAAAAGACTGGGGTAGCATTTCTAGACAAAGATACACCAACTTTCTCAACATTCAACATTTGATAAATCTGGCAGAAAGTACACCAATGCAGACTCAAGAAAACTTACTTCAAATACCACCCTCATGATAATTACCCCCTCCCCCATACCTTTGCTAAATGTATCGATCAATACTTTCAGATCACTTGGAGATTCAGTCATTTCTGTTTAAAAATGAATTGGCTTTGAAAAGAATGACTCACACTGAATTACATAACAGTTACATTATCTTCATTGTACAGTATGTCTGTAAGAGAATCTAGAATACTATCTGGATTTTAAATGCCGAATTTCACCTTCACCTCTATCTGTTAGGCACACAGCAGCATGATATAGATCAGCATGTGGTGTCCTCACAGCTCCATAGCACATATAGCACAATATTACAGAAGTATTGTCTACTAGAAGTAATCAATGCTTCAAAGGTAGAATATCTCTGTAATTTGGCATGAGATGGAGCTTCTCATAATTTTTTATGGTAGATTCTATATGAAATTGGAGGTATACAGACGTATGGTATAGCATCATGGTCCGCTCTGGGTGCCACATTTTGACAAATAAAAATTGTATGGACTCAAGATGCCGGAACCATTAAATCCAGCCTCTAGTCAAACATTTTTTAAACATTGCACTATGTTTGGCACATCTTTAAATGTAAGGGGGGATTTTATTATACCCTATACGCCAGAATCCGGTTTTATAAAAGTCACAGAATAAGGCTTTTGAGACTTTTTGGGTTCACTTGAGTGGTGTAAAAATGCAAAACTTTTTGAAGCCAGAAGTGTGATAAAGCAAAAGGGCAGAGTGTGATAAATTCCCCCCAATAAACAAAGCAGATGATAGTATCCACAGTGGATGCTGCCATCTACTTTGTCCATTGTATTTAGACATTTTCTGGAATGGTAAACTTTGCACCCCCAGGACTTATTATAGGGAAGTGCTGCAAGCAAAATTGCCTGTTTTGAACTACTATAGACATGTCACCTGTGAGACCAGTAAATGGCTATAATAGTCACCGTGACCACAGTTGGGATGTCAACAGTTCTGGACTGCTGGGGATCAGAAGGAGCAGGGTGGGAGTCTTGGCACTGGAACAGAGAGGCATTCAATAGGTGAGTGAGGTTTTTTCTTTCTTTTAAACTATTTCTTAGCAAACTTTTTGGAGGTCAGAAAAACCCCTTTAATGGAGGATTAATTTCATATTGTAAGAATGAGAATGACAGTGTCAAATTATTACTGAATGTGAACATTTCATTCACTTGCAGAAATTGATTATTGCTACAATCAGGCATTTTCTGTTGGAACATAGCAAAAATCATTTTGTAAAAATTGAAGGCCTCCTTGTACATGGCTGTCCATTTGACTTTGAGTTTCACCTTAGGTCAGGTTTCTGCATGACACTTTGGAAGCCAAAATCAGGAGTAAATCATAAAAGGAAATAAAGTATAAAGGAGAAATACAACTTCTCCTCTTTTTTTAATTCACCCAAAACCTGCATCAATCAGGAAACCTGACCGTGTGGCCCTACTCTTGCAGCTACCCCACTGAAGGGGCCGGATGGGTGCAGTAGTTGTACTCACAGTTTCCTGAAGCTCCCTGGGCCAGCATGCAGTGAGGGGAACAGCACTCCAGTTCTTCCCTTCGGGGCACACTCTGGTTCTCCTGCCTGATGGGAGGTTGAGGTTCCCTTGATGTTGCTGTTTTACAGTGCGAGGCAGGCTCCTGATTGTCATCACGCCAGAACCTTGCAGTGCAAATGTAGTGTGGTATAATGATGAGACTGGTGTTGGTATAACAAATCCACTGAAACCGGGCAGCAGGTGATCCACACAAGCTCTATTCATCTGAAATGCAGTCTTTACATTTAATTCAAATATTTCCCAAGAGTTGTATATGGAGGCTAACTTCTCTCTCTCAATCAGACTGGTCAATCTCTAATTTTCCTGGCCTAAAGGGATGTACTTTCTCTATCTTCAGATATATATAAGTATATGATATCCACAGTATCCCAAGAGGAATACAGTCTCTGAGCAAGGGGCTATCCTGTCCTTTGGTTATGTTGGATAGCTTGTAGCTTACAAGGTTTCCACCACATGCAAAGGAGGATGTAGCCAGATTAGCGGCAACAACCTTCTTTGCCAAAGTCCACAATCCCTTTCTCAGCTATATCTTCTATAGAGCTTTCCCTTTGAGGGCTGGCACATATGTTGCTTGTGGGTTGTAAGGGAATGGAATCTCCCTACAGGAGCTGCTCATTGCTGTTCTGAGGTGCTCACTCCTCAGCAGTCAGCCATTAACTCCAGAATCCTATGGGACCTCCCGCTCCCTATACAACCTTATGAAATTTGTAGTACATGCACATAATACATGAAATACAGTGATATTAACACTTCCAATGCTTTGCAGTGATATGGTGGATTTGGTGATCTCTGTAATGGAGACACCCCTTTGCTTGGTTTTCCTTCCTTTGAGGGATATTTGGCTTTCATTGTGTTGTAGACCCATAACTGGGGCTCCACATTTGTTTTGCATAATGCTTTGCAGTGTGATTCAGGACACTGCATCCTATGGGACACAGTTTTCTTTACTAGAAACAATGATTTTAGGTGAGAATATATAATATTGAATGCAGTACTGCATGCTACATTTTTCCACATGAATTTGAATAAAATTGGAGACACGTGGATGTAGAGTATAAATCATGTGCTGTAGGCTGTAATACCAGCATTCAGAAAAAAAATTGTGAACCAAGAAGGAGATCAGATGAAACTTTCTATCTGTGAATGTAATGCTGATATATAATAAAGTAATTACAATATTAGAGTGGAAGGATAAGATTTATTGGGGAAAACTGTACAACTGAAAGGACGCTCTAGGAGCCTGTTGGGCCAACACTACCCGGGATACAACATAAGACACAGTTGGGCATGGTGGCATACAGGTTCCATTTGTATCCTGTAAATCCTGCACACTCGTAGGTTGTCAAAACTGGTATCCCAGCTGGTCACATAAATCTCAATTGGTGATAAATCTGGTGACTAGTGCTGAGTGAATCCGAACTGTAAAGTTCGGGTCCGTACCGAAATTTGCGCGTTCGGGTACCTGGACCCGAACTTTGCCGGAAAAGTTTGGGTTCGAGTTCAGTGTTCGGGCATATAATAACGCTTTTGATAGGCTGCAGGGCAGCCAATCAACAAGCTTTTAAGCTGTGGGCACTTAGAAGCTATCACATCCATGCCTAATAATGGCATGGCTGTGATTGGCCCATGCATCATGTGACCCAGCCGCTATACAAGCTGGATCACGTGTAGCATCGCCCATCAGCTCTTAGTGCAGGGACAGGAAGCTGAAGCAAGGGAGAGTGTTAGGAATCTGGCTATTTGTTTTGAGGGTAACCTATAATGATTTTTTGTGGGTGCAAAACACCAGCTTTGCACCCCTGACACAGAAATATAATAATAAATCAGGCTGTTAACTCTGTGGGTGACCTATAACGATTTTTTGTGGGTGCAATGCACCATCTTTGTACCCCTGACACAGAAATATAATAATTAATCTGGCTGTTAATTCTGTGGGTGACCTATAGTGATTTTTTTGTGGGTGCAATGCACCATTTTTGTACCCCTGACTCAAAAATATAATAGGTAATTCATTTGTTAGTTCAATGGGGGACAAATACCCATTTTTGGTGTGAGATACACGTGCACTGCATATGTGACAGGAAAATTAATATAGTTAATCTGTCTGTTAGTTCAGTGGGTGACATATACCCATTTTTGGTGTGAGGTACACCTGCACTGCATACGTGACAGGGAAATTAATATAGTTAACCCGTCTGTTAGTTCAGTGGATGACATATTCCCATTTTTGGTGTGAGGTACACCTGCACTGCATACGTGACAGGAAAATTAATATAGTTAATTCGTCTGTTAGTTCGATGGGTGACATATTCCCATGTTTGGTGTTTAGTGTAAGATATATCACTTTATACGTGACAGGGAAATTAATATAGTTAATCTGACTGTTAGTTCAGCCGGTAACATATACCCTTTTGGTGTGAGATTCACGTGCACTGCATATGTGACAGGGAAATTAATATAGTTAGTCTGTCTGTTAGTTCGGTGGGTGACATATTCCCATTTTTGGTGTGAGGTACACCTGCACCGCATACGTGACAGGGAAATTAATATAGTTAATCTGTCTGTTAGTTCGGTGGTTGACCTCAAAGAATGAAGAGAGCATCAAATAAGGGACGAAGCCCTGGTCGTGGTGCTGCTGGTGGAGCTCCTGTTGCAGGGAGAGGACGTGGTCGATCTGTGCCAGCTACACACCCAAATGAAACACCTTCCTCAGGTGCACGTAGGTGACAGGATGTTCAGTGTCACTTTGTAGGCTCGAATACCGGTATACGAATAGTGAGGCCAGAACAAGTAGAGGCGGTAGTGGATTGGATGGCTGACAATGCCTCCAGTTCCTTCACATTGTCTCCCACCCGGTCCCCTGCTGAAACCACAGAGTTGGCACCTGCAGCCCATGGGCATCTGTCTTTCACCTCACCACCTTGCAAATCAGAAAAGCAGTCTGAGCCCCAAGTCATGCAACAGTCTCTTATGCTTTTTGATGACTCTGCTGGCAGGGTTTCCGTCGGCCATCCACCTAGCCCTGCCCCAGAAGTGGAAGAGATTGAGTGCACTGATGCCGAACCACTTGTTTCAGGATGTGGACATGGGAGGACCACTGCAGCACGTCTCTGATGAGGATGACGAAACACAGGTGCCAACTGCTGCGGCTTTCTGCCGGGTGCAGACCAGCAAGGAGGACAAGGGTGAGAGTGGGTGGAAGATGATGTGGAGGATGATGAGGTCCTAGACCCCACATGGAATCAAGGTCATGCGAGTGACGCGTGCAGTTCGGAGGAAGAGGTGGTGGTCACACAGCGCCAGCCGCACAGCAAAAGAGGGAGTAGGGGCAAAAGCAGAGTGGCCGTCCCCTAGTCAGTATGCCTGCTACTGCCCACTGCACCAAGGGACTGAGCACACCAAAGCCAGTTTCAAGCAGTGTGCTGACGACAAGACGCTGTGCAATCAGAGCCTTAAGCGAGGCATAAATGTTCTAAACCTGAGCACCACCTGTATGACCAGGCATCTAAATGCAAAGCATGAGCTGCAGTGGAGTACACACCTGAAAAACCACAAAATATCTCAAGCTCCTCTTGCTCCCTCTTCTGCTGCGGTCTCGGCCTCTTCCTCCCCCTCTGGAGTGACAGTGGCACCTGCCACTCCGCAAACAGAGGATGTGGCAGCAACACCACCACCGTCACCCAGCATGTCCACAATGTCCCATGGAAGCGTTCAGCTGTCCATCCCCCAAACACTGGAGAGAAAGAGGAAGTACCCCCCTACCCACCCGCGATCCCTGACCCCGAATGCCAGCATTTCAAAATGTCAGGCCTTTGAAATTCTGTCATTCCGTCTGGTGGAGACAGAGACTTTTAAAAACCTTATGGCGGTGGCTGTCCCACAGTACGTGGTTCTCAGCCGCCACTACTTTTCCAGGTGAGCCATCCCTGCCCTGCACAACCAAGTGGAGGACAAAATCAGGTGTGCACTGTGCAACGCCATCTGTGGCAAGGTCCACATAACTACCAATACGTGGACCAGTAAGCATGGGCAGGGACGTTATATCTCGCTCACTGCACACTGGGTAAATGCAGTGGCAGCTGGGTCTGAGGCGGATAGCAGTTTGGGGCATGTCCTACTGCCACCGAGGA
Source organism: Bufotes viridis (assembly GCA_033119425.1). Classification (NCBI taxonomy): domain Eukaryota; kingdom Metazoa; phylum Chordata; class Amphibia; order Anura; family Bufonidae; genus Bufotes; species Bufotes viridis. The sequence goes on from CM065590.1 coordinate 129,778,587, forward strand.
TTGCAGGACATTTTTCATTGCCTCCTCATCCTCAACCTTCACCACCAACTTCAGCACAGCCAGGGGGAAACGACAGCAGGCTGTTTTGAAACTCATCTGTTTGGGGGAAAAACCCCACACCGCACAGGTGCTGTAGATGGACATGGAACAACAGATTGTTGAGTGGTTGGTGCCGCTGAGCCTCAAGCCTGGCCTGGTTGTATGCGATAATGGGCGAAATCTGGTTGCAGCTCTGGGACACATCCCTTGCTTGGCGCATGTGCTGAATTTGGTGGTGCAGAGGTTCCTGAAAAATTACCCAGATATGTCAGAGCTGCTTCAGAAAGTGCGGGTCATCTGCAGCGTAACTTCGGCCTTCCCGCTCACCGCCTCATATGCGACATACCCACAAGGTGGAACTCCACCTTGCACATGCTGGAGAGACTGTGCCAGCAGCAGCAGGCAATAGTGGAGTTTCAGCTGCAGCACCACACATGTGTGTCGCTCTGCGGAACAGCACCACTTCACCACTAACGAGTGGGCCTCCATGCGGGACGTGTGTGCTGTGGAGCGCTGATTCGAGTACTCCACCAACATGGCCAGTGCCGATGATGCAGTCCTCAGCATTACTATCCCACTTCTATGTCTCCCTGAAAAAACACTTTGGGCGATGATGGAAGAGGATGTGGCACAGGAGGAAGAGGAGGAGGAAGCAGGCTAATTTCCACCGTTATCAGGCCAGTCATTAGCAAGTGGCTTAGAGTGTGGGTTTGTGCACCAACAGAGGCCAGGTGCACAACTGTCCAGCCAGGGCACAGTTTTGCAGGATGAGGAGGTGGAGGAACCGTGTTTACAGCAGGGTGGCACCCAAAGCAGCTTATGGGCATCAATGGAGTGTGGCTGAGGGGGTACAGAGGACACAGACGATACACCTCCCACAGAATGCAGCTTGTCGTTGCCTCTGGGCAGCTTGGCACACATGAGCGACTACATGTTGCGGTGCCTGCGCAACGACCGCCGAGTTGTCCACACTCTAACCAGTGCTGATTACTGGGTGGCGACCCTGCTGAATCCCCGCTACAAGGACAACATGCTGTCCTTAATTCCGCCACTGGAGCATGATCGGAAGATGCGTGAGTACAAGTGCACGCTGGCAGACGTGCTGTTAATGGCATTCACACCTGACAGCGGGGGCTAAGTGGAAGCATAAGGCGAAGGCAGATGAGAAGGAGGAAGAAGTCGCCAACGCAGCTGGGGCACCGTCAGCACCTCAGAAGGGAGGTTTAACATGGCTGAAATGTGGAAAAGCTTTGTCACCACGCCACAAGAACCAGTACCACCAGTTGATGCGGAACGTCTTATCAGGAGGCAGCATTTCAGCCACATGGCGGAGCTGTATGTGTGAACATGCCTACACATACTGACTGATGGGTCTGCCCCATTCAACTTCTGGGTCTCAAAATTGGGCACATGGTCTGAGCTTGCCCGTCACGCCTTGGAGGTGCTGGCATGCCCTGCAGCCAGTGTATTGTCCGAATGTGTGTTTAGCATGGCAGGCGGGGGATCACAGACAAGAGTAGCCGCCTGTCCACAGCTAACGTGGACAAGCTCAAGCTCATTAAAATGAACCAGGCATGGATCCCACAGGACTTATCCGTACTTTGTGCTGAGTAGACAAGTATACCGGCCGCACCCATCCATTTTTATACTCCAGCGCACTTTCTCTTTGCATTCTCTTTTCTATTTCCCAATGTTTTGGGGTTTTCCCAAATTTATAAAAAATAAATTAATAAATAAATGAAAAAAAATAAATAAAAAAACAACAACAAAAACAGTGTTGGCTACTTCCTCCTCCACCGTCGCTTCCACCTACACCACCACGTCCACCGCCTACTCCACTTTGACCTCCGCCTCCTAGTTCAAAATTATTATTTTTTATTTTTCTATTCTATGTTATTTTAAGTCATTTCCCTATCCACATTTGTTTGCAGGGCAAATGTCTTGCTCTTCCCCCCATTTTGCTTCCTTTTGCAGCCCTCTAGCCCCTACTATGACTATTTTACAGCCATTTTAGTGTACCAAAGTTCAGGTCCCCATTGACTTCAATGGGGTTCGGGTTCGAGTTCAGGTCAAGTTGGGTCCCGAACCCAAACTTTGACCCGAAGTTTGGCCAAACCTGGCGAACCCGAACAGCCACGGGTCCGCTCATCCTTACTGGTGACCAGGCAAGCCAATGAAGTGTGGAAATATGGTGAAGACTTTCTTGGGGAACTTTTGCTGTATGTGGACGAACACAATCTTTCTGAAAAACGCAAGCTGGAAGCCCTGCCATGAAAGGCAACACATGTGGCCGCACATATTGCCGATATGTTAGTGTCCCTTGTATCACTACTTGGGGTAACTGACTGTCGTATTTGATGGCTTCCCAGATCATCGCACCCGCAGTTAGGGCAGTATGTCACTCGGCAGCAAAGGTAGGATTGAAGTGCGCACCACAAGCCCTCCATACTCAAACCTGAACTTCATCGAATTCCAAAAAGAATCTGGATTCGTTGCTAAAGACAGTAAATGCCCACATTCTCATTTATGACACCACTGCAAACAAAGGTGACAGTGAGTGCTGTCAATGGCAGGACACACAATGGGTGCCATGACACCACATGGAAATGGCCTGGGCAGAGACAGGGGTGTGTATTGAAGGTGCCACCTGCATCTGGATGGCAGATATGAAACCATGGATGCTGTTTATGCTTGTTGACTGTTCAAACTGTATGGGCTGTCCGGAACCTGTTTGCCATGTGTAAATGTCTTCATATAACTACTGCTCTCAACATCTACTAGTAGCCAAGTTAGATCAGCCTAGATCGCATCGCATCCTATTTCTCTCATTCCAATAACGCTCCCCCTCTCAAAGTTTGTCAACTGGGCAAAATGTCTTCAAGTGCGTTGTAGAGGCATGTCTACCAGTCATCGATCTCTCATACAGAGGTACACTACCCAGAAGTAGCCTCTGAGGGCCTTTTTATAGGGAAGCTGGAGAGAAACTTTTAAACGCTCTTGAGGAAAGACCCAGTGAGTAATCAGACCACACCTGCAATTATTTACATATCTAGCTGAGCAATCCGACATTTCTGTCTGGGTTGTCAATGAGTGTATACGTGCTGTTCTCATTGTGTTAATACGACATCCCTGTTCCATTGACTGTAATATTCTACATTATACAATCTCTAACATGAATGGTTGTCCCTGGAAGGAGTGGGGAGAAATGATCTGAGTATGCTTTTCATAATGGTACATCTTATAAGTCTCTTGTTGGTCATGGAACTGTAAAATTAATTGCTTGTTTGCTGCCTCTCCAAGTGTTACATTTTTATTTTGGCATAGAAAGGTAGACACAATAGAATATAATCAAAGGAGTTATTTAAGCAAATTGTTGTTATTTATACACTGTCTGTGTTAATACCTCACAGTTTAAAAAAAATTCTACTTTCAGTTATTCAATAGGTATTAACACTGAACCTGGTCATGTAATGGACACATATGTACTGTTTGTGACAACAAAGGTGCATTCAGACATTTTTTACACCGTTTCTAATGCAGATGTTATTTTTAGGGCAACCACACTGAAATTGTGGCAAAAATACATGTAGTGTTTATCCAATGCAGTTTTAGCTGTACCCAACTGCATCTGAATAAAGCCTTAGGAAACGACCCCATTACACGCCTGGCCACATTCAGACGATGTATGCCCACAAACAGCAGCCAATGGCCACACAATAGTGTGGTAAAATCATGCAGCCATTAGCTTTCACAGGTGGCCAGCCGCACCATACAGTTGTACCCATGCCACAGTTGACATGTGGTTGTCTGTAGCCATACGAGCTGCAACTGCCTCCCAATAACTAATTAGAACTGCATTGTTTCTTTTGTTTCTTCATTGTTAACGGCTCAATTTTTAGGCCCCTGTGAACAATGAAGACAGAGGAAACAACTCAGTTGTAATTAGTTAATAAGATGCGGCTGTGGCTCGTACGGCCAGGGTCAGACCAGTTCACCAGATTATCAGAGGATCAGGCTCTAATACTATAGTGGGCCCCAAAGGTCCAGGAAAAAAAAAACATATTTGGCTACTTCTAGAGCTAATCACTTGCCACTAGGGTCAATTTATTTGAATCAAAACCTATAAGATTTTATTTCTAATATAGGGGTTGGGTCCCAAGAATAATTTCCTCTGATGTGCCCAGGAACCCCAGTCCAACCCTGCGTATAGCCATGCGGCACTCGGCCTCAGATGGCTGCATCCTAAATGCAGCACGGGGGCTCTATGTGGTCGTACACCTACTGTACAGTTATCAGAGCTGTGACTTGTAACAAACAGGACACGTTTTAAACAGTAAAGGCTCCTACTGAATTACAGCAGGTAAAAATCTTGAAACTATGACTTAAAGGCTATGTACACCTTAATTTTTGTTTATGATTGCATTTTACTCATTTCATCATAACAAAGGGTTAACTGTTTTTCTGACTGTGGCTTTGTTGCATCTTTTTTGCAATATTATTAATTCACTCTTTAAAAGCATAAAGCTATGAAAATGCCTTGCCAACCTGATGCCTTTCAAGTGCATGTTAAAAATAAAAATATGACTATTATCTGGTGTAATTTAGGGGGAAAAGCAGATTGTATTTATCAAATGTACTTCCAAAAGCATTTTAGTGTTTTTTTTGCCAGCATATGAGTAACACATGATGGAAATAGATTAATTCTAGGAAAAACATGCTGTTGTGATATCATCATATACTTTTCTGAGAACGCTGTAAAGAAGATTCTAACTACAGACACTGTACACCCATGGAGCATGCACAGAAGATCATCTGTCATTGATGCATTGTGTAGGCTGATCACTTATTTCCAGCTTTTCATGCTGTAGTGGGTGTTTGAATTCATTGTAATGCCTTTCTTCTTGAGTGCTGTATGTAGGTCTACTTTGGTGGGGAAGTGGAATGGAATATGTACAGATGATTAAGTAGGAGGAATCTCCTACAACTATCTTCTCCTTCTGGTTATTGATCCTACACAGCAGACATCACCAGCTCTATGTCACTTGGCTATAACATAAGTAATGCTTTGTGATGTTTGCTGAACGTGTCTATTTACTTGACAAAAAGCACCCTGTAGGCATGTTGAAAATCACGAGGATACGAGAAGGATAAAAATAAACTGACAGATATTTATGTAGTACAGTGGTCCTCATATGAATTGTCTCCAGGATGACCATTGTAAGTTGAAAATATTGTAACTCGAGACGATAACTCTATCAAAAATTAGTAATTGCTTCCAACGTCCCCAAGAGAAGAATAAAGAAACCTGATTTGATAACTAATAGAGATAAAGCAAGTAATTACACATACATACAAGAAGCTATATAATGCCACATTTTTGCATTTATTTGCAAAGAGATACACTAATGTGCGATAGTGTGTTCGTATTTCACACAGTCATCCCAAATTGGAGATAGAAATAAATACAAAAAGGTGGCATTATATAGCTTCTTGTACCTTTTAAGATTTGAGGCTCATAAAGCTATTTTAATAAAAGTATAACAAAGGTTATATTTTATATAAACCTGGCCAAAAACAGAATCTTTATAGCCTAAGGCTATTTTTTATGTGAAGTTAACATTTTTTATATAAAATCGGGTGGATGGTTTTCTGACATAATTTTTGAAGTCACTCCATGTAGCCTACTTTTGTCCTGGCTTTTTAAAATGGTTATCCAATCCCTATAATCACCCACCTAATGCCCAGGCACCTCATATACTTACTTAACCTGCTCCCTGGCACCCGTGTTGCTCCTGATGCCAACACGGCCGCTTCTGTGTCTGGCTGTTGCGCGAATCAAAACATCTGGCAAGGGGGGGGGGCAGCCAATAGCAGGCCGCGATGAAGATGAGCCCCCCCTAGCATCTCCCACAATGCTAGGGAAGCTCATCCCTGTCGTGGCCTGCTATTGGCTGAAGCCCACCACCACCCCCAATGTTTTGAGCCGTGCGGGGAGCAGGAGTGACTCGGGTGCCGGGGAGCAGGGTAAGTATAACCTATATGAGAAGCCCAGGTATTAGAGGGGTCATTATAGGGGTTGGATAACCCCTTTAACTTCCGGCTTATTTCTACTTCTTTTCCCCAGAAAACAGTCTTGCTTATCTTGCTTATCTATCACTCTGGCCAGAGAGAGCCCTCCCCCTGTAGTGACTTAATTACAGCATCATGCATTACACTAAAAAATGCAATGTTCTTCGATAAGCATCTTTACAATAGATTTGTCATACTGTTATCCCAATTTAGCGCCTACTATTATTATAAGGATTACATTGTAGATAACATATTCCCTGTGGCAGCAGTAAATGGGTTACAATGGGTTACCTGTCTGTTTAGAAGCTTTTATCATTTGTACTGACTGCTACAGAAGGACAATAATTTATACTTATTTTTAGATGCCAAAATGAAACAGAAAAAAACTAAAAAAATTTAAAACGATATTATCTACAAATACTGAGTTTAGAAAAAATAACCATCAGGATGTTAAAGCAATACTTTAACATCCTGATGTGGTTCGTGTCTGGTTCAGTTAGTGTGCAGAGCAGCTATGGAGGGCAGAGGTACAGACCAGGTGTCTGGCTGTGCTCTTTGTACATGGATCTGAATGCCATGGTTTTTTGCAATTCGCTCCTACCACTGAGCACTAAGTGTATATTGTACAAAGCAATGAAGGGATCATATGTAGAACAGAGGTTGCATATGAAGTTTTATCTGTACCACAAGTTAATTCCTGTGAGTGCAGTAACAGGACACAATGGCAGAATTTGATTAACATGGTGGACCTCTCATCGGACAGCTGAATGATTGGCTAGGTTTCTAGATGCAAGAGCAAGGAAGGTAAAACAAATAACAATCTCCACAAAAATGGCAGCTTTTATACACAGGTTCTATGCAAGTTCAGGCTCTATAATGAACAATGAATGCAATGAACAGGCCCTTGAGCCATGACAGTGGATAAACACAATAGTCTTGGCAATGGACAGGCTTAAAAATGCAAGAGTGGTGGATACAAAAATTCAGTGAAGGTCAAAGTTGGCGATCAGACATCAGCAATTGGAAGTACAAGATCAGAATCACAAAACAGACAAGATACTGGATGTTGCTAGAATATTGCAATCTACTAAATGTAGAGAACCTAGCAGCTAGCTTCCAGAAACATTGCACCCTTGGGTGGAGGTGTCTGGGCTCCTGCTGTGTGTTATCTCTGCTGTGATTTGGTGAGCCTTGGTCTGCTCTGATCCTGCTTCTTGAGATGTTGGAGTAGCATGTGGTACTGGAGCTGGATGATGCTGGATGGGAGGCGAGTAAAGAAACCAAGGGGTCTGCCATCCTCTCCAAACCGAGCAGCAATGGAGAAGGGGAACACCTCAAGGTCTACTTAATCCAACTTCAGCATGAAAGACAGGCTCCCTAGCTACAAACAACCATATTTTACTCTAAAATGCTGTTGCATTTCAAAGAACATTGGTACATTGGGAAAAAGTAATTATGTCTTTAACTTCAGGGTCATAAGTATTTTTGGCCAAGGGTAATTTTAGATGCCCTTCTCCAATCTCTAGGGCTAGTGTCACTTATTCAATCAGAACATTAACTCTTGTGTGCCTAGGTAAAAATCTCTGGGCATTGTTCACGTCTATATATCTGTGTCAAGCAGCCCAGTAAATGAAGGTCATTATAGACGTCAGTTCTACTGCGCTATTCTCTCCAGCAAAAATACAAGAAAGGAACAGATAACCTATTAAAGTCAGTGTACCTGTCTCTGTATACGCCTGAATCTCGTGTTTGGGTATTCAGGCATATATCCCAGATGGAATGCCCTCTGTAGGGCTAAAATGCAATGTGAATGCAGCCTTAAACAGCCGGCATTGCACTCTAATAGCTGGAATTGGAGATAGTTCTGATCCTGGTCGTTTAGAAGCTGTGGTAAATGCAGACCTTTGCATCTAAGTGGTTAGAGAATTTGGGACGGGGAGGGGGGGGAGGGTGTTCCCTCTTTTACCCCATAGTCCTTCCTTTTTGTGATGCATTTGCTGGGTGTCGCGGGGCTACCACGGCTTTTATACTGCTATGTGCAGATTCTTTTAGCAGTAGCTAAAAGGCATAATGTCAGTTTTACTGTAATTGACATAATGTACTACAACACGGACAAGGATGGACTGGCCATAGTCCCTACAGGGAAATTTTTCTGGTGGGGCGATGTCCAGGAGGCCGCCCAAGCCCTCAATGTCATTAACTAGGCATATAAAAATAAGATGTCATCAGTAATTGACGCTAGGAGCATCGGGTACTTATGTACCTAGTCGGCAGTTACAAATGCCCTCCTACGTTCAATTGTATGGCTGTCTACGGAACAATACAGTTAAATACTGCAGTGGGGCATGGGGGCCCCTGGCTCCCTAACCTGCTGTTCACCCTCATAGGCCACAGGCCACTGTACGAGGCAGTGTACAAATAGCTCAGGGACACAGGCATCCCAGGCCACAGTCTTCAAAAGGGCCAATTTAAGTTCCAATTTGGCCCCTGAACACAGAAGTGCTGCAATGTATTAAACAGGCAATCAGGGGATCACATTTTTAAATCCCCTACTGGGAAAAAGTAAAACAAAAAGGAAAAAAAAATCACCATTTTCCCTTACAATTGTCAGTGGAAAAATAAAAAGAAGTGATGTCTTTCAAGATGAGTACTGTATATGAAAAAAAAGAAATAAAAATGTGGTTAAACTAAATGGGATGCTATGTTTTTTTAATTGCATATGATGCTGCACAGTGTTTCTTTTCGAATAATTATGACGTTTTTTTTAGCTGAATCACATGCTTAGTGTTCTCCATAGATTGCATTTTTTGTTCTGTTGAATCAGCACAAATGAGTATCTTTAAATCTCCAGATTATTGTTTGCCCAATGTTCTCTTGCAATGAAAACAATGCAAATGTAAAATGAGAGGAGATGCCTTGTTAGAATATACACAATGGTTGTAGGATATTATTCTATTCTATTACTATATGGAGCAAGTATTTACAGACTCTCCTGCTTTGTTTTTCAGTATAGTGCTGTCTTCTGAATGACCACTTTATTTTTTAGGTGTTTTTGTAGCTGTTGGAGGGGGAACTCGCTGTCATTGAGTCTAGGAATGTTCTCGCCATGTAACAGCCAGGGACTGGAAGTCTGCATTAGCTGCTGGGTCTTAGCAGACCCAGATGAGCTCTCCATGGAAGTTGTTAGGTTGTACAGCACTATACAGTGCTGTACAACCTCTCTGTAGGCTGTATCCCCTCTGTAACTGGTGCTGTCAGCCCTAGTTACAGGAGAAATCAGGATTCTAATCTGTAAAATGAAATGTCTCCCAAAGGTCTTGTATGACCTCAGTGGAGGAAAAAAATGTACAATAAAAAAAAAAAAAAAATGTCCCTGCCATGTGTAGATAGACACAGTCTGCAGAATGTAATAACTGGAATGTAAAGAGATGACTTGGCACAACAAATGTCCTTGTTTCAGTGTATGTCAAGCCTATGATAATCCTATAAAACCACAGTATATCAGCCTTAATCCAAGCTGCTAATGTTCACTGCCTGCACTGGCTCAACAATATTCCCATAGGTTGTTATCTCTGTGATGGAAAAGAGACATTAAAATACTTTATGGAACAGTACTAATTTTTAAGTGCATAATTATTCTTGCTGGAAAAAATAGAGCAAATTTAATTACGCCCAATACAGCATTAGGGAATGACACAGCATGGGATGCAGATGTGCTGTCTAGTGATGGCAAAATACCATGCAGAATAAAGTAGAATCCGGCATTAGTAGTAGTTTCGTGCATAAAGGTAAGCATTAGGTGCAAATATGTGTTCCACATAAGATTCATTTTACATACTTCTGGTTTATCTGGCAATAAGAGAATATATTTGAGCTATTAAGAAATAAATATGTAAATAAAAGGCTGTTTAGATGGTCTGCATATAGCGTATTCATTATATGATCCACTAGATCTTTGTCCTTCAACGTAAATAAACCATAACCATCCATAAAAAATAAACTCACCTAAGCAAAAGGTAAAATTTACAATATCAGTGATGCAAAAATACTGTATGTCAAAAGAACTATGACAATAAAACTAGTAAAATAGAAGATATTGGACACTCCGGGAGATTATTGCTACGGCCCCTAGAGCAGATAGATTAGTAATAGTATACTGAATGAATCTACACACTCGAGTCACAATATTATGACCACTTCCTACTTTTGACTTTGGCAGCATGTATCTCATGAAGGAAGTCACGTGTTGTGATCTGGCTTAGTGGGTATATAAGGTGTGCCATAGGCTGTCTGCAAAAATATCCCTTGTTGCGGTCTTGTGTAAAAGGGTGATATATCAGAGTTGTGAAAAGAGTTGATTATTGACTTTCAGTCCAAGGGTGGAAGTATTTCTGAAACTGTGTAGTCTGTGAACTGTTCGCATGCTGCTGCGGTGAAAGTGTATCGTGAGTGGACAAATGGCACCATTGTAAATAAGTGACATGGAAACTGTGGAGCACCATGTGCCATTGATGTGAGAGGGGCACGAGGGAGGACCAACACGCTACAGCGGAGCAGCTCACTGGCAAAATTAACCAGGGGGCTACCAGACTTGAGTCTAAAGTCTAAAAAAACAGTTCAGTGAACTCTACTGCGCATGGGACTCTGAAACAGACAGATGGTCACTGCACTTCTGCTAACGTAGTTGCATTGGGTGAAAAGGCTTACATTTTCTCGGCAGTATCAGTATTGGACCTCTGCTGACTGGCAGAGGGTTGCCTTCTCCGATGAGTCATGATTTCTGTTTTATTGAACAGATGGGCATTGGCGTGTCAGAGGAACATCACAGAACCACCATGCAACCATTGCTGGAAGAACACAAGCTGGTGGTGGCAGCATTATGGTAACAAGAATGTTTTTGTGCCATTCTCTGTGGCCACTCATCCATGTGGAGCCACTATGTGGAGGCATAAATCCAAATGTGACAAATGGACATGTCATACGGCTAGAAACATTGGCTGTAAGAGCATAACCAAGACTTCCAGGTACTACCCTGGCCCCTATTTCCCCAGACTTGAACCAAACTGTGCATCTGTGGGACCACCTTGATCGTCATGATCACTCTATGGCTCCTCCCCCACGTACCCTCCAGCAGCTGTGGGATGCACTGCAGTCAGCATGGCTCCAGATACCTGTGACCACCTAACCGATTCACTCCAAGCCCGTCTAACTGCTGTCCATGCTGCACACAACGATTACTCTGGAGATTTTCTGCTGGTGGTCATAGTAATGTGACTTGACTGTGTGTATGTGCATCAGTCCAATAAAATAGATCTCCAATAAAATACTGTAAATGTGGAAGATTTTCCACATTCAATTCCACTGCAGAAAATCTGCAGCCTTTATGCCACATGAGGCAGAGTATTCCTAGTAAAGTTAGACCACACTGAGCAGCTGTGCTTGGGATGTGGCCATTAGTGAGCAGCAGCTATATTAATTACACCACCATGGTAATGGCTGTGTGGTAGTGAGTGATAAAGATTGTAAGTAGAGATGAGCGAACTTCAAAAATTAGTTCGGCGTTCGGGTTGGGGTAATCGCCGCATCCACTACCGCGGACTATCCCGGCATATGGAATCCATAAGGGGCGGCTTCCATAAACCCGAACTTTGGAAAAGCCGAAGGACTTGGGGTGACGTCACCGTCATGTGATCAGTGCAGGGGGCGTGGCTCAGCACTGGATCAAATTAGAGTCCAAATTTGTCGTAAACATCCATCATGCCTTGTTACCACTGTGCAGGCTGGTGGTGGTGTAATGGTGTGGGGGATGTTTTCTGGGCACACTTTAGGCCCCTTAGTGCTAATTGGCCATCGTTTAAATGCCACGGGCTACGTGAGCATTGTTTCTGACCATGTCCATCCCTTCATGACCACCATGTACCCATCCTCTGATGGTTACTTCCAGCAGGATAATGCACCATGTCACAAAGCTCGAATCATTTCAAATTGGTTTCTTGAACATGACAATGAGTTCACTGTACTAAAATGGCCCCCACAGTCACCAGATCTCAACCCAATAGAGCATCTTTGGGATGTGGTGGAACGGGATCTTCGTGCCCTGGATGTGCATCCCTCAAATCTCCATCAACTGCAAGATGCTATCCTATCAATATGGGCCACCATTTCTAAAGAATGCTATCAGCACCTTGTGGAATCAATGCCACGTAGAATTAGGCAGTTCTGAAGGCAAAAGGGGGTCCAACACCGTATTAGTATGGTGTTCCTAATAATTCTTTAGGTGAGTGTATATACACACATATAAACACACATATACATACATATAAAAACACTATATATAGATATATACACACACTATATATACACATAGCCACACACTATATATACACACTAAATATACATATACAGACACACTATATATACACACTATATATATATATATATATATATATATATATATATATATACACACACACTATATATATATATACACTATATATATATATATATATATATATATATACACACACTATATATATATATACACACTATATATACATATATACACATTAGATATATATATTTATATATACACATACATATAAACACTATATATACACACTATATATACATATACAGACACTATATATACATATACAGACACACTATATATATATATATATATATATATATAAATATATATACACACACAATATATATATATATAAATATATATACACACACACTATATATATATATATATACACACACACTATACACACACACTATATATACATACACACGCTTATATATATATATATATATATATGTATATATATATACACACACACACAAACACATTATATATATATATATACACATATACGCACACACTATATATACACACACACACACACTATATATACATATACACACACTCTCTCTCTCTATATATATACACACACACTATATATACATATACACACACACTATATATATATATATATATATATATATATATATATATACACATACACACACACATACACTTACTCTTGTTATCATCTGTCATGAAGCCTGGTTAGGTGAATGGGGCCATTACCGTGCTGCCCCATCCCAGGAGGACATAGCTTATTTTTTTTCTTTCATGTTTTTTATACAGGGGGAACTTCTGGAGGGAGCAGAAGACAGGTCTCCTGGATTCTTCCTGATTTGCTCTCCCACACTAGTGGCTGTATTTAGTTACAGCCAACAGAAACTTAGCTTTACACTGCAAGGAATAGTCTATGAAAATGACCCTGACATCAGAACGTGACCTGATGTCCAGAGGTCACCTGACCCTTCCTTCCTTTTTAAGAGAGTGGGTGTTTTGGATTGACGGGGTCCCTTGGAAACATGGGGCCCCGGGCTGCCGACCCAAAAGCCCCTATTAAATTCCGCCATTGGACATCTCTGTCTTAGGAAGAGGCTACAGTGATCAGCGGAGGTCCCAGGAGTCAGATCACCACCAATCTGATATTGATGGCCTATACTGATCAATAGTTTACTCCTGGAAAACCTCTTTAACAGCTGAATCACAAAGAATCACTAAGGGTGCCATCACAAGCTGCAGATTTTGTTGCAGATTTTTCCGCAACTAAAAATCAGTTCCATTCACCTGAATGGGGCTTGCAGAAATCCATGTGCTTGCTGCCCCAATCAAATGAATAGAACTGATTTAAGTTGTCCGCTTTTTACTATTGATGACCTATCCTAGGTCATCAATATCAGATTGGCAGGGGTCTGACTCCCAGCACCCCCGCCGATCAGTTGTTTGAAGAGAAAGCAGTGTTCGTACAAGTGCTGCCTTCTCTGCTCTGTTTACCTGCTCACCGCAGCAACTGCAGGGTGAGCAGGTGTAAGTATGGCTACCCCATTCACTTCTATGGGACGGCTCCGTTTATTCAAGTGAATACTACAGAGCTGTCCCATAGAAGTGAATGGGGACGCCATACTTGTAATTACACCTGCTCACCACTGCAACTGCTGTGGAGAGCAGGTAAACAGAACGGAGAAGGCAGCGCTGCTTTTTCTTCAAACAATGGGGTGCCAGACCCCTGCTGATGGGATATTGATGAGCTATTCTGAGGACAAAAGCAGACAATAGGAAAAAAGCAGACAACTCCTTTAAGGAGTGAGCAGATCAGCAGCCTAGCATGCTGCTGCCAGTGCTAGACATGGACTAAAAAGCAGCCCTGGTACACAAACCTCAGCAGCCCACATGAAATATCATTTAAAAAAAAGCGACACGCGATGCACGCTACTGCACATTTTAGTTTACTTGGGCACTTACTGTTCCCTTAAATATTTAAACTACAAACAAGAAAGAAAATGAAAGTGGAACATAGAAACATCTAAAAAAAGGAAACCGAGTAGGACAGCACCACTAGCTAGAAAATTGCTCAATGTTATTGCGGCGGTGCTCGCGGCCAGGGCCGGCTCCAGGTTCATGTGGGCCCTTGGGCGATAAATCCTAGTGGGCCCCTGAAATTTTTCAAGAAAATGAAGTATTTCTCACAGAAAAGTATTGCAGTAACACATGTTTTGCTATACACATGTTTATTCCCTTTGTGTGTATTGGAACAAAACCAAAAAAGGGAGGAAAAGAAGCAAATTGGACATAATGTCACACCAAACTCCAAAAATGGGCTGGACAAAATTATTGGCACCCTTCACTTAATATTTGGTTGCACACCCTTTGGAAAAAATAACTGAAATCAATCGCTTCCTATAACCATCAATAAGCTTCTTACACCTCTCACCCGGAATTTTGGACCACTCTTCCTTAGCAAACTGCTCCAGGTCTCTCTTATTGGAAGGGCGCCTTTTCCCAACAGAAATTTTAAGATCTCTCCACAGGTGTTCAATGGGATTTAGATCTGGACTCATTGCTGCCCACTTCAGAACTCTCCAGCGCTTTGTTGCCATCCGTTTCTGAGTGCTTTTTGACGTATGTTTGGGGTCGTGGTTCTGCTGGGAGACCCAAGATCTCTGACTCAAACCCAGCTTTCTGACACTGGGCTCTACAGTGCGACCCAAAATCCGTTGGTAATCCTCAGATTTCATGATGCCTTGCACACACTCAAGGCATCCAGTGCCAGAGGCAGCAAAACAACCCCAAAACATCATTAAACCTCCACCATATTTCACTGTAGGTAATGTGTTCTTTTCTTTGTAGGCCTCATTCCGTTTTCGGTAAACAGTAGAATGATGTGCTTTACCAAAAAGCTCTATCTTGGTCTCATCTGTCCACAAGATGTTTTCCCAGAAGGATTTTGGCTCACTCAAGTTCATTTTGCATAATGTAGTCTTGCTTTTTTATGTTTCTGTGTCAGCAGTGGGGTCCTCCTGGGTCTCCTGCCATAACATTTCATTTCATTTAAATGTTGACGGATAGTTCGCGCTGACACTGTTGCTCCCTGAGCCTGCAGGACAGCTTGAATATCTTTGGAACTTGTTTGGAGCTGCTTATCCACCATCCGGACTATCCTGCGTTGACACCTTTCATCAATTTTTCTCTTCTGTCCACGCCCAGGGAGATTAGCTACAGTGCCATGGGTTGCAAACTTCTTGATAATGTTACTCACTGTAAACAAAGGCAAATCTAGATATCTGGAGATGGACTTGTAACCTTGAGATTGTTGATATTTTTCCACAAGTTTGGTTCTCAAGTCCTCAGACAGTTCTCTTCTCCTCTTTCTGTTGTCCATGCTTAGTGTGGCACACACAGACACACAACGCAAAGACTTGCAAGTGAACTTCTCTCCTTTTTATCTGCTTTCAGGTGTGATTTTTTATATTGCCCACACCTGTTAGTTGCCCCAAGTGAGTTTAAAGGAGCATCACATGCTTGAAACAAACAATCTTATTTATCCACAATTTTGAAAGGGTGCCAATAATTTTGTCCAGCCCATTTTTGGAGTTTGGTGTGACATTATGTCCAATTAGATTTTTTTCCTCCCTTTGTTAGTTTTGTTCCAATACACACAAAGGGTATAAACATGTGTATAGCAAAACATGTGTTACTGCAGTACTTTTCTGTGAGAAATACTTTATTTTCTTGAAAAATTTCAAGGGTGCCAACATTTACGGCCATGACTGTATGCTCTCCATCAGATGGTAATAGACAATTGTCTATTAATTCATACATTTCTAGGAGGTATAATAGTGAAATGACACATGCAGAAATTTGAAGAGGAATGTTTCAGAATTGATATTTACTAAAACAAATATGTCAGGAGAGCTGACAGATCGTCTTTAACTTTAGGGAAAGCCAACTGTCATATAAATGACATTTGAAACAAAGGTAAAAGCGAGTATCATATAATTACAGGTTGTATTTAGATATATCTTTTTATTAAACATCTCAAAGGATGACTGATCAGTCTGATTCACAAAAATGCTTTTGATCGTCTCAATGAAATGACATCTAATTTGAAGATGTCCATATAGTGTGTTCAAAGGTCCAGGAAGATTAATTGGAAAAGTGTATAACAGCAATAAATGTGTTTTAGATATTTAAAGGGGTATATTAAAAGGATTGTTCACTTAAAATATTTTACCAATTGTAGGCTAGTTCTGCTTCGTGGACCCCCAGCAATCATCTGTAATCTGAAGAGAAACCTGGCAGCAAGTCTTCAATTCTCCTGCAGCACCATCACATGGGAACAGAAGAATTGAACAGTACCCACTGACATCAGTGAGATGTTCATGTAATGCATATACGGCATGTAGTGCGTCCTCAAAAATGATAGGTGCTCTATGTAATCATTCTCTGCTCTAGCTAATAGATGAGTATCCTAAATAGAACAATCTGTTCATGGGTTTTTGAATTTAGGCAACCTATTAGGGCTAAAGGCAATTATCTAGAGGCAATTAGGGCTAGAGGCAATTATCAGGCTTGAACATTCACTATAATTGCTTGGTCATCTCCCATGTTGAATGGCATTAAGGTCTTATAGCAGATTATCATGTCGATGTTTGTATGTTAGATACATGGCAGTTTATGCTAAGGATTAGAGATGAGCGAAGTTTTAAAATATTCGATTCGGTCAGTTCACCAAAGTTTTCAAAAAATTAGCTTCAATCCGAATTAATTTGCCACGAAGCATGTTAAATCAGGTCTATCCCGGCCTGCAGTTAAACTTTATGTAGAATGTATCCTGGTGTACATCACTGTGCATTGCAACAACATGCATGACTAGTCCTTTCTGGTAGCGAAACAGTTACTGTGCGTCTGAATGACAGGCAGGTCACATATATGGAAGTGCACATCATCGTGCAGGTCACCAACATTCCTAGCTAACCAAAAAAAAAGCATACAGCATCCTTCAGTAAAGCAAAAAAAAAAAACAACAACACTGTGCGCCCCTGCAGATGTCCCAATGACTCTTTAGTGGAAACAAATAAGGACATGGAGGTAACGCAAATAAAGTAGTGGAGGAAAAAAAGGTTCTTTTAATCCATGTTATGGCAGTGCAAACACATGCGTTTGCCTCACAATAAGTGATGGAAATAACTGACCAAATACCAGATGTGTCTACTCCTGCTTCATGGTCAAATCCTGATGCAAAATACTGATTGTGTATTAGAAGCCTTCTGGACGCTAAAACTAAAGAACCTGTTTGTTTATAATTTTTTTCGGTTCTTCTGATGGATCAGAAGAGCTGAAAAATAAACTGTCAACGAGGCCAACAGGGACACTAGTGGCCCTTGTAACAGATTGGCGAGGGTGTTAACAGTATGCAGTCATAACAGTGGCCCTGGAACAGGCTGGTGAGGGTGGCAACAGCATGAGGAGCCACAATAGTGGCCCTGGAACAGAGGGGGGGGGGGGGCAACAGCAGTGGCAGTAACAGCAGATGGCAGCAGATCACAATAGGGGCAGATGGAAGTAGAGGCAGCAGGCTGAGGACAGTGGAGGCTCAGAAGGAGGTGGAGGGTGAGGAGGCAAAGGAGGACATTGGCACAGAAATCTCATGTTTACAACACAAAGGCGGCATTGCCATCATGTGGCCAAGTTGCTGGTGTGCCTGGACCGGAACCACATTTATGGCTTGGGACTCTCCACCTTGGTTGGGCACAAGCCGTCAGTTCTCTGAAATGTTCAGAGTCCACGACATGGAAAGGGAGCAACTGTAGTACCAGCAACTTGGCCAGATGCATGTTCCGCTTCTGTGCCGTTGGATCAGTGCACGCATACTGTTGTCTCTTTGCAATCGCCTAGGTAATCGATTGCTGCCGAAACATGTGATCAGGAGGAGAAGCATCAGTAGCAATAGACGAAGGGAAGGAATGACAGCTTCCTTTTGCTGATGTTGAGGAGCCCTAACTGCTGTAAAAGGCGTTGCGGGCTTGCTGGGAAATGCAGTGATTGCTGCATCAGACTGTACCACTAGATTAGTGCCACGGTTTTCCCAGGCCACTTTATGGTGACGCTCCATGTATTGAAGCAGGGCCATGGTGCCAACATTAGCACCCTGGCCATGCTTCACTTTCTGCCCACATATCCTGCATACCGCCATGCTAACATTCTCCAGCGACTAATAAAAAATTCCCACACTGCCGAGTATGGCATTTCACCCCCAACATTACGTGCTGACTGCCTACCTGTGCACCACTAGTTGTTTTCTGACAGGTAGGCTCCTGAGTAGCAGACGGTATACCCCAGACATGTTTGGCTCCAGATCTCCCACCGTTTCTACCCTATTGGCTTATGGGCCCTGCTGCTGTCTTATGGGCCTGCTGCCATTCCCCTGATGATGATAATGCCCCCTCCTCACCCAGCTCCCACGTGCGATCAGCTACATGTACAAACATGTAAAAAAAATTGTTTGTCACTTATGTCTCCCTCACCGGTCTTATGGCCTGTCCCTGACCACTCACCACACACTGTTATCATCGCTAGTTGCACAATTAAGGCAGGGCACAAAGGACCTCTTCTCCAAGTCTGTGCTGGCGTATAGCTGCTGGCTGTCCTCACTAAGCTCATCCTTGCTGAAAAGCCAGCAGCATGCATAGCTTTCTGAGCAGAAGAGGCAGTTGTAAGACAGGTTGGGGCACAGAGGTTAATCCTGGATTGTTAGTCAAAACACGACCACTGGATGACAGTGGCAGCTCTGGCCTGTTGCTGTGGCTGCTGCTACCACCACCCCTTCTTCTGCTGCTCCCTGTGTTGGCTACAGCAACTCATTCCTTTTGAGGGCCCAGGTAACTGTCTGTTGGCCATAGTGTACAGTAACTAAATCAGTAATGTAACAGATGAAGTATAAATGGTGCAGCAGATGAACTATATAAACGTGCCTATATATTACAACATCTGTTGAGAATGAGTCGGATGCACCGTACATCTATGCATAACTGAACAGATTAATAATGGCACAGCAGATGAACTAGGTACATGCGCCTATATATTAGACCGGTTGTAGAGACTAAGTCTAATGCACAGTCAGTCTATGTATTCATTGCAATGGGTTTGCAAAAAATGCGAACTGCCAGCCGTGTGCTCTCTGCATCCGTATGTCTGATGTCTGTTCCATAGTCCAGCACTGTTTTGTGGACAAGAATAGTTATTGTTACAATGGTTCCCCCCAAAAGATCACAAATGTTACACGGACGTCATCCGTATTTTTTGCAGATTCATATTTTGCAGAACGCAAAATACATATGGTCGTGTGCATGAGCCTTTGTTCCGATTTTCTTCATCAATATTACTGCAACACCCCGCACCCTCACTAATCAGCTTTAATAATTGTACTTTTTATTGGGGGGGGGGCAATTCTGAGTTTTGCTATGGGGCCCCATGATGTCTATGTACGCCCCTGGGATCGTTAGTGGGAAATAAATCCCATCCCAGGCTGTCAGTCTGGGAGAAGTTATGTCTGCAAGATTGGAGCTTGGGTAATAACCAGACAATGAGGCTGTGTGAAGCCATATCTCTCTTATATTGTGAACTGTAAAGGTGGGCTAGAAAGGCTGTGTATTAGCCAGTGACTAGATGGGCAGGTATTTCTTTTTGGTTGTTTCGTTATGCTGGTGCTGGAGTCTCATCTTTGCCAGTGACGATATAACTGGGGAGGGTTCATCTGTATAATAAAGCACTCTTTGTACTTAAACATTTACTGTGGTCTGTCATCACCGTCCTGCCTGAGAGAGCATTCCCTTACACAGTTTATTCATACCCTGCCTAAGGGTGGTGTCACACACAGCTTTTTGAGAAAGTTTTTGAGCCAAAGCCAGAAGTGGATCCAGCAGGAAGAAGTGTGAATTCTTCCTTTATATTGTTCATTCCCTTCCAACCCACAACTGGTTTTGGCTCAAAAAATTGCATCAAAAAATGCCACAAAAAGCTGTGTGTGACAGCACCCTTAGGGGGTAAATGTATGATTATTACCAGCTGAAATACTTTGCATAGTTCTGGCCACCCAATGATCATACATATTCAAAATTGTGCAAAATGGTTGGTAAGTGGGTGATCTGCATCTTAGGTTAATATCGTCTGGTACTGTCACATGAATTATGGGATGCACACTCAGTTGAAGAACTTATTTAGGGGACAAGCAAACATATTGTATCCACTACCCTTGCTCTAATCGGTTGTGCTAGCATGTTCTGGTGCTCAGAGACTGCATCCACAGTGAATTCTTCCCTGTACAGCTGCAGCCATAGGATCCATAAGAGGTATTCTCTTTATTTATGTGGAACCTGGGTTGACAAATGTTTTGGAAATTCTGTTGTCCTTTTTTAAATTACTTTTTTATTTATGCTAACTGCTCACCCATATGTACAGTATATACACACACAGACACACTCTGTATATGTATCAACAGAAAAGGCTGATTAATTCTAGCCTCTATTTATCAAAGCTATCATCTGAGCAAAGTCTACGTGTCACTGCAACACTGGACAGCGTCCTACAGGATGAGTCATCATTCTCTTCATGCCCAAATGACACACCCCGCAGGACAGTCAGGTAAAAATGTAAGTCTAACATCCAGAATATATGGAATAGATGTGAACAAGCTAAATTAAGTACAGTGTAAGGATGAATGAATTGATTCTAAATTAATCAGACTCTTTATGAATTTCACATATTTTCGTCTGCTATACAAATCCAAAGTTTTAGAGATTTGCTTAAGGCACAGCACACAAAAACGGAACCCAGCGCCATTTTACTGTGAAAATTTGTGGAGAAAGATGACAAGGAGGAAGAAGATGGAGGAGAAAGAAGATGGAGGATCATATGACCCTGGGAGGGGGCTTGTCCTGATTGGCTTAGGTCAGGGTCCTCAGCCAATCAGGGGCAGAATTTTGACAGATCCATCTGCTCAGAATGCCATTACACACTATTTTGTTCTTAGCTTGCGTTCTGATAGCTGTGTTTGCCAAAAAGCAATTGCAGAGCAGGGGCACACTATAGAGAGAACAGTGAGATATAATTGGGTAGATTTTAGGGCTTTTTCAGGAAAAGCTTTGCATTGAGAGTGAGGAACTGTTCCCGTACTCACTTAGTTGTGAGCAGTTTCACAGGTCATACAGCTTGTGGCTAGTTCTATCCTACAACAAAGTATTTTTTTCCTTTATATGGATTGCTCGTCATATAAAATAAAATACTTCAAGTTTCTGCAGTTCATAGGCTTATTGTCAGCACCCCAATAGCATACATTCTGTTGCAAATGCTGAACAATTGCCCTTATTTCTTGAAAACCTCAATGTACCATTTGTAATTTGGCATTTTAAGCGCACTGAAGTGCACATATTTATTGTGTTAGTGAACATGATGTGTTACTTCAAGATACCATTCAATTACAACGAAAGCCTTTAACTGCAAAAACTGCATTACTATACCTGTTTTAGTGAATGCTTTTTACTGCAAAAACTGCATTATTATACCTGTTTTAGTAAACTTGTTGTATTACTTTAAGATACCAAGATTACTTCAAGATACTGTTCAGTTATAACAAAAGCATTTTACTGCAAAAACTGCATTACTATATCTTTGTGGAAGTATTTTAGATTTACTGCAAACCTGCATTATAGCCACCTAAATTGTCAATACTAGTGTGCAGAGTGTTTGTAATGCAAAAACTGCATTACTATACCCGTTTTAGTGAATGTGTTTTACTGCAAAAACTGCATTATTATACCTGTTTTAGTAAACTTGTATTACTTCAAGATGCCAAGATTACTTCAAGATACTGTTCAGTTATAGCAAAAACATTTTACTGCAAAAACCGCATTACTATATCTTTGTGAAAGTATTTTAGATTTACTGCAAACCTGCATTATACCCATAATACTAGTGTGCAGTGTGTTTGTAGAAGGAGGGGTGGGGGGTTAGTTATGCCTCTAAATTACAGAGAAAACACTTGCAATCTTGCTAGTACCATTTAATAATCTGTGTATCAAACCGGCAACTTTTCATTTATAGGCTTCATAATAAAATGTCTGGTGAACAGAAGAGTGCAAAACAAAAGACTCATGCCTCATCATTAGAGAGTTAAAATGTAGATGGTAGTGTGAAGAGCAGTAGCAACACCAGCCATCCGGCCAGTAGTAGTAGTAAGAGAAGGCCACAGTTCTCCCTGGCTTACAATAGGTGCCACATTATTATTGATGACATATAGGATGAGATTGTGGATTGGATGGCACATTCCTCCTCTCAGTCACAGCAGCATGACATTGAGGTCACCTCTGAGGCTGACACCATACCTTGGAGCCAGGAGTCGCACCATGCCTTCTGCTCCTCCTCCATGCAGCCCCAGAAAACAGAACAGTCAGCATTTGGACTACCATGAGAAGGAGGCTCAGAGGGAGGTAAAGGTCTCCATGTATAGCTGTGTTGATGGTGGTAGTCGTGGCACTTGTAGCCACAGTGGTGGTAGTAGGGGCAGTGGTAGTGACAGTGGCACTAACGCAAACATAGAGCAGGAATTGGGAGGGGGGCCAAGGGGCCCATGATTACATATCACAGTCTGTTAAAAGTATATATTGAGGGTAGCGGACTCTTTTAGACTAAGCAACGCCCATCTGCTTGGGGCTTCTGAGCAGAGTATAAATGTAGCTGGTTCCTACACTGCCCTAAATATTGTAGGCTTAGGTAAGTCTAAGAGAAGCACTTCTGTTAGTGTTAGGTACCCATTTGCAGAAGCTACCTTGACGCCTGGTAAATGGGCCCAACACACGTTTGATCAAAAATGCGCGCAAAGAGGTTCTATTTTTTCATTTTTAGTAGGTATAATACCACTTTAGTTTAGAATGATTCCCATTTCTCAGTTCTATTGTTTGCATGTGAAATGTTGTGCAGCCATGCTTTTATTAGCTCTTTGTATGCTTGCTTTATGGATATGCACCTGTGACCATGAATGTGCTAGTCTAAATTTTCTTGTAGTCTGTTGAAAGTGTTAGGAAGCTCAAGGACTCTGATGATGATTGTGTGTTGGACAGGACCTAGTAGCCATATCAGGGTGCTGAGGAGGAGGTGACATCAGAGGAGGAGGGTGATGGGTATAAAAGTGGCATTTAAGGGGTTGTCCGGGTTTAGAGCTGAACAGGCTAGGGCAGCAATAAAGTCCGTCCATTATTGCCGGTGCCGTCACCGGGAACACTGCTAGGCAGAAGACTTTGTCTAGCAGTGTAAGTTTGTAAACAAAACAGTCCTTGCCCTGCCTGATAGAAGGGGTTAGGTCTGCGTTCAACTCTGAACCCGGACAACTCTTTTAAAGACCAGATGCAGCGTTCGACCAGAACCTCCCAAAAACTGCCATGGCCAGATCTGCTTCTATTATGGTCCGCTTGGGAACAAGTGGTGCCGCTGATACTGTGGGCCCAGGCTCAAAATATTCCAGACGTATGCTAAGCTTGGCTGTCGTTATCTATGTGTGAGTATATCCTGTCTGGCAATTTTTCTCCACAGTGCTGGAATAAGAAAGAATTGCCATGTGCAAGATCTGCAGGATTAAAATAAGCCACAAGCTTTCAAACACAAACATAGTCGCCATGGCTCTATTGCAGAACATAAAGCAGCATCACTGGATCCAATGGAAAAATAAAAGTGGCCACTAGCTAGTGCAACAAGAACGTACTTCTCTTGGTCTTCTTAGTGGCATGCCAGGCTCCATCCACATGTCTTTGTCATTGTCATCATCAGTTACTGCTCCCTGTCGTCAGCCATCAATAAGAGAATGTGTGGCCAGGAAACAACTCCACACACCAGCAATTTCTATGGTTTGCAAGCTCAACTCCAACCTTGCTAAGTTGCTGGTGGTGCAGTGTCTGCTGTACCACATAGTGAATTTTGCTGCCTTTAGAAAATGTATGGCGTGAGCTCAGCCTCTCTGGAGGATACCAAGCCACCATTATTTCTCCCAAAAAATCATCCATATCTTGTATTGTCATGTGGCAGAGAATGTAGGCAGCTCCTTGTGGTTCTTGCTGTCTGGCAAGGTGTACACCAAGTTGGAAACCTAGAGTGGCTGTTATGGGCAGGGACAGTATATGTCTTTCATGGCATACTGGGTCAATGTTGATTGCAGCAGCAGTGACGCAGCAAGGCAGCAAAAAGGCAATACCAGGCACTTATCTGCATCTTCTCTATGTCCTCTGGTACAAGCAGCAGAAGCCGTAACAGTCATTTCAGTCTTGCAGTTTTTTTGTGCCAGGCTGACGCAAATCAGCAAATGGAGACATACTACCTGAAAAACTAGGTTCAGTCCTACCTGGAATGAGGCCTTTCTCCGGTGCATACTGTGTTCCCTGATCCCATAAACTTCTGGACCTGCAGATTGGAACAGTGAACGTAACTGGCCCAGTTTGCTCTCCGTACTGTCTTGTCCAGCTTTCAGTGTCACATTCAAATAGACAAAATTATCCTCCGACTGTGTATAAAACATCATTATGTCAAATTGAATGAGGAATAAACCCATAAGGATTTTTAGACACCTCCGGCTAAGGCTGATGAATAGATATGTTAGTGCTAAAGATGGCTATTTATTAACGGCCCCATCTTGGCACTCAGGGGTGTAGCTACAGGCTCTTGTGCCCTGGTGCAAGAGTTCAGCTTGGGCCCCTCTTCCCTCGGTGTTTTGTAGTCAGGGGCACGGGAGGCAAAAATTGGAATGGCATGCCCCCCTCCTGCCAAATTCTTGATCTAACCCTTTTACTCCAGCCAGAGGTGTAACTTGAAGATTCTGGGCCCCAGGGCAAAATCTATAACAGAGCCCTCCCAGCATGCACTTCCTATAATACCGTATCTTCTTATAAGGCACAGGGTCTTTGAGCCCCTTCAGGATCCTGGGTCCGAGAGCAACTGCTACCTCTGCACCCCCTATAGCTACACCCCTGTTGCTGCTGCCTGCCTACCATGCTCTCCACCATATAGCTGCTACTGCCATCATGCCACTGTGCTGTCTGCCTATCTACCATCATGTTCTGTACTGTATGGTTGGCACTGCAACTGCCACAGCTACTACTTTCCACTGTTAATCCCCTACCTTCCATTACCCCTACTGCCACTATCATTACCTCTACACATCCACCGCTACTACTACTACCCCAACACAGCCACACACAAATACACTTACTGCCTTGTCTGCTCCATGATGTGCTGCTACTGCTGGCACTACTGTTGCTGCCAGTAATTACCCCTGCACAACTTATCCTTTCCACATCCATACTGTACTGCTGCTCCTAAATAAAAGGGAGAATTTTTGCAGGCTTGTTCAACTTCAGAACAAGCAACTGTTTCTTCTGCCCTTTAAAGCATAATTTTGGACAGTTGTGCAGAACAAGCCACTGTTGCTCATGACATTAACATGTGTGGACATAAACAGGGTCAGGGATCTGCCCCCTGTTAAGGCATCATTTTAGGATGCTTGGTCCCAACAAGCTACAGTTTTTTTTTTTTATAACACCATGTTATAACAATTATGGACAATTTAAGAAAGGATTCTAATATTAAAAAGCATACTATTTTGTGGACCATAAGATGCACTTTTTCAGTATCATACACACCCTTAAAAAATTATCATTGATGGCCTGCTGGTGACCCTCCAAAACATTAGGAGCAAGGTCCTGCTGTTGACCCTCTAAAACATTAGGGGCGAGGGCCTGCTGCTGAGCATTGCAAAAAATGATGGGCGAGTGCCTGCTGCTTAGCTGACCATTGAAAAAATTATGGGCAAGTGCCTGCAGGTGAGCTGACCCTGTAAAATATTGTAGCTGAGGGCCTGCAGGTGAGCTGACCCTCTAAAATATTGTAGGTGAGGGCCTGCAGGTGAGCTGACACTCTCAAATATTGTAGATGAGGGCCTGCAGGTGAGCTGACCTGCGGGCCCTTACATATAGGGCCAGATTTATCATTACACTTACATCTTATTCCACTTTTACATATGCCCAAAGTCACTTCTGCCTAGTCAGATTTATTAATGGTCCTTTAATACTGTGATAAATGTGGCTTGATGGCAGCAGTTTATCCTTCAGTAAGTGGCTTTACAAAAGTCGCACGTCTTCACAAAAAAGTCGCATGTTCTATTAAAAAGTCGCATAAGATAAGCATGGTCCTCACTGGAGTGAAATTGCGCATTTTTTGGGACTTTTTAAATAGTCCAAATAGTAAATCTGTCTAGAGGTTAATTTACATAAGACAACACGCCCACTTTCTCAAAACTGGAGAGCTTAGTGCAGAGCTTGAAGAAGTCCCCCAAAAATTCGCAATTTTACAGATTGCGCATTTTTTTGGGACATTTCATTCCATTAAAGTGACTTTAGCTAATGATAAATCTGGCCCATAATGTTTAAAAGGGTCAGCTCACCTGCCAGCCCTCACATATAATTTTTAACAGGGTCACCTCACCTGCAGGCCCTCACATATAATGTTTTTTATGGTCAGCTCACCTGTAGGCCCTCACACATAATGTTTTACAGGGTCAGCTCACCTGCTGGCCCTCACATATAATGTTTAAACAGGGTCACCTCACCTGTAGACACTCACATATAATGTTATTTAGGGTCAGCTCACCTGCAGGCCCTCACAAATAATGTTTTACAGGGTCAGCTGCCCTGAAGGCACTCGCAAATGATGTTTTAGAGGGTCAGCTGACCGGAAGGCCCTTCCAAATAATTTTTTGAGGGTTAGCGCACCTGGATGCCCTCAGCTACATTCTTTTACTCAGTTTCATTGCGCCCAGGGCCATGGCCTCTGCGTGCACTATCAGCATCAAGGCCACTTCCACGCCCCTTACTGTCTGCCTTCTTAATATTAAATGTTATATATGCTTAAAGGTATGTCACAAGTACCTTAGCGTAGGATTTGTAAGTGTATGCGCCAATAAATTAAAAAAGGTATTTGGGATGCGTACACATTACACAGGAGATGTAGCATTGATAATGTCACAGACTAGCATACACCGTGTACGGATAAAGTACAGTATATGTCAGTGATATGTATTAAACGCAGACACAGTAGATGTGGCACAAATTATTTACATTTGCGCTACAGACACTGTTTTCGGATGTAGTACTGTATATGTCACAGAAAGCCACACACTATGGACACTAGATAAGGCCCAGATTATTTAAATTTGCGCTGAAGAAACAGTTTTGAGATGGAGTACTGTATATGTCACAGAAAGCCAAACACTTTGGACACTAGATTAGGCACAGATTATTTAAATTTGCGCTACAAACACTGTTTTTGGATGTAGTACAGTATTTATCACAGAAAGCCACACACTATGGACATTAGATTAGGCCCAGATTATTTAAATTTACGCTAAAGAAACTTTTCAGGTGGAGTACTGTATATGTCACAGATGTGTATTAAACACACAGACTATAGACAATAAATGTGGCGCTGATTATTTGAATTTACACAAAAAGACAGTCTGCGGATGATGTACAGTATATGTCACTAATAGGTATTAAAGAAAAATATCTTGCTGCTGTCAAACACACACACAGTAGTCCTTAAAAGGACTTTTGGGTCTTTGAAAAGCTTTCTTAGAATAAGAACTGTGAATTTCGCTCCCTACACTGTCTTTCCCTTCCTACGCTCTGCTCTCCCTGACTATGACTGATCCAAGCACGTGTCATTGGGTGCTATATAACCTCCGATGGCGTGTTCGGCCAGCCATTCACTGTAATGACAGTAGCTAACATAGCTACGGCATTACAGTGAAGGGCATTACATACCTGCGCGTTTATTGGCTGCTTAGCAGGCGCCAAATGTGGGGGGAGGAGACGAGCATTATGCTCGAGCACATGTGGTATTTGGCCGAATACCGTCATGTGCCGAGCATAGGGATACTCGAGTTAGATCGGAATTCAGCCAAGCATGCTCGCTCATCACTAATTATTGCTTTTAGTCCCATCATTTTTCTCACTATAACGTGATGTTATATTTGTACACAGTACATTATTGCCTGTTAAAATAGTCACTAAATATAAATGATAACTCTGCCACTGACTCTGTCTGCTTAATACTGTAATTACTTGTTTGGTGTAGATTAGTCATGCACTTTTAAATGGGTTGTGTCGCCTCACACATTGGTGGCATATCACAAGGATATGCAAAAAATGTCAGAATGCCACCTCTGGGACGTGCACCTATCTCTAGAATGGGGCTAGTGGGGCAAAGTGAATGAGAATGCACCTTACATGCGCAATATGCTCTCCATTCACATGTAAAGTCCCCTAGAAATAAATGGAAAGAGCACAACACAAGTGCGGCCTCCGCTCCATTCACTTCTAAGGGACTGCTGGAAATAGCTGATCTAGTGCTCGATTATTTTCAAAACTCCAGGAGAAATGAATGAAGGGCGGACGTGCATGCGCAGAGCACTCTAGCTCACTTTCGATGCTCTGTTCAAGAGATAGGTGAGGGTTCTAGAGGTGTACCCCTGATCTAGGATGATTGATTGGCAAAGACTGGGTCCTCCTGTTGTGGTTCAAACTGTGCCCGCATGTAAATTGGTACACTTTTCAAACTGACCACAGCTAAATGCATTTTTATTGCTTATGTTCATGTGGTAAGCTGCCATATAGCTGCATTACTGCAGAGCCATTACCCATGCAACTGCTTTTAGCTGTAATCAATATGAAAATCTCATCAATATTAGCTTCTTTTTTCAGTGCACCTTAGCTGTAGTGCAGCTGCAACATGTGAACCGAGCCTGAAATCTAGTGCACATTGTTTTCATGTAACACATTTGTTAACAGACACATTTGTTAATTATTCAGTATCAATCTATAAGACGATGTGATACATTTAACTAACACACTGCTGGACATGCCACTAGCATATAATGGGAACAGTGCAATACCCTTTCCCCTTTAATTGTACAAAACAGAAGACGGGGTATATAGGATTCTGGTTAAGTACCCTAATGACCATAGTTAAGCAGCCTGATCCATAAGCACAATGCTGCCATTGTCAGTAGGGATTTCATTGTGTGCTGAGCCAAGCTTCTCTTTTACTTCCATGGACCGCACAGAAACAATGGAAATTCACCTTTGTATGCAATTGTGTACAAATACCACCATATACTAGTCTTTCAGATAAGATTTCTTTCTGTGCATAGCCCTTACATTCTGGAGGAACAGGACTATATCTGCATTGCAGCTCTCTGTGTGCAGGAAAGGAGGGCATACACCACGGCAGGCCATAATTCCTCCTTAGTAGCACAGTAACAGGAAGCTTTATGACTGTGAAATGTTCAATAACTTGCAGGAAGTAAGTGATTTTAATATATCTGTCACATTCCATCTGATATACAGCTGCACATGTAATTACAATGAGTGGGTGGGGGGACCATCAAACCCATTGGCATTAAAATATATTGTGGCTTGTGTGCTGTTTGAAAGATGATTTTATATATAAATTTACGTTACGTAGCAAAGTTCCCAGCTAGACCCTTTCCAGGGAGTAGGAAATATTCTACTCTTACATTAAAGGGGTACTCTTACATTAAAGGGGTTTTCCAAGATGTTTTAACTGATGTTCTGGATAGGTCATTAGTATCTGATTGGTGGGTGGGGATCCGACACCCAGCACCCCTGCCAATGAACTATTTAAGAAGCAACCTCCGCTCACACTAGCCTCGGCCTTCTCACAGCTTTGTCTAGGCCATGTGACATCACGTTCACGCTAATGTGAGTGCCGGTAAGTTCTCAAACAGCTGATTGGTGGGGGTCCGGGGTATCGGACCCCAACTGATGACCTATCCAGAGAATAGGTCACCTGTTAAAAAACCTCAGAAAACCTCTTTAAGCATTTGGTTCAATTTGTTTTTCAAGTGCCATTGATCTATTGATTTTACTTGATTGCTAAAGAAGATTTAAGGGGTTAACTGAGATCACAATATTCATGGCCGATCCTTAGGACAGGTCATCAGTATCCGATCGATAGTGATCTGACTCTCAGAGAGTCTGCAGGGGCCACAATACTAGTGTGAGTACTGCAGCCTCTTCAATGTTTTCTTTGGTCCATAAACAATGTAGGGTATTCTGGAATATGTATAGGCTATACATGCTGTGATCTCAACTCCTTCAATACCAAATAATTCAGAGAAAGCTGCAAACACTGGCTACATGGTGCACAATATTAGAGGCTAATGCTATCTCTCTTGTGCCTAGGCCTATGAATGTACTTAGTATAGATAGGAGCCAGCTTTATTTTGCAATAATATAAAGTGGCTTTGGACAGATTTGGTTAATATTTTGCATCAGTATGTGTGCGACTTAAAGGATTTTTTCCGGGTTCAGAGCTCCGATGTACATATAAGGTAGGCTGAGTAAAGGAAGAAGGGGATATGTCCGGGTTCAACTCTGAACCCAGACAACCCCTTTAACTAATAAAAAAGTATAATGGAAAGAGTTGTACGTACCAGCAGAGGCTTAGCGAGGGGTTCGGCGTGCACAGGGTGTGTGTAAGAAACACATCTGTTGCCTAAGTAGACCAATATTAAAACCATACACTGGTAGATATTAGTTTTACACAGAAGCTCTGCAGAACATGTAAGTGATTACAGTACAGGTACATCGATTGAGTTACAGTTGATATGTCCTCTAATTGGAATAGTTTACTTTCTTGTCTTTTCCATCTTACCCAGACCACCATGATGACGTCTTCCAGTCATATCCACCCCTATTACTGTACCTACTGCATGGCATAAACCAAATATTGAACTTCTGATATAATGACATCATGACTATAATTACCCTTAAAAAATAGTGGCACACAGACAGCACCCCAGAAAACAATAATACTTCCAAAAATTAAAGTGATGCCCCATATTGTGATTCAGACACTTGTAGTGCACCTCGTTGTAACAGTGCCCTCATATGTGCCCCCACAATGTCATAATTATCACTGCTGTTCACCTTATCTAGTATTCATGCCCCCTATGTGCCCTCTAGACAGTAATTATGACCCTTTGTGTATCCCCTGTAAAGTAATAACCCATGTGAGTGCCCAAAAAGGTAATGTCCCTTGAGTCTTCCAAAAAAAAAATAATGTCCAGTGAATGACATTATCTATTTATATCTATCTCTACATACAGAACGTTCAGACAATACAAGGATTGTCCCAGCAAAGAAAAAGTCTTGTTAGGTTTACATTAGCATTCAGACACATACCTCCCACACTGTCAGTGTGGGAAAATCAGAGTAAATATGAATTGGCTGAATATTTTTCATCTTGGCTAGGTGCCTCACATTCTGCTATTTAGTCATGAGATCAACTATCACAAGTCACAGAACCCTAAACATGTATAACGAAGAAGGACCGTCACTCACTTTTCAGCGTCTTACGAAATGTTTCTTTATTGCCACATATTCACTCTGTGACGCGTTTTGACACAATCTGTGTCTTTGTCAAACCCTAAAGATTTACGGATACAAACACTTAAATATCCTGCCCAAAAACCTTGTGAGGACGTCATTTATGATAAGAGAAAAGAAGAAAAAAAGGAAAAAACATCTTAACCGCCTGCCGACCGCCTAACGCAGAGCTGCGTCCAGGCGGCGGCAGGCTTGTTCATCCTTGATGCGGCAGCGCGTCATCTTGCGAAAGGCGAGATTTGCTGTGAACGCGCGCGCGTTCATAGCAGATCGCGGCTCGGCAGTTATACTACAGCCTGCCAGCGATGATCAATCGCTGGCAGGCTGTAGATGCAAAATAAAAAGCATCAAAGATATACCTGCTACCTGGTCCTCTGGTGGTCCCATTTGCTGGGATCGACCACCAGAGGACCAGGTAGCTATGTAAAGTAGCACCAAGCTCTACACTACCCCCCGGTCACTTATTAACCCCTTGTTAACCCCTGATCACCCCATATAGACTCCCTGATCACCCCCCTGTCGATGATCACCCCCCTGTAACGCTCCATTCACATGTCCATATGTGTTTTGCGGATCCACGGATCCGCAAACACGGACACCGGCAATGTGCTTTCCGCATTTTGCAGATCCGCACATTGCCAGAACTATATAGAAAATGCCTTTTCTTGTCCGCAATTGCGGACAAGAATAGGACATGTTCCATATTTTTGCGGAACGGAAGTGCAGACCCAAAAGTGCGGATCCGCAATTCCGGATCCGAGCGGGACAAAGTCTGTCCCCATAGAAATGAATGGGTCTGCAATTCTGTTCCGCAAACAGAATTGTGGACATGTGAATGGGGCATAAGGGTCCCTTATCACCGCCGTTCATTTTATTTTATTTTTCAGCCCAGAGGCTGAACGGAAAAAAACAAATCTCATTACCTGTATGCTCAATATAAGGAGAATCGCAGAAACTCCTAATGCTGGCCATACATGTATGATTGCGGAGACCCTCAAATGCCAGGGCAGTACAAAAACCTCACATGTGACCCCATGTAAAATTTTATTTTTTGTCACAAGTTAGTGGAATATGAGACTTTGTAAAAAAATAAAAAAATAAATAAAAAAAATATCAATTTCCGCTAACTTGTGCCAAAAATGTTTTTTTTCTGTGAACTCGCCATGCCCCTCACGGAATACCTTGGGGTGTCTTCTTTCCAAAATGGGGTCACATGTGGGGTATTTATACTGCCCTGGCATTTTAGGGGTCCTAAAGCGTGAGAATCCAAATGCGTAAAAATGCCCTGTGAAATCCTAAAGGTACTCATGGGAATTTGGGCCCCTTTGCGCATCTTGGCTGCTAAAAAGTGCCACACATGTGGTATCACCGTACTCAGGAGAAGTAGGGCAATGAGTTTTGGGGTGTATTTTTATATATACCCATACTTTATGTGAGAAATATCGCTGTAAACGACAACTTTTTAAATTTTTTTATACAAAGTTGTCAATTTGCAGAGATATTTCTCTCACCCAACATGGGTATATGTAAAAATACACCCCAAAACACATTGCCCTACTTCTCCTGAGTACGGCGATACCACATGAGTGACACTTTTTTGCAGCCTAGGTGCGCAAAGAGGCCCAAATTCCAACGAGTACCTTTAGGTTTTACAGGGATGCTCACAATTTAGCCCCGCCTAAAATGCCAGAACAGTACAAACACCCCACAAATGACCCCATTATGGAAAGAAGACACCCCAAGGTATTCGCTGAGGGGCATAGTGAGTCCATGAAAAATTGAACTTTTAGTCACAAGTTAGCGGAAAGGGAGACTTTGTGAGAAAAAACAATAAAACATAAATTTCCGCTAACTTGTGCCAAAAAAAAAATCTTTTATGAACTCTCCATGCCCCTCACGGAATACCTTGGGGTGTCTTCTTTCCAAAATGGGGTCACATGTGGGGTATTTATACTGCCCTGGCATTTTAGGGGCCCTAAAGCGTGAGAAGAAAAATGCATAAAAATGCCCTCCTAAAAGGTACTCATTGGAATTTGGGCCCCTTTGCGCATCTTGGCTGCAAAAAAGTGTCACACATGTGGTATCGCCGTACTCAGGAGAAGTAGGGCAATGTGTTTTGGGGTGTATTTTTACATATACCCATGCTGGGTGAGAGAAACATCTCTGTAAATTGACAACTTTGTATAAAATTTTTTAAAAAGTTGTCGTTTACAGCGATATTTCTCACATACAGTATGGGTATATGTAAAAATACACCCCAAAACACATTGCCCTACCTCTCCTGAGTACGGCGATACCACATGTGTGACACTTTTTTGCAGGCAAGATGCGCAAAGGGGCCCTAATTCCAATGAGTACTTTTAGGATTTCACAGGGCATTTTCACGCATTTGGATTCTCATGCTTTAGGGCCCCTAAAATGCCAGGGCAGTATAAATACCCCACATGTGACCCCATTTTAAAAAGAAGACAACTTTCCAACTGTAAATGACAACTTTTTAATTTTTTTTATACAAAGTTGTCAGTTTACCGAGATATTTCTCTCACCCAACATGGGTATATGTAAAAATACACCCCAAAACACATTGCCCTACTTCTCCTGAGTACGACGATACCACGAGTGACACTTTTTTGCAGGCTGGGTGCGCAAAGGGGCCCAAATTCCAACGAGTACCTTTAGGTTTTACAGGGATGCTCACAATTTAGCCCCGCCCAAAATGCCAGAACAGTAAACACACCCCACAAATGACCCCATTTCGGAAAGTAGACACCCCAAGGTATTCGCTGAGGGGCATAGTGAGTCCGTGGGAGATTTGATTTTTTTTTGCCAGAAGTTAGCAGAAATGGAAACTTTATTTTTTTTCCTCAGAAAGTGTTATTTTCCGCTAACTTGTGAAAAAAAATGAAAAGATACATGAACTCACCATGCCCCTCCGCGAATACTTTGGGGTGTCTTCTTTCTAAAATGGTGTCATGGGGGGGTATTTATACTATCCTGACATTCTACCACCTGAAGAAACATGACAGGCGCTCAGAAAGTCAGAGCTGCTTCAAAATGCGTAAATTCACTTTTTTGCACCATAGTTTGTAAACGCTATAACTTTTACCCAAACTAATAAATATACAATTATTGGATTTTTTATCAAAGACATGTAGAACAATACATTTATAGAAAAACTTATATAGAAATGTTGTTATTTTTTGAAAAATTTTACAACAAAAAGTGAAAAATGTCATTTTTTTTGCAAAAATTTCTGTCATTTTCGATTAATAGCAAAAAAAAGTTAAAATGTCAGCAACAATGAAATACCACCAAATGAAAGCTCTATTAGTGAGAAGAAAAGGAGGTAAAATTCATTTGGGTGGTAAGTTGTATGACGGAGCAATAAACGGTGAAAGTAGTGTAGTGCAGAATTGTAAAAAGTGGCCTGGTCATTAAGGGTGTTTAAGCTAGGGGGGCTGAAGTGATTAAAGGATCAAATTGAATCTCTTAATGTCCAAAATAATGTCCTGATATGTGGTACAGTTTATATTGCTTCAACTCCGCTGTTGGAAATAATAATATACATTAGAGATATATCAAGCATTAATGTGAATCAAGAACAGAAAGAAAAAAAATATATTTTATAAAAAAAACATCTTATAAAAAGCTATTTAACTCGCAATTTGTTCCAGTCACCACCACGACGTGGCTGTCACACACTCTCGATAATCTGAAAACGAAAATGAGCATTTGTGTGTTTTTTTTTATGAAAATGGTAAGGTATAGGTTACAACAAATTGCCTTTCCTAATAGTAGATTTATGTTTACAAAATCTATATTTTATGCGGGTGGACATCTCACCCACATACAGCAAGCCACACGGACACTTGAGGATGTAAATCACATGTTAAGAAATCGCGTATCTGGTATTTGCTCCCCTGTGTGTGGATGGGTGAAATGAGTGCCCTTAATGACGCTAGAACAATGGATACAACTTAAACACGGAAAGGTACCCATTTTGGAAGTGGAAAGAGCACTCTGTTTTAATTCCACTCTATTACTCCCAATATCAGCCCAAATGATTTTATCACTAATGTTTTCTACTCTTCTGTAACAAATCATTGGGTGGGCTCTGGAACTCCTCAACCTGTGGACAAGATCTAATAATAACATTCCAATGCTTATTGATAACTGCCCTCACTTTATTGACCCATGGATGATATTTAGCTATAAACGGTATGCAGGATTTTTTGTTTTTATTTTTATTTTCTATATCCAGACAAAAATTTATTTTATCATTTTGTTTCTGTAATACATGTGAAGGGTATCCCCTTGCTCTGAATTTAGTGGTCATTTCGTTCAATCTAGTTTCACAATTAGCAGGATCGCTGACTATACGTGTTATTCTCTGATATTGTAAATAAGGGTATATGTTAATAAACTATTGCAATCTGTAGTTTTGGTATACAGATCACTTGTAAGTCTGCCCTCTTCTCCCTTAATGACTCAAGTGTCCAAAAAAGGAATCTGTTATCATAATGTAAAGTAAATTGTAAAGTAAGTTGAAGTACCGACCACACAGAACTAATGTATGTACTAAACGCAATGAGGGTTTGAACGTTGTCCCGCCATGTACAAAAAACATAATCGATAAAACGACGCCAAAAGATGCAATGTTGCTGATATAGATAGTTAGAATAAATGTATTTTTCCTCAAAATAGGCCATATAGCAATTTGCATATGGCGGTGTGACGTTCGAACCCATCGCGGTCCCGCACCGGTGCTGGTAAAATGTATCCTGGAACAAAAAATAATTCTGCTCTAGTATAATGGTCAAAAGTGAAAGAAAAGAAACCCTCTCTATCTCTGTATGTACTTCAATTAAGTAGGCATTTCACCGCATCAAGACCCTTCTCGTGTGTTATAGATGTATAGAGACTGCACACATCAAATGTGGCAAGAATGCAGCTCTCATCTGTTGTGTGTGTCTCAAATATAGGGGTGCTAATATTGTCAATCAAAGGGGCTAATACCCTTTCCAAGAATATTGCAGGAGAAGAGAGAATGGATTCAGTCGATGCCACAATAATTGTCAATATTCTTGAAAGGGTATTAACCCCTTTGACAAGATTTGCACCCTCATATTTGAGAGACACCACACAGTTTTTTTCTACAATCTCTGTGTTGAATGGGGAATACAAATACTTACTGAAAATGGCACGAGAGATCTTTAAAGGCTACAGACCTCTTGCTCATAGCCAAAGAGAAATATAAGGTAAGTGCAAATATACAGCTGGATAAACCATATCATAGAAACAATCAGTATACAGTATGACTAAATATGCTGTCTGAGTTTTACTTTAAAGCCCAAAGGAAATGAAAATCTATTTTTTATTTGCCTTTATGAAGTGAGTTAGAGACATGAGTCAGCCAAAGTACACATTAATAGTGAGTAACAGCAAACTAAAAATACAGATAGAATAAAATACTAGAGATAAATTTCAGACAACTTGATATGGGGTAAAACATGTACAAAAGCTTATAAGAGTAAAGAGGACCATTTGCCATGTACAATCAATAAGAAGCAGACTCGGACTGTCCCACAGGGGAACAGGTGAATCCCCCGGTAAGCCCCTGAGCATTGGTGCGCCTCCAGTCTCCCACCCCTTGCACAAGTGACACATGGTACAGTACATTGACTGCACAGAAAGAAGGTTTGTACACAAAAATAGAAGAGAAACATAGAAACATAGAATGTGTCGGCAGATAAGAACCATTTGGCCCATCTAGTCTGCCCAATATGCTGAATACTATGAATAGCCCCAGGCCCTATCTTATATGAAGGATGGCCTTGTGCCTATCCCATGCATGCTTAAACTCCTTCACTGTATTTGCAACTACCACTTCTGTAGGAAGGCTATTCCATGCGTCCACTACTCTCTCAGTAAAGTAATTCTTCCTGATATTACTTTTAAACCTTTGCCCCTCTAATTTAAAACTATGTCCTTAGGATTCTTTATGGTAAGAGCAGTGAGACTATGGAACTCTCTGCCTGAGGAGGTGGTGATGGGGAGTACAATAAAGGAATTCAAGAGGGGCCTGGATGTATTTCTGGAGTGTAATAATATTACAAGCTACAGCTACTAGAGAGGGGTCGTTGATCCAAGGAGTTATTCTGATTGGAGTTGGGAACGTTTTTTCCCCCCCTAAAATGAGAAAATTGGCTTCTACCTCACAGTGTTGTTTTTGTTTTGTTTTTTCAAAGTTACAAACTATGTTACTACTAATACACTGAATAGTAGCCTTTGACCATTTAAAGAGAACCTGTCACCTCTCCTGACATGCCTGTTTTAATAGCTTCAGGCATTCCCCAGGTAATAACAATTCTGGAGCATCTGTTCTTATGGCTCTATGTTGTACCATTCCTCTATTATTTCTACTAGAAGTTATGAATGAATTGCTAGCAATCTGCAGTAAGGGTACAGAGGGGTGGTAACCAGTTGGGGGGAGGGGGAGTTCCTGCACAGCCTGAAAATGGCAGCACTGATTGGCATAATTAGCGATTTTTCCAGAAACTGTGTAAATGATAGCTCAAATCTACTCCAACTCATAGCTGGCAAAGATTTTGTGGTGCACAAACTGTCTGAAAAACCCCAAACTTATTAAGAGATCCGCGCCTTAATAAAATTGGTGCATTCTGTGCCAATGGACTTTGGCATATCAAATGCCAGTCTAAATATCTGCCCTAGTAGGTAGGGAGCAGACCCAACAGGAGAAGAACACATACTGAAGACAAGGCTAGTCACACCTAGGACAAGGGAGCTTATACTATGGAGTGGAGAACAGCTTATCTGCTTTTTTATGGGTAGACCAAGTATTCAACATACAATACAATGAAATGCAATTATCACCTTGGTGAAACCCGCTGTGCTATATGATTCTATGTATATATCATGGGTGAGGTAAATAAATGTCTTCAGTTTGTCATTACTGGAGCTGCATTAAACTGTGTTCACATAGATGAAATAAGCCAAGAAGACTGCTTCTTACACACAAAATTCTCAGCTTTCAGAGCTTAAAGTTGGCCATACACCTTAGATGACCTGTAGTGCCCTGGAGCAGGGAGTACTTTGATATTTGGACATTTGCCTGTATCCCCTATGCAAAGTTAAAACTTCTTACTTTATGTCTCTTGAAAGGGTTAACATACTGTTTATTACTGTGTTACTGCATTTTGTATATATGTTGTGATATATATCACGTTCATTATCACTGTATTTACATAGCTCTGTGGAAAGGGTTAATGAATACTGTGAGACTGTTAGGACTTTGATTGAGAAGCTGATAATTTTCCACAGATGCCATAGGGTTTAAAGAGGACCATGTTTTGGAGGGAAAAACCCAGACTTGTTTACCACCCTGTTTTGGAGGGAAAACCCCAGACTTGTTTACCACCAAAAGCAGACAGTCTGACCTTTTAAATGTCTGGTTTTAGCTATGTTGTTATGACTGGAAATTTGTTTTTGTCTGGAAAAACTGTTCTGTCATTGCCATTGAGTATCATTGAAGCTCTAATGTAAGTCTATACCAGATGGGAGTTGAAACGATGTACCTGTTTGTGCTAAGTTTCTCCACTCCACCCCTCCCACTAGAAGGTTCAAGTCTAGCAAGAAACTGTATATAAGGAGAGCAGTCAGAGCCCCTAGTGTGCTGCAGTTAGGGACCAGTGCTTGGAGGGGAGACTCCTGCCACCATGCATGACTAACCAGAAGAAGACGCTGAGATGGACAACAAGTGGTGTCAAATCAACAGTGTTCGGGGGACCCAGTGTAGCATTGGGGCCACCCCAAACCTGGCCACTGCATCAGCACCCTCACTGGTTAAAGAGAAGGCCATGCTCCATGCAAGCACAGCCTTCCCTTCATTATTTACCTGCTCACCGTCGACATCGCAGCGGTGAGCAGATGTCATTGTAAGCTGCCCCATTCACTTCAATGGGACAGCTCCATTGAAGTGAAGACACCTTGACTGTGTCCGGGAGAACCAGCGTAGAGTTGGGTCCACCCCAAACCCGCCAACTGCAGACCCATTCCTCCTGACTTAGCATCCATGAGGAGGGCTCAGGCAGCCCCCTGGTCATCGGCTCACCGGGAAATTTCCCTGTAGGGTCTATGCCAGTCCGCCCCTGCATGTTATTGAAGCATATTACCTAATTATTAGTGGGTGCAGCGGTGTCTGCACTTCATCAGCTTTAGGTCCTACTGCTCAGTACTATGGAACCCTGTGTACTGTATGGCCCTGTATTATGGAGGCATTCTCAAATAAATAAATTGCTTTTAGTATACCTTAGTAATTATAACAGCCAATGGAGCAAGTCATGACTTCGTGCCCTGTTAGATTTAAAATATGTCTGTATGCCTCTGTAAAAAATCTGAGGAATATGGAGGTAATATATTTCAATCACTACGTCTCCATACAAGAAGTTTATATGGAGCCATAATACGACTGTCTGCTTGACCCATTACTCTGAGATTATCATAAGAAAAGTATTACAGACCCACTGATTTAGAAGGGAAGATCCATCAGCTTTGCTTGGACACATAGAAATATCAGACTGAAATCAAAGGGGAGCAGCATTAGCCAGGGTGTTACAGCTCCTTCATTAGAATGATCAGTGGGCCCTCTGTCTATGGATTCTTACTAATAACATCTTCAGATATGTTTTTCAATGACATGTCTCAAATGTCTGAAGGTGCACTG
Organism: Bufotes viridis; assembly: GCA_033119425.1. NCBI lineage: Eukaryota > Metazoa > Chordata > Amphibia > Anura > Bufonidae > Bufotes > Bufotes viridis. The sequence continues at coordinate 129,819,310 of CM065590.1, forward strand.
GCCATTTAGCTTATAGTCATAGTAATGATTTCATGATTTACTTCATATTGTCATTATCTCTTTACTATTTGGCTTTATTGAAATTCTATGACTGAAAGGTCTGCCTCTGTTATTGTAATTTCGATACTTCAGAATTGATATCCTCTTGTCATGTGGCTTCTTTTTCATTATATCCTCCTCTCTCGTGTATTCCTAGGTGGACATGGGCTGAGGATGAGACCCCCGTTACGTGCAGCTTTCCTGGATACAAGCCTTGTCATCTTTTATATTAAAAAGCATGAAGAAATCCTCATGCTTTGGGCACAGAGATCAACCTCCCTTTTTGAAGCTCTAATTTAACATTCATTAAACAAGGGTGGATCAAAAGCTTCCATTGTAACAAAAGAATATTTTAATTCATATTTTTTTGCCATTGTCACATTACTTTCATGAATGAACAAACTCAATGCTAGGGGGCGTTTTCATAAAAAGAAAAATAATACAGTTCCAGCAGCCAGCATAAACGGAAAAGGAATGACAATCGATGCCATGTCCATAAGCAAGCCCCAGGCTACCACAGAGGCCACATTAGAGCCTTGAACCCACGCCATGTATTATATCCAAGAGACTTAGGTTTGTATGCTAGTAAATCTTTACCTGGAAAATGAGCATTTTCTCTATGAAATAATTAAATAAAGCTTGCAGTTTACAGTTAGCATCTAAATGGCACATCTCTACAGCTCTAGAGGTTCACACATGTAATTTCCTGATTTTAATTCAATGTGGCCTCTAAGGAAATACATGTGACTTTTATGATTTAAAGCAGGGCTTCCAAATTCAGATTTCCGTGACATCTAAAGGTTTAGACCTGACACCTCGAGGCTTGGTGCAGTGGCCAGGTTTGGAGAAGACATAATATCGGGAGGGGATAGTAAGGTGTGGTACACCCCAATGAGAAATAAATCCACTGTCAGGGTTTGCAGTAAACCAGTGTGCTTCTTTACTGGAGAAACTCAAGTGCAAAACAATACAGGCGAGGCATAGTGCTGGATTCTCCAGTCTCCTTCGCAGAAGAAGGTTTTGTGCTTGTAGGGCTGGCCTCTCCAATCTCCTCCCTGGCAGAAGAAGGTTTTGTGCTGAAGAAAGGAGGCTAGTACCCTGGCCCAAGGTCTGTGGATCAGTTGTCTGTCTGGCCCTCTGGTCAAAATTCTAGTGACCCAGGGTCTGTGGCAGAGTATCTCCATCTCAGTGTCTGCTTCTGGTCAATTGTGCAGTCTCTTCTACTAAACACTGGCCCCTATCTGCAGACAACTGGGGGCTCTAACTGCTCTCCTTATATTCAGTTTCTGGCTGAACTAGAACTTTCTAGTGGGAGGGGTGAAGTGGAGAAGCACAGTATAAACAGAAACACTGTTGCAATTACAGCCTGTCATAGACGTCTATAGAGATTCATTACAAGTGGGAATGAGTAAGCAGTTTTTCTAGGCATAAACAAGTCTTCAGATATAAACAGAGCTAAACCAGTCACAAGGTCAATGTGTCTGTTTTTTCCCTCCAAAATTTTGCATTGTTCCTTATAGTAACTGTGGAAGATTTCTAACTTAGTGCATTTTCAAAGTATAATGAATGTAGCACAGCAGTCCAAAAAAAATTCAATTGGTGTGCCAGCGGCTTTGGACGTGATCCAGTATCCAATATAAAGCTTACCAAAGCTTTAGTGATTAAAGAACACTACTTTTAAACTACATCTCTCGGAGTGCTGTGGAATTGCTTTATTTTAAGTTAGTGCGTAGATAGAAAGTCCCAAAGTCTCTCATTAGTAGCTGGTTGTCCATCAACCTATTCTACAGTGCATTGCAGATATAGTGCAATAACTGTGCAAATAAACAGGAAATATTACAATACACATACAAAATACAGTTCATTAATATACAGCATAAGTCATTTGCAAGTTAAAGGGGTTTTGCTATCTCAGACAATGGGGGCATATCGCTAGGATATGCCACCATTGTCTGATAGGTGCAGGTCCCCCCTCTGGGACTGGCACCTACAAGGAACGGAGCGGGGGAAATGAACGGAGGGTGCACTGCGCTTTCGGACCCTGGAAAATCGGGGGTTCTCCAGCCACATCTCTCCCCGCTCCGTTCTCGTTGTAGGTGCGGGTCCCAGAGGTGGGACCTGCACCTCTCAGACAATGGGGGCATATCCCAGCGATACGCCCCCATTGTATGTGATAGTAATACCCCTTTAACCCTTCCAAGTGCACTATAAGAGTGAGTTGATGGCTTTGTGTAGTAGTAATACTAGCAAATGTCTACAAACATCCACAGTCCAACGTATCCTTGCTCCAGGGCACTACACTGGGAATTATTAACCCTGCATCTTTTTGTGTCAAAAACTTCCTAAACTTGCTTGAGTTTTATGAAATAAACTCCAGCGATAAACAGAACTGTATTGCAGTGGTGAGGTTTTAGTTGCATGTTTATATCATAGACGATGCTGTGTGCAGGCTCAGCTTGTACCCCGGTGAATCCCCCAGTGGGCCCCTGAACAAGGTGGTCTCCTAGTCTCCCACCCCCTGCACAAGTGGCACATAAAACAATAGACTTACTGCTATACATACATATATTCAATGTACAGCACCTCAACCAGCCTATGGTCATATAAAAACTAGATAGATTATTAAAGAAACTCCCCAGTTTATTATTATAGACACGCTCATCAGAGCTGACATGACATCCAGGTATAGAGGAAAGCTATCCAGTGTCCTCTTCTCCCCAGGACCTACCTTTATAAAGTTGCTGCAGGGACCCCCATAATCAATCATCTGGTAGCATCTTGCTGCTGTGTGAGCAGGGAATATTTGAATGTATCTGTACGGTGGGCCCTCAACATAAATTTTACTAGTGGGCCTAAGGCACCCCAGTCTGTCACTGGCTGTGTGCACTGTATGTAGCTTTTGCAGTTTACTTTTTATTGTTGATAAAGAAAGAGTGATTTCCTTCTCAGATTGCTTCCTAATGCATCATACAGTACATGGTAAACAATGGAAGATCTCATGCATTGCTTTATGTTTAACCTTTTACTCCCATTTGTTTTGTGCAATTTTCTCAGTGTATGACATCCAGTCTCACTCCACATGCAATGACCTTATGTCGCCTTGGCAATCACTGAGTGCTGCAATTTTGTATACATGGGAGTAATGTCACATATGCAGTTGTGTCATATTCCAAATATATCTGTTAATTTCCAGCCAGGATAAGAAGACACTTGGGATGCAACTTTGTTTTCAGTCTCAAAGAAATGTGGACTTAGCAGATGGTGATACAATGTGCAGGGGAAAAGAGGTACAGCATGTATGGTACCTTCCAATGTACATGATATATACTAGCATACTGTAGATACATAAAAAACACAATAATAAATACATTTAAATAATAGATACTATGTAGCATTTTGGGCTTGTTCAATTCTCATCAGACACTCAGTGCCTCTATTGCAGATTTCCCCAAAAGAGTGAATAAAAAAACCATGAAGGACTTTTTTATACCCTAAAAAATTGTAAATTGAATGGATGGGGTCAATTCGGCTCCATTCAGTTCAGCTAAGTGACAAATTCAGCACTTCCGTTATCTTTGTGATTCTGCTTCTCTAATAGAGCATAGAGTATAAACATGGCCTAAGCAGTCATATTGTAACTCACAAGCAGAGTCATGCTAATCAGTATATAATTTATATTATATACTGTATAATATCTATATACAGTATATCTGGATTTAATGCTAATAGTATCATTTAACTATGTGTAAATAATCAAGTGATTTATAAAAGATAAAAACAATAAATAGTAAACATGGAAAAAATGTTAAATCTTCATATATAATTCATTTAGACAACCCATTTTGTTACAAGGCTCCCCTAAATAGGATGATCACCAACTTCTCTGCTATTAAGACTCGCCATCTTTGAGGAAATGTGGCAGCAACTGTCCAATTCTCCTGAAATAATACAGTACTTGATGTGGTGTCCATTTAAATCAATGGGCTGTCCATGTAGTACAGGGATCATGCAACCCATCATGCACACTTACTCCGTTGTTCTTGTAACTCCCATAGAAGTAAAAGAAGAATTTTGGGAGTTGTAGTTTCAGAACAGCTGGAGTGTCATAAGTTGCTGATCCTGGTGTAGTACATGGACATGATAGAGTCTCCACATGCTGTGATGCTCCTCGTAAGTGTTCTCCACTCTGGATAATAGTTAAGGCTTATTAGTGCAAAGTTCAGTTATAGCATATTTGACAGCAGATTTTCTAAATTGGTTAACCCCTTTGAAGTTCACAGTTTCACAAGCACAAAATTATGTGAGAAAGTGAACAATTCCATCTGTGCATTCCCAGGTGTATTTGCTTGGGTTTCTCACATAATTTTCAAGTTCAAGAGATTAACATTTTTAGCTGCTATTTTTTTCAAGTCTCTGGAGTCTAATGCTTGTATTAATGCCCTTAGAGGCCGGTGGTGAACCCTATGACACTCTGAGGTCTCCTAGAACTCATATTTTTTCTTCTCTTGTCTTTCTCTCTTTTTTTTAATTTAAATTCTCTCCACCCCCCCATCCCCCCTTTATACTGCTGGTGGTACTGGGAATCTCTCTATAAAACACTTATGAACTGTAGAAGATCTGTAACACGTTGTTATTAAAAAATGCTGGCTCAGGCACAGAAAAGAAAAAAAAAAGGTCTCTGTGCAGGCAGTACAAGACATGATTAGCTCCAGCAGCTGCCCTTATTGTAGGACATACAGTCCCGGCACACTAACCGCTCCTATGCTCTCTCTACTGACTTTCTCACTAATAATTCAATCTACCTAACTAAATATATCCCTACATTATCCCTGCAAGACCCTGAGATGGCTGGCAAACACATCATCCCACATCACTGGCTGAGCTCACAATGATGTCTGTGCTTCACGGCTGGCAAACTTCTGTATAGACCAGCCAATATCCTGCCTCCTGATTGGCTGTCAGGCTGCCTGCAAAGCATTGTGGGTCCCCTCCCAGAGTCATGTAATCCTCTGTCTTCATCCTCCCTGCCCTGTTTCCCTCACTAGTGTACTGAATTTTAAAAGTAAAATGATGAGCACCATTTTGTGTGACTCGTCCGAAGTGCAGACATGCTATTATTATTGTGACCACTACAGTGCATTTGGAAAGTCTTTAGACCCACCCTCTCACTTTTTCACATTTTATATTGTGGCCTTTTGCACTCAATACCCACTAATGACAAAGTGAAAACAGAATGTTCAAAATCTTTGATTATTTATTGAAAAGGAAAGACTAAAATCTTTAACTGATATAATTATTCAGACCCTTTACTCAGGACTTAGTTTAAGCACATTTGGCAGTGATTAGAGCCTCCAGTCTTCTTGGGTATGAAACCAAAAGGTTTGCACACCTGGATTTGGGGATGTTCTGCTATTCTTCTCTGCATACCCTATCAAGCTCTGTCAGGTAGGATGAGGACCATCGGTGGACAGCCATTTTCGGGTCTCTCTAGAGTTGTTTGGTTGGGTTCAAATCAGGGCTCTTGCTGAGCCAATCAAAGACATTTAAAAAATTGTTCCAAAGCCACTCATGTGTTGTCTTGGCTGTGTGATTAGGGCCATTGTCTTGTTAGAAGGTGACCCTTTGACCCAGGCTGAGGTCCAGAGCACTCTGGATCAGGTTTTCATTCAGAATATCTCTGTACTTTGCTTTCCCTCCACCCTGTACTTTCTGCTTTCCCTCCACCCTGACCAGTTTCCCTGTCCCAGCCACTAAAAAAAAATCTAAAGAAACCACCCCCACGGCATGATGATGCCACCACCATGCTTCAATGTAGGGATGGTATTGGGCAGGTGATGAGCAGTGCCTGGTTTCCTCCATACATGACACTTAGAATTGAGGCCAAAAAGTTCCATCTTGGTTTCATCAAACCAGAAAATATTGCAAACTCAATCATGGCATAACCCCTTTAATAAATTTTGGTATACACTTGATACACTTTTATATATTATTACTTGCAGAGCCAATACTAATTATTGACTTTAATGCACAAACCCACACTCGTATATTATCGCCTCATCGCCTCTGGAGACTAAACTTTTTTTTCTTCAGACAGGGGGATTGCCTTTTGAGGGTATTTTTTTGTAATTCTTTGTTTATTTAAAACTCTTAAATACATACTTGACAGTACAGTTCAGTACTCTGAATCAGATCATGCATAGAAACACTGTCAGATAATAATAATAAAGGGATAATACAAACATAATCCATAAGCAAAACACGAGTATTGGTACACAGAGTTGTATTGGGGATTGCTGAAAGAAGCAAAAGAAAAGAGAAAAAACAGTAAGGGAATGAAAAATAAATAAATAAAAAGAGTGAAAGTTGAGGCGTATGTTTTTCAGGATACTAAGGATCAAGGGGGTCAAAACATATGCTGGAAAGTGTGTGTGTGTGGGGTGGGGGGAAGAACAGAGGCAATTAGGAGGGGGAACGACAGGGAGAGGGAGGGGGGCTAAATCTTTATATCAAAAATCTAGTCAAACAACTCATGAGGCACCTGAGGGTAGGGCACCAGAAGTCACCCAGTCCGAAAATGTGGGTGAAACGCGGAACTGATTCCAAGGATCCCTGACCTGAAAAATGGCCAAAGAAGCTTTGCGATCCGCAGCACCCAATTCGTCTATATGCACCAGGGAGTCAAGAGCTGCGGCCCAGTGAGACCTTCCCAAGCTCTCAGTTGATCTCCACTTACGGGGAATTATTTGTTTCACAGCTAGTACAAACAGACGAGAAGCATCTGAGTTAAAAGGGTTTTCCAAGACTTTTAGACTGATGACTGTGCAGTACCACCAGATATGACATAAAACAACAAACTTCCGTATCACAGCACCGGAGTCTATCAAGAGTGCAGAGTCAATCAAGTGTTGTAGAAGTTCTGGAGTTTTATACCACCAGGAAAGGGTAAGGGTCTACCCATAACAGTCTGGGCACCTCATTGCCCAGGAGTTGCCTTTCCAGGTTAGTAGCCTGCAATGCTGGGGAATGACATGCCAATTGAAGACACCTGGCCAGGTGAATGATGTCATAATAAACTTTAAGGTTAGGGAATCCCAACCCCCTGAGCCATTTATAACAATCTATAATAAAGTCTGGGGCATCTGGACCACCAGATATATTTGGAGAACAGACTGTGAATGGACTTAAAGAAATTCAGAGGAATCCTAATTGGTACCATAGGCATCATGTAAAGAAGCTTAGGTAAGATATACGTTTTTAACATATTTACTCTTCCCATCAATGTTAGTTAAGGAATATCATGTGTGGTCAAAAGTGTTTTAGTTTCCGCTAACTATGGGAGATAATTATATTGGAATAGAAGTTTTGGCTCATTAGTTATCTGAATTGCCAAGTAAGTCATAGAGTTACCATTGAAAAAATGTGAAGATATCTAATATCTGGAAGGGGTGCTGTTACATTCAAATCTTCCGATTTTCCATAATTAATTTTGAAATCTGAAAGGGTACCAGATAATTAAAAAATTATGATACATTTCAGAAGAGCTGTTTTAGGATCAGCAAATCATCTGTAAAAGCCGCAGTAACATGAAGGACCTAGTCGCAGACCTACAATATATGGATCTTGTCTATTGTGTTGAATAAGGGTTTCCATTGTAAAAGAATGAAGAGAGGAGAAAGGGAGCAACCTTGGCGGGTGCCATAAATATGTCTGGATAATTGGAGAGGGTCCCATACATCCCGAAAGTTGAGAATACAGTGAAAGGTCTTTTGAAGGTATTTAATATGGAACATCCTTTTTCCATATCCTTGGTATGGACAATATGGAAATATTGGTCTTTGCATACTGTTTTGTTCAGTAATAGCATGGTAATATTAATTACAATACTATATTTAGTAGTGTTGGTAGTAGTCATGGAGTGGTGTCATCTAGGTTGGGCCCCACTCAGTTCTTGGGTGAGTTTTACCTATATTCCCCCCCGTTGAACCACTAGGTATGCTCTATGATGCCAGACAACCCCTTTAAACTGCACTGTTCATAATATAATGTGTCCATTGCTGTAAATCCTAAGCATTTAAAGAATATTAGAAGTCAACAAGGAGTTCCATGAAGACCCTATAATAGTACAGGGCAGAGGGCAACAGGTAGAATGCATTTATATAATTTGAATATTCTTTATAATTTATAGTAGGTGTCAGCACAGTAGGCAGGGAAAACACACTTACTCAGTAAGCCCTAACTTGCACCCAACCTGCTGTCCCTGCCTACTTGAAGAGCAAACCCTAAGCAGCAAGTCCATAACTGGTCGACCGTCCCTATGCTGGTAAGTGCAGGGAGTCAAACCAAGCACCCGCGGTAAAAACTGCAGGGACCCGTTTATACAGCTGGAACCCATAGCAGACCAACACACAGAAAAAGGTTGTGCAGGAAAAGGTCAAAGCTGGGAGGTCAATACGGTACCAAATCACAGAGCAGAGAGAGCCTAAGTCGAATGCAATAAAAACAATCCAAAATGCAAAATTGCAATTGGAGCACTGCAAGGAAAACCTGTAACTGGCAAGGGTCCCTGGATCAGAACCTGATAAGTCCATGATTCGGTGCTCCATTAGTCACAACACAGCACACAGGAATAGATCAGCTGAGCAATCAGCCCACTGCTAGTCTCCTCCAGCACACGCCCGCTGCAGGGAGAAACAGAGCATTGCATCTAGTTCCTAATGACGCTGTCACCGGGGGTGCGTGGCTTAGCAGTATGGCTCGCCGGGTGCAGTTGTGCTGAAGCTAGTGAGCAGACAGGTTAGATTGTGACAGTAGGGGGCTTATTATTTCTTACAATACACTGAACTGCTGCAAAACATCTTTTGAAGAGCAACTGATTGATTGATAGGAAAAGCCCTCATCTTTTTCATAAAGAAGGTCTACTGCATTATAATGTTTTGCAGCTTACTGACTGCAGATGCTGAAACTCTTTTTAAAATGAGAAGTACTTCTTGCCAGTCAATCAGAAGAAGGAACATTATACAAAAACAAACTATGACAGACTTCTGCATGAAGACTACGTAGCGCCTAAGCTGTGTCACTCCTCTCTGTACTGAAAAACAATGAGATGGTAGTACAAATATTAACAGATGTCAAAGGAACATTTCCATTGACATGTATTATTAATGGGATTATATGTTATACACGGTACACCTTAAACAAATTACAGTTTACTCTGCATTTCAGTTATACAGTCCATCTTCTCATCACTGGTGTATTACATATTCCTGGGCACTGATATTACATAAGGTAAATCAAATATTCTTATCACATATTTGTATATAAGTTTATCCTCTTACTGAAGATTTGTGGTAGGAGCAGAAATTATTGGTTCCGAAAAAAAGAGTGGAGCAGGATTCTTTCCCCAGGATTATTGCAACGTTTGATAAAGCACACAGACAGGTCCGGGATGTTTTACAGAGACACTGGCCCATTTTGAGGTATTATCCGGATATCCGACAGTCATTGGCTAAACGTCCATCGATCACTTATAGACGGAGTTCTAATGTACGTGATCACCTGGTACACAGCACATTTATACGTCCAAAAGCCACTACATGGCTAAATATGGAAGCTAAAGGCACATTTCCATGTGGATCCTGCCTCATGTGTGGCTTTGTGAAAAGGGGACAATTTTTCACTAGCTCGGTGACAGGCAAACGATATACCATCCGGTCGTTCATCAGGTGTACAACTATGGGCGTAGTGTATCTTATTACATGCCAGTGTGGGATCCAATACGTTGAAAAACAACAAGAGAGCTGAGAAGACGTATTGGTGAACACTTATTGGACATCAAGAACTCCAAAGACACCCCTGTGGCATGTCATATACGGGACTGCCAGGGTGGAGACTCTAGGGGCTTAGTGGTCCAAGGCATTGATACTGTCAAAAAATCACCACGGGGAGAGGATATCGATCCCCCCCTGTTACGGAAAGAGGCAAGGTGGATCTTTGACCTCCAGACGATCCGACCCAAAGGCTTAAATGAAAGTATTTAATATGCCTGTTTTATCTAATCTGTCAGATGTATACTGTCTTTTGTGTTGGTCATTATCTGGATATGTATCAATTCCACCACTTAGCCCTACTACTACAACGACCTGTCACTGATGGCCAATTAACATACATGGTTTTTCTCTGTGCTTTATGCTATGTTGGTACGCTGTTGAACTGTATATTGTCATCTGACATTTGAGATGTTCACATAGTCCTGCCAGTTTGTCACTCTTAGGCCTCTTTCACACGGGCGTCATGTTTGACGCCGGGATAAGAGGCGGGTGCGTTGCTGGAATATGTGCGATTTTCCTGCGTGGGTGCAAACGTTTGTAATGCGTTTTACACGCGCGTGAGAAAAATCACCATATTTGGTACCCAACCGAAGCCGGACTTCATAACTGAAGTCCGGTTTCGGGTCTTCTGGAGAATTTATTATTTTCCCTTATAACATGGTTATAAGGGGAAATAATAGCATTCTTAATAAATAATGCATAGTAAAATGAAGTGGAAGGGGTTAAAAATAATAAAAGTTAACTTACCTTAGCCACTTGATCGCGTAGTTGCGATCTGTCCTCTCTTTCCCTTCATCAGCTAAGAAGTAAAGGACCTGTGATGACGTCACATCACATGGTCCAATCACATGGTCCATCTTACCATGGTGATGGACCATGTGATGTGACGTCATCACAGGTCCTTTAGTTCTTAGCTGATGAAGGGAAAGAGAGGACAGATCACAACTATGCGATCAAGTGGCTAAGGTAAGTTAACTTTTATTATTTTTAACCCCTTCCACTTCATTTTACTATGCATTCTTTATTAAGAATGCTATTATTTCCCCTTATAACCATGTTATAAGGGAAAATAATAGATTTGGTCCCGTTGCTAAGCAACCATGCGGGAAAATCGCATTGCATCCGCACTTGCTTGCGATTCTCCCGCAGCCCCATTCACTTCTATAGGGCCTGCGTTGCGTGAAAAAACGCACAATATAGAGCATGCTGCGATTTTTACGCAACGCAGAAGTGATGCGTGAAAATCACCGCTCATGTGTATAGCCCCATAGAAATGAATGGGTCCGGATTCAATGCGGGTGCAATGCGTCCTCCTCACGCATTGCACCCGCGCGGAAAACTCGCTCGTGTGAAAGGGGCCCTAATGGTCTCCTTTTATGGACTCTGCGGTATGTGAAAACTACCGCAGTTATCTTTCCCTATGTGGTTTGATGACTCTGCAGTGACAATAGTTAAGTCAAATACATAATACCTATACACGGTCTATGACACATTTTTCCTTGGTGTCCCAGAAGCTATCTGATCAGATCTTTAGTTTCGCCGCAAATTATGTCCCAAAATACTATATTGCACGTTAGGTGCGCTGCTCCAGACAAGAGAGATGAATAGATCGGGGGGCGGTTGGCACGTCGGATGAATGACATTCACCGGCAATATGTTCCACCCTCCCCATCAGGAGACACGCCTGGGAGGTGTGGTTTAAGGCTTAAGTACTCGGCGTGTGAGCGGCCGCGCACGGCCATCATAGCGCCGGACGCCATGCATGCAAAAGGTGCTTGGCAAATCTGTTGCTAACACTATATACAAATATTAATGCTCCTGAGGATTCAGGCCCTGTTGAAACATGTGGCTGTATAGTCAACACATGTATACAGTGTGCGTAGTAAGAGTGTGATTGCAGTGCTTGTCAGCGTGTATTTGAGCTGACAGACAGTCAGCGCGCGATCGCATGCTCGTTAGCGGCGTGTGAGCGGCACTGTGTCTATTACCTAACAGTGCATGTTCACGCCGTGTGTTAGCTGGTTGATACTCAGGTTATTTGATAGTGGGGCTATCGATAGTGAGGTACAACAGCGCATTAGCCTCTGCTGCTTCAGAGTATAATACCCACTAGTGGCTTACTGTATGTGCTGGCTATAAAGATAGCCGCAACTTGGCCACTACTTGAGACATTTTTTCAATCGGATTCCTCATATATGGATGGTTATTTATTAAAGCCCTCTCCATTGTTTAGTTTCCGAATTACCGGATGTACAATGTATTAGGCTTTTTTAACCCCAAATAATTTTGAATAAAGTGAATTTTATGTTAAGCGTCTTTTCAGGTAGTTAATTGCTCATTCTAAATTGGACGTTCTAATTTATATCCTTACTGTGTAGCTACTTACTACGTAGGAGCAGAAATGAATGAATTTCTCCATTACAAAACACAATTAAAATGAATAATACAACTGAGGTATCTTCATTCTCAGTTATATTTTCTACTACATACAGTTCAGAATTTTCTGATACCTGTAGACTTATACATACTGTACATACATATGCTACACCAGGATCCCCAATTTTTCATGGTTTTGACATCTGACTATAAATGTGTGGCCAAATCGTGTACCAGGGTTATTTCAGTCACATAGTAGTGTCAAAACCTTGGTTATCACAAAAAGACGCATACAAGTGTCGCCGCCCAAAATGTATTTGTTGTGGTGTTGTTCAGACCCTCAAAGTTTTTTCTTCTTGCACAACATCACAACAAGTAACAATTTGCTAATTGTAATTCTAGCCATGTAGTCTATTTAGTAACGTGTGGCATGTCGTGTCCAATATGTGGGCTGCACTACTTGCACATTAAAGACCAGAATAAGGCACCATATTTCTGATATCCCAAAACAGAATTCAGGCTGCTCTAAAAATATCGCAGTTTTTTTTTTTTACATGGTCACAACAAAAGTATTTCTTCTATGCAAATACAGGTTAGGCCTCTTTCACACTAACGTTGTGAGGATCCGGCGTGCACTTCCGTCGCCGGACATGCCCGCCGGATCCATCACAACGCAACACACCTGAAAGCATTTGAAGACTGATCAGTCTTCAAAATGCTTTCAGTTTACTATGGCAGCCAGGACGCTACTAAAGTCCTGGCTACCATGGAAAAGTAGTGGGGAGCAGTGGAGAAGCTACTTACCATCCGTGCGCCTCCATGCGATTTAGGGGCGCTGTAACGTCATTGTGGAGCGCCCCGGGAGCCGCACGGACAGTAAGTAGCTTCTCCCCTGGCTCCCCACTACACTTTTCCATGGCAGCCGGGACTTTAGTAGCGTCCTGGCTGCCATGGCTACCATTCAGAAAGCTAAACGTCGGATCCGACAATGCGCCGAAAGAACGTTTAGCTTAAAGTCGGATCTGGATTAATGCTTTTCAATGGGCATTCATTCCGGATCCGTCCTTGCGGCATGCCTTCAGTTTTTTGGGCCGGAGAAAAATCCGCAGCATGCTGCGAATTTTTTAACGGCAAAAAAACTTTTGAATACTGAACTGAAGACATCCTGATGCATCCTGGATATGCATTAGGATAATCCTGATCAGTATCTTTCCGTCTTAGAGCCCCGAGGACGGAACTCTAGGACGGAAAAGAACAACGCAAGTGTGAAAGAGGCTTTATTGAGAAGGTTTTGCGCTTGATAAGGGGTGGAGGTTACCCAAAAAAATTATTTAAAATACAAAAACGGTAATTCAGTATTTGTACTGAGAACTTGTGTTCCATTCGGTCTAAATAAAAAAATCTGATCTTGTGTTATATTACTAATTAAAATATGGTCTTCCGAGACATTGCATGCATGTGTCTATCTACTTTGTACTATATATCTTCAGATTCAGATTTTTTTTATATGTCAAGTGCATCTGTATGTTTTTTTTATTATAATCAGGTGCAATTGCACTTCCCCTGATTATGGCGGGGATGTTTTCACGTTTTCTCAGAGGTAACATGCGATTGGTTTAAATACCTGATTATTTGTATGTATCATATGCTATGACTAAGGGTACTTTCACACTAGCGTTGTTCGGATCCGGCAGGCAGTTCTGGCAACGGAACTGCCTGCCGGATGCAGCAAACCGTATGCAAACGGAAAGCTGTTTTTTCCGAATCCGTTAGACTTATTCATGGAAATACCGGATTGTATAATCCGGAATAATGGATCCGGTATTTAATTTTATCTCAAAGCTTGAAAGAACTGCGCATGCGCAGACGGAAAAACAGATCCAGCGATGCGGCAATTTCCGGAATTTTGGCTGGACAAAATACCGCAGCAATACCATACAAGGGACGGAACGGAAGACATCCTGATGCATACTAAACGGATGGCTTTCCATTTAGAATGCATTGGGACAAAATTGAAGTGTTTTTTTTTTCCGGTATTGAGACCCTTTACCGGATTTTTTCTGGTGCTTGCATGAAAATGTCTTTCGCATACGCAAACATCTGTACATATAGGGTGTGTAAGCATTTAGGGGAAACTGCACACGTTGATTATGTGGGGATTTTCGTACTGAAAAACTGCAGTGTAATACAGTACCAGCAAAGTGAACAAGATTGGACCAATTTTTAAATGTGGAAATTGACCTCCAGTAAGGATTGTAACATCTGCTGCACGTCACTTGATTCTGCTCCATATATAGTGTGGTTTTCCCTGTACGCTCCAATGCGGTTGTTTACATAAACACCAAAGATCCATAACAAAAACCACACACAAAATGTACCAAAACCACAATAAACGTTTATGCAGTTTTGGATTTGCGGATTTCATGCACATTTTCTGCATACAAATCTGCACCGTGTACAGGTAGCCTTAGGCCCTGATTAATCAAAATAGCGGAAAACCGGCTAAAACATAGCGGAATGACAGATTTCCTCCTTAGTTTTAATGAAATTTAGGTGGAGGATGTCCTCTCGTCACAGTCCTGGAGATAAATGTTGTGCTTATTGTGAATTACAGCCTGTATTATAGCCCAGAGCTGCATTCACAATTCTTTATGCTTCAGAGCTCATCATCTGCTGCTGGTTCAGTGTCTACTCGGATCTTGCTTTTGGTGATTTGCATTCTTGGAAATGCTGTCTTCACACCAGGCACAGCAATGTAATTTGATTTAGGAAATACTACAAGTGCCCATCCATCCCTAATAACTGCTGGTCAACTGCTGTTTCTCCTGACTCTCATACACATGCCTCTGTTCAACCAAGGATGCATGTGTGCTACATGGGAGAGGGGAATTAACCACTGGCACAACCCTCTGGAGGTAGTTTATCTACTGTGAGAACAAAGGGTTTTTCATGATGACATCCAACATGTCCATTCCTTTCCTTATTGAAATCTATCTGTCATTGTGGGAAATCAGCATGACCCCATATGCATAAGATAGTCAGCCAGTCATGCTGAAATCGGTGGGTTCAGCCAGCTTTGCTCTTGTGTATAACTCTCTCACTGCATTCATCGCAGTCAGTACATCTGTGAATGCTGTACGGGACTGTTATATAGGACAAGAGCAATTTACAAAGTACTGAATTTGTATGTAGAATATAGGAACTCCAACAGTTCATATAGTTAGTGTTAAAATTTGGCTCTGAGACACTGATCTCAAGAAATGCAGTCACGTTATTCATTTTGAAGTGCTCCCCGTGGATTAGATTTCCTAGTATGTCTTGTATTGACAGTGAGCTCCAAAGACAGATCTGTATTTATCCTGTACATACTGTAAGTGATGAAGAATAAAAATCTGAACAGCCAAATGTTCTTAATGATGCACAATCTATGTCTCTTAGGAATGTTTTTTGAACATAAGTTTCCCTTTATTTACGTCATTGACTGTGATAGGTTGTAAGGAGAGCTCATGGTGAATATAGAAAGTAGGGTTGTTTCGGGTATCGAACTTTCGATACCCAATCGATACTTTTCTCTGGTATCGAGCTCGATACCAGGATAAATATTTTATCGATACTGGGCTGTGTTACTGCACAGCCCAGTATCAGAGAATGTGGCTGCGCCGCTCTCAGCGCGGCCATGTTCTCCTCGGCAGCACAGGGAGAAGGAGGCGGTCTCTCCCGCCCCCTGTGCTGCCGCTGCAACCAATAGAGGGAGAGGGGCGGAGCTGGGGGGCAGGAGCACTGGCCAGCAATGCCTAGTACCGTTTCATATATAAATGCAGGCAGAAGACACACGCTGCCGGCACCTGCCTGTGACAGAACGCTGCGATCCGCAGCAATTAACCCCTCAGGTGCCGCACCTGAGGCGTTAATTGCCTCTGATCGCAGTGCTGGGTCACAGGCAGGTGCCAGCAGCGTGTGTCTTCTGCCTGCATTTATATATGAAACGGTACTAGGCATTGCTGGCCAGTGCTCCCGCCCCTCCGTCCCTGTATTAAAACATTGGTGGCCAGTGTGGCCCCCTGTCCCCCCTTCCTCCCTCCCTCCCCCAGTAAAAAAAAAACATTGGTGGCAGTGGCCACAGGGTCCCCTCACCTCCTCCTCATTGGTGGCAGTGATCGGAGCCCCAGCAGTGTAATGCTGGGGCTCCGATCGGTTACCATGGTAACCAGGACGCTTCTGAAGTCCTGGCTGCCATAGTCTGCTCCCTGCTGCTGTGTGCACTGAGCACAGGGTAGCAGGGAGAGGGTGAGATCCTATTCACCCTGATAGAGATCTATTAGGGTGAATAGGATGAAAATGATTCCAGGTTCTAGCCCCTAAGGGGGAAATAGTTAATAAATAAACTGTAAAAAAAAAAAAAGTTTCCCAATTTTACATATAAAATATTAACAATAAATAAAATATTACATATCGCCGCGTCTCAAAAGTCCAAACTATTAAAAAATCCACTTTTATGCGGTGAACGCCGTAAAAAAAAAATGCACGATTCGCCATTTTCTTTTAGTGGCCGTAAAAAAGTAGGATAGGACTGTTGTATTATGAGCCGGCGGTTCCATAAAATGTGGAATGCACGCAGATTTTTTTGGCTTTTTTTTTTTCTCGCGTGGTATCGAATGGTATCGAGTATCGCAATACTTTTTTATGGTATCGATACCGAATCAAAATTTTGGTACCGAAACAACTCTAATAGAAAGTAAGAACACAAAGAAGACACCGAAAAATAGTACGCAGACTGCTGTCAGAGGGTAGGAGTATCTGCCAGTTCTAATTTACCAAGGAAGCAGGAGGTTTTTGTAGTACTTTATGCAGAATGAATTTGGTTATTTTAAGATGTTCCTATTAGAGTAAATATTTCAAAACAATCTGACAATCAGAATTTCTGAAGTAACAAAACCAATAAATGAACAAATGATAAATGAGCTCAGATGCTCTTCTTCCACATTCGATGCAGCGAATGCAGTAGCAGAAGCAAAGCCTCTGTGTTTGCGCGACTACTTGGAGGAGCTGCACAGGCATGAGATTGTCAGCACAAGGTATCCAGCCCTGTCTATCAACAGACAGGTGGGCACTTCTTCCCAGGTGAAGAACTCTTGCCAATGAGATGAATCGATTCATTAGAATCAGGGAGGTGGGAGGGGGTTACTGTTTCTCACGGATACCCTGTACTGTACTGAGGATGATGGGCAAGAACCTAGAAACAGCATCGGTGTACAAATGGGTGTCTCGTTAGCTGGTATGATCAAATTTAAATACGCTATATGGACAAAGGTCATGAGTCGTGACTTTTATGCACTATGCACTAGGATTGTCACGATACCAATATTTTGATTCGATCTCGATACCATAAAGAAGTATTGCGATACTCAATAAAATACGAAAAAAATAAAACACCAAAAAAGCAGCGTGCATTTCACATTTTATGGAACGTCCGGACCATAATAGAACAGTCCTATCCTATTTTTTGGGGGGAACAAGGTGACTAAAAAACTGAAAATTGTTCACCGCATAGGGGATATTTTTTTATATTTTAACAGTTTGACTTTTTTTAAATTGTGTTTATATTTTTATATGTAAAATTGGGAAAGGGATTCACCAGTTAAAAGTAGTTACCGTATTTTTCGCCATATAAGACGCACTTTTTTTCCCCCAAAAGTGGGGGGAAAATGGCAGTGCGTCTTATATGGCGAATGCTACCATTTTCCTATAGTTAAAGCTGATACATCGCACAGCATGCGATGTATCAGCATGGAAGGAGGAGGGCGGAGCCTGGCAACCTGTGGCGGGCGGCCCGCCCCGCTAACAGCGTGAATGGTTTCATAACATTTTAATCTTTAGTCATGTCCCCTTATTCCCTATAATGCCAGTACAGTAGCGCTCTGCTAACCTGCTATACAGATCCTCTAGCAGGCAGAGCGGTGCGGCGTGACAGGCTGGTGTGTAACGTCCTCACTGGCGTCATCTGCCTGCTCCTTTCACTTTATGAATGAAGCAGGAGGAGCAGGCAGATGACGTCAGTGAGGACATTACACAGCAGCCTGCCGCCGCACCGCTCTGCCTGCTAGAGGATCTGTATAGCAGGTTAGCAGAGCGCTACTGTACTGGCATTATAGGGAATAAGAGGACATGATTAAAGATTATAAGTGTTATCAAAGCAGTCAAGCTGTTAGCGGCGGGCCGCCCGCCATATGTGCCAGGCTCCGCCCCTAAGCAGTCACTATGGGCCAGATCTGTGGATAGCACTTTGATGGGGGCATTTATAAATGACACTGTAATTGGGGTGATCTGTGGATGACACATATAGCATAAGATGCTATATATGTGTCATCCACAGATCAATCCAATACAGTGTCATTCATAAATGCCCCCATCTAGTGCTATCCACAGATCCCCATCACAGTGCTATCCACAGATCCCCCATCACAGTGCCATCCACAGATCCCCCATCACAGTGTCATCCACAGATCCCCCCATAACAGTGCCATCCACATCTCCCCCACATAACAGTGCCATCCACAGATCCCCCCCATAATACTGTCATGCACAGACCACCATTACTTCAAAAGCACACCTTTTGGTTAAAAATATTTTTTTTCTTATTTTTCTCCTCAAAAACCCAGGTGCGTCTTATAGGCCGGTGCGTCTTATAGGGCGAAAAATACGGTACCTCCTTTAAATACTTGGGAGTCATGATTACTAAACATCACTCTCAGGCAATATCTCTTAATCTGCGCAAAGTTCAGGACCAAGTTGGACTTAAATTTAGAAATTGGAAACCACTGCCTCTCTCTGTAGCTGGGCGAATAAATTTGGTCAAAATGATCATTCTCCCAAAGATACTATATATGGTGCAACATTCTGAGGTTCTGATCCCTAAATCATTATTCAATGAACTAGACTCTGCAACCAGAAAATTTATATGGGGTAGATCGAGGGCCAAGGTCAGTCTGAGTGTTCTGAAACGCCCCAAAACTGAGGGGGGAATGGCACTGCCGGACTATTTTCTATATTACCTAGCAGGTCAACTTAGACTAATCTCTTCCTGGTATGTCAGAGAGCAATACCCACTATCTGAAGATCTCTTGAGGAAATACCTAAACTGTAACACTCTATGGGCGGTACTTGAGGGACAAACTAGACCTCAACCTGCTCTTCTACCGATACATAGGTTAGCCCAGAGGGTGTGGAAAGAAGCTAAGACAGTGACTAAGTTTACGGATGTAGTTTCAGACATTTCACTGTGGGAGACCCAGATTATTCCATCTACTCGAAATGTGATGGGGACGGATCAATGGAAGGCAGCTGGAATACAGACATTGGGGGACATGTGTGAACGGGGAGTGGTAGCAACGTTTGATTACCTGACCCAAAAATTTGATGTTCCATGCACCCACTTCTTCTCTTATCTACAGCTCAGAACAGCAATTCAAGCTAAGTTCCCGCATAATGATACCAAAATCTCTAGTTATCCGCTCATAGGGATTGTTAAGACACAAGGACCCAGAGGATTAGTTTCATCCATATACTATCACTTACTTCAGGCAAGAATTAAACTAGACCCATTACCACTCTGAGAAATGGAAAGCAAAAATTCCAACACTGTCAGACGAAGATGTAGTAGATTTATTAGAATCACCTATACATGTGTCACCGGCCATAAATAATAGACTGACACAACTGTACATTGTTCACCAATCATATCTGACGCCAATCAGACTATTTAAGATGGGCAGAGTGGCGTCCACGGCGTGCCCGAGTTGCGGAGATTTGGGGGCTGACTTTTGGCACATGATATGGAGCTGCAGTCCTATTGCCAAATTCTGGAAGGAGACTACAGGTCTTCTGTCCTCTCTCTTGCCGAGTCGGGTACCCTGTACTCCTGAGGTTTGTCTCCTGGGTATAAAACTGGAGGACTACTGGGACCATCACACGACAATCTTCATAAGGGAATCTTTGTTCTTGGCACGCAAATGTATTGCCTTGAGATGGTACAGCCCGAACACACCCACTCTATCTATGTGGAAATCACAAATAAACCAGATTTTACCATACATAGCTTTGGTGTACAAACATCGTAATAAACCGCAAATATTTGATAAAGTATGGGGGCTTTGGTGCGAATCAGCTCTAACAATGTACTCAGTTTCGCGATTGCGACAAGCCGTGCCAACAGCTACGGGCCAGACAACTTAAATTAGGTTCAGCTTTGTCTCTTTCTATCTCTATTTGATGGGCCTACACTTACATCTTCAATGGAAATCAATAAACATGATATGACACGGTAAAATAAGTGGATAACAACATCTCGGTTACTTTTACATGAATGTATAATTGTCATTACATTTGTACTGGATATCTATATTTTTGACGTAGGTAATTGGAATTAAGCATTGATATCTATATGTTGTACTACAGTTGTATTGTATTCTTAATATGTCATTGCAGCTTTGATTCTGTCAATAAAACAGTTTAAAAAAATTTTTTGGGAAAGCGGGTGATTTAAACTTAATATTTTGGTGTAGTTTTTTTTAAACTTTTTTTTTTTTTACTTTAGCCACCTTAGGGGCTAGAACCCTTGTCCTATTCACCCTAATAGAGCTCTAGTAGGGTGAATAGGACTTTACACTGTCCCATTATAATACTGAGTAGGAGGAAGTGGCTGTGGCCACGGCACCACCAATAAATATAATTGACCCCTAGATACAAATGTATGCTCGGTCGCGTGCTGGCCTCAATGACAGGCCACGGCGATCAGCGTTAATTAACCCCTCGGGTGTGCCCTGTCATTGAGGCCAGGTGCCAGGTATGTGATACGGCTGGCATCCGAGCTTACATTTGTGCACTGTGCTGCTCAGGAGAACATGGCGTGCGCTGGCATGCCTAGTATCGGAAAATAGTAAATCCCGGTATTGTATCGATCAGGGTCTTAAAGTATTGATTGGGTATTGAAAATTCAATACCCGGGACAACCCTACTATGCACTTCAGCACTCAGTGACCGAGCTCTGTAACTTTATCTGGTCTGCCACTTTATGGCTGAGTTGTTGTGGTTCCTTCCACTTTACAATAACCTCACTCACAGATGATTGTGGAGTGAGAAATTTCATAAACTGACTTGTTGCAGCATCCTATTACAGGACTGGAATTCAGTGAACCATTTAGAAAGGTGCTAGGTGCTGGATTTTATACACCTGAGGCAATGGGAATAAAACATCTGAATTCAATAATTAAAGGCCTTGGGCATTTCTAGTTATTGTTGACCAATGTGTTGGTGAGATGATTATATGGCAATATAATATAACCTTTGTTGATATTCTGCACCATTCTTTATACTTAATAAGGTATACCCCCTTGTTAGCGAAGTCTTTTGTGCTGTCCACACAGAGGTCCTGTCCATAAAATGGCCGCTGATGGAGGGTCATGTGACCAGGCAAATCATCTCCATGTGATGTCTCCTTCATTCTAACACACTGCACTAAACTACCAACAGAACAAGTGCAGACGGCAGGTCCCGTGTATCTGAATGGAGGAGACATCACATGGAGGGGATTTGCCTGTTTGTATAGCACAAAAAACTAGGAGACATACCTTCTAAAGTTTAGAAAATGGTGCAGAATATCAACAAAGGCTATATTATATTGCTATATATTCATCTCACCAACACATTGGTCAACAATAACCAGAAAGTGGCCAACCCCTTTAACCGCTTGCCGACCGCTGAACGCACGGATGCGTCCAGGCGGCGGCAAGTTTGTTCCTCCTGGACGCATCCGTGCGTCATCTCGCGAGAGGCGAGATCTGCGCGGCTCTGCAGTTATACTACAGCCTGCCAGCGATGATCAATCACTGGCAGGCTGTAAATGTAAAATAAATTAGATCAAAGAGCTATATCAGACGCTGTTTTGTGAACAGCGTCTGATATAGCTGCTACCTGGTCCTCTGGTGGTCCCATTTACTGGGATCGACCACCAGAGGACCAGGTAACTCTGTAAAGTTGCACCAAACACTACACTAACCCCCACCCACTTTATAACCACTATTAACCCCTGATCACCCCATATAGACTCCCTGATCACCCCCTGTCACTGATCACCCCCCTGTAAGGCTCTATTCACATGTCCATATGTGTTTTGCGGATCCACAGATCCGTGCCACGGATCCGCAAAACACGGACACCGTCAATGTGCTTTCCGCATTTTCCAGATCCGCACATTGCCAGAACTATATAGAAAATGCTTTTCTTGTCCGCAGTGCGGACAAGAAAAGGGCATATTCTATATTTTTGCGAACGGAAATGCAGACCCGTAAGTGCGGATCCGCAATTCCGGATCCAGCGGGACAAAGTCTGTCCCCATAGAAATGAATGGGTCCGCAATTCCGTTCCGCAAACAGAATTTCAGACCTGTGAATGGGGCATAAGGGTCCCTTATCACCGCCAGTTAGTTAGCTACTTGTTAGGTAGTTAGCGCCCAGCCCACCGCAGTCACTGATTTTGGCAGAGATTTTTCATCCACATTGATCGATGCGAATGAAAAAATCTGTGCCGTTCATTTTTTTCTTTTTCAGCCCAGAGGCTGAACGGAAAAAAATCTCATTACCCGTATGCTCAATATAAGGAGAATCGCAGAAACTCCTAATGCTGGCCATACGTGTAATGATTGCGGAGAACCCTCAAATGCCAGGGCAGTACAAAAACCTCACATGTGACCCCATTTTAGAAAGAAGACACCCCAAGGTATTCCGTGAGGGTATGGTGAGTTCATGTAAAATTGTATTTTTGTCACAAGTTAGTGGAATATGAGACTTTGTAAAAAAAAAAATATATATCAATTTCCGCTAACTTGTGCCAAAAATTTTTTTCTGTGAACTCGCCATGCCCCTCACAGAATACCTTGGGGTGTCTTCTTTCAAAATGAGGTCACATGTAGGTATTTATACTGCCCTGGCATTTTAGGGGCCCTAAAGCGTGAGAATCCAAATGCGTAAAAATGCCCTGTGAAATCCTAAAGGTACTCATTGGTTTTAGGGCCCCTTTGCGCATCTTGGCTGCAAAAAGTGTCACACATGTGGTATCGCCGTACTCAGGAGAAGTAGGGCAATAAGTTTTGAGGTGTATTTTTATATATACCCATACTTTGTGTGAGAAATATCGCTGTAAACGACAACTTTTTAAATTTTTTATACAAAGTTGTCAGTTTACAGAGATATTTCTCTCACCTAACATGGGTATATGTAAAAATACACCCCAAAACACATTTCCCTACTTCTCCTGAGTACAGCAATACCACATGAGTGACACTTTTTGCAGCCTGAGTGCAAAGGGGCCCAAATTCCAACGAGTACCTTTAGCTTTACATGGCTGCTCACAATTTAGCCCCGCCCAAAATGCCAGAACAGTAAACACACCCTACAAATGACCCCATTTCGGAAAGTAGACACCCCAAGGTATTCACTGAGGGCATAGTGAGTCCGTGGGAGATTTAATTTTTTTTGCCAGAAGTTAGCAGAAATGGAAACTTTATTATTTTTATTTTTTCCTCAGAAAGTGTCATTTTCCGCTAACTTGTGAAAAAAATGAAATGATACATGAACTCACCATGCCCCTCCGCGAATACTTTGGGGTGTCTTCTTTCTAAAATGGTGTCATTTGGGGGTATTTATACTATCCTGACATTCTAGCACCTGAAGAAACATGACAGGTGCTCAGAAAGTCAGAGCTGCTTCAAAATGCCGAAATTCACTTTTTGCACCATAGTTTGTAAACGCTATAACTTTTACCCAAACCAATAAATATACACTTATTGGATTTTTTTTTATCAAAGACATGTAGAACAATAAATTTTGCGAAAAATTTATATAGAAATGTAGTTTTTTTAAAAAAAAATTACAACAGAAAGTTAAAAATGTCATTTTTTTGCAAAAATTTCGGTAATTTTTGATTAATAGCAAAAAAAGTAAAAATGTCAGCAACAATGAAATACCACCAAATGAAAGCTCTATTAGTGAGAAGAAAAGGAGGCAAAATTCATTTGGGTGGTAAGTTGCATGACGGAGCAATAAACGGTGAAAGTAGTGTAGTGCGGAATTGTAAAAAGTGGCCTCGTCATTAAGGGTGTTTAAGCTAGGGGGGCTGAAGTGGTTAAGATGTGTGTCCCAATACTTATGTCCAAATGATGTATCTTGAAATCTATGACTCTTTCGCCATGAACAATCACCGTTCCAGTAGAAAATAAAGTTAAAGTGCCTGTTAAAATGTGGTAAACCACCTCATGAATGAGATTGAAATATAGCAGTAGTTGTAGTTTCATATATAGGACAGGGATACAACATTCCCAGCGTAATATGACTGATTACAATATTTTTGGCTTTTTTTTCATGAGACAGAGGCAATTTTGCTCATAAAGGGTCGAACTAGTGGGAGCTTGGAGCTCCCCTATATAGCCCTTAGAATCATAGTTTGAAGGACTACATACTATAACTGGCATCCATCTGGAAAGGACATGTGGAAGCATTGTTAGCTGATATAAAGCTGCCCATACATGTCATAACTGTCAGGTGAACCAATATCTCTCCTGATCTCTGCATGCATATGGTCAACCGACCATGTGTGTATTTTTGCAAATGAGAGAGGGCAGAAATCCATTGCCAGACACCTCTGGCACCGGCATATCTGGAGAACAAAATGATCGAGCATGTTGAAGTTGAACATGCACAAGCTTTCTTTTCCTTAACATCTAACGTCAGGGGAGAGTTGGGAGGCTCCCATGTACATTAGATGTTCAGTTGATCCTGTCGCACACAGCATCCAGAAGTCGGACGCACTGATCTTAAAAGGTTTCTGAGGGCTTTTCATAAAATCCTGGCATCTTCGGTCCTGTGTAGGAAATATAGTTTGGTCAGTACTTACACATCCATCGCAGCTGCTGTCTCCAATGCACTCAGACTGGCTGCGGGCTCTTTCCAAGCGGAAGAACCTCTTTAAATGATGGCATCTCCTATCTTAACAGAGATGATTAAAATACACATGCAAAAGTCAAGCATAACAAAAAATATTTATTTAATGTATAACCTGGAACATTTGTTTTATTCTGTGTATTGAAGTGAACTTCACTCAAGCAAGAAAAAAAGATAATTATCTGCTGGGTGCTGTAGGTTAATCCAGTTGCCATAACAAAAAGCTGGTCTTTGGGGTATTACAGTCCTTAAAAGAAAAAGGAATAATAGTTTGGACAGCCAAATTTACAGTGCTTACAAAATGTTCTAAAAGTAAGAGGATTAGGGAAAAACATGGGAATACTGTCGGCGATTTAACTTGCTAAGTCCTGTTTGTTATTGAACACTTTCAGCAAAAGAACAACACAGTTTTAGTTAGTTTCGGCTTGCACTACATATATTGGTAAAAATGTGTTTTGTTAGAAAATAAATTTTGCAAACATTCATACATTAACATGCAACTTTCTTAGAAATATAGATATGACATCTATATAACAGAACAAGCTTTCCACTGTAAAACAGCATGCATAACAGGAAGGCAGGAATGAAATTACACGCTATAGGATTTAGAAGCCACATCTAAGGGTACTTTACACTTGCGTTCTGAGGATCTAGCAATCTGTATGCAAACGGACAGCATTTGTAGACGGATCTAGATGTGGATCCATCTCACAAATGCATTGCAATAATGGATCCGTCTCTTCGGTTGTCATCCGGAAAAACTGATCCGTTATTTATTTTTTTTACATTTTTAAAGTTCTGCGCATGCGCAGACCTGAAGAATGATCCATCAATGCGGTATTTGTAATGCCGGCAATGTAAATTAATGCCGGATCCGGCTTTCCGGCAGGTGTCCCGGAGCATGCTGCGTTATTATCTCTGTCCTGAAATGTCAAAAAGACTGAACTGAAGACTTCCTGATGCATTCTCAATGGATTTCTCTCCATTCAGAATGCATGGGGATAAAAGTGATCAGTTCTTTTCCAGTATTGAGCCCCGACAACGGAACTCAATGCCGGAAAAGAATAACGCTAGTGTGAAAGTACCCTAAAGCAACTGAGTGCATGTAGTAGATTTGGTCCAAAGCTGGTCATACATATTAGTCGTGTGCTAGTCAAGCCCCCTAGTTTCGGTGGCCCCTAGCGGCCTATAGGGGCCACCCATATCCCCTCCAAAGGCAGATGTCGAGGGAGATAAGAGCATGCAAGTTGTATTTCAACTGTGAGATCCTCTAGTAGAGGACTCCCCCTCTTCCTCCTAGGAAGGAGGCTATTTTTATAAATATAGCTTGTCAATGCAAACTGCTTTATGGATATAAGTTAATTTATAAATATTCTCCTTTACAAGTGCCTATTAGGGCTGTGGATGTGGAACCTCTGTATCAACCGACAAATTTTACTTTGGGCTAAACCTAAGGGTTTTATTCTGATGGTCCTTGGCTTTCACCCTTTAACCTCTATACAGGGATCTGGACTTTGTTCTAGCGGAGCCACAATATCGCTTCCAGGACTAGTCTCTGTGTGATTGACAGCTGACCCACGGGAGTAAGAGACACCGGTGCAGGGCTCCAATGAATCATGCAAAATCATAGTCAAGGACAGGCCAAGGTCAGGGCAGACAAAATACGAATAATCCGATAAACAGTCCAAGGTCAGAGGTGGCAGTGAAGGATCAATACGGAGATCAGACATAGGTTAGGTCAGGCAGTGGAGAGTCAGAATCCAGTAAATGGGCAGAAGTTAGTACATGGGCAGACAAATGAATACAGCACATCTTTGCAAGAACTAGCAAGCTAGGAACCTATTGCTTATGCACCCCCAGGGGTGTCAGCCATTGGCTGGTTAACATCTTAGAGTTGGAGGGGAGCACACACGCCCTACTGGCAAAGGAGGAGAGGCAAGCAGGCGGTAGGAGGAACAGAGCAAGTATGGCACCCAGACCTTCCAGGAAGGAGACAGCAGGAAGTGGGTCTGGACCCCTGGAAGGGGCAAGCAGGGCAGCGGCAGCCTAAAGCCACCATGTCTGATGCAGTCATTTTCCTGTTTTTGTTTTTTTACTCTGGGCCTTCCAGAAGCCATAACTTTTTTTTTGTCCATTCGTATAGCCGTGTGAGGGCTTATTTTTTGCAGGACAAGTTGTACTTTCAAATGGCACCATTTAATTTTGCATACAATGTAAGGGTAAGCTGGAGAAAGTTCTTATTGGAGTGGAATTGGAAAATAATGCAATTCTGCCATAGTTTTATAAGTTTTGTTTTTATAGCATGTCCTAAGTGGTAAAAATGACAAAATAATATCATTCTGCGGGTCAGTACAATTTTAGCTATACCACATTTATATAGTTTTATTTGTGTGTTAATACTTTAAAAAAATATAAAACTTAAATAAATATTTTCTATGCATCGTCATATTCTGCCCCCCACCATAACTATTTTTAAAGTTATGTCTACAGAGCTGTTTGAGGACTAATTTCTTTAGGGGCGATCTGTAGTTTTCATTGATACAACTTTGGGATGTGCATGACTTTTTGATCACTTTTTAGTCAATATTTTGGGGGCAGGCGAAGTGACCAAAAAAGTCAAACTGGCCATTTTGATTTTTTTCCCATTATACCATTCACTTTTTACCTTATAAATACTTTTATATTATAATGGTACTTTTTATAACAGACTTTTTAATCACTCTTTTTTGAGGGGGTAAAGCGAAAAAAGTCAAATCGTCCATTTGTATTTTTTTCGTTCAAATTACAAGAAAAATACTTTTATATTTTTTAGTAGTACGGGCATACTATTTTAATATGGGGAATGTGGGGGTCATTTGAATTTTGAAAGTCATTCGGACGCCAGGAGGGCAGGGCTCCTGGCAATTGACCACTCACATGCCATAGTCACATAAGAGCAATGCATCTGAGGGGGTTAAATGTTCATGATTGGCGTTATCGTCGATCACAAACTCTGCCCTCAGGTGTCTGCTGTTAAAAACAGCAGGCAGTTGGCAACTATGGTGCCCGCTCAGCTTCTGAGCATGCACATCTATAAAGATCCAGACATGCATGCCCCTCTCAGCTGTTGAGCTCAGACAGAACAGAGACTTAAATGTATAAAATTACAACTGATACTGAATCTTTTCCCACAAAACTATATATCAACCTGCTCTATAACGTAGTGCCTGCAGATTGCACTGCATTTCATGGTGACAGGTTGGCTTTAAGCACAGACAGAAACATTTACAGAATTTCCTGTTTTCTACAAATGCAGACATGTGCCCAAGACAGAGATCTGATGTTACTCAAAATCAAAAAACATGAAAGAGAAAAGAAATGTAGTTGAAGTTGCATGTATTTAGATAACTAACAAATGTTAACATGACCAAATGTAGCAGAGCTGACTTTGCCATTTGGTGCAATTCACATTGTAATATGATAGTGTTTATCTCCCTTTACATAGAAATGCCTCCTTGGGAATAAAGCGTAAGGGTATTTTCACATGGCTAAAATCTGCCAATGATTCAGTATCAGAAAATGGGTGTTTTCCAGTGCTGAATGCAGATTTAAAAGGGCATCAACAGTTTCCCATTGACTTCAATGTAAAAACTGGACTATGAGCACACCTTAAAGTTCTTTTCAATAGCTAATTTTAAAAATGCTCAAGATGTGAAAAGTTACCTAGAAGCAGACTGTGGATTTCCAGAGGTCAATGGGGACGCAGGAAAACCTAATTCAGAAACTCTTCTAAAACATTTGTAAAAATGTTACTAAAACCACCACCAAATTACAAATCTGCCACTAAAAATGATTCCTTTTGCAACTACTGAGTCTGCTAAAGGGGATAGGTCATCAATAGAACAGTGGTTACTGGTTGTGAGGGGAGGGCACTCCTGTATCTGGAATCAAATAGTGGCAATACTGTTGTTTTCAAGTTAAAAATACATTTATTTGGTAGTGTATAAAAGATATTAAATTGTAAACGTTTGAATCACAATAAAATGGATATGTATCAGATGGAGATAAGATATCTTAGCAAGAGATACTGATTGAAGAATGAAAGGAGTAAAAATTGTATAGCAATAGCACTAAAAACCTATTGACCATAAAACCTTGTAGAAGGTGTCATAAAAAGTGTTCACAGCTATGGTCTGGGATTTATATGGTTAATGGTTGTCCTTCCAGTGAAAAGAAAAATGGCACTCTGCAGAATCAATGTTGTATACAGTTCTTGTCCGGTATGGAAATGTCACTTAGTAATTATTTTGATTTCACAGTGTGCCTGTGATTTTCTATCTGGAGATTGCAATGATCTTGTCCAGTTAGAAAAATGGCAGATCTGTAAATTAAAGTGCATGAGCAGTAAGGTAGATTATGTTATTTATAAGCACTTTATAAGCAGCGAGGTAAAGTTACTTTGTTAGATCAATGTATCAAATTATCCGGGGGTTGTATCCGCTCTATACGTTGTTCTGTAAAGAGAGTAGGTGCCGCACTGGCTACTTTACCGCTACATGGGTAGAAGTGTCCAGCGGTGCAGGTGGAGGTGAAGGGTGTACTTTGAGCGCTCAAAGTCCCGCATTCGAATTTACCCGGGAACACCAAGCACCACGTGGGACGCCGCGTGCAACGGCATCAGGACCTGACGCTCACTCCAGAGCAGGACAACTCTACCCAGCATGTAGGAAAGTTCTTTACCAGAGATCATCTCAAGGCAACTGCTCGAAGTCATCCGAACCGGAGCGTCAACTCTACTCTCAGGGTAGAGTTGTCCTGCTCTGGAGTGAGCGTCAGGTCCTGATGGCGTTGCACGCGGCGTGTGGCTAGGTCATCAAGTTTTAAGTCTTGAAAACCCCTTTAAGGCCCTAGTCACACGTCCGCATGTATTCCGCAATTCTGCGGAATACATGCGGACCCATTGACTGTGAATGGGGCACGGAATAATGCGGAGAGCACACACTGTGCTCTCCGCATCAGTTTTTGCGGAGCGCGCCGCCGATCTTAAGGCCGCAGCTCCGCAAAAAAGTAGAGCATGTCCTATTCTTGCCCGCAATTGCGGACAAGAATAGACATTTCTATGGGGCTGCCGGCCGGGTGTGTTTATGGATCCGCAATTTGCGGATCCATAAACACAACGGACGTGTGAATAAGGCCTAACTAGTAAATTTCTTAATTGTTACATTCTCTATAATTGCAGGGGCAAGCAAATATTAAAAAGCAGCAAATTACTGAACAGAACTTTAAACCTGGGTGCTGGTCTAACTTTGCATTATACATTTGGGGAGTGGTAACTTTCATTTGGACTTTGCACTTCACCCCTTCTGCCCTGGGCTTTTACCCAGAGTATGATATAGCTGGATTCTACATTGCCCTGAATTTTGAAGGCTTAGGCCCAGGAGAGGCATGTCTGCTAGTCATCTTTGTTGCTGGTAGATGAGCCCAACACAATTTTGATAAAAAATGTTTGCAAATAACTTCTATTTTTCATATAGTAAGTATGGCAGTAATGCAGTTCAGATGTATCGATGTTTGCATGTGTCTTTGCACATGGAGCGGGTCTCATTGCAGCCGTGGTAGCATGCGCCTGCACTTTATTCCATATTGTTTGGAGGTGCTGGTCTAACTGTTTTTTTGCATAGAACTCCAAACCTCTTCCAGTCTTTTTTGGTGTGTCTTTTTTTTTCTAACCTATGTTAATTTGAGTTTTCGGATATTCTGTAAGATGAACTTTCCATACAAAATCGGGACTAATAACCAGAAAGAGGAAAACTACAAAAAGTGATGCTTTTTAAATGTCTCAGAATGGGGTAAAACAATAGAATAAGGAATGCTCACCTCACTGATCCCCTGCTGCTCCTGTTCTGATGTCTCTCAGTCCCCCATCAGCCTCTACTTCCCGGTCACTCTTCACAAGGAAATGTCACCACTTAGCCAATCACTAGATCACGCAGGTCAGTCACATTTCCTATGTAGAGAAGACCTACATATCATATGTGGACCCAAGAAAAAAACAAGAGCCACAGGGGATCAGTAAGGTATTGCATAGTTTAGACCATTCATTTTTTCAAACATATTAAAGTGGTTATACCATGATTAATGTAAAAAATGAAAATCTGTTATCATATAGTACATGACAATCTCTTTCTACCACAGCTAGAACCAGCCCTGTACCTCACATGGATCCAGAGATCTCCATTCATTCCTCTGCTAGATTTATATCAAGCTGTCAGCTCAAGGAGTGTCTTTTCTGCTGCAGCTCAGGGGGCGTGTCTCAGCTCTCCCTATCACAGCTCAGGAGGCGTGACTGTGCATGCGTGAGATTAAGAGCGGCTTCAGAGGATAAAAAAAAACAGAAGTGCAGTGAAAAAATTAAGAGAGAGGCGGCGCTGGGAACAAAACGGCGACAGCCACTTGGGCACAAAGATACCGGTACTGGTAATTTGTATATCCATAAAATCGTTTTTTCGCAATAAATAAACCGCAGGCCCTTCCTCCGCCCCTCTCTCATCATTGGTGTAGCGGGCAGCAAGGGGGGGGGGGACTGCTTTCTTCTCCCCTGTGCTGCCTTATCCTGTGCGTATAAGACGACCCTCGACTTCTGAAAATAATTTCTAGTGTTAGAAAGTCGTCTTATAAGCCGAAAAATACGGTAAATGGAATTACAAAAATACTCAAATCCAGGTGCTGGTTTAAAAATTGTAGAATATTTTTCGTGGGACAACCTCTTTAAGGGCTTATGCACATGAACGTATTTCCTTTCCGTGTCCGTTCTTTTCCATGTGCATTCCATTTCCGTTCCACAAAAAAATAGAACGTCCTATTATTGTGTGCATTACGGACAAGGATAGTACTGTTCTATTGGGGGCCAGCTGTTCTGTTCCGGAATATGCACTGACTCTTTGCGGATCTGTTTTTGCGGACGTCAAAATACATGCGGTTGTGTGCATGAGCCCTAAAGGGATTCTCTGTGAAGGACTTCCCAGCTGCAACCTGTCCTAGAATGTGAGCAGAACTGGTTGCCTCCACTTGCAGAGTTGCCTAGGTGGGATAAGGGGACTTGGCCTCACTACACACTACGCTTTGGCACTTGCATATACTACATATTGGTGAGCGTTCCTGTTAGGCTGCTCAGTCATGATGGCATATCGTCGGCAGGATCACATAACTACCATCTATTGTAGAGCTGTGAGGCCCCACCAACCCATCCCTCTAGGCAGCTTTGCAAGTGGTAGCATGTGTGGCTATCTCAGTGAAGTACGCAGAGAAATCTATGTGGCACTATACAGATACATTTTATTAAATAACTAAACGGCTATAAAACATTTTTAATTACAGAATTCAGATCTAGGTGCTGCTTAGAAAAATTTTGAATATTTTTCGTGAGGCAACCCCTTTGAAATTAGCTCCTACAACTAATGCTCTATATAAAAGAAGTTGCAGAGGGCTAAATGAACAAGTCTTACAAGCTAATAGAACCTGGCACTGGTATATATAAAAATAGTGAAGTCGCATAATTGAAATGTTTGAGATCTGACTTTTTGAATTAGGGTACTTTCACACTAGCGTTTTGGATTCCGTTTGTGAGATCCGTTTCAGGGCTCTCACAAACGGTCCAAAACGGATCAGTTAAGCCCCAATGCATTCTGAATGGATAAGGATCCGTTCAGAATGCATCAGTTCGGCTCCGTTCCGCCTCTATTCCGTTTTGGAGGCGGACACCAAAACGCAGCATGCAGCATTTTGGTGTCCGTCTGAAGAGGCGGAGCCTAACAGATCCGTTTTTTTTTACAATGTAAGTCAATGGGGACGGATCCGTTGTCAGTGACACAATATGGTGCATTTGAAAACGGATCCGTTCCCCATTGACTTTCAATGTAATCCAAAACGGATCAGTTTTGGACTTTGTCATTTTTCTTTAAAGCTAATGCAAACGGATCCGTTCTGAACGGATACAAACGTTTGCATTAGAGGTGCGGATCCGTCTGTGCAAATAAACAGACGGATCCGCACCAACGCTAGTGTGAAAGTACCCTTAGCGTTAAATATGGCTTATGTATGATAATTGCAATTCTGACAGTGAACATCCAATGTGTATATCAATGGTTTTAGATGCATTTTACCCAATGTTTCATCAGTGGTTTGAAGAATTCTTGGAATATCTGCTAAGAGTGGGGAGGGGCAGTTCCCTAATTTCCTACCATTAGTAATATTACAGATGCCCTGGTGTAAAGGGACCTGTAATCTGTGATTAATCATTACAGGAATGCCTTATGCAGGTAGGGGAGAGCTAGAACGTACTGCTTGTATTCATTCCCTCTAGTGAATGTTGTTGCTTGAATTTTTCATAAACATCCCATACATTATATAGAAGAAAGCCTCTTATGTAGCTTACTTCATAATAGTGACATAAACAAACTCAGCAGAGCTTAAGGAGATTGGACCATGGTTTGAAAAATGTGCCACATATAAGTCTGTTTCCCAAACAAAAGACCGCCCGGAGTTTTCCACAGTCACTGCTGTTCTCGCAGCTTAACCGGTTATTAGACAAAATGCAGCAATGACTTCAACCTGCAGAGATTATTTTCATTTGAGCAATGGCAAAGTTCAAATGCAGAAAATAATTTCTACTGGCTTGTGAACACCATGATACATTTTTTTTTTGGCTAAATTCATTGATGCATCTGCTATGTTGGCGGTCTGGGGCCACTGCCGCCAAACTACTTTCCCACTCTGTTGCTCCTGTGTGCCAGTGGCTCGTACTTGCTCGCATTCCTCCTCCTCCTACCTGGCTGGCCTGGCCACCGGAGTATTGCTGCCAGCACTCCTCTTCTCCACAAAAACTGAGGCCTGTCTCTGCTGTGCCCGTAGGGCACACATGCATACTCTCCCTCTGGTTCTTAAAGAACCAGTGCGTGCACCCTAACCTTCACCAGAAAAAGGCTGACCACCTAGCGGTACTTTAGGCACCTTTCCTTGTGTGAAGGTGTCGCAGCAATAGGTTCTAGTTAGCTAGTTTCCTGCAAAGGTCTACTATAGCTTGTTTGCCTATTCTATTTACCAACTTCTGGATTTAACCCTTTGCTGTCTGACCTCTGCCTGATCAATGTACTGACCCTTAGCTGCCTGCCCTAACCTTAGACTGTTTATCCGACCGCATTTACTGTGCCTGCCCTGACCTCTGCCTATCCCGGACCATGGGTTTGCCTGATCTCTCAGTGCCCCATAATGGTGACCCTTGACCCCGTGGATCACTTGAACAGAGAGTAATCCAAGAGGTAACAGTCTGGTGGTTCTCTGCACCAAAGTTCAGATCCCTGTACAGGGGTTAAAGGCTAAAAAGAAGAAGAAAAAAAAAGTATTTTCTCTTCATCATCTACTTACTAATAATGGATAAAACTAGGTTCACATTTGCATTGTCACTTCAAGGTTTGTGTTCCGTCGTAGGAAAAGAAAATAATAGAGCGCCTCAGATGATGGACATAAGGGTGTCCGACAGACCCCATTGACTTATAATGGTGTCTGTCATTTTACCTGAAAAAAATCAATACAGTTGCATTTCCAGAGAAAAATAACCTCTGAAGCAGGCTCCAAACAGAGCCACCAGACGTGAAACCAGCATAATTGTTTATTAGGTATATGAATCAACTTCAACCATGATAAGAAAATAATAGATTTACTAAGCAACTCCTTATGTAAGCAAAACAGGCATTGTGTGCGACATAAGCAAGTCTTTGTGTCTTGGGCATTTATTTATATCAGCTTAATATTTAGCTACAGGCAGGTCCAGAGTGTCTTTAGGTCTTGTTAATGGCTTGTAAAAATAAATGCAAATCAACAAATATAAAAATGACGCTTTAATGTGTAACAACGATGACTGTTCACAAGACTGTGGAAGGGTACTTCATTTACAGCAGTCACCTTTACTGGGTACTAATAATGTCTCCCCAGGACTTACAGTAGGGCTTAATTTATAACAACCGCAAGAATAATGGGGGTCATTTACTAATAGTCCTTAAACCAGTTTTAGGCATAAAAAAAAAGTGCAAGACCCCACTTTGCAACTCTTTAATGCTGGTCCTGTCACCTCCACATAGGATAGTGCAGTGGTGAGCAAATTTATTAGTCAACTGAGCCAAATATCAACAAAACAGCGATTTATTTTTCTGAGAGACAAATTTTTTAAACGTAAACTATATAGGAAGGTACATTGTTATTAACTTAATACAGGTATTCCTAACCATCTGAACATACCTTTCTAAATCCTCGACACTGCATCTTTCACTCCACAACGTTTCACCCTATAAGACGCACGTAGGTTTTAGAGGACAATATGAAAAAAAATATTTTTCGTTACACCTCAGGTCAAACCACTAATCAGACCCCCAATGTTAATAAGACCTCCCTCAGATCAGACGTCAGCTCAGACCCCAAAGTAAATGACCCCCAATCAAACCTCAGATAAAAGCCCCATGCCTCTCATCATCCATGATGCCTCTTATCAACCCTGTTATTATCCATAATGCCTCTCATATCCCCCATTATGATTGTCATCATCCCCTTTATTATCTATGATGCCTCTCATCATCCATGATACCTCTCATATCCCCCATTATGATTCTCATCATCCCCTTTATTATCCATGATGTCTCTCATCATCCATGATACCTCTCATATCCCCCATTATGATTCTCATCACCACATTGCCTCAGATCAGCCCCAAGTTTCATAAAATAAAAAAGCACTTACCTCTCCTGCTCCTGGATGCCACTGCTCCTCACGACCCTCGCTCTGTGTTCCTCCTGCTGTCAGCTGTGCTGTGAACTGGCGCGACATAGCGTGACGTCACAGAGCGCCTCACACTGTGCGCAACCCTGCACAACCTACAGCCGAGGACCAGGAAGCGGTGACTACAGAGCCTTCACCGCTTCCTGGTCCTCCCTCTCCTGCCGATTTTTGCCACGGGCAACGAAAATGCGATTGCGCTGTACATGTGAGCCCGCACCTGAAAGAGCAAATATCAAGGGGCTAAAGAGCCACATGTGGCTCTAGAGCCGCAGTTTGCTGGCCACTAGGATAGTGTTTCTTGTATTCGCATGTCATCGTTGCTTTTGCTGCCTCACTGGCCAGTGTAATAGCTAAACGTCATTATAATGGCCGATGCATAGCCCGAGAAGGGTGCTAGCTTAGCTAGTGCAATTAGTCAGTCACAAGACTGTTCGTCAGCAGCCATGCTGGGACCGACGCCCAGATAGGAAGTGCAGTCGGGCAGCTGTTTTGAAAGCAGAGAGCTGGTGCAGATTTTATCAATACATTAGATAGGTCCTTTATATTTTATAGTAAAACACACACACATATAGAGATACTGAGGAGTTGTTCTGATGACCCCGCTGCAATGTCAACAAGACGGACTGAAAACAGCAACAATGTAAGGCTGAGCAACGCAGTGATCACATTGCAACTTCTCATTGTTAATGTAAACAGAAATTACCTTGAAGAGTTGCCCTCTACTAGCTCCTTGTCTGGCAACAAGCACAGCACAACAGTAAAACAACAGGGCTATCTTTACGAGGGATTGTAAAAATGTCAGGCTGGAACATAGGTTATACAATGCAACATTTTACAGCAGTAAAATATAAACCCCATCATGCATTTCATGCCTGTGTGTTACAGCAATCATCTACCAATGTGATACAGAGCTGAAAGGAATTGTTGTCTACACATCTATTAATGGTTGGGTGAAGGTCAAAACATTTTTTTTGGGAGGTGGGGGCTTTTGCTTTTTTTGGAAATAGGAAAAACAAAAGCAGCTAAGAAAAATGATACAAGTGAAAATGATACAGCTATAGTATATTAAAATATTACAACTAGTAGCCCATACCCACAATGTTTTTCGGAACCTTCTGTTTCACAACAAATAGGCGTACCATGTGTGACGGAGGCCTCAAGTCACATACCCCCTTTTGCACCCCCTATAATCTGGAACCTTTTACCCACTACAGTAGTGCTTCAAAGTTTGTGAAACCTTCAGAATTTTCAATATCTCTGCATAAATTTTACCTAAAACTACATCAGATTTTCACTGAAGTTCTAAAGGTGGATACAAATAACAAAATCAAACAAAGGAGTCAAACATATTAGATTTGGCCAGTTATTTATTGAGGAAAATGTTCCAATATCATATATCTGTGAGTGGCAAAAGTAAGTCAACCTTTCGGATTAGCATATCATTTGAAGGTGAAATTACAGTCAGGTGTTTTTAATCAATGGGGTGACAATCATTTGTGTTTTATTTAAGCAACAGGGATCTATGAA
Source organism: Bufotes viridis (assembly GCA_033119425.1). Classification (NCBI taxonomy): domain Eukaryota; kingdom Metazoa; phylum Chordata; class Amphibia; order Anura; family Bufonidae; genus Bufotes; species Bufotes viridis. The sequence goes on from CM065590.1 coordinate 129,856,877, forward strand.
AGTCTGGTTTTTACAACACATTTGTGAAAGAGTATCATGGAACGAACAAAGGAAATTTGTGAGGACCTCAGAAGTAGAGTTGTTGATGCTCATCAGGCTGGAAAAGAGTTTGAACTCCACCAATCCACAGTCAGACAGACTGTGTACAAATGGAGGAAATTCAAGACCATTATCATCATCTCAAGGAGTGGTCGACCAACAAAAATCAGGCCAAGAGCAAGAAGTGTGATAGTCCACAAAGTCATCAAGGAACTCAAGTTAACCTCTAATTAACTAAAGGCCATTCTCACACTGAACCACAATGGTGTGCATGGCACGATTGCAAGGAGAAAACGGCTGCTTTCTAAAAAGAACATAACTGCCCGTCTACAGTTTGTTAAAGATCACCTGGGCAAAACCAGAAGGCTATTGGAACAGTGTTTTGTGGACGGATGAGACCAAGATAAAATTCTTTAGTTTAAATGAGAAGCGTTGTGTTTGGAGAAAGGAAAACCTTGCATTCCAACATAAAAACTTCATCCCATCTGTGAAACACTGTGGTGGTAGACTGAGGGTTTGGGCCTGTTATGCTGCACTTGGGCCAGGACGGCTAACCATCATTGATGGAACAATGAATTCTGAATTATATCAGCAGATTCCAAAGGAAAATGTCAGGACGTCTGTCTGTGAGCTGAACCTTAAAAGAACATGAGTCATGCAGCAAGACAACTACCCTAAGCATGCAGTTCATTATACCAAAGAATGGTTAAAGGGGTTCTGCACTTTGTTTAAACTGATAATCGGCAGGAGTCCGACACCCGGGACCCCCGCCGATCAGCTGTTTGAGAAGGCAGTGGGACTCCTGGAGCGCCGCGGCCTTCTCACTGTTTACCGCAGGCCCAGTGGCGTCACGACTTGTATCACTGGCCTGGGCGCGGCTAAACTCTGTTCACTTGAATGGAGCATAGCCGCGCCCAGGCCAGTGATACTAGTCGTGACGCCACTGGGCCGGCGGTAAACAGTGAGAAGGAGCGCCTTCCAGAGGATAGATCATCAGTTTAAACAAAGTGCAGAACCCCTTTAAAGAAGAATAACGTTATAGTCCTGAGCTTAATCCTATAGAAATGTTGTGGAAGGATCTCAAGTGAGTAGTTCATGGGAGGAAACCCACCAACATAACGGAGGTGAAGCTGTTTTGTACAGAGGAATGGGCTAAAATTCCTCCAAGCCGATGTGCAGGACTGATCAACAATTACCGTTAACATATAGATAAAGTTATTGCTGCACAAAGGGGTCACCCCAGATACTGAAAGCACAGGTTCACATACTTTTTGCCTCTTCCAGACATGTGATATTGGATAATTTTCCTTAATGAATAAATGACAATGTATATTATTTTTGACTCATTTGTTTGATTTAATTATCTTTATCTATTTTTAGGAATTTCATGTAGCTTTAGGGTAAGTTTACACAGAAATATAGAAAGTTCTGAAAGGTTCACAAACTTTCAAGCACCACGGTACATTTTGGATTAAGCTATAAACATACGTTTACATGTTCTGGGTTTCTTTTTAATAAGAAATTTAATTAATCAATTAGGATTCATTAGAACAAAAATATACTTCTCTATGTATGTCCAGCATGCTTTAAATAACTTGTCTGTAAGAGGTTCCAGGGTTTAGTTGATACTGAACAGCTCGCCTGCGCTGGCAGGTTTGTAGACTTGTTGACTCATACCCTGGCCAGCTCCTGTGACAACACAGCTACTCATATAGCCTTCTCTGATTTTTGGACTTGGGCCAGGTTTGCTGACATCAGGGAGAGGTAAAAGAGTCTATATTCTAAATGTTATACTTGTACATGATATACAATACATCTGCAGTTGAAGTGTTGAAGAAGCTCTCCATGTAATGGGAAGATTTATGAAACTGTCTATAAGAGAACTGTCTTTGTTGCTCATAGCAACCAGTCATGGCACAGCTTTCATTTAGTATTCTGCTTTTGAAAAATGAAAGCTGTGCTGTGATTGGTTGCTATGGGCAACAGTCCTCATAATGTGCCTGGAAGCAATAGTTTTATCCAGGGCCAACGGAGTCATGATCCATTCTGTTGTTGGTGAAGAGAGGGTCGGTACCTTAAAGGGGTTGTCTCATCATGGACAACGGGGGCATATCGCTAGGATATGCCCCCATTGTCTTATAGGTGCGGGTCACACACATATATCGAGAACGGGACCCCGCAAATAAAGGAGGGCACACTGCGCATGCGCAGCTGCCCTCCATTCATTTTCTATGGGGCCGGCGAAAATAGCCAAGTGCCGGCTTGGCTATTTCTGTTGGCCCCATAGAAATGAACGGGGAGCGGGGGCCACACATGCGGGGTACGCTCCCACTCACTTCTATGGGGAGCCGGCTTGGTGGTGGCCGGACCGGAGTCCTCCACCCACCACCTTGCGGGGCTCCATTCTCGATATAGGTGTAGGACCCGCACCTATAAGACAATGGGGGCATATCCTAGCAATACGCCCCCATTGTCCATGATGAGAAAACCCCTTTAATAGTTCATACCTGAAATCTGCCTTTTATACAGAAAAAATAAAGTGCTAGTGATAAACACCCACGCTGCCCATATGGCAAGTGTTTAAAGAGTTTCATGTTATGAGCACAGAACAGGATCACCATGAATGAATTAATAATACAGGAAGATATAGATGACTAATAATGAGTATTGTTACACTTTTTAAAAGCAAAAATGGTCACTAAACTTTTTACACAACTTTTTATAACTTCATATAAATAAATAGTACAGGTGAATATAAGAAACTTTGCAATATATCTTATCAGAGAAAATGCCTCTTTCTCCACTTATCAGTTCCCCCCAAACAGACGTTCACTCTGAATTCTCCGCTGAATCTGCTTTGAGAGACCAGGATATTTACCAATATTTCAGTAGGTAAAATCAGGGCATATATGCCCCAGCCCCGGGGAACGTCCAGAACCTGTAAATACCTACTTATGGGTGGGGTTTGTGTAGCCCCTCCCATTCTTGGCCCATGATATTGTAAATTTGCTGGGACTATCTCTGAAAATCAGGGACAGTCCCAGCAAATTGAAGACAGTTAGCAAGTATGCAAGATGGACTCAGTGTAGGATGAAAGTACACCTGCTCCTAGTAGTCTGTGGATAGGGTACAGGGAGGTGGAGTGAGCTTCAGTAAGAAAGACAGAGACAAGCTTTAAGGTCTCTGGGCCCCTCATAAAGGTTATACTTACCCTGCTCCCCGGCACCCACGTCGCTCCTGATTCCCACACGGCCGCCGTTGCGTCTCCCTGTCGCGCGGATCAAAACATCTAGTGACGGGGGGAAACAGCCAGTAGTAGGTCGCAACAGGGACGACCCTCCCTAGCGTCTCCCAGGATCCAATGGAGGCTCCCCCTGTCGCTGGATCTTTTGATCCGTGCAATGGAGACATGCAGCAGTGGCCATGCGGTATCAAGAGCAACGCGGGTGCTGGGGAGCGGGGTAAGTATAATGTATATGGGAGTCATGTGTTAGACTTTGGATAACCCCTTTAGGTGTTTTATTGTCTGGACTGGATTCACATATACAGTGCTGAAAACATCGCTATAATGTCGTCCACGCTCTTCTATTTGAGAGCTAGCGATGTGGGAGCAGGACCTCCGTTTTGTGTGCAGTACATGGGAGACATCATAGCAGCTAGTCTCCACCCAATACCTCAGGGAGAGCTGAGAATGATGTAGCATGCAGCCTGCTAGAAAAAAATGCAAGGTACAAGCCATATAATGACCAGATCTAGGGTTATCTCTCATGGCAGCTGGTTCTGAAATGTTGTCTGAAAATACAGGTACGCTTTAAGAATGTGGCCAAACCCACTAGACCGTCAATGTAACTTTGGACGTTAAATGACCAGTTCAGCTCTGCTATACAGTATCTGTCTGTGAAGTCTGACCAGTATGAACTATTTGCAAGGAATTGTAGGGTCACTGTCTTTGTACCCACCAGTCACAGCTGAGCTTTCACTCCGTATTCTGCTCCTGAAAAATGAAAGGTGTGCTGTGATTGGACGTTCTGAGAAGTATGAGCCCATAACATTCTCCCCTAATGAAAATCTCTTTCCTCCCAATACAATAATACTCTGCTGGGCATCCGTTATTACACAGCAACACGTGAGCCCCGCGGCTAATGCTGTTCCAGTGGTGCCGCCCTCTGTTTACAGTACCAGGCTGTGACATGGTGGAATCTGGATGCCGCCCCATTGAGTGTGATTGGCGGTTGGCAGTAGGGCTGAAACGATTACTCGATTGAATCAAGTAATTCGACACAAAAAAATCCTTGATGCTAATTTTTTGCATCGAGGAGTCGTTTGTGTCATGTGACCACGGAGCGGGAGCGAAGCGCTTGCTATTACTCACCGCGCTGTATCCAGACACATCATCAGGTCATAGTGCACGTAAGCGCTCACTATGACCCAACGCTGTGTGACGTCAGGACGACAGTGCAGCGCGCGGAGAAGATTGAGGAGCGGCGCCCCTACAGGAAAAGTAAGTACTGGCGCTGGGGACATGTCTAGGAGGGGGAGATGGTGGCACTGAGGAAGCTGCTGATGGCACTAGGGGGGCAGCTGGTGGCACTGGGAGGGCAAGCTGGTGGCACTGAGGAAGCAGCTGATGGCACTAGGGGGGCAGCTGGTGGCACAGAGGAAGCTGCTAATGGCACTAGGGGGGGTGGGGTGAGACAGCTGGTGGTGAAAAGTACGGTCTAGGAAAGTGCTACGTTTTCAGGGGCTGTGGGACTTGTTAAAGCGGTTCAGGGTGGTCTGTTGTGAGTGTCTGGATTCTCTTAGAAGCCCATACAGTCTAAGCACAACCAAATCACAGAAAATCTGCAGAAAACTAGACACAGAAAAAAACTATCTGTGTGGATTCATGGTTTACTGCGCTCTATCCTGTTGCTATTAGAACAAAGGGGTATTCCCACCTCAGACATCAGCAATGTTCCATAGGTGCGGGGCCTACCTCCCACATGTTTGCGGCCCTGTCTCAGGGGCGGGCGGCCGCCCGCAGCTCACACATGAGAGATAGAGACGGTTTGAATTCTCCCGCCTGAGTGACGCTGTCGCCTGCAGGGGGCGTTCCGGGTGACGCAGGAGGCGGCAGATCGGGTGTCTGCAAGTCTCCGCCCTCAGCAGTCCGAGTACATGGCGACTGCGGCAAAGAACAAACGAGAAGACGCAGGGCAAGAGGAGCAGCTGAGCGGAGCCGCCGAGCCTGGTCACCGGTGCCTGTCCTCCCTCCATATGACACATATGAGAGCGGTAAGTGGCCGTGCCTGTGGAGCCGCCGTCCCTGTCGGCAGTCAGCCGGTGTCTCCATTGTGTGAGGAGAACCATGTCTCCGGCAACTCAACAATGGGACCTCAGTCCGGGCTCCGCCGCCTCTATGCCCCGCGGACCCGGAGGCTCCCTGGGACCTGTTACGGGACATAGCTCCCGCATCGCGGCTGTAACCTTCCCGGCCCCTCGGTCTCAGGCTCTGTGTCTTCCACCCTCCCCCACATCTCATTGTATGGATATAGCGCCGCACTGGCCGTGGGGTTGCGTTTACACGTTGCGTTCCTGTATGTGAGGGGGACTCTTTGCCGACGTGGCCTGCAGACTGAGCCCCCGTACGGTGCGGGGGACTGAAGTGCCGCCGGCCCAGCTGGCAGCTGTGGAGAGAAGCCGGGCGGGAGGGCCGGCCTCCGGCGTGCGCGTCCAATGGGGCTCCAGATGCCCCTCTTCCCGGCAGTGCGGTAGCTGACGGGCGGAGACGCGGCGTGTGTACAGCGTCAGCCGTGTGGCCGCTATTGTGCTCGGCTCTGTATCCGGTGGTGGGAGGGCACACAGCGCCGACTCTGGGGATGACTCACATGGTCCGCGTGCTACGTGTCGGCTGCTGGAGCCTGGCGACCACAACGGACTCTGGTGGAACTACTACCCCCATCGTGCCCAATCCCCGGCTGATCCCGCTTCATGATGAGAGAATAAAGCCGCTGATGCGGGGAATTCCCTGCAGATTGCCCGGAGTACTGCGTCACCAGTGACGTCACGGCCCCCCTCCCCCTATATGTGCTCATTGAATGGAAGGAGTGATGTGTGTAGTGATGACTGGGGGGGTCTACCACCTCAGTCTGATGTCTGCCTCTGTCACCACATGGCGTCCTGTTTAGGACCAACCGTAACTCCCATCTATACATAGTCCTTGACGCTCTCGGCACAGTCCCTGCTCACAGATGTGTTCACAGTGCCAGCTCTGGCTGCTCGGGACAGTTACCACATTGTAAAGAGCTCTTCCTGTTGTGACGCGTTATCGCCTGTCCACCGGATGGGGGGATAACTATTAGATTGGAGGGGTCCTACCTCTGGGACCCCCACGATCACACGAACAGATGCCCGAAATTAACACACGCACTGCCACTCCACTGATCTTTACTGACGTTCTGGTGACAGCTAAGGCCACTTTCACATTTGTGTTAAAGTTTTCCGGTATTGAGTTCCGTTCTAGGGGCTAAATACCGGAAAAAACGCATCAGTTTTATCCTAACGCATTCTTTATGGAGAGAAATCCGTTCAGTATGCATCAGGATGTCTTCACTTCAATCCCTCTTACGGTATTTGGGCAGAGAAAATACAGCAGCATGCTGCGGTATTTTCTCCGGACAAAATTCCGGAACACTTGCCGGATCTGGCATTAATTTCCATTGAAATGCATTAAAGCCGGATCCGGTACCAAGTGTTCTGGAGAATCGGTTCCGGTTTTGCGCAGACCTTTAAATCTAAATACTGGATCCGGTTTTCTGGGTGACACCAGAGAGACGGATCCGTTATTGCAATGCATTTGTGATCCGGAAACAAATGCTTTCCGTTTGCACCCGGATTTCCGGCGATGGAACTGCCTGCCGGATTCTTCTAACGCTAGTGTGAAAGTAGCCTAAGTACAGCGTTTGTCTATTTCCTGACCTCCCATAGAGATGGATGGAGCCTGACCTGCCGCTCTGTTCATCTGGGGGTCCCTTAGGCGTATGGGGTCTCTGTTCAATCTACAGTTATCCCCTGTCCTATGGTTCGATGATAACTCATCACAGCTGGAACAGTAAGGCAGGTCCACACTTGATGGCTATGCTGTGGATTTGCTGCTGCAGGGTTGTCCTGGATATACTACTTACCTGACCCCCAGCGCTCGTCCCGGCTCTTTTGCTCCCCAGCCTCTTCTGCTCCCAGTCTGAAGCCACTGCAGCCGAACACTGACCGCTGCAGCGGCTTCAGACTAGAAGTTTACATCCAGGGACCTGAGGGAAGCAAATGAGCCGGGGTCAGGTAAGAATGGTCGCCGATGGCCACTCCGAGAGGTCTGAAAATTGGTTGCCAACCCCCTTTGATGTAGTCCTGCCACAGTCCTGATGACATATAGGTTTTTCATGCAGGCTTAGTGTGCTTCTTCATACGTCAGCCACGTGTTCCTCAGCTGGTCTCTCTGCGTCCAGGAAACGGTCACACCAAAACCCTAGTGTTTACTGCTGAACGCTGGATGGCCTGTCCACGTGTGATCACTGATCTATACTGTAACTAGCCTCGCTAGGAGTCGAAACCATTCCCATATGGAGTCCTCTCGCTGGCCGCAGAGCGAGATTGTAGGAGAAGAATAATCACCTTGTGGGGCCCCTATTAGAAAACAGCTCCACCATGAACGGGGGCTAGAAAGGCAGAGACGCAGGGTACTAGCTTTACTAGTGAGGGATCTGCAAGTCGTACTGGTTTGCCCTTTACTGTAAAGTGGGAGGGGAGACTAGTAGTGGGCAAGGACTGTCAGCTAGTCCTTCATGTCTGTGAACTCAGTGGGAGGCATTTATCATAGTGTTTCATGCTGTACTGTGTTAAAGGGCTTGTCTCTTTTGTTAGAAGAGTTTTCTGGGATTTTTTAATTGATGAGCTGTCCTCTGAATAGGTCGTCAGTATCTGGAAGGTGGGGGTCCGTCACCCTAGCTGATCAGCAGTCTGAGAAGGCAACGTCTCTCGCTGTAGTGCCGCGTCCTCCCTAGGCCAGCAACAACATGTTCATCTGTCACATGACCTAGGGCGCGGTTCAGTCCCATTGAGGGGATTGGGGCAGAGCGCTATACCAAGCACAGCCGCTATACAATGTACGGTGCTGGGCTTGGTGAGCTGAGAGAAGGCAGTGGGTTGCAGCAACGCCGATGCCATGTCAAACAACTGATTGGCAGGGGTTTCGGGTGTCGGACCCCCACCGAACAGATACTGATGACCTATCCTGAGGATAGGTCATTAGTAGGGATGAGTTCGGGCAGTGGAGGAATTCCATTATGACTGAATGCAAAATGGAAGCCTTTAAGAGGCATTTCGTTTTTTTTGGTCATAATAGAAGTCTATGGCCAATCATAACAGATCCTTCTGGTTTCCGTTATGCAGGACTTTGTTTTCCGTCTTGTATAACTGAAACCAGATGGATCCATTCTGCTTGGCCATAGGCTTAAGTTCGGGTTCGCTCATCCCTGGTCATTGGTTTAAAAAAAAAAAAAAATCACAGAAAACCCCTTTAAATGATGGCCTATCCTCATCATTAGTTGATTGGCAGGGGTCCAACACCCAGTATCCCTGCTGATGAGCTTTACCTCCGGGCTATAGCCTTATCATATTGAGAAGAGTGGTTTTCTATACTTAGATAGCTAATCCATAATTATATGTTGTGCCTGTGCATAAACCTGTAGTACGTATATTAACTTTCTAAGTATAGAAAACTTCCATTATGAACATGGTAAGGCTACAATTAGTAGTGTATATGATATGTACGTGCAAGGACACAGCTCTGCTCTCAGCATGTCTGTCAATCAAGGGAAGGGGGGAGTGTGCAGAGCATGGGGGGTGTTACTAAAAGCACACTCCAAGGCTGCAGCCCCACACCCTGGTGCTCCAACTTGCTCATTTGCATATGAATAAAAAGCAGATATCTCTGTAGCTGTTCAACAGAGAGACAAAAGAAAGGTATCATTTTAATAATAGGCCCTACCAGGCAGTACGCTTGGTGTAATAGGGTTGATCGTGCTGACAGACTATTTAACCTGTAAATAGCGATCTCCTTCCATCTCTTCGGTGCTTTCTTGAGTGGCGTTGTTGCTCATCTGGGTTTTCTTTCTTTTCTTTCAGGGTTTGTGAGAATAAGATGGATGGCAGCTTTGATTGTGATTGTGGTGAGCTGGAGCCACCTGATCATTAACAGAAGAAGTCCTGTATAAGTTGAAGTCTGCCACGTTTTCCTCTTCGGATGCACTGTATAGAAAACATTAAAGAACATTTCTTCGGCTGCCAGCACCACAGAATGCCGCTGCTCAGGACCAGTTCAACACTGAATGTATCTGCACTGTGAGGAGGATGTTCAGAGAGGCCTACTTCTTGCGTATTTATTCACATTTATGTTCCATGTTCACTTGGTTTGCACAGTAGAAGCGTGCGCATAGTATGTCATTTCATTCCGTTTCACTACCAGTGAGTGTTTTGGTCGATGTTTGCCAGAATGCTGCAGCTTTTGTGAACTATGAATACTGTCATTTTTCTACAGTCAAAACTGAGCTTTAGTGTCACTGCTTGCGGGATCCACCAGGCCTGGCAGGCTGATATGCTTTGAAAATTGGAGCGAACCATTCTAAAGAAGAGTCTTTTGTAAAGCGTATGAAACCTTTTCTTTAGAAGCTAGCTGCCGTTTGTCGTCACATATTTAGGAAGAGTGAAAATTTCTGGAGGAAGGAGGTGAAGTAGCCAAAATGGCCGAAAAGTTTGAAAGTCTCATGAACATTCATGGGTTTGATTTGGGCTCTCGTTACATGGACTTAAAACCGCTTGGCTATGGTGGCAATGGCTTAGTTTTTTCTGCTGTTGACAATGACTGTGATAAGCGAGTGGCTGTGAAGAAAATTGTCCTTACCGATCCTCAGAGCGTCAAACATGCCCTGCGGGAGATCAAAATAATCCGGAGACTGGATCACGAAAACATTGTTAAAGTATACGAAATCCTCGGCCCCAACGGAGAGCATCTAAACGATGACGTGAGCTCCCTAACCGAGCTGAACTCTGTTTACATTGTTCAGGAGTACATGGAGACCGATCTAGCCAAGCTCCTCGAGCAAGGCCCTCTACGTGAAGAGCACGCCCGGCTCTTCATGTACCAGCTGTTACGTGGGCTTAAGTACATCCACTCGGCTAATGTGCTCCACCGAGATCTCAAGCCAGCAAACCTGTTCATTAACACTGAAGATTTGGTCGTAAGGATTGGAGATTTTGGTCTCGCGCGTATTATGGATCCCCATTACTCTCATAAGGTGAGTAACCTGTTCGTTGGTTTTGAATGGGGTGTCGTTAAGGCACTAAACTGCTCAGTAAATGGTGACTAGCTCGCAATGTACAGCATGGAACAAATCTTATTTTGGGTGCTAGTAGAAAAAAAACTAGCTTTTAAGCCTTCATTTTCATCAATATCTATGTTCTAATTCATCTCATTGGAACAAGTCCAGTCAAGCCGTTCTCACTATGGATCTAAGAAAAGAGCCTGTGATTATTCTACGCTGTGAACGCTGGTTACATGGACGTTAGGCTTACATAATGGCACAATACTATATCATCAGACTGATGGGATGTAGTTGGCAAACCTTGACTTCCGTTTTTCAGGTTATAGACTAATCCGCCACCAGGCCAGGGGGTGGGATATATTGGGCAGCAAGTGGACAGCCCGTTCTTGAAGTAGATGTGTTGGATGAAGGAAGCGTCAGAGAGATTTTAAAAATGGCCAAATTCTGATGGCTCGAGGTGGGGGGCTCTTGGTATGCAGTGGTCCAACAAGGCTTATTGCTTTGCATGGCGGCTAGCCTGTCTGGTCCAATCCCACAGACGAGCTACTATAGCCGAAATGGCAAAAATTTTTTTCCCCAGCTGTGATAGAAAGGTTTCGGAGCACACGTAGCATCGCAGCTTGGTGGTAATAGCGGTCTGTAGCCACAGGTGATCAGCGTGCCCATGCTGACCCCTTGTCTAACACTTGTAACACCTACAGTGGTTGTGTAGACCAGGCATCCTCAAACTGTGGCCCTCCAGCTGTTGCAAAACTACAACTCCCAGCATGCCCCAACAGCCTACAGGTATCAGCCTACAGCAGGGCATGGTGGAAGTTGTAGTTTTACAACAGCTGGAGGGTCGCTGTTTGAGGATGCCTGGTGTAGACCATGGAGAAACGTGTCCTGGTCTGATAAATCACATTTTCTTTTACATCATGTCGGCGGTTAGGGAATTCGTTCTTCGCTTGGCACCGGGATGCACAATGGGAAGATAGCAAGGTGCCAGGAGCAGTGCGAGGCTCTGGGAAACATTGGGTTGTAGCATTGATGGTATTCCCTCATGGCTGCGGCCTCTCTCGGCAGGGTAATGTGCCCTGCCACACAGCAAAAACTGGTCAGGAACGGTTTGAAGAACGCAAAAAAGGGCTTAAGCAGTTCACCTACTCGGTATCCCAGGTTCTCTTCTGTGCTGAGGTAGGGTTTCTGAAACTACAGGCTCAGAGCCTAAAGCTGCGCCACATCAGCATTGTGATGACCCGGTCTGTCAGGTTCAGTGTAGTTATGGAGACCCTGTGTGGGGCCAAATACTACTGACGAGTCCTCTCCAATGTGGAGGTTGTATCTGGTCATTTTAATGCGGTGTCGTCGAGCTGCCGTGCGTTGTGGCCAAAAGAAGCTGCATAACTGGCTCGTCCGAACACGGACCTGTCACTTCAAGCAGTCCTATGTCATTATAGAAGGAAGATGTTAATCAGGGTTTAGTCTACATTTGTAGTGATCATATTTTTATTTTTTTTGTAATTTTATGTAGGTTTCAGTTAAGACTGTATAACTTCAGTAATGATTGCCCCCAGCATCTATAAATCTCCTGCCGGTGCTGACAAACGTGGACGTGTTTGCACTTCTCAGCTGTCCATGGTCGCCTGCAGTTTCCATTGGCTAAAGCTGGCCAAGAACAAGTTCAGACTTCTGTGATTTCTTCTGAGGGCCACGCACATCCTGTTACGCACCATAATTACTGCTGTTTAGGGACGCGGCTAATGCTGTTTGTTCCTGCACAATGATAACCCTGCATTTCCTACTAAATGACATGCATTATTTCTAGCTTTTATTTATTATTTTATTGTGGATCTGATTTTATGGTATTAAAATGTGACTTTGCTGCTGGAGCTGTTATACCAGTGATGGCGAACCTTTTAGAGGCCGAGTGCCCAAACTGCAACCCAAAACCCCCGTATTTATCGCAAAGTGCCAACATGGAAATTTAACCTGACTACTACAGTCCAATATATTATATCTTCCATGTACTTTATCATTAGCTATAAGAACCTGCCTACATTCAGTGTGCTGCCTGCGCTGTTCATAGTGCGCCCTGCAGTGATAAATGTATATGCATATTGGCACACCATAGACTTTTTCCACAGTCCGGGTGCCCACAGAGAGGGCTCTGAGTGCCGCCTCTGGCACCCGTGCCATAGGTTCGCCAACACTGTGTTATACGGTGATAGACGTGAAGAGCATTTGTAAAAAGAAATGCACAGTCTGGTTTTCACAGTTGCTGCTCATGAATACGCTCGGCCCCGACCACCTCTTAGCAGACCTCATTAGACAGCTGCCATGTGTCCTCACATTCACTTCTGAGCGACTGGGATTAGTGCGAGTCGCCCCATCGTGTGATGCCGTGAAACCAGAGATCTCATTTCACAGCATATTCCGCAATATACTGTATCAGACGATGTGGCAGATGACGTACACAGAGACAGTGTGTTGACTCATGGACACTCCTGTATGGCCTAATCTATTATAGCCACAGGTTTAGTGCCGTGACCTGTACTTGTCATCGGTGTCACAATAACTTCAAGGGAACCTGTCACAATGAACCAGCAGTGCAATCCGAACAAGAGGAGGCGAGCAGATTGCTATACAGTTGTATGGGAAGGGGATGTGTCACCAGAAAATGACCTATGGCTTACATATTTTGAAAACCTTTTTCAGCGTTATATTTAATTTTCCATGTAAATATCTTTTATTTAAAGGGAGTCGGTCAGCACATTTACACCTTTTAAGCAGTTCACATAGTGCTATAGCCTAACCTTAGATCAGGGGTGCACAACCTTTTCTGGTTGGGGGCCACATTGTTAGCCTGAACCAATTCCAAGGGCCGAAAATTAAACTTAAAGGGGTATTATCAACTGAAATACTGTATTTTTGGCATATTGAACATACAGTATATACTGAAAATGTCTAGTTACAGTTCTAGGACTCCCATCTAATAGGAGAATGCATGAAAGAAACATGTAAGAAGCCATAAGACATAGACCTACATGTCTTTTACCAGATGTTTGGGGGCCGCAAAGAATAGTATCGAGGGCCGCATGTGGCCCCCGGGCAGCAGGTTGTGCACCCCTGCCTTAGATGATTGAAGTGGTACCTTTCTTTGTTTCTGTTGAGCTTCACAGCCAAAAATGCACTTTGATTTATATGTAAATGAGGTCTCGCAAGTGCGCAGGGCGGCGTTCACCGCGTTGTAGCCCAGGCTGCTCTGCCTCTTGGGCTCATATCCCCGCCCCATCCTCTGCTTCAGCCTGCCCTTCTGTTCCCTGGTGGTTGCCTTCTTTCCATTAGGATCCAGCGATCTCGCGATGCCTGCACTCTACCTCGTTGGGCCGGGGCATGAGCAACAATGAAGCCGTGCCCACAATGGGCATCACAGTGCACATGCCCCGGCCCAGCGAGGGAGAGCGCAGGCATCGCGAGATCGCTGGATCCTAATGGAAAGAAGGCGAACACCAGGGAACAGAAGGGTGGGATGGGGCGGGGATATGAGCCCAAGAGGCAGAGCAGCCTGGGCACCAACGCGGTGAACGCTCCACGATTCACAATAGGTGATTGTCAGAGCTAATCTATTTTCCCTTGTACAAGGACCTCTGCATCGGTCACAGAGCGGCCTAGAAAACTCTCCCATAGAAGTCATTCTAGACCATTGTGTCTATGGAGCTGCCGTAAAGCAATTTTCTTAATGCTGTGTAAACGCAGTTAAGAACAAGGCAAGATGGCCACCCCCATAATAATGTTCAGGAAATAGAATAAAACATCTGCAGTGAGGAAAAAAGAAGGGATTGT